>CM065297.1:89511676-90718551 GCA_032871835.1 Dipteronia dyeriana | reverse complement strand
TATTCATACTATCCACATCCTTGCTTTCCTCAATGACCGTCACCTTTGATTTGAATCTCTTAGGAAGAGACCTAAGGATTTTCTAATTTAAACGCTCTTTTGAGATAGGTACTCCAAGTGCTTGACATTGGTTAGCTATGTTAAGAAGCTGGAATTGGAAGTCTTCGAACTTTTCTTCTTCACTCATACTTAAACCTTCAAATTTTGATGTCAACATTTGAAGCCTCGATTTCTTCACCGCTAAGGTTCCTTCATTAGTAACTTGGAAAGTATCCCAAGCTTTCTTTGTGGATTCAAGATTTTGAATATAGGAGAATTGATGCCCATCAACTCCTCCGAAGATGGCATTCATAGCACGATGGTGCCATTTAGCAACCTCAAACTCATTCGTTGTCCATTCACTCTTTGGCTTGAGTATCATAGTTCCATCCTCTTGAACCTTGGTAGGAGGACTATAACCTTCTTCCACTACCATCCAAGCCCTTTCATCAATAGAGCGAATGTAGGCTTTCATCCTCAACTTCCAATACCCATAGTTAGTGCCACGAAGTAATGGTGGCCTAGTATTTGAGGCTCATTCCGCCATTACATCATCTTGTAAACCCATGACTTATACGCCTTGTAAAAACCGTAAAAGTATCACCCCGGACTCACACTAAGTGCAATCTAGTGTCCTGCTCTGACACCAATTGAAAAAATAAACACAGTTAAATGCTCAAGGCTAACCTAGAGGGGGGTAAATAGGTTAGAAACCTTTTTCGACTCCTTTAGAAACAAACAAAAGTTTGTCCATCTAGATTGCTTCTCACAAGGCCTCTAAGTGATCATGAATGCAAAATGCAAACAAGCACGCAACATAGAATGCTATGATCAACACATCCTATGAAAAATACTAGACATGAGCATGAATGCACAAATCACATATAGTCTAGTTAATCATACATGTATAAACAATCTAGATCATGTTAGATATGTTCAATAACATTCACAACCTAGATACATGCATAGATCTAAACTTGAATCACAAACTATGTTCAATAAATCATAAGATCAAGTTTAAATCACACAAACCAAAACATGCTAAAATCATATGACAAAGTCAATTAGATTTAAGCTAAAGTTCTAGAGCATATTCCTAATCATAGATCCAACAAATCACATGAATAGCTCAAAAGAACATAAGCACATGTATTATGTGAGAAATTCGGACAAGAGAGCCTAATACATGTGAATAACTATTTTTCACAAAAATAATCAATCAAAGATCATCAAATAGTCCTAGAATCAAAGCTAGCACAATACAATCCCAAACATGTGAAACATAGGCAAAATCAAAATCTAACTCAACATGTATGATTTCAATTGAAACTCAACCCAGCTTTGAAAGAGTTCAAAACTCAAATCAAACACTCACAATATACAAATATATGTTGAAGAAGAAAACCCAAGGCAATTGACCAAGTTTTAAAAGAAAACTTTGAGAGAAAATCAATACCTTAGTTGATTTAGGTGCAGTCCCGTTTTTGTATGATTAGACACCAAAAAAAGTAGCAAAACTTACTCAAACCTTCAGAGAAACGATGGAGGATGAATAGATGAACACTCTCAACTTCAAATCACTCAAATCGGAGTTCAAATGAAAAAGTTATGGTGTTTGGAAGGTGAGAAAATATAGAGAGAAAATTTATGCACACTTGTTTGAATTTCTTCTTAGAATGAAATGTGATAGGGAAAGAGATTATAAAGAAGAGGGATAAGAATGAAGCATGAAATGAACATTTTGCCCTTAAGTGACCAAGCATGCTTGCTGCCCGAGATGGCACATGGGCATCTCAGGGCAGCAAGCATTCTGTCCCGAGATGGCCACACGCCATCTCGGGAAAGAGTGCTTGGATGCACTTGTTTTCCTCTCGCGCTCCCCCCACGTTCTTCGACCGTTCTCCAGCCTCCGAACTCGGAATTCAAATCCGTTTACGGATTACAAACCAATCGCTCACACGGACATGGAAATATAAGATACTCAACCTAGAAAATAATAATTCGACTCGATATATGAATACGAAGACAATGTATGCAACATGAGTTGAATGTGTAGTATCTTTTGACTTTGAACTTGAAATCAATAGTATGAGTAACCGAAATGACCAGAACTCAGTCAAGAATGATTTAAGACTAAATTCAAGTTCAATATCCATGTTATACAAACATATACACACACAAACACAATTCACACTAGAATGCAAAGTATATAGAGATAGTCTCCAATCATGCATTTTCCAAAACATGTTATTTCCATACCAATGCATGAGCATTCATCTTCAAGTGTGTGAATGTGTTATACATGGTGCACAACGATGCATGGACATATATGAATGAATTGTATGTGTGTGCCTATAATGGTGCACAACGATACAGGGACAAAAATGTATGATATGTGTGTGTGTGCCTAAGCCTTGTAAGAGAAAGATAAGGTCTTAGTATACCTTTGCAGAATCAAATTGCGTCATTTCTCTTTGAAGACTTAGAACTTGCTTTGACTTGTTGTTCCTTCTTCCTTGAAGCTTGAGTCATCATGAATCTAAAAAACTAAATCATTACAAGTAAACATCATTTTGATATGGAATTAATGCCAACACAAACTAAAACCTAACATGATCATGGTGAGCCTTGCTGTAATGTTTGGTAGCAACCGAGTACGAAATGCGAGTATAAATCTACTCTCTTATTTCAAGATGGCTCGGTTAATAATATATGCCAGTTTAATAAGATACTTGGTGCAAAGAAATGCATTAGCCAGTTTAATAAGATACTTGGCGCTAAAAATTGTTTCGGGTAACGAAACCAAGTTTAATAAGATACTCGGTAAAGTTACTCGAACAAAATTATCCAGTTTAATAAGATACTTGGCGTAAACAATCAGCCAGTTTAATAAGATACTTGGCAGGAAGAAATAAAGTTAGCCGATAAAAAGTTTTGGTAAAACCAAGTCAAATAAGATACTCAGTGAAGTTACTCGGGCAATAAACCAAGCAGGTTGGATACAAAATACTTGGCAGAACAAGGTACTTGGCAAAAAATGGGATTTCATTAAACAACTGTAATTACAAAGCACAAAAATTTTGTACAAATACACCAAAGGCTAAAGTGAGGACTTGGAGCTTTTGCCGATACTCGGGTCAGGTACCATTTCGTATTCATGAAGGAGACTCTCATTTGACGGCCAGATGATTGTGTCGATCGAGTCATCCATCAATTCACTATAATCTGTTCTCGGGATCGGACCAACGTCAGTTTTCAACCCATCCGCACCAGCTTTCTGATTCCCATAAAAGATCGAAAGAGAATGCTCTGACGGGATCTCCAAGTGCATAGGGTGGGGCTCTTTACCCTGACTTCTACAGTATGCCCTCCACTCCTTCATTTGAGTTCGAAGAGATTCTAAGGACCGGTCCATGTGGTTCTTTATCGACAACTCCCAGTTAGTTCGAGCTTTATTAGTTGCCCGATTCTTGACTTTGAAAAACTCTCCAACCGAGACTAGCCTCCGCTGAAACTCTTGAAGAAGCAAGGCGTCATAAGCCGGAGACCTTTTAAAACGGTCAACCTCTTGGTCCTCAAGTTCCAGCCTAGCCTCCTTTGAAAGAGATTCTACCGTCAAGGCTTGGCGCTCTAAATCTTGGATTTTCTACTAGTAAGATGACCTGACATTTTCAACCTCCTGTTCAGCCTTGAGCATTGACTCCTGGGTAGCAGACAGTAAATTTTAGAAGGATACAGCCTTCTCTTCTGCCAAAGAAGCCCTCTCATCGGCTACCACTTGCTTAGCCAAGCAATGATCGGTGAATTCCTGGGCAGAGCTTACCTCCCTCTGACAACCAGCCTCGACCCGAGCACGACTATCTATACTCTCCTTCAGCTGAGCTTCAAGACGCCTTATTCGATCAGCTTGATGATGTTGCATCTGAAACAACTCAGCAAACTTGGCCACCATATGCAAAGTTAAAATTAAAAATCTAACAGGTAAAAGACCAAAAAATGGTTAGGATAGAATAGAACTTACATAGGATGCGCCATTAAAAATATTCTGAAGACGATCCGTTAAGGAGCCATCCCTAAAATAGCTTCAACGGTCATCCCCAATGAAAGCCCGAACGGATGACATCGCCCTTAACATATCCTGGGGAGAAGAAGAGGAAGGGCCTCCCGAGGATTCAACCCTAACATCTTCAGCCTCGGGAGGTAAGGAGTCCTTGTTCGGACTAGAAGTTTCTACCCCTGTTAATGCTTCAACTTGAATGCCTGAGGGAATTTTAGCCTCGGTATCATCATCACTAGATTCGATAAATGATACCACCCGAGAGACTTTATGAGGACGAGTAGAGGAATCGACCAGCTTTCTTTTCTTAGCCCAAGTACGATGGAAGTTGAGATCATCCATAGGATCATCCTGATTCTCGACATCAAGAAAAGATTCGAAGAAACCAGGATCAAGATTTACTTGTTCTTCTAAAGGCTTTCCAGCTTTATCTCCATCCCTGACAGCAAGTTGTTCGGTAGGAACCTCAACCGGGGAGCTCGACTCACCAGGCCCCTCGCCAAGACCATCACGTTGCCTACCCCCATCTTTAGGCAACTACTGAGCATTGTCAGCAGGGCCACTCGGACCACTAGATTCCCCCACGGTCTGCTGAATGACCTCCTCAGGGATGTACTCAGGAATCTGCTCGTCAGCCTCAACAGATTCTTCATCTGAATCAGATGGAGCAATACCTTCCTTGCTTTGGCGAGAAGCTTCTTTTTGGCTTGCCTGAAGGATCGATTTCACCTAACGAGCTTGAACGTCGCAGACAATGTCTGAGTCATACACTAAACATGATAAAGAAAACCAAGTCAGAAGTAATATAAAATAAAAAAAAAAAAAAAAAAAAAGAGACCACTTACGTCGCCTGCGATAGCATGAAATCTGGCTGAAAAAGCCAAGCTCTATCATCTTCTTCTTGCTAAAAAGATAGGACCTGCTCCTTTTTTCCAGAGTACGCACTACAGCTCGAGCAAGTATGGTCGGCTCTGCATCTGAGAAGTCAAGTTTTTTCTTGTTCCAAATATCATGAGAACAGAAAAAATGAGGAACCTTTAGCACCTTCTGATTCCTCTCGGCCGAGAAAGTAACCTGAAGTCCTAAGTTCCCTCTGGAAAAGAACCAATTGTTCTTCTAGTGCTTGTTTGATGAAGGAAAATCCCATATGAAGCCTCTCTTTTTGGCATCATCAGAGGTTTCAACTCCCCGATTTACTTTTGTCCCCTCAGGGACCCAACAATATGGCGGATTGGACATGAGAAAATAAGTTTCTGTCAGACCATATTGCCTCAGTGTATAGAAGTGCCTGATTTCACTCGAGGAAAGCGGCGACAGGTTTATCCGGCTCTACATATGCCACATACACATCAAAATCTTGTAGCTGATCGGGGCAAGTTGGGCTGGAGCAATCCCCGCCTCAGCTAGAAACCAGGCAATAAACGGATGGAGAGGAAGAGTGATGCCGCAATAAAGCATGGACCCATAAATCGCCACCATACCCGGGGAAGGGTTCCATGTGGCTCTATCACCAGCAGGAGACATTTTAACCTAGTCAACTAGGTCAAATCGAGCGCGATATTTTGCGATCTCATCTTCCCCACCACATTTGGCTCGGTATCATACCCACTCGGGCGATCGACAGAAAAAGGGATAGGAGATGTTCTAAACTCCTCTTCAACGTCCTTCTCATCAACAATTTGCTCCCTAGTTCGAACGATGCCTGAGCCGTGCTTCTGGACCTCACGTTTACTGTTGGAACCCCGTTCACCGGTCACGCAGCGGAACTAGGTTTTAAAAAACTTTATATATACAGATCATAATCTGTATCTGGGACCAGTGAACTTGGGATCGTAATTATTATTCGAAACTAATACATGTAATATGTAAACACAGGAAATTGAAATCAATATAATCAAGAAGAAAAACTTACCAACGTTAGGAGACTCCTTCACTTTTCCATATGCACATGTCTGAACCACTCGATCTTCCTGGCTATCTCCCGGGACTGATAATTGCGTGTGGGTGCGTCACGGTCTCAGGAACTTGAATAGAGGATGTAGAGATAATTGAAGAAACTCTTTCTTCTAAAAGAAAATTAACTTAATATATATATATATAATTTTCTAGTTTGCGTTAACAGTGCACGAAATCAATATATATTATTCTTCTTTATAAACGCACACAAAATCTTTTTTTGTTTCACGCCTGCACTTCTTATCACAAATATATCTATATATATATATCGCCTGCTCTTTTTCACAAACCCAAAGAAAAACGATTGTCTCTCCTTTGTATCTTTACACCAAAAATATATATATCTTTTTGTTCCACCCGCCCATTTGTGTTTATATATATATCCTTGTTTGTATCCTATACAAATATTTATATATGTGCACACACCAATTTGCATGCAATGCAATCTCTTGTGTTATAATTAATATATATCTTTTAATTATCCTTTTTTCAAATATATCTAATATATTAAAAGTGATAATAAGTATTTTAAATTTAAACTTAAATTCAAATACTTAGATAAATGATTTAGTAAAATAAAATAATCATATTATTTTATCTTCACCTAAATCCACATATCAACTAACATCCTCCAATTAATAGTTAATTAATAATTCATAATTATCAATATAATTAAATAATCTAATTATTTAATTAATTTAACTATTAAAATTCATTAATTAAATAATCTCATTATTCAATTAATTCCCGAATATATACGTGTCACTTTTGTAACACAATTAATTGGACAATCCAATTAATTAACCGTGACCCTTGTTTCCTAAATCAATCGGGCTAGCAAGGGGACCTAATGGACCCACGGTATTTTGAGCTCCAATAATCCTCGGAATCATTAATTAAACTCTTTAATTAATATTCCTTGATTATTAACTCCGGTGTTATTCCACTAAAAACCCGAAGTTGTACTCTCTCAACTGTAGACGCTTTTACAGACCGATACAACTCGGTGTCCATCGACATAGCTATTACATATGGTGTGATCCTCCACAGTACTTCATAATTAGAGTTGGGTCATAATGTCCGTTATACCTCTATAATCACATATATCCTTTAAGTACCATTGATTCTCTAATGGACAATAAATCCTATTTCATTACGGAATTAGGAGAGCGCTCATATTGTCCAAGCCCCGAATCAACCCTTAAGGGAACTACCATCTACTTCTCACAAGAATGAGTGGATTCCATTATTGTGTACAAACCTTCCCAGCCACAAGCCAAACCGCAATCCCAACATACGTAGCATATTGATTGGGAACAGCATCCGACCTCACCCATGGTATATCAAAGACCATGATCTAACCTGAATGAGTAGATAAGACACTCAGGATTAAGATCACCCATATATAGCCATCATTAATTGATATATTTGAATCTCATCAGTAAATGGATCTTGGTGAGAGATTCATATAGATCATGGCCAAGTCCTATATGATCACATCATACAAGGTGCCTCTATTCCCATATCTCATATGAATGATTCAGGATAGAATCATTGTACTTTACATAATGGACTGTAGCTATAGATTAACCACAAATAAAGTACCCAGCTTTATTTGCTATTTATGGACTCTTTAGATTGCACGCCTCTTACTGTATTCATCTGTATATGACACTTATATACACAGTTCGAGATTACATCCGGCAATCTTGGATGTTAAATATATGCACAAGTTATAAAATAAACAACATAACAAAAATGAATTGAGCTTTTCCTTTTATTTATTTCATAAATCCATTTACAAATTACATCTTTAAGACATAAACCCCAACAATCTCCCACTTGCACTAAAGCTTGTGAGGCATGTCTCGTAACCCTAGACCATCTAGGTGACCCAAAAACACTTTAGCCGGTAAGGTCTTCGTAAATGGATCAGCATGATTGTCTTGTGAGGCTATCTTGGTGACAATCACATCTCCTCTCTGCACTATCTCTCTAATGAGATGATACTTTCTCTCTATATGCTTCCCTCTTTTGTGGCTTATTGGTTCTTTAGAATTAACCACAACACCACTGTTATCACAATAAAGTGTGATGGGCCTATCCAGATCTGGAACAACTTCCATATCACTCAAGAACTTACGGAGCCAAACAGCCTCTTTAGCAGCTTCATAAGCGGCTACATATTCGGCTTCCATGGTGGAGTCAACAATGCAAGATTGTTAGATACTTCTCCACACAACGGCTCTACAACCCAGGGTGAATACTGATCCAGACGTGAATTTCTTATAATCCCTGTCTTACTGAAAATCAAAATCAGTGTATCCTAACGGGATCAAATCCTGTCTGGAATACACTAGCATATAGTCTCTCGTTCTCCAAAGATACTTGAGAATTATCTTGACTGCAACCCAGTGATTCAATCCTAGGTTGGACTAGTATCTACTGACTACTCCCACTATATAGCAGATGTCCGGTCTCGTGCATAACATAGCATACATGAGACTGCCTATTGACGATGCATAGGGTACACGTCTCATATCCTCAACTTCTTGAGGTTTCTTAGGACACTGTTCCTTAGACAAGAGAACTCCATGCCTAGAAGGTAAATTACCTTTCTTGGAGTTTTGCATCGAAAATCACACAAGAATCTTATCGATATATGATGTCCGAGACAGTGCTATGAGTTTGATCTTACGATCCCTTATAAGTTGGATCCCTAGAACATAACTCGTCTCTCTCAAATCTTTCATTTGCAATTGGCTAGCCAGCTAGCCCTTTACATCAGACAACACTCCCACATCATTCCCAATGAGTAGAATATCATCTACGTATAGAACTAAGAAAAATACTTTCTTATCAATGATAAGTTTGTAGACACAAGGCTCATCGACGTTCTGCTCGAAGCCATAGGTTTTGATCACATCATCAAACCTAATGTTCCAAGATCTAGATGCTTGCTTAAGTCCATAGATGGACCTTTATAGCTTGCAAACCTTTTGCTCTTGATCTGGAGACACGAATCCCTCTGGTTGCATCATATAGATGCTCTTATCAAGATTGTCATTCAAGAATGCAGTCTTGACGTCCATTTGCCAAATTAAATGGATAAGAGAATCCTAATAAACTTAAACATGGCTACTGGCTAGAAGGTCTCTTCATAATCGACCCCCTATTTCTGGGTATAACCCTGGCCACTAGTCTTGCCTTAAAGGTCTCTACCTTCCTGTCTACTCTTCTCTTTCTCTTGTAGATCCACTCACACTCTATGGGTTTTACCCCATCTGGTAAGTCTACAAGATCCCAGACTGAGTTAGAGTACATGGACTCAATCTCAAGATTCATGGCTTTAAGCCATTCCTCTTTATCAGGATCTTCCATTGCATTCTTAAATGTCAATGGATCATTAACACTATCAGCAGAGACAACATTTTATCCCTCATCCATACCTAAATAGCGCTCAGGTTATCTCACAACCCTCTCACTAAAGCCTAGGTGGTAGTGTATCCTAATCTGGAACCATCTGACTCTCAGATGTTTGTGGATCAACAACTCTTGTTGATGAAGCACTAGTCTCATCAGGCTCCAACTCATTCAATACAATATTAGAACGAGGTTTATGGTCACTAATATAACTGTCCTCAAGAAACGTTGCATTTTTCGATACAAATACTTTGTTTATGTTCGGGACTATAGAAGTGTCCACCTCTAGTCTCCTTGGAGTATCCTACAAATAGACAGACTACAGACTTGGAGTCTAGCTTTCCAGTTCTGTTCTTCAGCAAGTGTGCTGGACACCCCCATATGCGAAAATATCACAAACTAGCTTTACGACCATTCCACAACTCTAGGGGAGTCTTAGGAACAGATTTGGATGGCACCACATTCAAAATATATGCCGATGTTTGTAACGCATATCCCCAGAAGGAATTTGGTAATGATGAGAAACTAATCATATATCTCACCATTTCCATTAGGGTTCTATTTCTCCTCTCCGCTACACCATTTTGCTGATGTGTACCGGGAGTTGTGAGTTGGGAAACTATTCCATGCTTGACCATAAAGTCTTCAAACTCTTGGTCAAGGTACTCACCTCCACGATCCGATCGCAGTGACTTGATAGTCCTACCTAATTGATTCTCAACTTCAACTCAAAATTCTTTGAACATTTCAAATGTTTCCGACTTCCATTGCATTAGGTAGACATATACGTATCTTGAGTAGTCATCTATAAAGGCGACATAATACTCATAACCACCTCTAGCTTTAACATTCATCGGTCCGCAGATGTCTGTATGTATAAGCTCTAGCGGTTCTTTAGCTCTAAGCCTTTTTCCAGTAAAAGGTCTCTTAGTCATCTTACCTTCTAGACAAGATTCGCATACAGGTAAGGTGTCAACCTTTAACTCACTTAAAGGTCCGCTTTTTACTAGTCTAACTATTCGGTCAAGGTTGATATGACCAAGCCTTAGATGCCAGAGATACGTGTCATTATCTGGAGAAATATTATGCCGTTTAGTTTTTGGTTTTTCAACCTTAAACATTTCGGTGTTGAGCAGAGTAGTATGTATTAACGGTCTTAACATATACAAATTGTTTTCATTAATTCCTGAAAAATTATTCAAACCATTCTTTCCAATAATAACAGACTTATTATTAAAAGAAACAAAATATTTTTGTTCTAACAACTTAGAAACAGAAATCAAATTCCGTGTAAATCCAGGAATATAAAATACATTGTCTAACAATATATAATTATTACAAAAAAGTAATCTAATTACACCCACTGCTCGTGCCGACACGACATCCCCTTACCCCACATGCATTTAGAAGGCTTGCTCCTCTAGCTATGTCCAAGAATCAGTCTATTGTAAAGAAGAACAAACATGGTTAGTGGCCCCCGAATCAACTATCTGGGGTGAAGAATAATCTTCTGCTAAACACGACTCAAGAACAAGTAAATCATATTGACTTTTCTTGGACTTCTTCTTGCTTTGGGCTTTCTTAGGTTTGGGCTTACCCTTCGCTTGTATGCCTCTCGAACAGTTCGTGTGGCATTGGCAGCAGGCGCTGGAGGACATTCCTCCGTAAGCACAAACTTTAGGTCTTTGGTGACCAATATTGCATTAATGTTAAGTTTCCACTTAGTGTAGTTATCACCAGTTAATATGTCGTTTACGAGAATTTGAAGTAATGCAGAAGAAATTATTGCTGAAATAAATAAAACATTCATTCAGTCATTTATTTAAAACAAGTGTGCGTGCTTTGGCAAAAATTTAAACATGATGCATGCACATGTTTAACGAACTAGAACTACCCTAAAACAAGTTACTATACCACGACAATCCAACATACCACAAAGAAGTGCCGCCTTAGGGTCGGTCAAGTCTTTGCATGTTGGACCGAGACATTCTCAATCAAATGATATTCTAGAATAACTCTTATTCCATATCATTCAACCATCGTTCATTCAGTCAGATTTTTAATTAACAAACTTAATCAAAACCTTCATGAGTGTAACCCACCATTTCAGATTCACGAGCTTAACTCGAGAATTGCCGCCTTAGGGTCGGTCAATCCCGAAATACCCTAAAAAAATCCTATCCGTTGGGAAGTCAACCTTGGTATTGACCTTTGTGGAAACCCTCCTTAGGGAGGACGAAAGCAAAGCTGTCACGAGGCTCCACTCGGATCTCACGGTGTTGAACTAATGATGGAGACCGCGGGATATATATGTCATATATCCCTCTCCCACTCACTATTTTAAAATTAGGGTTTTCTACTAACCGTTAATGCACCTAGATTCTACAAGATTAAATAACTAACTTTAATCAAGTTATCTAGCGCATTAACTAATTAGAAACAAATTATAATTAAATAATAAATTATTAATGATTTTTAACAATTAAAAATCTAATCTATTAGTGAATAATCTAAGCTTTTGTAAACTATTTATTAAGGTCAGATTATTATGTTAGTGTTTACCAAATTTTAACTATTAAAACTCTAACACTTTGTTCGGTTCATTTATTATTAGGTAATTAATCATATTAATCCTAATTACAATAAATGACCCTATTAATCTAACTTGTTAAACTCTTTAATAACTAGATTAATATTAATGAGAATTACCAAGTTTTCTAACCATTAAAAATTAATCTCATTATTCATAGTCAATTATGTATATTGCTCATTTTAACCACATTTAAAAAAATACATAAAATATCAGGCTATGATTCATGTATGATATATCAAATATATTTGTGTAGGCACATCTAATCTAAATGACATACGTATGCATGACAATGCTTTTATCATCACATAATATAAAGCATATATGAATTGACCGAGTACTGTGGATTATTTAACCTAAAAAATTGGAATCTAAAATTACAAAAAAAAAAAAAATCCCAAGGCATTCCTTGGTCTTCTTGCAGTTTTCGATTCTTGCAGTTTTCGATTCTTTCAGTCTCTTCAGGTCACTATGATTCATCTCATGAATTCGAAACGGGAAATTTGCACGGAACGCACTAGGCAACACTTGCCAACGGAACCTTACGTGAACAGTACCCGGGGAACAGTGCCGGTCGTGAACAGTGTTCGGTGAACAGTAACGCCGTGAACAGTGCTTGGTGAACAGTAACGTTGCGCACGTTTCCAGTTCTTCGTTTACAGGTGACAATTTTTTGTTTTATTATTTACAATACAATAACAGTAAAATAAATAAAATAAAAATTATACAACCCATAAACCCTAAATCCACAGTACCATAAAAATTTACGATCAACCATGTTTAAATTAAACAGTTTAATTATAAACAATCATACAACCATAAAGATGGTGCCTACACATTCATACATACAGGGGCATCGAAAACAATTTCCTGTTCCGAAAAATAAATTGGCTCTTATACCAATTGTTGGAACCCCATTCACCGGTTACGCAGCGGGACTAGGTTTTAAAATTTTTAATTTTTTTTTATACAGATCATATCTGTATCTGGGACCAGTGAACTTTGGATCGTATTTATTTTTCTGAACTAATACATACAATATGTAAACGCAGGAAATTGTAATCGATAAAATCTTAAGAAGATATACTTACCAACGTTTGGAGGCTCCTTCACTTTTCAATATGCTCCTGTCTGAACCAATCTTACCAACGTTTGGAAGCTCCTTCACTCTACGTTGTACTCCTGTCTGAACCACTCGATCTTCCTCGCTATCTCCCGGAATTGGTAATTGCGTGTGGACGCGTCACGGTCTCAGGAACTTGAATGGAGGATGTAGAGAAAATTGAAGAAACTCTTTCTTCTATGTGTTTCAAAAACACATAAAACATGAAACAAAATATATATATATATAAATATATATCACGCTGCTGCTCACAAATATATATATTTATATATCACTGCTGCTTTTGCTATATGACCAAAAATTATCAATCTCGTCTGCTATATATATATATATATATATATATATATATATATATATATATATATATATCATATATGAATTAAGTATTTGCATCCTATGCAAATTCTTCTTTTGACTATTATTTCATTTACACCCCAATTTGCATCCAATGCAATCTCTTGTGTTTTTAATTTATATATATCTTTTAATTATCCTTTTAAAATATATCTAATATATTAAAAGTGATAACAAGTATTTTAAATTTAACCTTAAATTCAAATACTTAGATAAATGATTTAGTAAGATAAAAATAATCCTATTATTTTATCTTCACCTAAATCCATATATCAACTAACACCCTCCAATTAATAGTTAATTCATAATTCATAATTATCAGTATAATTAAATAATCTAATTATTTAATTAATTTAACTATTAACATTCATTAATTAAATAATCTCATTATTCAATTAATTCCCGAATATATACGTGTCACTTTTGTAACACAATTAATTGGACAATCCAATTAATTAACCGTGACCCTTGTCTCCTAAATCAATCGGGCTAGCAAGGGGACCTAATGGACCCAAGGTATTTTGAGCTCCAATAATCCTCAGAATCATTAATTAAACTATTTAATTAATATTCCTTGATTATTAACTCTGGTGTTATTCCACTAAAATTCCAAAGCAGTACTCTCTCAACTGTAGACGCTTTAATACAAACCGATACAACTCAATGTCCATCGATATAGCTATTACATATGGTGTGATCCTCCACAGTAGTTCATAATTAGAGCTGGGTCATAATGTCCGTTATACCCCTGTAATCACATATATCCTTTAAGTACCATTGATTCTCTATTGGACAATAAATCCTATTTTAGTACGGAATTAGGAGAGCGCTCATATTGTCCAAGCCCCGAATCAACCCTTAAGGGAACTACCATCTACTTCTCACAAGAAGGAGTGGATTCCATTATTGCGTACAAACCTTCCCAGCCACAAGCCAAACCGCATTCCCAACATACGGAGCATATTGATCGGGAACAGCATCCGACCTCACCCATGGTATATCAAAGACCATGATCTAACCTGAATGAGTCGATAAGACACTCAGGATTAAGATCACCCATATATAGCCATCATTAATTGATATATTTGAATCTCATCGGTAAACGGATCTTGGTGAGAGATTCATATAGATCATGGCCAAGTCCTATATGATCACATCATACAAGGTGCCTCTATTCCCATATCTCATATGAATGATTCAGGATAGAATCATTGTACTTTACAGAATGGACTGCAGCTATAGATTAACCACAAATAAAGTACCCAGCTTTATTTGCTATCTATGGACTCTTTAGATTGCACGTCTCTTACTGTATCCATCTGTATATGACACTTATATACACAGTTCGAGATTACATCCGGGAATCTTGGATGTTAAATATATGCACAAATTATAAAATAAACAACATAACAAGAATGAATTGAACTTTTCCTTTTATTTATTTCATAAATCCGTTTACAAATTACATCTTTAAGGCATAAACCCCAACAATTCTGATGCTTTCCCATTCTGGATCGTAGAGGAAGCCTATGATCAGAAACGACAGATTCAAAATTGGAAGAAGATTTAGAACTGGACGATCCAGAACAAAAACTTAAACGAACGTCAGGGTAAAGCCCAGAAACGTCAACGTTTAAAAAAGGGGGTTCATCATGAGGGATCTCTCCTAATAGTCTACGAACGCAAGAAACCAGTTGAAAATCTCTGCGTTCAACCGTCTCAAAAGCTATAGTAAAAAGACGACGACAGGAAGATGGATCCATTAAAACTAACCTTTAGAATAATGAAACCTGTTGTAAAAGCTTCGACAGAGAAGTTGGGATACATTTCGGCGTGAGAAAATCTGGGTCGAATGGCTGCTTCTGTAAAAATGAACCTGAGTAACCCCTCAATGGAACATTTAAAAGGGCAATGACACGAAACCCTAGGGTCTCAAAAAGTGGGAAAAATCAAAATAAAAGATCTGATGACGAAATGGCGCACCAATTAACCCACCAATCGTGTCTCATAAATGTTACCAAGGAAACCGAGCGGTTGAAAGACACGTGTCAAGAAAAGAACTGACCAAGGCCATCAGGATTCCAAAACGTCGCAATCATTGAGATTTCGCGTAAAGGGGCAAATTGAATTTACATAGTCACTATTAAGATACGTCATTATGACAAGATATTTACTCTGTCATTAATGAGGCGAAAAAGATTAAAGGGTTGATTAAAATACTTTCACCTGGAACCAGTTCCTACTCGGTAAAAATATTTTAAGTGGGTATTGTTATATATAAATTTTATCAGATGTACACGTCATTGACAAGGTGAGTAAGATTGCTAGGTAGATATCCGAATAGGCATTCAGAAAATATCCTTCAAGATATCACTAAGGATTAAAAACCCGATTAAGAATAAATAGAAGTACTGAACAAGACCTGTTATTGACCAGGTGACGTCATGTTCTACTCAGGATCAGCTGACGTCATATTCCCCTCGGACAAAAACAAGAAGCCCGAATAAAAAAGTCCAACAAGTAGTAGCACGCGGGTAAAACCAAAAGCGATGCTCAAATACACAAAGAAATCCATTTCAAGAACTTCTAGAAGAACAAAATACCAAACAGGAAAACAGGTTCCTGATCAGGCAGTAACTTTATTCCTTCAAGAAGACTGCACATTTATAAGGAAATAAAGTCCTAAACTGACTGTATCTTTAGAATCCCACTCGATCTCCATACAATCTCAGAAATAGGAAAGAAGATAAAGACTACTCCAACAAGTAACCAATTGTAATTAAATACAAAATTCTTTCATTACTTGTACAAAAAGGATTAGGGTTCTATGCACATATAATTAGACCCATAATCTCGTTATAAAAATAGAGAAAAGCACGCGGAGAGAAAAAAGAGAAATCGAGAGTTGTAAATCTTTATTTCAATAGTGGATTTTGGCTCGGTTGCTTGTTCAACCACCCGTGGACGTTTCTCCGATCACCGGAGTTTTACCACGTAAACTTGTGTCTAACTAGTTTCAAATTGCATTTTCCTTCTCTTTCTCTTTGAGGTCACAGTTTAAATCCAATCTTGTTGACTTTCTCACAAATCAAGAAATCGACTTCAACAAAACGTATAACGGTATAATTAATAGTTTAAAAAAATATATTTTTTTATATCAAAAAAGTGAAAAATAAAATGAAAAACAAAAACAAAAACAAAAACAAAAACCAAGTATTTTGTGTTTTTCAAATCTTTCACTTTTAACACTGGTTTTGTTTTTCGAAAATAAAATGAAAAACGGTTAACGAACGCGTTTTCGAAATCGTTTTTGAAAAATAAAAACGAAAACGGACTGAAAAATAGCTGTAGGACAGGCCTTTCATTTTATTTTCGAAACAAAAATGAAAAACAAAACCAATGTTAAAAGTGAAAGATTTGAAGAACACAAAATAGTTTTTGTTTTTGTTTTTCATTTTTTTATATAAAAAAATTATTTTTTTAAACAATTAATTGTACTGTTATGTGTTTGATATGATTAGGACAAGACGGGGTTAAGATTTTCAATTGACCAGAGTGTCCCTCTTATATATATATTTATATATATATATATATATATATATATATGTTTCAAAATAATTTATTTTCAACTAGAACTAAAATCATTAATGCAATAATATATATATATATATATATATATATATATATATATTATGTAAAATATTATATATTATAATATTTACTTAATTAGTATATTATATATGTTGCTGGCTAGGATGAACTCAGGTTTAACAAAACCCCGTACTGACTAGTTTGGCTTGTTGATCTCCATCCATCTCTGTTAGTATCTGACCGGGAAAGTACCCTGATAAGGCCGAAGGATGGCCGCCAGTGGGGAAAAGCCTGGTTTTCGGTTCTTTCTATGAGATGGTATTAATATATATATCATATATATAATATTATAGTATATAATATTATGATTATATATATATTAATATAATAATATATTATATTATATTAATAATATATAATTTATGATATGTTTTTTAGAATTAATTTTTGATGTGTTACTTTTATTTAATTTAAAAATTACAATACAAATTTTATATTGGTTAATTATTTAATCAATTTGTTTATAGTTGTAATAATATTAAACAAAATGTCAAAATTGATATTTCAATTTTTAATAGTTTTCGATTAACCTACCAGACGTATTTTTTCTGTTTTCATTTTCAAAATACAGCTTTCAGTATATGCTACCAGATGAGTTTTTAGAATTCGAAACTGAAATAAACAATACTGTTTTCATTTCTATTTTTATTTTCGAAAAACAGTAACTGAAAAACAGTAACTGAAAAACTTACAGGACAGACCTTAAGAGTTCTGGTTTTCGATTTCCGATCTGGTTCTAATTCTGGAACTAAATTTTCGATTCCATTCCAGTTTAGTTCCATGGTTTGAACCGAACTGTAATCATTTCTAACACGACATAATTGTTTATACTTGTTTTTGACAATATATATTAATCCGGAACTAGAATTTTTTAAAAACCTTTTGTTATTAGTAGGATTCGAACCGTTGACCTGATAGTCATTTGTCCAAATTCCAAGCTCATCCATCTACCAGTTGAGCTAAGCACCTTTTGGCACATAACTGTTTATACTATTCCTTGCATTCTTTGTTCAATATTTGATATTAAACTTTTACGCTACAGTAGGTGTCTAAACTTGAAGATGTATATTGCTAGCGTCATGCCTGTATCAGTTCTTAGGGTTTGACTTTTGTACCAAATAATATAGAAGTGTTGTACCGTACAAAGGAAAGAAAAGCAATAAAATATATATATATTAAAAAAAAAGTAAGTGGGTGACAGCCCACAAATGGAATTGGTTGAAACCGGTTACTCCAATAAAAAATCAAATTACATAAAAAATAAATTTTATACAATATTAAATAAATGAAATAAAATAAAGGTTTAAAAATTTTGAATTTCAAAAACAAGTTCAAGTTAGATGGGACAAGTTTAACGTTTAGAGGAACGTTAAACTTGTCTGGTAAACAAGTCAACCAATTTTTTGGTAAACAAGTTCAACTTATATTGAACATGTTTTACGTTAAGATGAACATTAAACTCGTTCCGTGAACAAGTCAACGTAAATTGGGAAGAACAAGTTCAACGTATATTAAACAGGTTTAACGTTAAGATGAACGGTAAACTCGTTTCGTAAACAAGTCAACGTAAATCATGATGAACATGTTCAAAGTCGGTTGAACGAGTTTATCATTCATCTGAAAATGTTAAACTCGTTCATTGTGCAAGTCAACTTAAATCTTTACGAACAGGTTCAACGTAGGTTGAACGATTTTTACGTTAATATCAACGTTTAACTTGTTCAATGAACAAGTTAACGTAAACTTTCAAGAACAAGTGCAACATGTGGATTGAAAGATGAATGTTAAACTTGTTCAACTACAAGTTAACATCAACCTTAATAAACAAGTTCAACGTAGTTGAAACGAGTTTAACGTTAATAATAACGTTAAACCTGTTTTGTAAACAACTCAACATAGATCTTAATGTACAAGTTGAATGTTGTTAGAATGAGTCAAACATTAAACACAACGTTAAACTTGTCTACTGAACAAATTGATGTAAAACACGTCTTGAACATGTTCAACGTAGTACGAACAAGTTTAACGTTACTGAAAATGTTAAACTTGTTTACTGAACAAGATTGTGTATAACACGTTATGAACAAGTTCAACATAGTATGAACAAGTTTAACATTACTGAGAACGTTAAACTTGTTTACTGAACAAGTTGATGTAAAACACGTCATTAATGCCGATCTTGTCATTTCTGAGGCCCCTGGACGAAATCTTTAAAATGGGCCTCTTGTGTATATTCATAGTTTTTTCAATACCAAATGAACGATTGATACACACGATCTCCTACATCAACCGGTGAGAATTGCTTCAACATTTATTTTTTTCACCCAAAAAGAAACTACTCAACATAACAGAAAATTGAGGAAAATAACCATTATCCAGCAAAAAATGTATATCTACAAGACTACGACTGCTTTGACACTTTTAAAGTATAAAATCCTTAGTGCAGAAATAATAGAATTTGCAAAAATGATCAACCCAATAAATTGAGAAATAAATTATTGATTACATCAAATGGAGAACATAAATTAACAAGCATAGAATGAGCAAACGTTTAATCATCTCAAGTACTAATCTACAATCAAGCAAAGCAAAGGATACCTAAAAATATCTATAGTTATAGTCACAATTCACAATCATGTCTTCATATAAACACAATAATATATAGAGTAATAAAATCAAAATCAAGCTTAAGATTTGAAGATTGAATACAGAGAGAGAACTGACTGTCTTCTTCGAGGTCATTGCTGGAATCGGTGGGATGGAATTCAGAGGCAGGTTCTTCGGATGATGGAGGTAGTCAGAGACTTGGAGGGAATCGCTTTCGATGACATTAAAAGTGCGAGAACAGAAGTCGAAGAAGTTGGGGTTTGAAACGAAGCCGAAGGACTTATAGTTTCGAATGAGTAATGACGGTGCCTTGGTCGTCCCACTGTGGAAGCTCATCGACGAGAGAGTGAAGCTTGGGAGGGTGAGTGTAGGCTAGCTTAAACAAGTGTGACTTCTTCACTGGAATCGCCACTCGGTCCTTCGTTCTCAATTGACCTTCCCATATGTGATTTTTCTCTCTTTCTCTGGTTTCAAGGGTTTTGGTAAAGGTTTTTAGGCTTTTGATGATATAAAAGAGATGAAAACCCTAACAAAATTGGGTACCGTCTGAAAAATATACATTAAATAAAATGAATTGGGCATCAGAACCCTCAATTTGTTGTTTTTGTAATGCCCAAGCCTTTTAAAAACAAAGGCCCTTTTTTTGTAGCAAATTATTTTTGTTGGACTATTTATTTATTTTACAATTCATCCCATACATAAGTAATCACAACATGAAATTGAAGGCCCCTAAAAATGAGGGGCCTAGGGGGGGGGCGCCCACCCCCGACCCACCTCAGGGCCGCCCCTGCACGTCATGAACAAATTCAACGTAGTACGAACAAGTTTAACGTTACTAAGAACGTTAAACTTGTTTACTTAACAAGTTGGTGTAAAACATGTTATGAACAAGTTCAACGTAGTACGAACAAGTTTAACGTTACTGAGAATGTTAAACTTGTTAATTGAACAAATGAACGAAATTAGGTTATTAACAAGTACAACGTTGGGTGAACAAGTTTAATGTTGATCTAAACATCGAACATGTTCACTGAACCAATTAACGTTACAATCGTCATGAACAAATTGAACATAAGGTGAACAACTTCAACATTTGTCAGAACGTTAAAGTTGGTCATAGAACAAATATACGTAAAAATAGTTATCAACAAGTTCAACATAGAGGGAACAAGTTTAACCTTACTTTGAACGTTTCAGTTGTTCTATGTACAAGTCAACGTTAAAAATCACAAACAAATGGGCGGTGTAGGATAAGGTCGCTCCAAGGTCGCTTTGTCGTCGATTTAACAGAGACGATAGCGACATTTGGATGACCTAACACAATATTGCCCCATGGTCACCTCTGACTCTGATATACATTACCAAGGCAGAGACGTAAGCGACTTGTAGACGACCAATTGGAAATAAAACTGAGCAACCTCCATGTCGATAAACCCGTAACATGTAATGATACGGCACCGTTTTCATATAATTAGACCATATAAAAGCGATCTTCAAGGTCGCCCTAAAGGCGCACCTACACTAAACTTGCAATAGAAACCCTAAGTCGTGGAAAGTTGGTTCAAACACAAAAAACACCACCAAAATCTTTCTCAAGCAGTGTACAACGATGCTTCTTCATCAAAGGTAAGCCGCAACCAAAACTCCTACAATCATCTTCAAGTTCTCGTTTAGGGCATATCATCCTCCACATTGTTAGGTTTGATGACATTGAGAAGATATTTGATAGTTTATTGTGGATTAGTTGTTGGCAACACATGGATTTGTTCGTTTTGAGGTCGCTTCGGTTCAAACCCCAACAAACCCGAGACGATCGCGACTTAAAGGTGACATTCGAGATTGTCGCTTTGAGGTCTCTATCGTCTCTAGTTTGCATACTTCTAAACCCGAGACGATCACGACATTACGGCGAACTAACTAAGATCGCTTTGAGATCGCTTTTCTGTCTACTTTGGAAATTTCTTCACCCGAGCGAATGGCGATCCAAAGGCGACCATCCTTACAGGCGCCGTGAAGTCACTCCTCCCTGTGTATTTTCTATAGGAATTTTGACCTGTAACCATTTTCATGGCTATAGTAATCACCCTCACGAACCATTTTTCAATTTTTGGAATTTTGACTTGTAACATGTTATCGACTATAGTAACAACCTTGACGGCTCTAGTAACAATTTTTCGGCTTTGGTAACCATTTTACAATTTTTAAAATTTTGACAAGTAACCATTTTCATTGATTTGATAACAACATTCATGACTCCGTTACCATTCTTACGACTTTGGTAACAATTTTTTTATTTTTCAAATGTTCACTTGTAACAATTCATAAAAATACTTGGCTTATAAATTTATTGCAAATAGTATGTTTAATGAATTAATAGGAAATTTAGTAAATATTTTACAATATATAACAATAATTTATTTGTAAAACATAAATACATAATAGTAATTTACTCATTATCAAGTTAAAAAGTTTTGATTTTCCTCCAAATTGTTAACCAAATATTTAGTATCAATAATTTCCACCTACTATTTTGGTTTACGTTAACAATACTATTATCATCGGATGAAAGCGTAGGGACACCGAATTAGTCAATATGATTTTAGAAAGAAATACATTGGTCTCTTGAGTGTCTGGATTTCCATCCTCCATCTCTTTGAGTGTGTGAGTTTCGTTTTTATGTGTAAGTTTCCTTTTATTCATTCGTCTCATAGGTCTATTTATAATGTTGCATAAAGTATATTACCCTCATTATTTATAATGTTGCGTAAAGTATATTATGGAGATTGGTCTTGCTAAAGCTTTTGTTTTGCTAGAAGAGGTTAACTCTCTATTGTTTCTCTACCTCTAACCGATTGACAGCATAATATAGTTTGATTTTCCTATGAATCTTTTTATCTCAAAAAATAAGAAATAACCAATTAATGAATAAATATTTACACAATAGTATAATTCAAGAAAATTAATTTTTAAAATATTATAACAATGTCTATACATAAATTATTGATATTTGTATTGATTTGATACATAGGAACAATTTAACAAAATTCTCTATAGCAATTGAAACAAAAAAATCATTACACAGAAACCGGACAACATCAACAATTGATTCAATGCTTTTCACTTTGACTAAACCATCTTTAACTTTGAGAGAGTGTATAAAATTACACAAGTGATCAAGCATCAACCCAACTAAAAATTAAAAACATCAATACCTCATATCATTGTCATCATCATAATCACCAAACTTTCTCTCAAGTTGCATGTCTTATAACTAAAAAGGTTTTGCTACCACCCTTCCCAGTTTCTATATTTATTTAACAAAGATTACAAAAAAAAAAAAAAAAAAACTAAACAGTACAATCCACATATCAAGTTTTAGACTTCTATTACACTTTCTTAGCAGCCAAACAAAGAAAAAACAAACCAATGAAACCATTGGTGGTGCTGATTATGTTGCGGCAAGACATATCCCAAAGCATTGTTAGATGACCCGACTCAAAACTCTTGGTTTCAGGTCATGGAAATCCTGAAACCATCACCCCCGAGTTCATTACGAAATTCCCCCAATGATACTAGAAATTCCCCCAATGATACTAACACGTTTAAGAAAACTAATTACATATTGATCTATAGAAGAAAAGTAAAAAAGAAATGAAACATAATAAAATCATGAATACAGGGCAACCACTTTTTGTATCATAGATCCTTTCACCTTTTCTTCATCTATACATTTATCAATCAATCATTCTCGGCTTGCGTTCCATAAAAAATTATGGGTGGTTTGTATTTTCTATAGGAATACTAGAAAATAACTCGGGATAGGGGTTTGAATCCTCTTTATGAATACCAAATAACTCGGGCTTATAATAGGAAATATGAAAAGTATCACAGCTCAGATCAATGATAACATATCACTACTTATATATATATGTGTGTAACAATTTTCTGTGGTCATCTTGAAAACAAATTCAGGATATTACAATGTTACTGAACCAACACCTCACTTAACATTAGGAATTTAATAACTTAGTGAATTCTTAATGTTTGAAGTTTGCTAAATGCTAAAGTTAAAAAATGAAGGATCCTACGACTAACAAAATCTAGAATTCACAAACCTCATATTAAAACTACACAATCTAAAAGTCAGTTTATGTCAATCAATAGTAAAAGTTACATAATTTGGCACGAATTTTGTATTGTCTGTATTTTTACGTAGTTTGTCATTAACTTTAAACAAATATAGTTTTATGAATTTTAATACAATAATGAAACTGCTCCAAATCAATCCATAACTTGTAAATAGTTATAATACTCAATGACATTCGAATTCATATAATTAACTAATAAATTAATTGATAGTTCAAAAAGAGAAATCTAACTTATCTTTAATATTGTTACCTTTTAAGAAGGGGCATCACTGAATTCAAGCTTTAGGGAGTCTCTTAACTCCCAACTCTTCGTAAATATATTTTTCTCCCAACTATTTGCAAATATATTTTTCTATTATACATTTAACCTTTTTATGTGGCAGCCACAATCCACAATTCAAGCTTTAGGGAGTCTCTTAGAGTTCTATCACCAAAGAATCAACTAATCTCACTAATACTAACTAGAGAATGAAGACAAGCTCAACATATATAATTCCATATACATAAATTATACGTTTAAAAAAACTTCAAGCAGTGAGTCTACTAGGCTACCATTTTAAAACATCAGGACCCAAAACTAACATTCCATTTAGTGTAAAAAAATATGATGAATACCAAGCCAATATATAAGTTATAAGGAAAAGAAACTTCAAGCAATGATAAAGTGCAAACCAAAAAACCAACCAAGTACGAAGGATACAAAATAATAAGGAACATTTAGAGTAAAAAGAAATAGTCCTAAAAAATAACACAAGTAATATTACACAAAGGTGAACCCCAAAATCTTAAATGTCTTCCACAACACATACAATGTCAAAATTATAAAGTACACCAAGATATTACTCCATATTTGGTCAAGCAAATAAAACTTAGGCAACAAGAAGTCCAGTAACAACCAGGAGCTGCAAAAGAAGCCAAAATCATATCAAATTACTACTTTTATAAGTTTATACATTTTAACCAAGCAATTGAAAAAGTTTTCAAATCATATTCTTCTTCCGATAAACTTCCATTTCCATCCCCTATATCTCCCTTGGTGGGAAAAAAAAAATTCTATGCTAACTCAACAAACTGATAACAGAAATAACAAAAACAAAGAGATCGGTTTAAACATCACTCCACATTAACAATTTATCATGCATGTACATATTGGTTCATCCAAGACCATAATCGGTACATCCCATAATTGTTTACAAGTTATAGGTAATTTGCTTGTCGATTTGTAAGACATCTTAATTTCTTGGTCAACACATACTTTTGAAAGTTCACCTATAGACACATTTTTTATGAAATATTTTTTCATATAATATAGACACGATTTTGTACTAAAGTCAAAAGTACATCCAACAATGGTCTGCACTCACAGGAAAATAGTTATTTATGGTTTTTCAAACCAATGCAATCACATCCTTTTTATAATTTTTAAACTCCTTGACTAAAAAGGTTTCAATTTTTTTTCATTTTCCCCTAAAATAATTATGTATACAACACATAACCAAGAAAAGACAAAAGTACTAAACTAATAATGAAACTAACAATTTCAATTTGCACACATCTCAAGCTTGTTGCAGAAATCTTTCTATTAGCAAAATGTCTATAGATGATTATGTTATTATATCACCAACTATAATGTAAGTTAAACAGTTAATGGTGGCATTCTCCACTATTCCAAAAAAATGAAAGGTTGATAGTTGACTGACTTGTACAATTAAGGAACATTTTTAACCGTGATGTAAATATTTCTAGATAGCACAGTTTGAAAATGAACACATTCAGCATTTAACAAAATATATAGTTAAATTTATTACAATTTTTTAAAACAACAGATGTAAAGAAATTTAGGACCTACATAACTTTCTTCAGCAATGTAGAAATCTCTGTGTTTATACAATGCTTTAGTCATACACAAAAACACGTACCACATCCTCTAGGTTTTCAAGAATTATATTAAGCTTTATTGGTAAACTTCGTGATTGGAAATCAATTGCAATAGCTTGCTCAGTGTTCCGCTTGATAGCTTTTTTGGTATCTTCAGCTACTTTGTCAGCTTCCAACAAATCGTTAAATTCTAGAGGCCTTACATTGGTAGGATCCACCTGGGATTAGTGACCATCAGTGACATGAATCATGAGATATAATAAGGTTATTTAAAAGTTATTTAAATTTGTTAATGAGTAACTAAAAATGCAAATACTATTCTAGACATGTGAATTACCACCAATGTGGACACACAAAAATATATAGATATTTAATTCAAAACTTTAAAAGCAAACTAGATGGATGGAATACTATTATGGTTGATAAGGATTTAATCGAAAATGGAAGATATATATATTTAACAGGGTAAAGAAAGAAAAGATAAATTTACATCTTCCTTGTTCCCTCAATTATCATAACAGACATGATATCCATTTGGTGTAAAAGCCTCAATAATCAGGTATGAAAAGCCTCAATAATCACATCATACCTGAACATTCAAGTAATCTAACACAGAAAAAGGATAAACTAGGTAAAGCAAATGAAAATAAATAAAAAAATAGAAATTGAGAGAAAATTGGATATCTTTTTATACAAACCATTCCCCATCTTCGCTATAGACATCTTGAACGTTTGTGCCCATCGCAAACTTCTCATGATCAAATGAGATGCTTTCTGGTTCCTAAAAGGGAAAAAAAAAGACATTTGTACAATATTAGTCAAAATGCATTTGTCCAATTAAACATAAATCACTAATGTCATACAAAAGATCTGAAACCATTAAAGTGGTTTCATAAAATAATTAAGGTCATAGCAAACAAAAAGAGAAAAGTGAAATCTGTAAAGAAAAATTCTTTCAGCTGCAATGGCTTGCAGCCGTTGCAGGAGCATTATAAGATTCTGAGACATGCAGCTTCAAATGTTAAACTGCCATTACAATAAGATAACACACAAGAAACTTGTAAAATGGACATAATTACTTATACATGAAATGCCAGGTGGTATGACAAATTTAAATACATATAAACCTGCATATAAATGTTAAAACTAAAACACATATAAGCCATGAATGTTTATAATTAAAAGTACAATAATAAACCCAATATTTGTCAGATTCAATTTTTTATCTCATTCTTATTAATGTAAATCTTACCTGCAAACAAATATTAAACATATTTCTAACATAACAGGAAATATTGTTCTAATAATTGTAATTTACCATTCCATTCCCCTTGGACTGGGGCAAACTAAGAGATTCACTAGTACTTGTCCCAAAATCTGATCTAGAAATTGCATTTTGCTTTGTAGTTGCTAGGAGTTCCTCCGTTAAAGCAATCACCTGCATCACCAAACTATTAGCACATGTATAATACAAGAAAAAGATTACAAATAGTTACAGCATAAAGGGTTGATCATTGTCAAAAATTTAGAATCTCAATAGGACATCTGAAATCAGGTGATAGAGAAGCAAGCTGGGTCATCACGATACATAGCATCATCACGACACAAAATGCAAAGAACAAAGAACAATGAATGTCCTATGAAGTAATCAGTGAAATACCACAAAAAAAACAAAAAAAAACCCAAAAACACAAATCCAAAACGTTTCTAGGTTGTCAAAGAATTTATCTAAAGAACACTAAAGCATGAACCTCTAAAGTGTAACAAAGTACAAAAAACATTGACAAAAAATAAACAAATCAGTCATGGCATTTTGAGAAAATTAAATGGAACCAAGACACAACACACCTAGAGCCAAATAGACAATAGCGAAGTAAGAACCTCAAAACCCCAGAATCTAGATCCCAATATGTAAATGGGTTTTCACATCAGTTACCAAACCTTAATCTTCAAATAACAGTAACTTACCTTCCACTTGAAGCATCAAACCGATGATTGAGATGCTACAGATGAAGAAACGCCATCTGCAGAGAAGAAGGCGCGTGAGAGAGAGCAACAGAGATGGCAAAATCGAGAGAGAGACAAAGTTGAGGCATTGAACAATAGAGATGAGAATGAGAGAAGAGAGAGAGTTTTATTTATTTGGGTTCCAACCAATATAACAGGTATCCAGTTAAATAATATTGTATGTTTTTCTATTTTACGTAGTTGAAAAATTTTCACACACATGTTGTACGATACAACACAACACCTTTACAAGTCCCCAGTTCTTATTGCATTTTGTATGGATTTAGATATTTTCTTTAAGGGATAACATCAATTTAGTCCTTAAGTTTTGGTGAAAGTTTAACTTTTTAAGCATGTTTACTTTTTTAGTATCTTTGATCCCTCACTTTTCAAAAATACATCAAAAAGAACCCTTTATTAGTTGACCGTTAGTTCAATTTAACAATTCTAGAGGTATTTTAGTCCTTAAACAAAGAAATAGAAAACAATTGCCACATGTCAACAATTTTTTTCAAAGAACAAATAAATATATTTATTTCTAAAAAAACAAATAAATATTATTTAAGTACTATTAATTTTTAAAAAATAGTTTTTTTAAAAGAATTAAAATTAAGTTTCAGAAGATATCTAGAAAAGATCCAGATCTTTGCAATCATCCAAGAGTCCTCATTACCGTTTTAGCTTTCCTCTTCATCTCACCCATATTCCTCACCCACCACCTCTTCTCCTCCAGTTCAACTGTTACGCTTTCACTCCCTACAACTTTTACCGCGAACTCCATCGTCTTCTCCGTTTACGCCTCCGCTAGGGCTGGTAACGAATTTTGATAATCGACAAACGTGAGGGAAAAGGAACCGTGGCATAAATGTAAAAATGGAGTGCCTGGAACATATCTGCTCTATCGAAGCACTAGAACATATTTGCTCCAATTTTCCAGCTTGAAAATCTGGTTTTTTTTTAAATTGATGTGGTTTTGATCGGAGATGATTTAGATTGTTGAAGTCTATTTGGGTTTGAGTTCCTGTTTGAATGGAAAGTATTTGTAACATAGTTCGTTACAACAGATTGCGTTGTAGTTGGTTGTATTAATGTAAATTGACAAGGAAAATATACTCACACAAGTTTACAACAAATTATATATATATATATATATATATATATCACTTTCTCCTTTCTATTTCCTTATTTTTGGATCTAGATCTATTTTCACTTGACATGAGCTGATTGATACCTGAAAACCCAGGCATCACACCCATCCACTAACAAAATTCATCCCTCTCTTGTTCTTTCTCTTTCTCGATCTAGTTCTTCTTTCTCTGTCTCTCTCTGATAGACTAAGGATTTTGTGAGCAACAACTTTGCATAGAGTTATGGGTTTTATTTGAGTTGGATTTTGTCTGGTTTGACGAATTTGGGTTTTCAATTTCTTGAAATTTTGTTAGATCCAGATGAATATCAGAATTTTTTAAATTGTGGAAGCTAGTTTTGGAGATCTATGGAAACTTGTAAACCATAAATTTTTGTTTCATGGAGATCTGGGACTTCCCAGATCTAAGAAAATAATTTTTATATTTCCTTCCCTTTTTTAATTTTTTTAAAATTAATATATAATTATAAATAAAATTAAGAAAATAAAAGTTTTCATTTTATTTATTTGGATTATTGGAATCGATTTGGGTTTTTATTATTATGGAATAGATTTGTGATTTTTGTTTGTGGATTTGATTTGTTTTTTTCCATTCCATTGATTTTTTTTAATTAATCAATTTTTTGAATCATTTTTAAATTATTTTATTAATTAATTTCCAGTTGTGATGAAGTTTCCAAATTTAAAGTGAACTGGCAGGGTTGAGCTTCGAAGATGAAGTGATGAAGTTTCCAGATTTCAAGATCTGCTTAGTGTTCTTTTATCTTTTTTAAAAAATTACTTTGGTTTTTAATTTTATTTTTTAAAAACTTATTTTGATTTAATTTTATAATTGGGTTAATAGCACCATTGCCTCCTAATTTTATAGCGCAATTGCATAGTGTCTCATGAATTGTTTTTTCTTGACAATCAACCCCTTGAACTACCATAAATTTGTAAAAATGGACGGAGTACTAACTTCCATCCAATTTTCGGTCATGTGTTGCTCACGTGCAAACATACTTGGGGGTATGTTGGAATTGAAATAACAAATTGGGAAAAAAACTTAAGTACATAACTGAATCCCTAATTCAGTTATTGATCATCTTCTTCATTCTTCTTACCCCTAATTCGTCCTTCTTCCCTCTGTCTCCTTCAAATTCATTCTTGTTCCTTGTTGTTGTTCTTCTTCTTGCTTGTCTTTAGCAAAAATGAATGCTGACACTAAGGTAGAGTATTTGAACCCAAAGTGTCTATGTGGAATAAATGCTAAATGTTTCACATCGTGGACAGATTTGAATCTAGGGAGACGTTTTTGGGGTTGCATAATTATCAAGTATGTGGTTTGTATATGTAGTTAATTGTAGTGTTGCTCTTCTGTATATTGTGTTCATTTCGTTTTATCTTAACAGAGATATGGAAATTATGGATTTTTCAGATGGTCTGATCCACCAATGTGTGCAAGGTCAAAAGTAATCATTCCTGAATTGCTTAGAAGAATATGAGAACTTGAGATGAGATCGTTGGAAACTAATGGTTTTAAAGGTTTTGAAAGCAACGAAACATCGGTATCTATAGTTGTGGGTAATGAAGAAGTCAGTTCTACAGGAGGAATGAGAAGGAATTGGTTTTATGTTGTGGTTGTAGCAGTAGAGATTGTGACATTTGTAGGGGAAAAGGTACTGGAAAATATGTCAAGTGTATTTGTAGGGATTTGAAAGAACAAAATGATGTAACACTTTTGTGTAATATGTTTTTATGAAAAAAAATTGTTCAATTTTCTGGTTGTCAACTTTCCTGTTGTATTAATTTCTTATTTTTAATTTCCTATTGGTTCAATGTAAACAAATTTGAGAAGAAAATGACAATCACATTCTCATCCAACTCATTCATGACTATAACATTCACATGAAACTTATTTTACAAAAACCAAAACACATTCACATCAAACTCATTCCACAAAAACCAAAACACATTTAAAATACATAAAAACTCAAAAGTACTACCATTACTAACTTCACCAACCATTAAGGTTGTACATAAGTTCTTAAACTATAAAGGTTCACCAACCATTAAGGTTGGACATAAATACAGCCATTAAAAGCATTACATATACATATATGTTCTAATACAAAAGCATAGAAGAATTAAAAAGCTGGTCAGATTACAAAAGCATACAAGCATGAAGCACAAAACCGTTCTTTTCCCACCCCCCACCCCCCCGTTTGACCATCTTGATGCTCAGCTTGCAAGCCTGGAACAGATTGACCCCCTCAAACAGGTTGACTCCTTCCATCAACTTGACTCCCTCTAACAGATTGACTGTCACCTTCTATTGTTGTAACACTGTCAGTACCTCCACCCCTTCTGTCACAAGTTACTCCGTTGTGTCCCTATTTGCCACATTTCTTGCACCTAACAACTACATAATTCTTTCTCAGCTTGGTTGTATTCCCTACTCTGACCTCATCCGATTGCAAATTTCTCTTCTTCTTTGGTTTTCCCCACTGTTTCCTGAAATCTGGACACTGCATTAGTGCTTTATTTGATTTTATCCTATAAGTTACTGGAGTGTATGTCTGTATGAAACTTTCCTTCTTGTACCTAAAGTGTATGAAGTCTATAGAGTTATGGTTGATAATCAATAGAGCAGTCATTCCATGCATGCATGGTGTCCCTATCAGTTGCCACTTATTACAACCACAGGTTCTATCGTTGATGTTAACCATATATTGTTCTTCTCCACAAGCCATTACTTGGTAAGTGTAGTTTCCATTGTACTGAGGATAGCAATAGACACTCCCCTGCTTAACCTTCTCAACAAACCTGAAGCAAGGCATAAAAAATAACATGTTCTCATGCCGTATGAAAAAACATAAACCATGGCATAAGAAAATAAAGGTTTAGAAAACAAATCTGAAAACTTTTGGTCCAATTTCATGACTCCACTTCTCAAATTCTGCCCTTTCTCTCACTAGTCTTGTCATCAAATAGTTTCTGATCATCTCCGTTATAGTGATTATTGGCTTGTATCGAGCTGCTAGGATTGCTGCATTGAATGCCTCACACATGTTGTTGCAAACCATGCCACATAAAGATGTGTCCTTAAAGAAGGCTCTTGACCAGTGTTTTGCATCCTTTTCAGTTAACCAGTTATTTGCTGGTAGACTCTCAGCCTTCATCTTTTTCATCCATTTATTAAACCTGTGAAGCAAAGTGGTAACCAAAAATATTTTTCAAGTTAGAAGCCATAAATATTAACCAACTGAAAAAAAAACTTAATAAATAAGACTTACTCTTCTTCAGTAGTAGCTTTAGTAGCACCTCACAAATTTTGTTTCAGTAGCAACCCCTTATGCTGAGCTTTGAAATTATTGTATAGTTTTTTCACATATAACTTGTGTTCTGAATGTGGAAACCATTCCACAATAGCATCTATTAATCCCTTCTGCTTGTCACTAATACAAACAATACCAAAAGAATTGCTCAGTTCCAAAACAACAGCTAACTGGTCTAGAAACAAACCCCATGTATCCTTAGTCTCAGCCTCTGCCAGAGCAGAAGCTACTGGGTACATCTAGTTATTTGCATCAACCTCAGTAGCTGTTAGAAGCAGCTCAATATGATATACTTTCGTAAAACACCCAACCAAACCTAAAAGGGGCTTACATCCCTGTTTCCACCCCTGCTTTAAAGCCCTCAGACATATGTACATCCTCTAAAACCTTTCATTGTCATCACACTTCAACATAATTGTTGTATCATGGTTCATCGTCATTACCTCTGCAGCATACTCCCAAAGTTTGGAGTATTGCTCCTTCACAACACCATCAATAATCTCTTTTACAGCATTCCTAGCACGTAGAACTACCACTTCGAAGCACCCATGTTAGTGTCAACCCTCAACCATGCTGAAATTCCAACAAAAGTCCATTCAGGGTTTGCCTTCTATTGGTATACGAACTTCATTATGATTAGTTTTGAATTCATAAACTTGTTCTTAAAACTCATAGCACACGTGTGTTCATTGCATAAAGTTTTAATCTGAAAGGTCTTGTGATCACTCAACCAAGAAGCATATACAAACCAATTGCAAGCTTCTGATTTGCATACTGCCCTAACCCTATACTAGTCATTCTTTTGAAACTTAACATCACGTCTCTGCCTCACAGCATGTGCCCTAATGGATTTCCTAAATATATTTGCAGTTCCAAACAACATACCAACCTTAAAATCAGGGTCCTACATGTCCCCTTTTGGCTGAAATTCATGGTATGTTTGTGAATGAACTTTTGTGCCCATTCTTTTTCACCTTCCACACCATCTGAGCCTTCTAAGCTAAACAATTCATCCTATACATCTTCAAGATCTGATCTAGATGCATAATTTTGACCTTGTGGTATATTTGGGATATTTTTACTATACCAAATCTTGGTTGGATCCACACAAGTCTCAGCTACAATATCATCTGTCTCTTGCTCATAATTTGATTCAACTAACATATATGCATCATCTTCAACTTTATCTCTACCTTCAACTTGACCTTGTCCTTCACCTTCTCCTTGACCTTCACCTTGATCTTCTTGTACCTTTTTCCCATATATCTCTTACCAACCTCAGTTTCACCTTTACTTTGACCCTCAGCTTCTGCTTCTTGGTCACCAGCCTCTTCTAGTACCTGTTTTTCCTTATCCTTGTTACCAGCCTCTTTATTAACCCTACCATATGCCTTACCAACCACATTATCAGAGGAGACTGGTGACCCGTGTAATTCAACATCAAATGGCCCATCAACGATAGCAGACCTATGCTTTTCAGCCCAATTTCCCCCATCAGTAGTATCAAGCCCATGTTTTTTAGCTTTTCCCCATCAACAGTATCAGGCCCTTGTTGATAACCATTATATGGGATATGTTCCTAGTATGCCACTAATTCATTCCCTTTAACCACTTCCAATGGGACTTCTTACAATGGTACTATTGGCTCAAGATAAAGAAAAACTCTACTCGTAAGTATTTTCCCTGCACAACATCAGTTGTTGATCACTGGATATGTTATATGGCTTTCCATAACCATCCATTTGTACCCAATAGCCAACTGGCAACTTATAACCCAGTTCCATGGCAATATCATCTAGATCAAGCATGAACAACTCATCTAAACTAATGTAGTCATAAAATGTCACTGCCCCCCCCCCCCCATTTAGTGTACTTATATGATGCACCCTAAAGCTAAAAAATTGATCTGGGTCATGTGGATCTACATAACAAATGAAGATAAGCCACAACGCAAAATTCAGTCAACAATCAAATAATGTACCTTTTACCTATAGGTTGATCATTACACGTGAACAAATTGGAAATAACAATATTGAATATAACAAAAAGACATGGTATAATTATCAGAACAATCAGGACAAGTAACACCAAGTGGGTCTGATTTCAACTTTATTTTACTACGCACAGCTGTCATGCAACATTGTGGTCTCATACCCTTCAATGAAATGCAAAAATCTTCCACAACTAAAATATAACTTGTTTCTAACTTTCTATAAAATGCAAGATAGAAGAACCTAACTAAATGCATAAATAAACTTACCCTATTGAGGTTTTCTTTCACCGTCTTTCCTTACTCCCACCATCACTTAATGAACACCTCATTAACAAAGTTAAAGAACACCTCACGAAGTATTCGTAATAAAGCTCATGAATGCCTCACAAACAACGTCGTTGCAGAAAAGATGTGAATGCTACAAGATCTCTAACCTTTTTTATTGCAATGGAGTCGAGTACATGCACTGAAGCTAAATTGGAAACCCTAATCCCTCTTTCGATTTTGATTGACGAAGATTTGGGGAATTAGGGATTTTGGTTTGCAGCTGCGGGTTTTCCCCCTAATTTTTTTTATTTCATTTCCAACTTTGCCCCCAAGTCTGCTTGCACGTGAGCAGCACATGACTGATAATTGGACGGAAGTTAGTAATCCGTCCATTTTTACAAATTTATAGTAATTCAAGGGGTTAACTGCCAAGAAAAAAAAAATCATGGGCCACTATGCAACTGCGTTATAAGTTTATAGGGCATTGATGCTATTAACCCTTTATAATTTTAAACATAAATTATTTTTCAAAAAAAAAAAAATTCCAACTGTGGAGATTGATTGATGGATGGAGAAAATTGATCTGTTTCATCCATTCTTGTTTTAAGATAATTAATTAATTAAATATTATATATATATATTCATACTTAAGAGAACAAAAGACAAACATCTCCTACTCCTTCTCAAGTTTTAACAGAAATTCCTGACCTAGAACCACCGATAAGAACCATTAATGTCCTTGACAGAGAAAACAATATTGACTATAACTTTCTTCTAGTAGAATATCATTGTCCTCATAATCAAACCATGAAAGAAAAATATAAAACGAATTACAATGACAAGAAAAGAAAACAATTCCATAATCGATGAATATAAAGCATTAAAAAAACTCAATAAAGAGATATCATTCTTTGAGTGGTATGTTAACAGAAAACATATTGAGAAACAATGCCTTGTTCTTGACCCACCTAATATTAGGATTTATAAAACCCACAGAAGAGAAGAAAAACAAGTCCATCCTCCTCCCAGACATTTTGAAACTGAATTGCAAAATGAGGATCCTGATAACGATAACAATATTACCGAATGCACTCCTTTAATTATATTCGATTAAGCTTTATCACCAACCGTTCCTTCTTTTTCACAACAAATTGGCATCTCCATGCAACCGAATAATTACACTAATATTTTCCTCAATTCCTTAAGTGAACAGTTAGAGAAAATTGAACTCAACATGACAAAAGCAACCACCATTTCAAACATCTCCTCGTCCACTAAAGAAACACCACAAGTCTATGTTCCCCAAGAAAAAATAGATAGAAAACTGAAGTCCAACCTACCAGAAAATGAACTAGAAATTCTCCCATTCCCTAATCCTACTGTTAATGAAAAATATTTTGATCACCTATTAGATGAAGAAGAATTGTTAAAAGCTCTGGAGAACGAATTTAAAAAATTCCTAAACTAGAAATCCAAACCATAAAAGAAAACCTTACTTCTTCCAGTGAGAAAGATTTTGACAATATGGTCCAAAGATTGACCTCAAGTGACGAAGTTGACAACCATACTTATGTCAGATACTATCAAAACACAAAACCTTATTACCTAAGGCTAACTTCTCCTGACCTTCAATATGAAGAAACAGTTTCATACAGAGCCTATACCGGTAATGCTTGTTACCAGTTTAATATTGATGGTTTTTCAGAATATTAGATTATGACAGTCTTTAGAAAAATGCATACTATTAGATATATTTATATCCAAAAATAAAATATGACCCATGTTGATGCAGTGGCCTCATTAGCGACAGGAATTGAAGGCCAATTATTTAGCTGGTGGACCCATACTTTGAGCTTTAATACCAGAACTACTATCATCAATCATACTAAAGAAATCATAACCATTACCTCTACCCACTCAACCACTGACCCAACATCCTTCGTACCTTCAAAATCAACCATGAAATTAAATTTGATATAAACAAAAAAGAATTTGAATTACCGTTCTCCATACGAAATCTGAACTCTCCAGCGAAAGTGGGATCGAACACCTGAGATTGTATCACCGGTCGGATGACGGTCACGCGATCGGAAAGTCCATCTGATCATAATGTAAGAACCCACACTTTGATGAATGAAGATGGGAGAAAAACCTTCATGATTTTCTCCACACCCACTCTTGTGTTTCTCTGCATTTTTACTCTCCTTAAACACTTGTATACAAGGATCATTTTGCACCCTCTGATGCTTAAACCAAAGCATAGACCTTTTTGTTTTACACATACACTGCACACACTTCCTTTACATTGCATTGCACAAATATGCTTTGCATTACACAGATAATGCTCAGACATCACATGCACACACTCAATACACGTTATTTATACGTTGTGTATACTTGTGTGTATAATTTTTTCAACCGATGCATGTGTCTTATAAAACTGCTTATGCAGTTATCATGCATGTTATGGGCTTAGGCTTGGCCCACTTGGGTGTAGAAATTGGTTTCCCACACCAAAACCAATTATGCCAACATCTCCCACTCGCACAAGTGGGTCAATACAATTAAGTTACCACAAGCCCATCATGGGTGCAACATTAGTCAACATCTGCCACTCCCTAAAATGGCATAAGATGTGATACATACAGATTAATCTTTGAGCCTTTAAATATTCAAACACAAGTATTATCATCATTATCAAAAGTGTTCATACGGGTAAATGTATCGTGTGACCTATGAACAATCAATATATAAAAATAAAAGGGAAATAACAATCTCAAATGTAAATTATCTATTTACAAGAGATAATATTGTTCATTATTGTATCCTAGATTTAATCTATAATTTTTTATCAATCAAAAGCATATGTAATACCTCAAGAAAGCTATGATTAACTTTATAACATTTCATGTATTCATAATTATATCTCCAAATACAATTGGCTAGCCAGTGAATACATAAGTCAGATGAAAAATTCATTAAATCTTCTCATTTCATCTTTATCTCTTAGTCTCTAGAACAACTGCTACCCTAGATGTGCCCCATAGGCTGAATTACCATAGCCATAGAAATAACACGCTAAAGGTCGCTAAAGGTGCTAACATTATCCTGTCACTTCAAGATAGAGTGAATGGTCATAAGGACACTGTTTGAAGTTAATCTAAAACTTTAGTGGAACTTACACAATGAGGAAGAAGGGATCCATTCTCTCATTTTCCACATCGGTCACATATAACACACGTGGTATGAAACATGTGTTACAGTGAATTTCATTCTAAATAAGAATGCATATGTCTTTAAAATATTCATTGTTCCAATCTTGATCTAGTCACAACTCTCATAACTAATCTGAGTTCTTAAAAGCTCGTCTCTCTCTGACGCCACATTAAGATCTCACATCTGGCTTGATCAGGTATTAATGATAGTGGGGTCTATCATGATCGGTTCTAAAATATATTAGTATATTTATTGTGAACCTCATCTTGAAAAAGTCAAGGCGACATATTCATATATATATTAGCTCCGCGAGAATATATCATACATATTCTGTAATATATATATATATATATATATATATGTGTGTGTGTGTGTGTGTGTGTGTGTGTGTGTGTGTGTGTGTGTGTGTGTATGGGTGGGTGGGTGTGTGTATGGGTGTGTGGGTGTGTGGGTGTGTGTGTGTGTGTCTCATCTCAGCTTGTTATCTCAGCAACTGAGGAGACCACATGTGTAAGAATGTTAGTCTCAACCTGACAACATATTTCTATTACATTATGTGTGTAAGTATGCTAGCATTAACAGTAACTTTTCTTACTATTAAAGCTATATCATAATCTTCACAATCTAGGATTATATTGGTATACATTCACCAATCTTGTGGCATAATTTCTATTGGGCATTGTACATATCACAATGTACACTAAGTAGTTAGCCATACTTTCAAGGTATGTCACAAAATCCTCTTGATAACATTTCAATGTTGTAATCTTGGATTTATATTGGTGTCCAATCACCAATCTTACGATGTAACTAATGATAGAATTTGTACATATAACAATGTACATGAGACTCTGTACGGATGAGGAACTTTTAATTAATATATTGATCTTATGGAGTTTCAAGGTACACATTTGAGGTTAATAGTTTGTAATTTCACAATATGAATATCTATGAGCCTATAATTGCTCATTTCGAATCAACTCTCACTCCTAATATATATATAAAAGCCACCTTGCTCATATAAAATCTCAAAGAAATTTGAGAATTACCATTTCATTATGGTTTTACAAACTCTTCATTATTTCTAGCCAAGTCATATAGTCCACATATATAGATAAAATAAAAATTACCCTTAACCAATTTAGTGTACTTACCATGGCTATCTTTAGTTATTATTAATCTGTAAAACATTACAACTTGATAAAATAAAAAATACCACTTTCTAGAGGATTATTTCTAGCCATACAATAACTAATCAAGCACACTTATGCGCTCTTAGTCTTTTGAAACAAAAATTTACAGACTATTCCATATAAATCTTTTCCTCTAATTCTCTATCGAGAAGTACAGTCATTACATCTATTGATGTAATTTCATGTTCAAATATGTGACTAGTGCTAGAATAAAGCGTATAGAAGAAAACTTTACTTCCATAGAATAAGTTTCTTCATTTACAATTAATCGTGCCTTATACCTCTCAATAATACTTTTCACCTTACGTATGATATATGTGGAACCCATATGTTCTTAATGGTCTAATTACCAGGCGGTAAGTGAATCAAGTCCCGGACATGATCACTTTTCTATACTCCATCTCTTCTTCCATTGCTTTTATTCATATATTCTCTTTGTAGATACAAGTGATAGCACAATTCTAAATCTTTGGCTCGTCATTGTCAAGTAAAGTAATCATCAAATCTACCATTTCAATCTCTGAAAGATGACATGGGATAATTTTGTGATTATTTCCACGAGTTAGTAAATTATTACGGTTGTTGATTCAATAGTTGTTTCACTCCTACTAGGGATGAAACATTCATCTAGATTTCTACTCCCACTAAGGTGTAGACTTCCATTTCCACTCCTAGGGATGGAAGATCCATGTAGAATTCCACTCCCATCAGGGATGGAGGATAATGTTAATTTATTGCCACCCGTGTATTAGCACAGATCATCTAATTCTAAAAATTAGATATCCATATTAAATTCACTTCTACTAAGAAATTCATTCTCTAATAATAACATTATGTGATTTTAATTCGGTCACACTTCCATCTAATTGAACACCATTGTTTATTTAATCCTTTAGAATGCATAAAGTATCAAACACAGATACAACTTCTCTTCTTGCATTCAATTTCTCATTTCTATGAGATGGATTATAAACATAATCCACATACCTCCAGGGTTGTAGATTAGTCAGATCAGACTACCTACCTGTCAAGAATTCATAAGATGTGGAAGTGTCTATCTAGTGGAACATGATTAAATAGGCAGCAATCAATTAACATATCATCTAGTAAGGTACTAAAAATTTACTTGTGCCATCATAGACTTAACCATTTCCAACAGTATTTTACTCCTTTCTTTCCACTACACTAATTTGTTGTGGAGTCTTAGGAATAAATTAAATATCTTTATATAACTTTCTTACTAAACAATTCCTTAAACTGTTCAAAAAAATATATACGTACTCGATTTATTCTTTAAACTCAAAAGTTTATCATCTAATATGATCCTTAACCAAATAATCTGATGCAATCTAATGCTTTCGATTTATGGAAGATCAAATAGATGTGACCGAGACATATAAATATATTAATGAATGTAAATAGATATGAAATTTCATGTCTAGCCTTTACACTCATTCAATCACAAATGTAATAATGAATTAGTTGCAATGAAATTTATGATCTAATTCCTTATTAAATAGTTTTCTAGTTGTTTTTCTTACTAAATAATTTGCATGACCTTTAAGATAAATGAGTCCAATTAGTCCTCTCTTACTAATATACTCATTCTATCTAGACCAACATGACTTAATCTAGCATGTCAAAATATCAGCACCATTACCATTGTAATGATTAAAAAAAAACAAACAAAATTATAAACGTTCATACTGACGTATAATACTATAAAGCCATTGAACAAGTATCAAGTACCATATGAATATAATTTACTGAAATAATATTCATATAACCATCATGATCAATAACGATAACCTGGATTAATGAGAACAACCGCAAACACTAAATTCCAGTTAGATCTTAAGTGTATATTAGAAAATCATGGAGTATAAATTTAGGCTACCATGCAAACCCAGTTTGTAGGTAATTAACTCCAAAATAGTTCTAGCATATATACTTCTTGTCTCTAATAATCTGACTTTATGCAACGTATGCCTTACAATTTCTTATTGAATGGTATATCTTCACTTATCTATTGTCCACAAAGTATGAGATTCAAAAGAACATACCTACCAGAAACTTAAGCATCACCTAACAAATTCTTGAGTTTGGGTTTTACTCTTTTCGACTCAATGCATTTATGAGTGAAAATGACCCATCTTGTCACAACTGCAACAATCTATTTTAGTTTTGTCCTTCCTTAATTCGTTATCCCTCAACTTCTTACATATTCCGATCTAAGATTAAGTGGCTATGACCGGATTCTCTTCCTCTTTTGAAAATATCTATTTCCACTAATATACTCAAAACTAAATGTTTTATACAGGTTGGAATCGTTCATATAAAATTGGGTAGAAGCCTAAGCCGCTGCCTCTAAGCGCTCATCTGCTACTACTGAAATGATGCGATAAATATGTGTGATAATAATTTTATATATTCCAACTATCATAAGAGATCAGATCCTTAAGTCAGTATATCATGTTTTATATCCATATTGGAGGCTGCCACTACCGTACCTACTAAAATTTTAGTACTCAAAATACTACTAAAATCGCCCTTCAAGCCAAACTCTGAAAGGTAAACCACTTTACTTAAATCATATTGTACTTATAAAACACACATGTGAGGCCACTATTTAAGTTACTCCGTAACATAATACGAGTAATATAACTTCTAGCTTGATAATCCTTCACATATTGTAGTCGAGCAAATAAGTACTACGTCGAGGTTCAATCATGATTCATGATTTTGTCTCAAGAGCTTCTTACTCTTAAAAAATACACTAAATCTTATTGTATCTATTCCTTAGATTACATGATTTAGTTTATCGCTATCAAATTTGGCCACAATATTATAGATATATAATCTATATTTTATGCTAATATATATAGAGACATACAATCTACTATGCAAGCATATTAACTTCCAAAAATACACATATTTAATTTTGCTACAAACACAAACAGAACAAATGAAGAAACAATTTAAGGTACAGAATCGAAAAAATCGTCAAAGCGACTAATTACCATCCGTTTTCAAAAATTTAATCATCATAAATTCAGTACTTTGTGTAAAATTCTATTCCTAATATTGTATTCAACAATTTAGAATTCCCAAACAAGTGATCATAAATAATAGAATAATACAATGCACAAGTCCCTAGAAAACATTTTATGGGTCAAACCGATTCTTACTACAAAGTAAATAAATCAAAACTATTTATTGTAAAACGGTTTATTAAAAACAACAATATTTTCTAAAATACAGGACTTTGCATGTTATTCATTCTATACGTTTCATATTCATGTCCACCACCACTGAGAAAGACTCTATAAGTCTTCACAACTCATCTAATTGTCATTTTCTCAAATCTTGGTCCTCTTTCGCGTGAGTGATAACTCATGTGCCTAGCACTATAAATATTCATTGTGGATGTAATAGATCGACTCATATTCCCAAGAATGTAACGGTCCTCTACGAATTCTAGTTCACACGCTATATGACCAAAATACATCATGGTACCTTACTCTAGCTTTTCCAACCTTATAGTTCTATTAACTTTTCGGGAAATTTTATTAAAAGACTATCCACTGCATCTCTCCACTTAAAAACACGAGTCCAAATTGACTGCGGCTATATGTCATTAATAAGATTCATGAAATCTTCTCCATTAAGACATATGAGATGATGCATATTTATACAAAAAAAATCTAAGTCACTTAGAAAAATTTGTCGTTTAATAACGTTGTACATTTTCAATGTACATTCTAATAAAATTTCTTATTCTTGATTGCATAATCAATTAGACTAGGAATTCTAAACGGAGGCTTTTCAATATACATATCTCCCACTGAAGCTAAATTTCGGTAGATAAATTTTTCGTAGGAAAATTCCATGACCGTCAGAAAAAAGTGTCAAAATTCCTACTGGAAAATTCCACGGTAGTCAAAAATACCACCGAAAACCATCACTGGAATCCGTACAGAAAATTGTCACTGGTAACCTCATCGAAAGCGATCATCGAAAACCTTGCCGAAAATCATAACCAGAAACCTCTTCAAAAACCATCATCAAAAACCGTCACCGAAAATCATACCGGAAACTGTCACTGAAATCCACACAAAAAATTGTCACAGTAAACTATACTGGAATTCATGCTAGAAACTGTAACCTGGAATCTGCATCTGGGATTTGTTGGAGATTAATTCAGCTCCCATAAGAGCGAAATAAACTAATGGAATTAATACATTTTTTTTTGAAAAAATATTCACCGGAAAACCACTATCGATCATCGAAAAACCACTATTGGTCATTGGAAAACCACTATCGATGACCGAAAAAGCATTATCAGTCTCGAAAAAAACACTTACTGGTTGTCGGAAACCATTGTCGGAAAAATAATCGGCTGCCGGAAATAAAATCCGATCGCTGGAAATCGATCGAAAAGATTGTCAAAAATATTTAGCGGTAGCCGAAAAACCTATGCAGTGATTACATGGCAACTGAAAACCGCTTAGGTGGTCTGAAACTGTCACCGAAAACTTTCCCAGTGGTCGGAAACCATCAACGATTTCTATCACACAGATCGACGCCACGTGTCAGAGTGAGAATGGGCTACTTTTCACAAAAGACAAAACCTCACCATATGGCAAATTCTGGTGTGTGCACTTGTAAATAGCAGAGTACCTTACACTTGCTACGTGCAATACCACTCGCACATGAGATGTGCGTACAACACGCGTTGTCGTCCGTAACTTTCCAGATCATGGGACCACCGCCATCCGACTCAAAATTTAATCTCAATTCCATTTATGCCCTTAATTACTACGTTTGGGTTTGAGGTGAAACGCACTCTCCGCTCATAAGTGTGTGGAACAGGTTCTTCATGTTTTTCACCCAAATTAAACATCAAACAAATTTCCAGAATTTAATCTCAATTAGAAAAATTCAAAATTGTTTTTCTCCCTCGTTTCTAAACCAAATTGTGCAAATGATCTATCGTTAGAACGCTCTTGGAACGCTCTGACAAATGGTACCATAATCGCAGAGAAATAAAAAAAAATGACAATGAGTTATCACCCGATTACAGTCATGGGTTTCATATTTAATTCTTCAAAATTCTCTCAATTTTGAAGTGATCACATGGCAAGAAAATCCAGAACATATAACAAGAGTGGTATCATGCCATTAATGTTCATTTATTGTTCTACAAACCCAAAAATAAACAAACATCCTAACATGGTATTCTTATACCAGAATACAATCCTAACCTTGCTCTGATAACAATGAAATTAAATTTGATATAAACAAAAACGAATTTGAATTACCGTTCTCTATCCAAAATCTGAACTCTCTAGCTAAAGTGGGATCGAGCACCTGAGATTGTATCACCGGTCGGATGACGATCACGAGATCAGAAAGTCCATCTGATCACAATTTAAGAACCCACACTCTGATGAATGAAGATGGGAGAAAAATCTTCATGATTTTCTCCACACCCGCTCTTGTGTTTCTCTGTATTTTTACTCTCCTTAAACACTTGTACACAAGAATTGTTTTGCACCCTCTGATGCTTAAACCAAAGCACAGACCTTTTTGTTTTACATACATACAATGCACACACTTCCTTTACATTGCATTGCACAAATATGCTTGGCATTACACAGATAATGCTCAGACATCACATGCACACACTCAATACACGTAATTTCTATGTTGTGTATACTTGTGTGTATAAGTTTTTCAACTGATTCATGTGTCTTATAAAACTGCATATGCAATTATCATGTATGTTATAGGCTTGGGCTCGGCCTACTTGGGTGTATAAATTGGTTTCCATAACCAAAACCAATTATGCCAACAAACCACTACTACCACATCCCAATCAGATTAATACATTTTGTTGGTAATCCTACCAGACTTCAAGGCAAGGAATTTTCGAAACTCTAAAATCTTAAATGCAAAAAACTTAGTGATTTCAAATAGTACAACAATATATTTTTGACCAAAGTCCTCCAAAGACCAGACAATGCAAATTCATATTGGAAAGAAAAATTCATATATGGTTTACCAACACTTTTCTCTAACAAGGTTAGAGATAAGATGGTTAAATTGATGGCTCTTGCTGACTGGTCCCAGATCAATCTTAACACTTGGACCTATGACGAAACTATAAACACTATTAGCGTTGTTGCTCTTCAATTATGCAATGATATCAGACTAAAAAGACAACTCAAAAAACAAAACTTAACCACTAAGAAAGAACTTGGTTCTTAGTGTGAGCAATTTGGTTTTAACAAGCTTCCTACCCACAGGAAAAAGAAATCAGCAAATACAAAAAACGAAGAAGTTTTATGAGAAAATACATAACCTAAACACAAAGACCTAGGTTCAAACCCTAAACTTCAACATGCCAAAAAAAATCCAAACAAAAATGAAAATGGTCTAAATGATGTTTTAGATGCGGTAAAGAAGGGCATTATGCCAACAAATGTCCTGAATTAAAAAACAAGATTAGAAGTCCAGATATCGATGACAACATCAAAGATAGACTCACCCAAGCACTTTGTGAAGAGTCTGATTCTAGTTTTGAACTATCTGATTCTAACAATGATGTCTTGATAATGTAAGAATCTACTGAAAAAACTACTTCTGATGACTCCTCATATGCAAATCCTGACACACAACCTTTCGTTTGCAAGGAAATCAATGTCCTTGACCAGCATGATTATTCCTTTATAATTAGAATGATAGATAGTATTAAAGATCCTATTCTCAAAGCAAACCATATTAGACAATTACAACAAAAGATTTCAAAAGAAAAATCCTCACCAAATTCTGCTACGACATCGTATAAAAATAGTGAACAATTGAATAACGCCTCTTTTCGCAACCCTGACTTTGAAGAAAATGTTCTAGGATGTTTTCAGTCAAAAATAAGAAAATTTAGCATAACTAACCTCCAAAAAGAAATTTAAAACATTAAAGAAGAAATAAAAATTTTAAAACTTAATATCCAGGAATTACAAATCCATCTTAAGAAAGGAAAATCTACCAAGATTTATACACCAGTCAAATCAACCAGCTCCAAATTACCTAGTTTCAATAGCTCTGATGATTCTGATGAGCATCAATCTAAACCTGACAAATTTGACCAAGAATTAGTTGCCAACCTTATCCAACCCGGTGAAATCCACAATTTCACAAATATAGTCAAAGAAATCAGAATCCAAAAATGTTATATTGAAGTGGATATCAGAATCTCCACCGATTACAACCTTAGAGCCAATGCATCGGTTGTCACAGGGGTTGACCTAAACTGTATAAAAGAGGTGTATGTTCCCATAAAATATCTTGAATTAACCACTGAATCATATATCGAGTAAACAAACAACAGTTAGAAATACAATACAAACTCACTAATGCAAGAGTGTGTAATGCAAGAATCTGTTATACTAACGACTTCCTTATGGTCAAAACTCAATCCCAAAATTCAAAATGTGATTTTAGGATTACCATTCTTATATTTAATTTCTCCTTTTAATGTTACCAATGAAGGACTCGTCACTGAGTATCTTGGAAAAGAAATCTTTTTTCCTTTTATTTTTCTGGTCCTTGTAAGAGACTGAAATACATTAAAAGAGAAATGTGTGCACAAAGATGATTCTATTACTCTAGAACATTGTATTGCCAACCTTAACCAAAATTAAAACCGGTTATCATTTCTTAAGGAAGACTTAAACTTGGTAAAACAAAAGAAGAAACTGGTGAATCCCAATCTTCAAGAGAAAATTGAAAATTTTAAGCAAAAGATAGAAAAAGAAGTATGTTCTTCCATTCCTAATGCCTTTTGGGATAGGAAAAACATATAGTTACTCTTCCTTATAACAAAGATTTTTCTAAAAAAGGAAAACCCACAAAAGTAAGACCTATAAGTTTGCTAAACTTGTAGAATATTGTAAAAAAGAAATCCAAGATTTATTACAAAAACAACTCATCAGACCTTATAAATCCCATTGGTGTTGTCCTGCTTCCTATGTTTTAGAAAAATGCTGAAATAGAAAAAGGAGTTTCCAAACTTGTTATCAATTACAAGTCGTTAAATGATTCTCTCTGGTGGATAAGATATCCAATCTCCAATAAATCTGACCAACTAAAAAGACTTTATAATTCTATCATAATTTCAAAATTCGATATGAAATTAGGATGTTGACAAATTCAGATTGTAGAATAAGACTGTTATAAGACAACAATTACAGTCCCTTTTTGACAATATGAATGAAATGTCGTGCATTTTGGGCTTAAAAATGCTTATAGTGAATTTCATTGCATTATGAATGAAATTTTTAATCCTTATACTGAATTTTCTATAGTTTATATTGATAATGTGCTTTTATTTTCCAATAATATTGATCAACATTGGAAACACCTTGACATATTTCTTAAAACTATAAAACGCCTTGATTTGGTTATCTCAGCCCCAAAAATCAATATGTTTCAAACACATATCCGATTTTTGGGTCACAATATTAAACGAGGAACTATTATTCCTATATAAATAAGCCTCGATTTTACTGACATATATCCTGATGATATTAAAGACAAAAAACAATTGCAAAGGTTTTTAGGATGCTTAAACTATATTGTAAATTTTTACAAAGAACTTCGTATTATTTGTAAGTCGCTTTTTCAAAAACTAAAAGTAAACTCTCTGCCTTGGACAAAAGAACATATTTTTGTTGTCTGACAAGTAAAACAGCATGTCAAGTGATTACCATGTATGTTTATATGGGATCCTACTGCTCCTAAAATTGTTGAAACAGATGTTTCTGAAATAGGATATGGACGTATCCTAAAGCAGGTTATTAATGACAAAGAATGCTTAGTTCGATATGTTTCGGGTTCCTGGAATGATACCTAACAAAAATACTCTACTGTTAAAAAAGAAATTTTAGCTATTGTTTTAACCATACAAAAATTGAAAGATGATCTTATTAACCAAAAGTTTGTTTTGAAAATGGATTGCCAACCGGCAAAATTTATTTTGAAAAAAGACGTAAAGAATTTTACCTCCAAACAAATTTTCGTTAGATGGCTAACATTACTATCTACTTTTGATTTTACTATTGAATATATCAAAGGTTATGACAGTAGCATTTTAGATTTTTTGACCAGAGAATTTTTACAGGGGAAGAACCATGAGTAGCAGCCGCGGCGGCAGAGGTGGCCGAGGTATTAAGTCACCACTATCATCGAGCATCAAGCCCACTAGTAATGATGAATTATCAAAGACTTATAATACTACCCCAAAACCAAGTCACAAAGACAAATATGTTTTATTATTAATATCTCAACCCATCTTATTACAACCCATCATCCAGCCATGGCCCACCAAGCCAATTACAATTTTCCAATAGCTTCTCCCCTTTAAAAGATGAAAGCCCTTCCTTTAAAAGTGTTGCCTCTTTCCATATAAGCCCTCATTATGTTAAAAAAGAAAAGATGATCAAAGAAAAATCAGACAAACAATCTCAAGTAGACTCATCTACTTTCCCCAAGATTAATCATCAAACTTATCCATATATGATCAAACCCTTTTTTGACAAATTTTTCTCTGTGGAAAACCATTATTACTTGACCATTATTTCAAGGAACCCACGAAACTTACAGATGCACTCATTGATCCCTTGTTTTGTATGATCCTTTAAAACATATCAAAGAGACATATATTATACGAATTTATTTTGGTGGATACTGATTCCATTTTTATATCTGATGTTTTCGATAAAATAGATAAAGAAGAGTTGATTTTCAGAAAAATCAAACTTTGCAAAATCATTACTTCTAAACCAATGGGGTGGTGGTCCCAACAAGAAAAATAAATTTTCCAGACTTTCCATGTTTCTGATTTTTTTACTGGGATAATATTGATGCTTGGAAAAACTTTTTATATGGCCAAAATCCTGACAATTATTTGTCCCGGTTCATCTATTTTTATTAAAATTTGTCACTTCATATCCCATTCTGGTTTCTGGAATGGTTAGACAAATATGGTCCAACTATTTATTTTCTCCCTCAACTTGCCAATGTGGGGTATGGTTACTGGATACATATCTTTTAAAACCTTCTGAATGGGATTTATTCCCTAACTTATTACTTTTCTTTAAACATTTAATCTGACTTGGATTTTAATGCTCAAATATGCTATCAATGCCAAGTTAATCGGGAATGTCAATATCCCATATTTTGGAAGAAAGACAAATATTAAATGGTGGAGTGGTATGAACCTTGCAGAACATGTCTAGGAAAGGGTTGCTAGATGGTTCTTCAAAAATCCAACCCTTTGTAACAAATCATCTGACCAATCCCAGTTTTCAATGGCCAAATTCCAGAATCAGGGCAGAATTGCTGCTGCTAGTACTCTAGATGGGTTATTAAAAATAGTATAAGAAGTGAAGAAAACAATGGCCAATATGTCTCAAGTTGATTCAGATTCGGACCATCAAGAAGATAAGGATAGAATTGATGATTTTGATAATGACGACCCCACATATTACTTTGGTCATGACTTATCACCACTATAGCGACTTTAGCCTTATTAGTTTCACTATACACATATTATCCATACAACATTATTATTCTATCCATGACTTATTTCCATCTACTGTTCCACCATCGGTAGAAGCAGACAAGACATCGCCATCAACTTTTTTACCATCGGCAGAAGCAGATAAAATTACTATTAAAAGATGGATGCCCAGACAACCCATTATTTCAGAATAGTAAAAGTTTCAAATAACTCATTTATAATTATGAAAGACCAATCATGAATAGTTATACTAGGGTTATTTGACCAGTGTTTGTTCATGTTGGGATAATTCCTTCCTTCTATAAAAGGGAAGCCCAGACATTTTATTTTCAGGTTCAGTTATCTAGTTTTGAAGCTTCTAAGCTTTTGTAATCTTTCTCCCTCCATCTCTCTATCTCTCTTGTAAAAATTTTGAATCCTCAATAAAAGTGTGCGACTCATTCCTGTATATTTTTATTGTTGTTAGACAAATTGTTCTTTTATTTTAAGTGTTTCTTTATTTCATTTTATGTTAATCAGTTTTCTATATTTTGTTCTCTGCGTATTATTTTATTCATTGCATCCTTAATTTTTCTCATATCTTTTTTCATTTTTCTTTAATTTTTCGTTTTAAGATATTATTCATTCATGTTAAATGTTTTTTTAAAGGAAATAAATGGTCAGGGGTAAAAACATCATTTTACTTCTTTTGTAACCTTTGACCGTTAAAATTTTGGTCAAATGGACAAATTTGATGTATTTTTGAAAAGTGAGGGACCAAGGGTCCTAAAAAAACAAATACGCTTAAAAAGTTGAGGTTTCACCAAAACTTGGGGTTAAATTGATAATACCCCTTTCTTTAATTACTGATTTTTACATTGTAAGGAGACTGTAGAACTCAAACAACATAGTAATATATTTTATATTAATATTAAAATTGTATTTAAATTGCCAATCAAAATAGCCATGAATTTTGTATTGTGAATGAGAAATAAATTTTAAATTAATGAAAGATTAAGGTTGAAGATATCATATTAGGAAAAAAGAAAGAGCAAATTGTCCTAAACCTCTCTAAGATTTTCCCTCTTGCATCCAGAAATAACTTTGTCATTAATTGACATTCAACCCTTTTCACCTTAGTCAACGGGCATTAGATTTAACCACGTTCGACTGTGTGATACCGATGTGATAACAGTAACAAATCTAAAATACCTTCACATTATTTAACAATGTTTATTTACTTTTATGACCCTAGATAATAGCAATTTTAGCCTCCAACTTTTTACGATTTAACAATTTTACTTATCTTGATTGTCCAATAAGAAATGGACAAGCATTTATAAACTTGTTTTTTTTAAGTCATTCAAAAAATTAAATAATAAAAGAAAACTAATAAAATACATTAAAATAAATAAATCATATAAATATTACAATTGATTTAAAAAAAATCTTATAAATGTATTAAACTGTTAAAAGTTATTAAAAAGCTAATAATTTAAAAAATTAATGAATTAAAAAGAATAAATATATTTTAAAAAGGAAAATAATTTTTTTATTAAAATATAAAAACCAATTATTTCAATATTTTGGGGGATGTATTGGATTGAGATTTAAATAGACAATTTTTGGGTGCAAGAATTTTATGGATTTACACGACTATTAAGATAATTAGGATTATTATGATTATATGGACTAAGCTTTTAGAATTCTGAAAGAGTCTTTGGGCTTTATTTATAGACTATTAAAATTATCTAGACTTTATTTTAAGACTTTTTGTACTTTTATAAATATGGACGTTCAAGAGTCAATCGTAGTATTCAATTTCTTTCCACATTAACAAATACTCACACCCAATATGAATGTGTGGCTGTGTTGAACGTCATTAACTTATAATTTCAAGACGTCCTTACTTAGAGAACCACCAAATATATATATATTAGTAATACAGTTATATTTTTATCCACACTAGTCATTCCAATTTATGTATAAATAAACCATTATTTACACCAATCAAAGGAACATGAACAATAATAAAGATGTCATGATTAAGAAACATTACTCAACATATGTTCTATGAAATTTAAGTTAAAAAAATGCAAAGTAAAATAACTTAAATTGTTGCTAGTCCCTACTCTATTTGCCAACTCAACCATCCAACTATTGATCAATCAAATGACCAAACGAAACCAGAAATCCATGAACAACGCACTACTTCACCTCCTCCCTCCAACCTCCAATCTCCGTTCACCAATCACCCATCAGTGGACTACAACTCGTCCAAGCTGAAGATCTGATAGGGTATGGAAGTTGAGGAAACTGAAATGTTGTGATGAAGATCTCATGGGGGTATGGAGGTTGAGGAAGCTGAAGATGATTTTGAATGAGAGAGAAAAGTCTGGAAAGTATTGAGGGAGATGACAAGACAATTTGGGTTCAAGCTATTTATACATATCACTAAAAAGTCTGAAAAATCCATTTCATCATAAAATCCTAAAAATCTTGATCTCAACCCAATACCACATTTGTTGCCTCTTGAAGGTCTAGATCCAATACTACAAGACAATGTGTGCTTTTTAAAAAAAATCTTCAAAGTCTAGATCCAATATCATAAGACAATATGGACTTTTTAAAAACAAATCTTAAAAGTCTTGATCAAATACTACCGGACTTTTTTAACTTGTTAAAAAGTCTCAATCCAATGCCACAAGACTTTTACTTCCACAAATTGTCTAATAAAATCTTGAACCAATACACCCCCCCTTACTTTATCCAACTCCCAACAAAAAATTATGATATCTATTGATCATACTAGTACCGAAAGCTACCTTGAATGCATTAAAACACAAGTTGGAATTATTGAAGAAACAGAAGTTAAAAAATCAAGATATCCTTGAATAATAATAATAATAATAATAATAATAAAAGAAAATCCAGTTACATTCAGATCATCACTTCCTATGTTTTCATTATCTTACATCAGTAATTTTTTTAGTTCAACGTCTTCTTACACTCAATCAAATAAATACCAAGATGAGAAAAAAAAAGGTTAAAAAACATATCAAACAAATCACACAAATCGGTTAAATGGTTTCCTTCCAACTGTTGCAGGCACGGAAATGGGGAATCCACACTCAAATTTCCTATAATTTGTAGTGAAATCCAAACAGAATTTTTAAAAAAAAATTAAAAAAAAAACACAATCACAATCGGATTTCATTAAGATTCAAACCCAAATCAATAATTGAAAAAACAAAACTCCTTCCGATTTAGTTGAAGCCAACCTCAAATCCATCATCATCATTTAGATTCAAACCCAAATGAAACCCAACCAAACCATCACCATCATCTAGATACTGGATTCAACATCACCAAACCCAAATCCAGATTCAACATCATCTAGAAACTAAGTCAATCCCATCGTCAAACCAAACACTACAAGAAAAAAGGACAATTGAGACGATTTTTTTTCGTCCCAATAGCTCGAAATTCGTCCTTATAGACTTATTGGGACGAAAAAAAAATCGTTCCAATTTCCGTTGTCTCAGGTGAGTCGCAATAGCCTTTTTCGGTCAAAAATTCAAAATCATCCATAAAGAGTACATATTGCGACGAAACAGAAATACATTAAAAAATTCATCATTTTGGGACGAAACCTAAATTTCGTCCCAACAGACACACTATTGAGACAATTTATTTCGTCCCTATAGATTATTTAAGGAGACGAAATAAATCTTCTCAATATATGTAATATTCATCCCAACAGATATATTATTAGAGAAAAAAAAATAATTTGTGACCCATCAAGCATGTTACACATCATCACACACTACCATCACTCTACACATCGCCACACACTAGCATCCTAGCCCTTCCACCATTGTGTTTGGTGGATCTTGAATTCATGACCCAGCTTGAAGTGTAGCCTTTAGCAACGGACCAAATGTTTCAATTTGTTATCGGTTGCATATTATTTATATATATCCTATAAGGTTGTTGAATTTCCATTGATTATTTTAAATCAAACTCTTATTGGAAAAAGTAATTGTTTGATAAATTTAAATTTTATTCAACTAATCAAAATTTTAATTTCAATTATGGCTGTGTACACCCTTTCCACACCTAGTGGTTAGAGGTTCGAGTCTAATCATACGTATTTTACAAGTATGTGTGGAAAGTTTTCTCTCAATTTGTGGGAGCAACCCTCTCTTCTGTTGTGAGAGTTGTAATCCATATGTAATCTCTTCCCGATAGTGGGAGTAGTATTTTGGGTCATGCATGTAAAGTCTAATTAACTCGCTAGGTTCCGGCAGTAGTTGTATTTAAAAAAAATGATAGACATATTATAAAATTTTAATTTCTATTGGAACAATTATTTTTCGTCTTTTTACATTCAATGATGTAGAGATCAAACCATTACACTACACAACTTTAACTTTGATATATAATGCAAAACTATTTATATATAATGTAAATATGTTATTATTTTTTTATTAAAATTAAAATTGTATCGAACAAATTTTAAAAAAATTATTACTAGATAATTTAAATTGATTCCAGTAATCTTTATAATTATTTTTTATGATATACCAATGGCTATTAAAAACATTGATTAGATAATATTTTATTAAACTATTAGATCAATGGTTATAAGAATAAATTGGAAATGAAACTCCCACTTAAGTAGAGATTTCTCCTCAAATTTACGATTTAATAAGTAAATTCATCTCAAATTACGTCGCCTCAGTTGGATTATAATAGGTTCTTTGGGACAAAAATTAAAAGGTGTCCCTAATGACTGCCTATAGAGACGAAATAATATAGGGACGATTTTTTTCGTCCCTATAAATATACGAAATTTGGGAAAAAAAACCTGGTTTGTTTGGAACCATATTACCCTCAACTCACTCTCATCACAATCAAACCTTATTTAATGTCCAATATCGAACCACTCACCTGAAACTAAAGCAAAACTTATCACTTTGATGCTTCGAATTAATTAATTAAAGCATACTATTTATATATAGCTCTACATGTTAAATTTACATTGTAGATTAATTCCATTAATTTCTTTTCTTGCTAAAAAATGTTTATTAAAGTATTTAATTAAACTATTTTTCTCAAATTTTTATTGTCAGATGAAAGGGTCTATCGTTAATCATACACAAAATAGAGAGACTTTATTTACATTTATCAATTTAATCGACAAATGTAATATTTGAATTCCTATTGGGAAGGATAAATGTACAACAACTTTTCTAAAAACTAGTTTTGCATTTTAGATTTATATTTATTTTATTTATAAATACATATATATATATATATACATATATATATATATATATATATATATATAAATTATAATATTTTGAATTAATCTATAGTGATTTACATAAAAAGGTGAAGCAAATTTAATTATGATCATTGTCTCTTAGGAAAAACTTTAAAAAAATAACGATAAAAAATGAAAAATATAATCCCGATAAATCATTATCAACAATAAATATTATTTTTATCTTAATAAAACAACCTCTATAATTTTTCTTTTCTTTTCTTTTCTTTCCAAAAAGAAATGTCAAACATTTTAAAGACGAATAATTTTCATCTCAATAGATATTCTATTAGGACGAATGCTTTATTTGGTCCCAATACATATCACAGTGGGATAAATTATTTTCGTCCCTAAATGTCTCGTTATTTTTAAACTTTTTAGGGATAAATAATTTATTTCATCTCAATAGAAATGTCTATTGGGACAAATATTTTTCATTCCGAAAAGTCTTGTTGGGTTTGTCTTTTTTAGGGACGGATAATTTGTTTCGTCCTAATAGACGTTCTATTGGGACAAATCTATTCGTCCCTAGAGGTTTCTTTAGGTATGAAAATTTTAGGGACGATATGATATTGCGTCCCAATAGATGTTATATCGATTCGTCCCAATAAATTTCGTTCCTATAACCCAATTTTCTTGTAGTGAAACGAGATTCAACGAGATCTGTTTTTTAGAGAGAGAAAATGGAGAGGTTAAGTCAAGATGAAAGAACTTTACAAAACTTACGGTTCTAGAGATAAGATGGAGAGGTTTAGAGAGGAGAATCTAGGTTATTTTTAGAGATGATGATGAATCAGGGTTTCTTTTATTTTAGAAAGAAGATGGAGATGTTTAGAGATTCAGTGCCCGTTTGATTTTTACGTCTAAAGTCAAAAGGTGTTAAAAATATCCTTTAAGACATCATGTTTATTTCTTTTAGACATCTAATGTTTAAAAAACCATTAAAAAGTGTCTAAAGTTTAAAAGGCACGAAAGCTAGCTGAAATCTGAAGTGGTTTTGGTCTGAATTTTTTTAAAAAAATCTTCCCAAAATAGCCTTTTACAAATAACATAATTCTAATTAAACCACCCCTATTTAAAACTAATGTTCTTTTTCTTTTGATTTTAGTATAATAATATTGGTTAAGAGAATTTATTTTCTTTTTTGTTTTGATTTGATTTTCTCTGATATCTGGGTAGTTAAACAGGGAATATTCTTTTTTGTTTTGCTTTCTTTTTTCTTACTTTGATATCTGGGTAATTAAGCAGGGATTTTTCTTTCCTTTTTCGTTATACGACTTGGGTTTTGAGATAAAAAGTCTATGACTTTTTCAATTTCTTTTGATTTTAGTAAAATATTACCAGTTAAGATAGTCAAGTGTTAAGTAGATCTTCTTTGTTTTTTTTTCTTGATATCAGGGTAGTTAAGCAGTGAATATATATATATATTACTTTGATATATGGGTAGTTAAGTAGAGATTTTTTTTTTGTGAAATATTCAGATAAAAAAATTACAATAGTAATTAAAAGTTTATTATCATTAATAGTGTAATATATATGAGCATTAAAATTGCAAGGGTAAGAATGTCAAATTACAGGTTTTCAGATGTTATGTTTTAAAACAACAAGCAACTTAACTTTTCAATTCAGATTTCAGATAAAAAAAATTAAACATAATGTATAGATTTCAGATCAATTCAGATTTCATAATCGTTTATGCCTATTTAGGTTTCAAAAAAAAAAGGAAACAAATGCCACCTTAATGAAAAAGGGTTTGATTTTTGATTTTTTTTAAAGAAAATCTTGTCTTTTACTAGGGTTATAAAAGTAAATAAACATTGTCAAATAACGTCAGGAGTATTTTTAGACTTTTTACTGCTATTACAAGGTCAAACGTTAAATCTAATGTTTATTGATGTTAGAATTTTGAGTTATGTTGGCATTATTCTATATCAAAACAACATCTTCTTTGTATTTTTTAGTTGTCTAGGATTCATGATGATTCAAGCTTCAAAGAAGAAATGACAATTATTCAAGCAAGTTCAAGTCTTCAAAGGGAAAAGTGCTTCATGATTCTATAAAGGTATATTAAGACCTCTTTTCTCTTTCAAGGCTTAAGGCACACACACACACATTGTATCCATATGCCTCCCTATATCGTTGTGCATCAATTGGTATAACACATTCACACACTTGATATTGAATGCTCATGCATTGAAATAAAATTGACAAGTTTTGGAAATTGCATGTTTGTGGACTATGTCTATGAAGTTTACATTCTTGTGTGATATGTGTTTGTATGTTCATTTGTTTGTATAACATGAACCTTGGACTTGAATTTGATGTTATATTGTTCCTTATTGAGTTTCGGTTATTTCGGTTACTCATAAATTTGATTTCGAGTTCCAAATCAAGAGATATGTTGCATGTATTGTCTTTATATTCGTATGTCGAGTCAAATTCTTATTTTCTGGATTGAGTATCTTATATGTCCATGATTATTAGAGAGTTACGGGTCATAATCCACAAATAGATTTGAATTCCGAGTTCGAAGACCTGAGAACAGACGAAAGAAGAGCGCAAGGTAGAGGTGCGATGCAAAAGCCATCAAATAGGCACTCACCCGAGATGGCACGTGGCCATCTCGGCCACAAACCCTTGCTGCCCCAGGATGCCCATGCACCATCTCAGGGAAGCATTATAAAAGGGGTCATTTTGGTCTTTTCATGCTCTTTGGTTCCCTCTCCTTTATATATCTTTTCCTTCTCTCATTTGAATCTTTCTCTCATTTGAATCCAAGGGAGAAGAAAATGTAGTGCAGAAAAAATTCCAGGTTTTCTCTCTCAACTTTGAATCACCATATCTCTCTCATTTCTTATCTGATTTGAGTGATTCAAGTTGGAAAAGTTTTGTATTGAAGTCTTCTATCGTCTCCAAGCAACCTTGAAGTCATTTGTTCAAGTTTTCTAGTGGATTGCACCATTTTCGTGACTGCACTTGAAATTGACAAGGTATTTGTTTTTCTTTTGATTTCTTTGATTCTAATGTTCAAATACCTTGGGTCTTCTTCCTACTTATGTGTATTTGACTTGAACATATGTTGATGAGTGATTGAGCTTCAATTAAATGCTAGTTGTGCTTAATTATAAACTTGATTGTGAGTTAGGTTTTATTCAAACCTATGTTTTCACTTGATTGTAAGTTGTATTGTGCTAGCTTTTTATCTATGACTATTTGAGCTTTGATTGACTTTATTTTTATGATTAATAGTCTTATTATGTGCTAGAACTCATTTTTTGAATAGATCTAGGATTGGCACATTTGATTTTATATTTAGAGTTTATTAGAGTTTAATTGATTATTTTGAGAATTTATGCGCTAAATGATTACTAGAGATTCGATTGATCATATCTTGTGTTTCTAACATTTTTTTGTTTTAGTTCTAAGGTCTTGAATATGTGCTTCATGAACATGTTTATTTCAAGCTTTATTAACATGAATAAAATTTAGGTTTAAAGTGTGTGTTTGGAAATTTGGCATGCTCTAAAATTTTATTCATGCATAAGATCTAGACAATCACGTTTTGTGAACTTTATTGCCTATGTCTAGATCTTCATGGAGTGTACCTAATCCATACATTTCATATGCTCATGCATCATCTTGTAAGGTGTCATTTTTTGATTATAAACTAGAAAAACATACTTTGTGTGCTCATTGATTAATTCTAGTTTCCATAGAATTTGTTGATCATCATTTTCTATGTTGCATGCTTGTTTGTGTTTTGCATTCATGATCTCTTAGATGCCTTGTGAAGAGGAAGTATTGACAATATGTGTGAAACCTTGAATTGTTAAGCAAGTGGAAGTCTCATTTCTTAGAGTTATTCTTTGGTTTGAGTAAGAAAGTCTCGACTAGAGGTGTGAAGTCTTGGATAATTTAGCAAGATGTCTTAGCTAGAGGTGTGAAACCTTGGATAGCTAAGCAAAGAAGTCTTGACAAGAGGTGTGAAGCCTCAGAATGTTGAGCAAGGTTGTGGCATGTTCATTGAGTAGGATAGAAGGGTAGTTTCTAAGTGAAATGGTCACTTGAGAGATTGTACTTGTCTTATCTACTAATGGATTATGTTTGTTGGTGGTTGTGGAATCAACCCATGGATGTTTCCTTTTCGGAGGTTTACCACGTAAATATCTTGTGTCAACTTTCTCTATCCCTATCTCTCATATGTGTGTGTGTGTGTGTGTGTGTGTGTGTGTGTGTGTGTGTGTGTGTAATTGATATTTTGTATATTGCATATTTGTAATTGACTTTCTTACATAATATTGTTTGTATATGTTACATAACTTTGTATCTTGTGATATTTCATTCAAGTTGTAAAGTACCACATTGTAATACTCTAAGTACAACTTATGGAATTTTGTTCTACATTGAATATATTTGTTCATAATATACATTGATTCTTGTTCTATGTTTTGTAGACTAAAAGTGGTGATTTGAGCATACTTAAATATATTGTTTTCTCATAACAATCGTGTTGAATGTTAATTTGTATGCTCATCAAGTTTTTATCACAAGCCTCAAAAGAATTTTTAAAAGTGTCAACCTCCCCACCCCCCCCCCCCCCCCCCCCCCCCCCCCCCTTTTAGGTTGTTTAGTATAAACCTTGTGGGTATTAACAGTTGACTAACGTGAGGGGGGTTGTGTGTCAATTAATGACAGTTTTTTCTGGGTGCAAGAGAGCAAACATCGAGGAAGTTTAGTGCAATTTGTTCAAAAAGGAAATATAAAGACAAATCTCTCTTTAAGTAACAAGGGCAATTTGAGTTTATTATTTAAATCATTAAATCCTAAAATTGATTATTTTATAATTACTTTAAGTAAGAGTCGGTTTAGTTTTGCTTTTAAAAAGTTAAAATCTATTTAATTTATATTTTTGATATAAAATAATGTTTGGTAAAACTTCAAAGTGATTAATTGATAATATGTCATGTTTTGACAGTGATTTTGAGAAGTATGCGGGGGTTTAATTTTTAAAGGTGAATATACAATAATCTATTTTAGTATTTAATAAATCTTTTAAAATAACGCTATTATCCTTATGAAATCAAACTAAAATCTTTTATATACCATATTTCATCTCAAAATTAAATATTCTACTGAAATATTGATTTAATTTATAAAAGCTTTTAAATATATTTGTATTGTTCTTATGGATTTTTTTTTCTAATTTAAATATTGATTTAGAGCATCTCCAATGTAAAAGTGGTTTTCATACCAATAATCGTTGACATAGTAACAATGTCAAGAAACTTGTTTCTTATATGGCATAAAGATAAATTTGATAGATAATCAACTCAAAATTTGATAGACAATCAACTCAAAATTTGATAGACAATCAACTCAAAATTTGATCACAAATGATTATATCAAATCACATTATTTTTAATGACGTGTCCGATTTTTTTTTTCTTGTTTTCTTTTTTATTTTATTTTATTTCCTTACTAAAAGTATACGAAAAATTAATGTTAAATTTAAATAATTGTTGAGTCAACTGAAAAAAGAAAGGTTATGCAACAAACCGTCTGAAAGCATACGGTCATGTTGATAATGTCTAATTTTCTTTGTCAAATTAGTTTGAGATTGAATATACACAACTGCATTGGAGATACAATTATTAACATACTATCTATTTGCAAATGTGGCATCTCTTATTGTCACAAACCACTTTTACATTGGAGATACTTTTAATATGTATAATTAATGACAAAAAAAATGAAATATAATTCTAAATTTATGCATATTTTAGTCATTGTAACTAATTTCAGCACTTTTGTAATAAAATTACTAAACATATGTATACAACCTTTGAGCTATACAGTGGTTTTAAAAATATAATTAACCAAACATTCACTGATTAACTTCACAGCTGATTATTTCTTCAACACAGCTAACGGTGATTATTATACAAGTTACAACAATACCAAACTGGCCCTAAGAACATCTCCAATACAAAAGTTGTTTGCATACCAAAAATCGTTGATATGACAATAATGTCAAAAGACATGCTTCATATGTGATATAAATATACACTTGATAGACAATCAACTCAAAATTTGGTTTCCAATGATTTCATCTATAACACATTTATTTTTAATGATGTGTCTAATTTTTTTTTTCCTTTTAACATTTTTATTTTATTTCCTTACTAAAAAATAGATGGAAAATTAATGTCAACTATAAATACTTGTTGAGTCAACCGAAAAAATAGATGTGCAATAGGTCATCTGAAAGTAGACGGTTATGCTGATAAAGTCTAATATAATTTTTTACCACATCAACGTGAGGTTGAATATGCATAGTTGCATTGAAGATACATTTTTAATAGCTTGTTTACTTATCTCATATGGCAAATCTTTTTTTTTTTTCACAAGCCACTTTTACATTGGAGCTCTAAGTCTTACCTTATTCTCTAAATTACTGTCAAAGGTTTTAACAAACATCTTTCTTTTTCAAAATTATAAAATAAGTTAATTTTAACTTATCAAAAATAATACCAAACTTATTTAATTAAACTTACTTAACAGCCTTACATAATTAAACTTATTTAACACACACACACAAACATATATATATATATATATATATATATATATATATATATATATATATATATATATATGAGTAATGATAGGCGTCCTAAAAAAATTTCTAATTTTTATTTTCCAAATTCCTTCCAAAATGGTCTTGGTATGTGAGGTGTCAATATTACATCACTCACCACATAATATAATGATTTACAAGATGTTGGCACTTTACGTGCTAACACCATTTGGAAAAAAAAATTGGGAAGTCTAGCGTTATATATATATAACCGTACATAATTAAACTTATTTAATTATACAAATTTAATATATACAACCACTAAATTACTATATATATAATATTTGGTTAGAACATTGATGTATGTACAATTATTCTTGTTCAGATGAAATATTAGACAGATAAATGATGATTCAATTAATTATTATAAACCATAACTTGATAGTATATGTGAAAGGAGCATAACACTCAATCAACCTTATGTAGTGGTCAAAAATATACAGGCCCAAATGATAGGCCAATAATTCAAAATTCGAAACAAGCTCTGGGCATATAAGAATCAACCATTGTCAGGCCCTATGTAGACCCATCGAATCGAACCAGGTTAGATCCTAAAGTCAAACCCAGACAGTCAGACTATTGAAAACATATGGTCAAACAAGCAATTTAAAATGGTAATCAAGTCAGGTGTTACACAGATTCCAATGCCTAGCAATGCCTTTATTGTCCGATTCAAGTAAATAAAAAAAGACGGTTAAAGCTCGTGATCCACACCCCTATTTGAATGGGCAAGACGTTGAGGATCCAGGGCCTTCACTATAAGTATAAGACCTCTCTCCATAGAAAAGGGTCTAGCAATTTCACTATTAACACTCGAAAGCTATCTCTATCTCTCTCACACATAATTCATCTTCATACTGCACTTCCACATTAATTGTGGTGCTTTCCTCCGCATTAATTGTTGACTCGCTACCTAATTAGGGTTGACCCAATTGCATTCGAAAGTCGACCAACCTAACCCGCAAACAAATAGGTCAAATGAAGGGACTCATCGAGAATCGATCAAACCAGACTCTTCGATATCTATTATCGACCCAATCCTCGTTCTACCCACAGTTATTCAACGAATCATCAGGGAATCGATCTGCCAGCATCATCGATATCCAGGATCGATCTGTCAAAATCAATCCATAGTTCGATCTCAAATATTGAGCAATACGGTTTGTTAATTCCATTTAATCTCTGGTTCCTTTGATCAAACATAACTGACTTGAGCATCAGAGAGCCCCCCTAAGGGATCACCACCTCTTGTAGCTTGCCACTGTTTTTTTTCCTATTATTTTACAGGTTGTCAATGCCTACATCCCACCTCAATGATCAAAAATCAATTGTAGATCCAATCAACTACAGTTTGACGCCCACCGTGGGGCCAGGTAATTTTCCTAATCGATTGCGTATCTTAATATGAATTGGAGACGATGACTAACTCTACTGATATCGAGGCACAACTCATGGCCCTTGAAGCATAGATGATAGAAAATGTAATGCAGTTGCACAGCCTCGAGAAAGAAAATGCTAAAGTTTGAGCTGATAACTTAGAGTTGCAGGGAAAGCTTGGCCTATTATCGAACAACATGCAAACGGTGCAAGATTAATTCTCGAACGAAAACCGACCATGTGGGTCAAATGATGACCTGGAGCAAAGCACGAAAAGGTAGGAGAATCGATAATGCAACTCGATCCACCCCTTGTCAATCTCAATGAACCAATACTGGCAACAGATGCAAACGCCACACCAGCGGATCCGTCGACCTCGTTTGGAACACGGGATTCGAACCACCAATATCCTGTGAACCATGAAACAGTAAAATCAAATCCTATCTTTTCTAACCCTGAGGTTGTTAGCAGGTTCACATAATGGAAGCAATGATCCAAAGAATCCCAGGAGTACTCGCTCCTATTAGGCGAAGTGCAGCGAATAGCTTTGATGGAGTGTAATTATAAGTATACTTTGTTGAATCTCTTTTCGTGGATGAGATCACGTTGATGGAGATGCCGAAAAAGTTCAACTTCCCAAATATGAAATAGTACGATAGAACAACAGGTCCAGATGACCATAACGCGCAGTATAAGCAGTGCAAGTTCACGGCTGCGATCCTTACAGATTAAAGGGGGGCATGTATGTGTTAAGTATTTGGTTCGAGCCACATAAGTCTTGCGTTCTAGTGGTACACGAATCTTCCTAATGTCTCGATCGGCTCATTCACTCAGTTGATTGATACTTTCGTAGAACAATTTACAAGCAGCAAAAAATTAGAGAAACAGTCAAACTACCTCTACACCGTTACCCAACGGAGATAAAAATGACTGTGAGACTATGTTGATCAATTCAACAAAGAAAATGTATTGATCCCTAACTATAGCACTGTTAATGTTATTTTTGCTTTTGGGAAAGGGCTGCAGTACGACTCAAATTTATATAAATAGTTGACGAAGTACCCGTGTCGAACGATGGATGACTTGTTGGTAAAAGCCTGGGCCCAGATCAAGTGGGAAAAAAATGAGGTGAACTATCGACCATCAACCCAACCACAAAAGGATTATAGACGTGATCAACACATAGATAAAAAGTCGAACGATCAGCTAAACAACAGTGAACGAGACAGGTCAGACAAAAAGAGGTGACCATACGACAAGCCAGCTCAAAATGACAGCAGACAAAGGACATGAGTCCCTAAGTACACTCTAAGTATCGAACCGTTGGAAGCAATAAACATCCTAAGAGGTATGGGAAACTCGATAAGATGGCCACCCAAGATGACCTCGCCTCCAGAGCAAACGGATTTGAACAGATGGTGTGAATTCGATGAATGCATCACCTTAAAACTGGAAGTCACCGAATTGTTGAAACATGAATGACTAAAGGAATTTCTAACTGATAAAGGGAAATCAACATTAGCACAACGAGCCAAGAAGAAGGCGTGAACATTCAAACAAAATTCCTTATGCTCAACTGTCTGATGACATATAAAGTGATCGTCGGTTGACCATGGATTAAAGAGCTTTGAGTGGTTCCTTTGACCCTTCATCAGAAGATACATTTCCCAACCAAACGGGGTCAAAGAGATTAAAGGAGAACAGAAAACCTATAGGAAATATTATAAGACGAGCTTGATGAATCCCATAATTGCATAAAAGATATACAAAAACTAATCGGACGTATAACAGCGTTGGGTCGATTCTTATCTCAGTCCTTAGAAAGGTGTCACAGTTTATTTGAAACTCTGAAAAAGAATAGTGACTTCAAGTGGATCGAAGAGTACGAGGAAGCCCTGCAAAATCTAAAAGCGTACCTGATAACCCCTTATTTGTTGTCGAAACCAGTTGATGGAGAGACAATTTACGTCTACATGGTCGTATCGGAAATAACAGTTAGCACAATGCTCGTAAAAGAGGAAAATGGAAAATAGATGCTCGTCTATTATGTAAGTAGGTCGTTGTTCGATACAGAAACCCGATATAGCCAATTGGAAAAGCTAGCATTTCACTCGTCATAGTGCCCAGAAAGCTTCGACCTTCCTTCCAATGTTGTCCGACAGTCGTTCTTACCACATATTCTCTTAAGAACATTCTACATAAGCCGGAGTTGTTTGACCGCATAACCAAATGGGTAGTGAATCGATCCGCCTAAGGAATCGATCCGCATATTCAACGAATCCCCAGCGAATCGATCCTCCGGCATCGATATCCAGGATTGATCTGCAAAATTCGATCTATAGTTTGATCTAAAATGTTGAGCAATACGGTTTGTTAATTCCATTTAATATTTAGTTTCTTTGATCGAATATAACTGACTTGAGTGTCGGAGAGTCCTCCCAAGGGATCACCCCTCTTATGGCTCGCAATCACTTTTTTCCTTTTGTTTTACAGGTTGTAAGTGCCCACCTCAATGATTAAAAATAATTGTAGATTCGATCGACTACACCTCGTATTGTCTTAACTTATTTATGATTGAATATGACATTTTATACTAAATTTATTATTGCTCAAAAAGTGTTTGTTATAATGTGTGTTAAGATTCAACAAGATGAAGTTGATCCGGTGATAAAACCCCTCATACCTGTACCATGAGATTGCAAGTTCAAGTTCTCTCCTTCCAAAAAAACCTCAAATTTATGTAATAGTGTAATATTTAAAAAAATGTGTGTTGAGATTCTTTTTCCTTTTTTCAGATAAGAAACTCTAAACTTATTATTCACCGCAAATGCTTCTGTTTGGCAGCCAAGAGAATAAGGTCATGTTTGTTGATTGTATTGTATTAGGCATTGTATTGTACTATTTTAATACATTTTAATTGCCCAGTACAACAAACACCGTATTAACTAATACATAATATTTGGTGGTATTAAGTTGTATTGTATTGAAAAAAACCATTAAATTTTATTTTCTCTTTCTTCTCAACAAATATAAAATATTGATGTAAAAATGTGTTATACTATTAATTTTTTTTATCATCACAAAATTATATTTGAAATATTTATTTTATCTACCAAAATATTATTTATTAAATTTTTTGTATCTACGAAAATAAATATTTATTTATTTTTTAATGGTATATATATATATATATATATATATATATATATATATAAAGGAATGGAAAATATAATTAAATAAATTATTAACTAATTTTTTAAAAAAGAATATTACAATATTATCGTATGCTAAATATTGTATAATGTAATACAATATATTGTAATATAGGAGTTCAAAAATTAAATGGCACATTTACGAGGTGGCATTACAAGAGTATCACTCTTTTAAAACTGATGTTTAAAATACACCTAAAATAGTATTCTTCTAAAAATACCACCGCAGTACTTCCACGTCGGCTTTCTTTCATTCAGTTTATAGTGACAGAGTTGTGAAGTAGAGAGAGAAAGTCTCGTTAAAACCCAGGTGATCACTCGAATAGCGATGAAGTGGCGATCACTTAGTGCTTGTGTTCAAAAACTTTGTGATTCCGAGACTTTGTGATTGTGTTCCGAGACTTTTGTCCGATAAATTTGAATAAGCTTTCAAAAGTCTCAAAAAAGTTTTCAATTAGAAACCTTATTCAGAAGTCTCGGACAAAAGTCTCGGAAAGCTTATACAAAAGTCTCGAATAAAAGTCTCGAAACATGTTATAAAAGACTTAGGGACCGTATTCAAAAGTATCGGAATAAAGTCTCGAAAAGCTTATACAAAATCTCGGAACATAGTAGAATCACTCAATTGCTAATCAAATCCACTCGAGATGTGAGAACTGTCATTATATTTGGCCTAGAGCTTCGTTGCCTAGAGCTTCGTTGATTTTGCTTGTAAATTGCAATATATAATTGCTCAATATTTGCAATTTTCAAAGTTGCATAAGATCACTCATCTTATTCGTTGATTTTGCTTGTAAATTGCAATTGCTCAATATTAGCATTTTTCAAAGTTGCATAAGATCACTCATCTTATCAGTTTATTCACAAACTGATAAGATGAGTGATCTTATGTATATATGAACGTCGAACTTGTTGAAGAAGAAGATGAACTTGGATTTTAGTTTACAGAGCTTTTCACTTTTAGACAGTTAGAGAGAGAAGTAGATATCAGACAACTTCAAAATATCTTACCAAAGTTAAAATAAAAAAAAAATAAAAAAAATGTGTACAGTAATGGTATTTTTGGAAATCTCTTACTTTGATGCCTTTTAAACTTATATTATTAAAGTAGTGTCTCACGTGCAACACCAACTTAAAAGAGTGCTAAAACCCTATACTTCCTCTGTAATATAGTGCATCACTAAACACAAGTTTTAATTAAAGATAATACGGTCAAATACAATACAATTCAATCTAGTATAATTCGGTATAATCCAATACAGTGCGTCAAACGAGTCCTAAAGATTTATGTAAATGAATTTCTTAGATTTTGGGTTTTTGTTTTGATTATTTGGAGGAAAATCAATCCTCTTACAAATGTAAAACATAGTTTAACCACATTCAAATTAAGGGCTCAAAAAATAAATGGCACTATATAAGAGGGATGTAGTACAAATATCACCAGTTTAGTAATGTAAGTTTAAAAGACATCATTTAACGTAAAGAGACGAGAATACCCCGAAATATTAAAAAAGAGAAAAAGTTATCGTTTTATTAATCTGAGAAAAGTAAGAGTGAGAAAGAAACTGGCGACAACGAAATCGACGGTGAATTGATCGGAACGGAAATACAGTAGATTTCGCAACAATTGACAGAGGTAAGTTCAGTTTGTTTTATTTCTCGATTTGCTGTTGATAACTTATCATTGCATGTAAGACTCGTTTTTTTTACTGAAATTGTAGATTACGGTTGAAAAACAGGTATGAGAATGGTTGTGGTTTAGGTTTGGGTTTGAAATGAGGTTGAATATGTGATAAGGAAGATGAAATTCTAGGTATCGAAGATTGTTTTTTTTTAAATCGAGAATATTTCAAGCGAAATCAAGATTTTTTTGAACAGTATCGAGGTTTTTTCTAGAAAGATTCGAGGAAATTTTTCAAAGAATCGAGAAGTTTTTTAAAGGATCGAGACTATTTTCAAAGGATCGAGACTATTTTCAAATAATCGAGAATTTGTTTATAACGATGGAGAATGTTTTTCAAAGGGTCGAGATTTTTTAAAATGATAGAGAAGATTTTTCAAAATGATCAAGAAGTTTTTCAAAGAATCGATAAGTTTTTCAAAGGATCGAGACTATTTTCAATGAATCGAGAAAATTTTCAAATGATCGAGAATATTTCCAGAGGATCGAAACTATTTTCAAAGAATCGAGAATTTGTTTCTAACGATTGAAAATATTTTTCAAAGGGTAGAGATTTTTTAAAATGATCGAGAAGTTTTTCAAAGGATCGAGACTATTTTTAAAGAATCGAAAAGATTTTCAAAAGATCGATAATATTTTCAAAGGATCGAGACTATTTTCAAAGAATCGAGAATTTGTTTCTAACGATTGAGAAGATTTTTCAAAATGATCGAGAAGTTTTTCAAAGAATCGAGAAGTTTTTCAAAGGATCGAGATTATTTTCAAAGAATCGAGAAATTTTTCAAAGGATCGAGACTAATTTCAAGGAATCGAGAAGTTTTTCAAAAGATCGAGAATATTTTCAAAGGATCGAGAATTTGTTTCAAACAATCGAGAATATTTTTCTAACGATCGAGAATGTTTTTCAAAGGATCGAGATTTTTTAAAATGATCGAGAAGATTTTTCAAAGAATTGAGAACTTTTTCAAAGGATCGAGAATTTGTTTCAAACGATCGAGAATATTTTTGTAACGATCGAGAATGTTTTTCAAATGATTGAGAATGTTTTTCAAAGAATGGAGTTTTTATGTATTGTTTATGTGACATTGCAGATGAGGAGCAGGTTGAAGGATTTGCTTAAAACTCCATAGGGAGATTGGTTCAATGGAAAATTGACTCGACATGACCATTTTGAAGCCCTCACCCGTAAAGACCATGCACTGAACCTGGTCCCTGGAGATTTTACTGTTGAGGATCGTTGTCGGTTCATGGCGTCCTATTTCGGGCATTTCATGTCAATGCAACGGGAGCTGAAGTTTTCGGGTGGTGTTATTCATCAGCTACTGTTACGGGAGTTGGACCATGTCAGGCCAACAGATGAGATACGGAGAATTGCATACATGAACGGTACTTTCCTGGAGCCGATGAGGTATCGTTAGAGGAGTTAAGGGTTGTTCTTACCCTCGGAGAGTTTCAGGAGACGTACGATGTTGTGAAGTTGTGCCTCATTTACATATTGAACTGGATATTGATGGGGGTGAACGAGAGATTGAATATTCCAGTTTGGCAGTTTCGGTTGGTGGAGGACATCAATGCCTTTGATGCGTTCCCGTAGGGTGCCCACGTCTATAGGTATTCTATCTTTTCATTCAAGCATGTGTTACCTTGACGACATGAGGAGAGACGCCAGCAGTCACAGGGCGTTGTTGTACATTTCGTGGAGGGGTACAACATTTACGGTCTATCACATGCCCTTTTGGTAAGAAATTTGATTTACAACATGTACATTAAATTTTGTTTCCTAATTTTTTTTGGATTATAACTGTATTTATCTTTGATGCGGATATTTGCTTTTGAGGTGATCCCCCAACTGGATGTCGATTTCAGGGTCCGAAGGGTTACAGAGCTTTCTCCTCATATGTTGAAGTGGGAGTTGACCAAACAACCTAGAGGGAAGAAGCTGACCAAGATTTTCAGTGCTAGGGTAATTATTTAATTTGTTAATCGTTATATTACTTACTATGTTTACAATGACATTCCTTTAACTAAGCTTTCATATGTTTGCGAGAAAGGAAATCGTGCCCACAGCAGTTGAGGTGGTGGCACCGTACCTCGTAAGCCTAAGTGAGGGGGTGAGCCTGTATGTAGAGGATGACAAGGTTCACCTTCAGACTGTCCATGATCAGACTAATAGTACGGAGGGTCCCGAGGAAGAGGGTGGGGGTGGGAGGCGCAGTGAGACAGAGGCTTCAGACCCATCGGGTCCGGGATAGTGACAATGCATGTGTTCCATAGGTCAGTGACAACGCATAATCAAGGGCTTGATGTGCCTTACTGTACATGATTTGGATGTCATACATTGTTTTCATGTAGGCGATTATGTCCTTCGGACGCATTAGTCGACCATCATGTTGTTGTAATCTATGTGCAACCGTTTCTCTAATTATGACTGCACTAGCTTGTCGATGGCGGCGGTGAATCTCCTCCAAAGGACAAGTGTGTTCGTTGATAAAAATTCTTACTTGGAAGTATGGCGCTTCATCTCTCCTTACCGCTCTTAATTTCCACATACAGTTATCCATCAAAGAAACCAGATGTAATGTTGTCTTATTCGATCTTTTCACCTTCCACTCGAAGTTGTGCCGTATTGCAAAATGCCCAGCCAATCTCTTCAAATCCTTTTTAGTAGGAAAAAATTGCCCTTTATATATCATGTTTGTAGGTTCATCTTCTACCAAGTTCCTGCTTCCACTCATACCAAACGAGTATGATTCTACTCTTGGAATAACCCACGTTGTGGCATTCTCAGAATCAGCTGGAGTTACATTAGGTCGGACCTCAGAGGTCCCAACTATATCTACTGCAGTGGGACTATATCTGTGTACACGTCTTGCACGTCTTTCCATTTCGAACGGTTCTTCATCTTTCTCATTGTTCGCTACATTATCTACCGGATGCAAATTTGGCTCAATTTGATAACCAAAATCATCGTCCAGTTGAGGTCTAACTATATCACCATGGTCGGCTACTTCAGGTGGGACACCACATAGGTTTTCCCTATCGTCAATCCTACTTCTTTCTGTGAACAACTGGTTGCTTCCGCCTAAAGATCAAAATTGTTGGGTGTTATCACGAGGAGGGATTTCTTTACCAATGACACCTCTTGTAGCCCTCTCAATTAGACTGACACATACTTGAGGGATCACTCTATCTTTCCCTAGCATAAACAAAACATCATTGTCGTTTCTTATAAATGTGCGATATGTTGTCCCGGGAACGATTGATATAGATTGTAGATCATCAATGTATTTGTTCATATCGTACTTCACAACGGTTTGTACTATCGACACCAGCTCTTTGTAAGTCATATTTCGTGTCACATACATTCCTTGGTTATCGGAACCAAAAAACCTCTGACTTCCAACAGGTAATTGCTCACATCGACCTTTGTAAGATATGACTATTCTAACCCGATCCATTGTTAACAAATTAAAAAAAATTACTTTTACAATTACTAAGAATTACAAATATTTCTCAACTATAAGGGATCGAGAACATTTTCTTAGGGATCGAGCTTTTTTTTGTAAGGGATCGAGAATATTTACAAACGAATCAAGCTTTTAGGAAAGGGATCAAAAATATTTTCTAAGGGATCAAAAATATTTTCTAAGGGATCGAGCTTTTTTCAAATGGATCGATAACCTTTTATAAGGGATCGAAAACTTTTACAAGGGATCGAGAACTTTTACAAGGGTTCGAGAACTTTTACAAGGGTTCGAGAACTTTTTGTTGGGAACAAGAACTTTTTATAAGGGATCGATAACTTTTTCAAGGGTTCGAGAAATTTTACAAGGGATCGAGAACTTTTACATGGGTTTGAGAACTTTTACAAAGGTTCGAGAACTTTTTATAAGGGATTGAGAACTTTTTCAAGGGTTCGAGAACTTTTATAAGGGATTGAGAACTTTTACATGTAAAGGTATGCGCAGTTCGGTTCGGTTCTGTTTTGGACAAAACCGAACTGAACCGAAAATATTTCGGTTTACCTAAAAGTGAACCGGTTTAAATCGAATAAGAAATGATAACCGAACCGAACTGAATTGATTTTAATCGGTTCGGTTCGGTTCATTTAGGTTTTGGGCCTAATGGGCCTTCTTGACTTGATGAGCTTAATGAATCTTTTTTAATATGTTTTTAAATTTGATGGGTTTTTGACTTGTTGGATTCTAATTTTGGGCCAAAAGTTTATAAATTTTAATAGTCCAAGACAAAAAAAAACCCAAATCATACCTAACCAATACAAATTAATTTATAATTCATTCAAAAAAAATCACATTGAATAGGTAGTATTGCAGCAAATTCAATTTTCAAAGATAAAACTCTAAATCACAAATTCAAGATCCTAATAAAAATTACAATCCAAATCGAGACTCCAAATCAAAATTACAACTAAAATAAAAACTTCAAATCACCTAATTAATTAGTAATAATAGTAAAATAATACCGATCGGAAAATACAATAATGACAGTAAAATAATTCCAACTTCCTGGCTCCTGCATTCATAAATAAAATAGTAATTAGTAATGACAAGAAAATAAAATACTTGCATCCATAAAAGTCTGCAAGGCTATCAATGAGTCATGAGTGTTTAAGGACTGTTTTCAAATGCAAATAACAAAGTAAGCTTCAAAAAAATTCTTTCAATTGGAAGTTGGAACTAGAAACAAACTTGTTTGACTGTTTGCAAAACATCAAAATTGACAAACAATCGACATTCAACACCATCACATATTCATAAATGACAAAAAGATAAAATTATATCAACAAGACAACTATTTTTTTAAAATATCACGATGCCACTACCCAAAGCACAATTATATCAACATTCCACTCTACTCAATTTTTTTTAAAATAACTATATAAGAATAAAATTGTTATTTACTTATTTTCATTCTTGTCTATTTTTTCCTTTATTAGATTTAATAAGAAACAAAAGAAATAGCTTCATGCCTTCATTGATCAACAAGAAAAGTGACAACAAGAAAAGTGACAACAACTAAGTAACTAACCTTTGAGGCAATCAGACGAGTTGAAGAAGAGCAAATCGGACGAGCTGAAAGTTGTCTCGTTGAAGCTTTGGCTGGAGAAAAAGACGAGCAAATTGGATGAGCAAAGACCAAATCGAACAAACACATCATTCATCAGATGCGAAGCAAAAAATAATAAGATAAATAAAATTAGAAAAAGAAGACAAACCTTATTTGAACAACTGACAAAGCAGATCGGAGACACACAGTGAGGGAGACGAGCAGATCGGAGACGAGCGGCGAAGGAGAAGAGCAAATCGGAGATAAGCGTCGAAGAAGACGAGCAGATCGGAGACGAACAGATAAGAGACAAGCGGAGAAGGAGACGAGGAAGAGATGAGAGAACTGAGAAAGTGAGAAGTAGAGAAATCGACGGTAGGAGATTAGAAGGCAATGAATCAATGAAAGAAAGAGAAAAATTGTGTTAGGGTATTTTTTTTTTAAAAAAAAGTTATATAGGGGGTTTAGTCGGTTCAAATCGGTTTTTAAGAAACCAAACCGGTTTGAACCGATTTTTTTTTTCATTTTTTGAATCGGTTTCAACCGAATTCATTCTACGAACCGAACCGAACACCCTTTTTTTGGTTTGGTTCGGTTCGATTCGATTCGATTCCGAACTTGGTGCCCACCCCTATTTACATGGGTTCGAGAACTTTTATAAGGCTTCGAGAACTTTTATCAAGTGATCGAGAACATTTTCTAAGGGATCGAGAATTTTTTCAAGGGATCGAGAACTTTTTTCAATGGATCGAGAACTTTTATCAAGGGATCGAGAATATTTATCAAATTATCGAGTATTTTTTCAAGGGATCGATAACTTTTATCAAGGGATCGAGAATATTTGTCAAATTATCGAGAATTTTTTTCTAATAATCGAACTTTTATCAAGGGATCGAGAGTTTTTTTCAAAGCTCGATCCAATATAAAACAAGCTCGATTCATCTTTAAGTTTTCTCGGTCACACATGAAAAAAGTTCGGATCTATTAAATGTTCATACATGTTCTTACAAAGACTTGAACAACATATTATTGAGGAATGGATACATTGTTAACCCACACAGAAATACATGTAAAATATTTGAAATGCATGAAAACAGAAAAGAAAATACACCAGATCATAAATATTTCTTACATTCTTGTACAGATTCTGGAGAGAGACGACTTTTTTGGAGATATATAAGTTTTTCAGATAACTTTTTGGGGACATACATACGAGTTCAGTAAGTTACCTTTTAAAAATTAAAGTTTATGAGCAACTTAGGTAATTCACTATAATAGTTGTCTTTTAAAATTAAGCTATTAAAACGATAAAATCATTATAACACGTAATAAAATAGATGACATATCTCATCATTTCCACTTCAAACTAAACCACGGATATGAAAGTCCAAATGGTATCATATTATATATAAAAAAATCAACTTCACTATTCGGACCAGATATGTTATCTTCCAATTTTAATCGACAATCACATAATAGAAAATTAGAAATAAAAAACCAATTGAAGAATCTCATAAACATGAGTACTATGACAGGAGCATATCATATCATTTCTGAAACACTTCACGTCGATCTCAAAACAAATAAAACGGTCCACATCAATTCCGAACACGAACGACAAAAACCCACCAGCCACGTGTCCCAACGGATCAATCTCGTATAGTACATAACAGTCGTGTAAGTCTCTGATTGGACAGGAGCGTCACCCACCAACAACAACTCCTAATTATATAAAAAGAAACGGCACCGTTTTGGCCCATTTGGGAGACCCAGATAAGTTAGGAGTAACACGTGTAACCGCCAAGTGTCACATCGGACCGTCCAGTGGCACCACGTGTAACCGCGTGAAAACGTTTAGAGGCTTAGGTTGACACGTTTCTGTACGTGGTTGGGTAATGAGTAGGTCACAGTCAGGCGGCATCAACACCTATATATAAGTTACAACTTACATGGTTCTTCATTTCATGAATCATTTTGATTACACTCACTTTCAATTATGATATATAAGATATAATGGAAGGCTCATCAGGTATTATAGGGATTGATAGAAAACCATCTATTGAAACCGAGCCCAGGACTCTGAGTATTGATCAAATCCATTATGCAAGGGTAAGTTACTCTTTTTTTTTTTTTTGTTAGACTTGTGTTATGATCTCTGACAGGCTTCTGATAACCGATCGTTATATTTTGAATTTCATATATTTTATTATAAATAGGGCTTTCTATCACTGATCAATTATGTATTAGTGTTTCTAACTTTTTAAGAGGTTCTGGTTTTTCATTGAAACAAACCAGTATTTAATATTTGGGTCATGACAAGTTTTACATGCATGTGTAGCCGTGTAGGTGGGTTGTTGATTGTTTTGTTAATTAGGGTTTTATGATATTGATGCAGGAAGCGGCGCTTTATGTGATGAGAACATGCAGCATAGAACAAGCCATGGCTATCTTTACCCAGGTATAATTCCTTTCTTATAATGCATGCACCAATTAAAATTTGAGAAATTTGGTGATTTCAAGAGTTGGAGGTGATGATGATACATGATACATGCAGGGTTTAGAGACAGTGGATTGTGGTGTAACAAGGCAAAATGATACATCGTCGACGGAAGACGACCTTGGAGAAGAGGAGGTGCTCCTTCGGTATTCGGAAGATGAACAAGTACCAGAGCTGATGAGGGATGTGGCCACTGCACCTTTCTAGCTTCATCACGCTTCACTGTTCATGTAACACTTTGTACACTACGATGGAGTTTTACCTAATTTCCATCATGTAATATGTATATACAACTTCATTTCCATCTCATCTTTAATTTCTTTATATTTAATTCTTTATACATTGTTGATTGTACAAATTACTTGGAAGTAGACATGACCACGGTTCGGTTCGAACAGTGGAACCGAATCGTAACCGTATAAACCGTAACCGGAACTGTGGAACCGGTTTCATAACCGTAACCGTAACCGTAACCGTGGGACTGAAGGTTCGGTTCCGGTTTTTCTCCAAAAAAAACTGGCCTGGAACCCGCGATTCGGTTTCGGTTCTAGAACCGTTGGTTCCAGAAAATATACCTTTTTATGTGGAACTGAACCGTAACCAGAACCGTAGAACCAGTTCCGAAACCATAACCGTAACCGTAACCGTAACCGTAACCGTAACCGTAACTATGGGATTGAAGGTTTGATTCCGGTTCTCCTCCGAAAAAAACTGGCCTGGTACCGGCGGTTCGGTTCCGGTTCTAGAAGATATTTTTTTTACGTGAAACCGAACCGTAACCGTGTGAACCGTGGAACCGGTTCCGGAACTGGTTCCGTAACTGTAACCGTGGGACTGAAGGTTCGATTCCGATTCTCCTTCGAAAAAAACTGGTCTGGAACCGGCGGTTCGGTTTCGGTTCTAGAACCGTCGATTCCAGAAAATATATATATATATTTTAAATTTTCTTAAGCTAAAATGTAAAAAAAAAAAAAAAAAAAAAAACCGAACCGGAACCAGTCTACAGTTCCAGTTTCGATTCTAGCTCGGTTCGAAACCGGAGGCAAACTGCAACCGACGGTTCAGAATCGAAACCGGAACCTGGACATGTCTACTTAGAAGACAAAAATTCCAAATTAATAAAATTTAATGGTTTGTTTTTCCCACTTACAATTTAATCGGCGTGAATTAAACTTATTAAGTTGTTTTGTTTATTATTTTTTTAAATGGTCAAATAACTTAAAAAAAACAACTTTAATAAGTAAGGGGTTTTTTTTTTTTACCTGAAAACTGAACGGTCCTGAATTTTTCTTCTGGAATGAAATCTGAACCTGAATAAAAAAAAATACCTCATATCTTGAATGTACTATCAACATATTTATTTTTTTAAAATAAAATTATTTTAAAAAGTAATTTTATATTTACACCCATACTAATTAAAAGAAATAACTTAATATGTATGTACTTCTAACAAAACAAAAATTTTATTAAAAGATATAATTTTGTACGTTCTTGACGTTCTATATATAAAATTCAAGTTAAATTTACTGTTAAAAAAAAATCAAGTTATTTTACACGTTGCCCACATTTTCATTGTATATAATTGAGAAAACTTTTTTTTTTTGGTTTCCTAGATCATTTGCACTAGAAACTAAATAAATAAAAAAGGTAATTGTTTTTTTTTTAAATAGGTTCTTGAATTATATGCACCGGTCTCTAAGAGAAATGATCAATCTCTAGGAAAAATGATTAGTTTTTTTTTCTTTCTAAAAAGCTGTTAAAAATACAAAATATGTTAAAAAAAATATATCTACATTATATCAAAATAGGATAAATTTAGAAATATATCTTCTTTGGAATGATAGACTTTGAAGAGCATATTTTAATTGTAATCTAGTGATTTGAAATTAAGTTAAAAGTCAGAATTTCTAACTTTATTTTTTGAGTTTTTTTTTTTTTTACATATATTTTTAAGTTGTTTGACCACTTAAAAAAAAACAACTTAATGAGTTCAATTTAGACATTTTTAAGTGGAAAAAAGAAATTATGTCTTTTAACTTAATTTCAAATAACTGAATTACAATTAAAATATTCTCCAAATCTATTCTTCCAAAGAAGATAAATTTTCAAATTTATCCTAATTTAATATGGTGTATAATTTTTTCTTTTAATATATTTCCTATTAAACAGCTTTTAGAAAGGAAAAAAAAAATCTTAATCATTTCTTATAAATATTGGTGCATATAATTCAGGAACTTATTTCTAAACAAAAATCAATAACTTTTTTTTTTGTTTCCATTGCATAAGATATAGAAAACAAAAACAAAATGGTTTTCCCAATTTTATACATCGGAAATGTAGATAACATGTAAAATAATTTGAACTTTTTTTGACAATAAATTGAACTTGAACTTTATTTACAGAACATGCAAAATCTCATAAAGAATTATGCATGTTAATTAAATTACTTCTTTTAATTATGATGACTATGAATGTAAAATTATTTATTTGCAAACAACTTTATTTTTAAAAAAAATAAACATGTTGACAGACATTCAGATATGAGAAAAAAAAAATGTCATTCATATTCAAACTTCAGTCCCTATTTAGTTTTCAAAAAAAATTAGAATTGTTCAATCTTTAGATAAAAAAACAAATGACCCCTTAGTTTTGAATAAAATGTAAAATTAAAAGTAGTTCATATCATGTTTGTTTTGGTCATTATATACTGCCACAACAGTTTGACAATATAACTTACCAAACACATACAATACTTTTAAACCATATAGCAATTTAAAGAAAATATGATTAATAAAACACATATTGCTTAACTTCATAGTTAATTATTTTTTCAGTATAACCCGATGGTTATTATAGAAACTACAATAATACCCAACTAGCCCTTATTAGGGCTGTGGGAACCTAAATACATGGATGGTGAAATTTAATGGCATTTATTTAATTTTGAAGTGATTATTTTGTATGAATGATATAAAGAATGCAATGCACTTGCAAAAAAAAAAAATCAAGTACAACAACTATTTTTTTTTTCTAATTTTATTAAAGATAAAACATTAAAAAATAGAAAAATATTGGAAAAATATAATTCTTGAATCCGAAAAATTCTCAAAGTCTTAATAGACATATATTTTAATTTTCTTATAACATATGCAAAAAATATCATCAAAATACATTAAATTTCAATTTCAATAAATTTTATTAAATGTGCTCACTGTATTAAAGTAAGACGGTATTCATTGAATTTATATACATACACACATTTATAGAGATATATACATATATACATATATAATTTTGTTTTTCATATATTTAGCTCGAAAATGATATTTTCATAGAACAAATACATTAGTTAAGATGAACAAATTTCTCATAACTCATAAACAAATTTTGTCAAGAAATACTAATCATATATATCAAAGGCAAGCTTGGAAGTAAGATATACAAATAATTAAGTCATAATTAAGTCAACTTTTCTACTTTTAAATATGTTAGATAACTTGAAAAAAAAAACATTTGAATGAATTTCTTATTAGAGTATTCAAACTTAGAATAAAAAACAAGTAAATGTTAAGGTCCCGTTCTACAGCTGTTTTTCAGTTCGTTTTTCATTTTTGCTTTTTAAAAACAATTTCGAATTCACGTTCGTTAACCGTTTTTCATTTTATTTTTAAAAAACAAAAAACAAAATGAAAAACAAAAATCAATATTGACAGTGAAATATTTAAAAAACACAAAATACATGTTTTCTTTATTTTTATTTTTATTTTTCACTTTTTCACTTTTTTTTTCTTCTTTCTTTTCCAGTCCTCTTCTTCTTCTTTTCTGAACCTTGTTCTTCTCCAATCCTCTTCTTCTTTTTCTCCGAACATTTTTCTTCTCGGATCCTCTTTTTCTTCTTCTTCGATCCTCTTCTTCTCCTATCCTTTCCTTCTTCAATCTTCTTCCTTTTTTTTTCTTATTTTCTTCTTCTTGACGGATCTGGTTTCCTTTCTTTTTCATCTTTTTTAATTTTTTATATATTTTTTATTACTGTTATTTATATTTATTAAAATAATATTTATTTATAATTTAAAAGTTTAGTTTTGATTAATTGATTAATTGATTTTTTTTAGTAATTTGTGATGTGTTACTTTTGTTTAATTTAAAAATTACAATACAAAAATTACATTGGTTGATTATTTAACAAATTTGTTTATAATTGTAATAACATTAAATAAAATACAAAAATTGATATTTCAATTTTTGATAGTTTTTAGCTATCCTACCAAACGCGTTTTTACGTTTTTATTTTCAAAATACAGCTTTCAGTAAATGCTACCAGACACGTTTTCATAATTCGAAACTGAAACCAAAAATACTGTTTTCATTTTCATTTTTATTTTTGAAAAACAACAACTGAAAAATGTTTACAGGATGTGCCCTAAGAGTAAAAAAATGTTTCATTTTAAAAACTGAAAAGTTAGGCCCGACATTTATGTGAGGCATAAATTTGGTTCGGTTAAATAAAGAGTGACGATATTCACACCTTTTTAAAATTGTACATACACCTCAAATTATTAATTTTCTTAAAATTCCAATATTGTCTTTAAATAAAACTATTAAAAGGATTAAAATAAATATAAATACAGCTCATCAATCATATTAATAAAATATTTAATATTTTGCACATTTAAAGTATAATTTTATCAAAATATTAACTATTTATAAATTAAATTTAAACCGTGATTAAATTAAACTATTATAAAATTATTTTAAAGACACCATTTAGTTTAATTAATCCAAGAAATTGCCTCGCCTCTTTGTTCATAAACAATAGTAATAGTGGAAGCATGGGTATTTGTCTTTTTGAACGGCCTTGTCAATTCGCCTTTGCAAAATCGTTTATGAGTTTGCCATCAAAATTCTGTTTCCGAGCTGGATTTAAACACAAAAGTGTTTTCTCCGACCATTTTTCAATTTCCATCTCCTTAGCATTGCACCAAACCTGAGTGATCACCCCAAGAAAAACATCTCAAATTAAAAATAAGTTTTGAAGGAAGAGAGTTTTAAAGAAAGAAATCCATTTATCCTAATTAAAAATAAGTTTAAATAAAATAAATTATAAAAAATGAAATAAAATTTAAAAGTCAAAACAAAACGAGCCGCAATGGGAGCTTCCTTCATGCTTTTCATTTTATTTTATTATTTTATAATTTATTTGTTCACTCTAGCTAATTAAAACTAAAAGAAAGTTTTTCCAAATAAAAAAAAATTAAAAGAAAGGATATTTTTTGTAACATGTGGGGGGTCCTTGCATATTATAACAATTTAAAAGTTTCAATGGGATATACAAATAAAAGCGGTGTACATACGGTTCCGTTGAAGTTCAACTATACTCACTCTAAATAAAAGAGAAAAACTTATATTACATTTAATTCTAGACCTCTTTTTTCATATATAAAAAAGAAAAAATTAATCCAAACAATTACCATTATTCATTCGACAAAATAAAAATAAAAATAAAAATTGGACCTCCTATTTTTAGGGCCCGGGCCGATTGCCCCTCCCGCCATGCCTCAGGGCGGGGCCTGGGCTAAATGCACATTTCAAAGATTCAAAATCTAAATAAAGAAATTATCGGGTACATTTATATTATAAATATATATATATATATATATATATATATATATATATATATATTGTTTTTAAGTCATATAACAGTTCTAAAAATACAATTAAAATATATAGGGGTCATATCCCCTCCAACCAATAAAAATGGTTCAAGTTTTAATCATGGAAAAAATCATGATATACTAATGTATAGATGATAATATTAATTAATTAATTAATATTTTTCCTATTTTATTGCCCATGTAGGATACATAATCAATCTTTTTTCCTTTCACAATTTTAATTTCCAATCAAAAAATAATAATAATAAATAATTTTGTATTATTTCAAATACTGTTGTCTAGTCTAGTATATATTATTATTTAATATATTTTCATGGTAAAAAGCTAAATAAACATCGGAGGCTTACTATCTTATTCTACTGCACTCATTGTAATTCTTTGAGTTTTACTCTATATTGTTTGTTAATTAAAAAAAAAAAATGGTTCTAGATGATTTTGAAGATATAAAAAAATGCTAAGTTACATTTTAATTCTTAAAAATATATATATTTTTATGACACTACTTTTAAGATTAAAGGTATCACATTTTTTTTAACAACTTATTTTTTTAATATTAATATATTTATCATGTGTGACATTTAATATTAATTTTTGTATTGGACCCAAAGCCAAATTCTTGGCTTCATCCCTGTCTTTATACATTCATAATCCTTCAAATCAATTAATTGTTCATCAATTAGTCATTTATTTGATTAAATATCAAAATTATATTTCCACGTTATGATACCGGTTTGGATTTCGAATAGAATATTAGGGTCCGAATGTTATCCCTGATTTGCTATAAGAATTCTACCAAACATCCCCCATTATCAAAGCCTCGATCTGACAATCCATTTTAAAAAAAAAAGATATCAATAATCTTGCTTGCAAACAAATTTTTGTCAGGTGGCAAGCATTGTTATCTGCTTTTGATTTTAATATTGAATATATCAAAGGATCTGACAATAGTCTTCCATATTTTTTTACCAGATAATTTTTACAGGGAAAAAATCATGAGGAGGAGGCAGAGGTGACTGAAGCACTAGGCCAAATCTATCTCTAGACCAAAGTTATGACTTATCAATGACTTATAACACTCCTTCAAAAGCAAGCTACAAAGACAAATATGTCTTATCACTAATCTCTCATCCCAATTATCCACAAGTCCAGCCCATTACACAAGTCCATCTCATCACTGGACCATCATCTAGTCATAGTCACAAAACCAACCAAAGTTATCTAATAGTTTTTCTCCCCTCAAGCTAATAGCGACTCATTTAAAACTATCATTTCTTCTCGAATAAGCCCACATTCTAATAAACAAGAAAAATTAATAAGTCATCATGCTATCATGCTATCTCCCCTAGTCTTCCAAAAATCAATCACCAGACTTATTCCTACGTCATCACACCATTTTTCGACATATTATTTTCAATAGAGACACTGCTGTTGTTAGACCATTATTTTAAAGAACCTAAAATTTTTACGGATGCTCTTATTGATCCCTTGTTTTATAGGGTTCCAGAAGACGTATTAAAAAGACATATTTTATGAATTTATTTTGGTTGACAAGGACTCTATCTTTATATCAGATGTTTTTGACAAAATTGACAAGGAAAAATTGATCTTCATACAAATTAAACTTTGTAAAGTTATTACTCTAGACCAATGGGGTGGTAATCCCAACATAAAGAAAAAAAATTCCAGGATCTTCCATGTATCTGAATTTTCTTATTGAGATTATATTGATGCTTGGACAAAATTTTTATATGGCTTGAATCTTGGGAATTCCCTATCCTGGTTTATTTATTTTGACAAAAACTTTCCACTTCAGATTCCCTCCCGGTTCCTTGAATGGTGGTACAAATACGGCCCTACAATTGATTTTCTTCCCCAGCTTGTTAAAGAAGGCTATGGTTATTGGGTAGCTTACCTAGCCAAGCCAGACGGATGGGATTTCAATCCTAACTTATTACTTTTTTTGTACATTTCAATCTAACATGGATACTCATGTTAGAATATGTTATTATCGATAAACTTAATGGAAATGTCAACATTCCATATTTTGAAAGACAGACAAAGATCAAATGTTGGCATGAATCTTACAGAACATGGGAAAGACAAGGTCTCAAGATGGTTCTCTGATAATCCTACATTCTGTAACAAATTTTCTGATCAATCCCAATTTCTTATGGCTAAATCACAAAATCAAGCTAGAATTGCTGCTGCCAACACCCCTGATGAACTCTTAAAGATAACAGAAGAAATGAAAAGAACTGTGGCAAATATGTCCCAAGTAGATTTAGGATCCGACAATCAAGATAAAGATGAAGAAAAAGATGAAGACAATTTTGACAGTGATGACCCACCACTTATTTTGGACATGACTCCTCACCTCCCCAGAGACTTTAGCCTTTAACTTTTCACCAGACAGCTGTTAGCCACTCAACATTATTATCATCTCAATTACTCATCATCCACTAGCTCGTTGATTACTTATCCAGACAAAGCGTCAGTGACTGTTCACCTACATAACTCATCACCCACTTTTCCTTTGTCGGCAGAAGAGACAAAATTATTTGTTTGCAATAATTCCAGTTGAATATGGTTAGTTAAACCATAATGGTTAATGTAACTAAAGTTAATTCTCTAGTCTTTATATAGACTGGTTGTTTTGTGCGTAAACATGCTCAGTTTGAAGTTTTTTCTCAAGTTTTTGTATCTTCTTCTCTTTTTTCTCTTATAAAATTTCTGAACTTGAAATAAAAAGTGCGAGACTTATTCTAAATCTCTTCAGTGCTGTCAGACTTATTGCTTCTATTTTGTAAATACTTTGATCATTTCCTTTTATGTTAATCAGTTTGCTATATTTTGTTATTTACGTTTTATTTTATATCTTCTTGCTACGTTATATATATATATATAATGAAACCTATAACGATGAGCTTGAGTAGCTCAGTTGGTTAGGGTATTTAGCTTCTAACCAAGGGAATGAAGGTTTAGTCCTTGAAGAAAATATGAATACTTTTTTTAATTAGCGGTCAAAGGGTTTCAAGCGTTTGACTGACTATTATTGAAACTAAGGGACCATTTTATCTAATATGGCAGAGCTCAGGGGAGTAAATGATAATTTTGTTTAAGGATATTTTCGTCATTCTTATTTGGTCAACGATTTACAAGGGATGTTTGTAAAATAAACGGAAAGATTACCTAAGAGTGCAATTTAGTCTAAACTTTAGGTTGTTTGTGCGATTAAGCCATAAAATAAAGATACTTGTTTTTCATAAGTCTTTTTATAACCTTATCTTTTTGAGTAAACACAATGTTTTCTCTGTGATTCAACCCATTACTTGTCCGTAATGGAGGACTCCTCCTCCTTCCGCCGGGAACCCACCACCACTTCACTCCATCGCCGACGATCTTGGTGTTGTTCTTTCGCTGTCCCGAAACCCTCAAAACCATACCCGAATTCTAAACCCCTTTTCAGATCCAAACCCAGATCCAGAGCCGAGCCCAATTGTTTTGGCAGCTTCAAAATCATAGCCTGAGCTTCCTTTCTCCGAAAACCTACCAAACTCTACAGCGACATTGGGGCAAATGGGTCCCGAAGAACCGGACCCGTCTCACATCCTACAAGCTCCGCCAAGCGGATACCGTAAAGTATTTTCTTAAAAATATCAATTAAATTATTATTTTTTAATACTTCACTGTTTTACTATCTGGTCTGTACTTACCAAAAATAATCGGTAAAACTTCCAAATGTCCAGCTAATTAAAAGTTTTATTTTTAATTTAAAAAAATGTTTTTTTTAAGCAACTGGACCAATCAGAAGTCGAGGATTAGTGGATTAGTGAACAAGTTTCCCATCCAACCCCAATAAAAAGTCAAGAATCTATATAAACCCTAATTTCGCCTCTCTTTTACTCTCTCCTTCTCACACTTGACACTCTCCTTACACACTCTCTCCCGGTGCTCTCTCTCAGGTAGCGTTTCTCTTTCTATCTCTTTTACAATTGTTTACGTTTCTGTTTGGCAATTGTTTACTGTTTCGGTCATTCTGATTGTATGATTCGGGTTTTTTTTTCTGGGTTTTGGGATCTTGATCGTTGTATAACCTAAAGATTGATTTCATGGCTTTTACGCGTTTTTTTTATATGGGTTTTTTTACGTTGATATTAGTTTGTTCATTTATCTGTTTAGCAATGACTTGTTTTAGGGCTCCTGATATATTGATTTAGGATTTTTTTTTTTGGGTTTTGTTTTTGTTTTTTAAATGGCTTTTATAACCTAAAAGCATCAGATATTTGAGTTTTACGTGTTTGACTTATCTTGGTTGGCTTTATTTTTTATTTTTGCGTGTTTGATCGCTTATATCTGTGTGGCAACGTGTTTTTTTTAAGGGTTTTGTGTTCCCGATTTCAGATTGTGAAGCTAATAATGTTTAAAACAGGGTTGCATTGCACACCAAATGTCTTTTGATCCCAGCAAGAAAGACGCATCTTTTCTTCGGTGTAATTTTGGGTTTATGAGCCGGGGGAGACTGTGGTGCTCACCGAACTTCTTTTTTCGGCATTGGACTTGACAGCTTTTCTGTCAGCTTTTCTTTGTTTTGTCTCTTCATTAGTGATTTTTTTTCTTCGTTTTTGCGTTTTACAATAGCGCTTCTTGTTCATTTGTTCAAAATACCATATTTTTTGGGTTATAGTTTTCATTACCTCCTCATCTAACCATTAACAATTGAGGAGATCAACACGCAATAACCTTATTCACTACTAGTGAACCAAAAGTTACAGTATTTGGGGACTATTGTTTCTGTGTCTCTATGGCAAAAACATCACTACCTCCTGGATTTCGTTTTCATCCAACTGATGTCGAATTGGTCAAGTACTATTTAAAGAGGAAGATTATGGGTAAGAAACTCTGTTTTGAGGCTATTGCAGAAGTTGACATATACAAGTATGCTCCTTGGGATCTGCCAGGTATAGAACTCGTTATCTGTTTTTTGCTAATTGTGGTTGAGATTAGCTTTACTTTGTATATGTTTGTTTTTCTTACTGAGATGCTTTTCCTATTCTTTAGACAAGTCGTGCATGGGAAGTAGAGATCTGAAATGGTATTTCTTTTGCCCGCGTGAGAAGAAATATAGCAACGGGGCAAGAATGAACCGTGCGACTGAGTTTGGATATTGGAAAACGACAGGAAAGGATAGACCTGTTCATTACAATAATGAAGCTGTGGGGATGATAAAGACACTGGTTTTTCACCGAGGCAAAGCCCCACGAGGTGACCGGACAGATTGGGTTATGCATGAGTATAGAATTGAAGAGAAGGATCTAGCTGACAGAGGGGTTGTTCAGGTAATTTATGTTTTTGATTTGTTCAATGTGAAATGTTCCTTCCATTAAGAGAATCACAGTGACATCCTCAAATGTCATCCATATTCATTATTCATTGGATATTGAGATCTTTCATCGGTTATCATCATATCCACTAAGGCCTAAGGCACCTAAGATCTTAGCGCTTGCTTATTCTGTTGGTAGTTTATACAATGGTGTTCTGATCTGTCATATTTTCCCATTAATATTGGCATGTGCTACGTTCCAGTACCTATGTAGAGAATACAATTTGTTTTTTCTTGCATTTTCTTTTCTGATTGTGCTTTCTAATTAGTTTTTTTGTTCCTTTTTTTCCTCTCAATTAAATCGTTCAGCATTTTTATTAGGGGTATAGAATATATTAAATTCAAGGAGTTGAGACATTTTTTCTGGATTCTTTTAAGTTTAATTTTTCTTACTTTTTCTAGCTTAAATATGAAATTTCGAGCTTACTAATGACCTCGGATCTCTAGATTGATTGCTTATATAGCACAAGAAATGTAAATTATTAACAGTTTCTTGGATGTTGTAGTTGACGAGTTCAATTTCTATTTGTCTTCAAGTGTGGTAGTTATCTAATAGTCTAATACATAGGTTTTGTCCCTTTTTTTAGCCGGCAGTAGTTCCCTCACAAATGCAGAAGTAAATCGTGTATGCACCTCTTTCTTCTAATTCTTGACTTCAATGTTTTAGTACTGTTTCGACGTTATTGTTTGTATGGGTTCCTCTTAATTAATGTTCTGTTGAAGTACTGTTCCTCTTAATTAGTGCTCTGTTAAAGTTTACCTAAGTTTTCTAATGTGTATTATTCTTTTTACTATTACTATTAGTATTATTATCTGGGTTCCCCTGTTGCTGTGTTTGCTTATATTTCTATTGTTTCCCATAAATGGCTGATTGAGGGGTTTCTTGTTACTGTAATTTAAGTATTTAACTTTTTCTTGTGTTCAGGATGCATATGTGCTCTGTATAGTTTTCCAGAAGGATGGTCCAGGCCCAAGAAATGGTGCTCAATATGGTGCACCGTTTAGGGAGGAAGAATGGGATGACGATGACGAGGATGTCAATTTTGTGGAAGTTGTGTCTTCTGCTGTTCTTTCCACACTAGTGCCTAACCAAGTCGTTCCATTAGCTGCTAGCTCCATTGTTCCTGAGGGTCAACGTGTTGGATCATCCGAGTCATGTCTTTCAGATGCTATCCCATCTGCATATAAGGTGCTTCCACCAGTTACCGTTGGTAATGATGTACCTATGGGGGGTGATCTGTTTACTGGCGAGGATGATATGGTATCAATGCTTGATATCTTCTTGGAGGATAGCACACCTGTTCCAACTGAAAATGATCAAGCTAAGGTGCATATTTTTCTTTTTCTTGTTTAACTGAATGGCTTCACATCACATATTTGCTCTTATAATATGTTTGCTGAGCTAGTTACTTTCTAAGTTCTTTTTTCATCTTTATTTCCTCCCTAATTCTGGGGAGTTTTCTCTGTTTCATCTGGTGTTTGGCATTGATATCATTTGACTTGGCATTTTGCTATTATGTTGTTCTTATGACGTAATATCTGCATAACATATTTGTGTTGAAATTTGTTTGTAGCAATAAGATGTGTTGTGCTGGGTTGCTTGTTTAGTGTTTTTTTTTTTTTTTTTTGAATCTGAATTGCATGTTTAATTATTGGTTAGTATTATTGAACCTAACCCCATAGGGTTTGGCCCTGTGGTTGAGTGGCGGGGCTTTCAACCAATATGCCAAGGGGTCAATGCACCTTGGGGACACTTTCCTAAAATATTAAAATTCTGTGAATTCCATTCATTGTGCTTGAAGTTCAATCAGATTTAATTTGTATATGCATGTTGAAATGCTTAATAATAGTTGTGTTTCTTTTGAATATGTTTTTTTTTTCCTTCTATAATTTAATTCTTGATAAAATCATCAACCTTTCTTGTTATCTCTTGGTTTATATGTATTCACTTTTGTCAAATGCAAAAGATGAATCACAAACTGTAATCTATTTATATATATATATGGAATAGGTCCCTTTTGAGATAGACTTTCTGCATCGTCAATTCAGTGTTTCGTTGCGTTTGTTTAGGATTTTCGTTTAAATTGTTTTGGATACCTTTATGACATAAGTTTTTCCATTGATTTACAGAAGCATGATAATGAGCATAATGAGAATGTTGAAGCTACACCACTCGACAGGGTTGACATTTACCATGGCTTAGCGAACCTGGGGAACCTGGGTGGAGTATCTGATGACTTTTATGATTTCATGGGCAGTGACAATATTGCCTACAACATGGAGCCATATATAGAGTTACATGATCTAGATGCTCCATTGAATGGCCCATAAGGTAAGCTTTTCAATTAATCATACATTCCTTGAGGCTTATTCTGTTTCTTTTTTATAGAAAAATAAATGTGTTTTCTCCTTTAGACTTTTGCTCATTTGAGTTGGTAAATAATTCAGGAAAACAGTGTTTTATAGAAATGCCAATCAAGCTCCATGGTGATGTTAGTCTTTCCAACGAATTATTAGGATGAAGTCCTGGGTGAAGTTCTGTCTACATACTTGGTACCGGGAAAACAATCTATAGGATTTCTCAGTAAACACTCCATGTCCATCCAAAACAATGCGTTATGCAGATTGTGTGGTTGTGCCCTCCATTTATGTCAAGGCTAAGGTGACACGTAGGAGTTGTGGGTACACTAACGACAAAGTCGGTCCCATATCTCTTATTAATGAAGGAGCAGGGAATGGCCTCTATACTTGCTGCAGTATCTGGAACCATGTTCTAACCGAGATTTTTGTTGCTTTATTTCTTTTTATGTTATCAGTGGTTATGTTATTGATTGTGATCTCTACGCCTTTTGGATCAAAGCTTTGCACGTCACCAGAGTCTATATGATAAATGAAAAGACGAAATTCGTAAGTATCAATAACCATACATTAGACTTACGCGCATGCACGCCAACCCCTTCCTGTTTAATTGTAAGTAGTTAAGTTTAGTACTTTGTTGGCTGTGAATATCCATCGTAATAGGGTCAATTAGGGTTTGTATCAAGACTAAGAAATGATTTACATAGTTAAAGAAAAGATTCGTTATGAGAGTTAATAGAAACACTCGTTTCATTTGACATTTTTTTATCTTTTATTAGTGAATATTTTTGGACTGATTATGCCTTTCAAGAAACTTGTTTAAATTTGCATGGTTGGCTTTTCTTGAATGTATGTAGCCAGCCCACCTTCATCGTTGCAATGCTTATCATGATATATAGTTTTTGTTTGGAGTTGTATAAACCTGTACCAATTTGCTGTTGCTTAAAGGATGACTTAATTGTCAATCAAGCCACAAGACCATCTTGGCCATACACATAACTATTAACCACACCACATAGCTATTAACAACACACGTACACTTGCTTTAATTTCCACAAACTACGTACACTAGGACGTTTCTCATTCTTGTATGCATGCAATAATAATCCAAGTAATTTACCTCACCAACCTGATTTGAAGAATATTTCTTAAGACTAAATGAGATTTGTTAAATCAGACACCTTATTAATTTGGACTTTTTTGTCTTCCAAGTAACTGGTACAATGTATAGAGTGGTGATAAGAATGGACAGAAAATATAAAGAAATTAAAGATGAAACGGAAATGATATATATTACAGGCCACAGGGGACGGAAAGGTAAAACTCCATCGTACTGTACCAAGTGTTATATATATTACATGGAGACTAAAGACCGAAGAGAAGAAGAGTTAAAGTAGCTAAAAAGGTGCAGTGGCCACATCCCTCATCAGCTCTGGTACTTGTTCATCTTTGGAATTCTGGAGGAGCAACTCCTCTTCTCCAAGGTCGTCATCCATCGATGTATCATTTTGCCTTGTCACACCACAATCCACTGCCTCTAAACCCTGCACGTATCATGTATCATGTCTAATGTGTCATCACCACCAAATTTCTCAAACTTTAATGCTCTCTCCCATACTAAAGAAATTACCTGGGTGAAGATAGTCGTGGCTTGTTCTATGCTGCTTGTTCTCATCACATTTAACGCTGCTTCCTGTATGTATCGATATCATCAAAAAACCCTAATTTACAAAACCATCAACAGCCCACCAACGTACACATGCAAGTGACACTAGCTAGCACCGGAAATTAAATACCGGTGAAACTCTCAAAATAATAGAAACACCATCACATAATTGACAGAAGTTTTCTCATATGTAGTGTTTTAACGATGGCAAGAGGAAATACATGAAATTCAAGATATAACAATCAGAGATCAGATATGGATCTTTGGATAAGCAACTTACCCTTGCATAATGGATTTGATCAATACTCAGAGTCCTGGGTTCGGTTTCAATAGATGGTTTTCTATCAATCCCTGTATTACCTGATGAGCCTTCCATTATATCCTTATATATCATGAGTGAAACCGAGTGCAACGATTCATGAAATGTAGCACCTTGTAACTTATATAGGTGTGTTGATGACGGTGACCTAGATACTCATTACTCAACCAAACGTGTTAACCTAAACCTCTTAAACGTTTCACACGTGGTGCCACCGGGACGGTCCGATATGGCACTTGGCGGCCGATGGATTCATGTGGAAACTCCTAACTCGTCTGGGTCTTTCTCAAAATGGGTCAAAACGGTGCCGTTTTCTTTTTAGATAATTACGTGTTGTTGCTGGGTGGCTCTCTGTCCAATCAAAGAGTTACACGACTGTTGTGTACCTATACCAGTATACCAGATTGATCCTCTGGGGACACGTGGCGTTCTTGTGTTTGGAGTTGATGTGGACCGTTTTATTTGTTTTGAGATTGACGTTAATCCCTCTGAGAGATGACTAGTATACCTTTCCACTTTGAGAAATTGGTAGGTATAACGGCAATTTTATTTTGCTGTCAACTGACCATCAGCCGGTTTTCAACCGGATACTTTTTTTATTTAATAAACATTAACAAATGATTAAAATTAAAGTATTAACATTACATTAATAGTTAATGTAATCTTGCAATTAAAATTATGATAGCAAATATGAAAAATTATAAAACAAGTTGAAAGTATATAATTAATTATTACAATTAATTTTGCTAATAATGAAAATTTCAAAGTATTGTTAACATCATAATAATTTTCACAAAAAAATAATACAATATAAAAATATAATAGATAAATACAATTTATGAAATTATATAATTAATGAAATTAAAATTTTAAAGTAAATGGAATGAGAAGTTGTAGAAAAATGTAAAAAAATTCATGGAAAAGTTAAATACAAAGGGAACAACTTTTATATAAAGGGAACAACTTTTATATTAAGGGAACCACTCTAACGTTATATATAACGTCAAAGTTGTTCCCGGGAATAACTTCTTGTTGGGAACAATATCAACGTTGATGGAAACCACTTTCACGTTCTAACAAACGTTAGAGTTATTCCCGAGAACCATTCAACCTTAATATAGGGAACAACTTTTATATTTTGGAAACCACTCTAACGTTATCTATAACATCAAAGTTGTTCCCAACGAGAAGTTGTTCCCGGGAACAACGAGAACAACGAGAACAACGGGAACAACGGGAACAACTTCAACGTTGATGGAAACCACTTTCACGTTCTAACCAAAGTTAGAGTTGTTCCCAGGAACCACTCAACCTTAACAAGGGGGATAACTTTTATATTTTGGAAGCCACTCTAACGTTATCTATAACGTTGAAGTTGTTCCCGGGAACAACTTCAACGTTGATTGAAACCAGTTTGATGTTCAAATCAATGTTAGAGTTGTTTCCGGGAACCACTCAATCTTAACAAAAGGAACAACTTTTATATTTTGAAAACCACTCTAAAGTTATCTATCGTCAAAGTTGTTCCCGGGAACAACTTCTCGTTGGGAACAACTTCAACGTTGATGGAAACCACTTTCAGGTTCTAACCAACGTTAGAGTTGTTCCTGGGAACCACTAAACCTTAACAAACGAAACAACTTTTATATTATGGAAACTACTCTAGCGTTATCTATAACGTTAAAGTTATTCCGGAAATAACTTCTCGTTAAGAACAACTTCAACGTAGATGGAAACCACTTTCACGTTCTAACCAGCGTTTGAGTTGTTCCCGGAACCATTAAACCTTAACAAAGGGAACGACTTTTATATTTTAGAAACCACTCTAACGTTATTTATAACGTCAAAGTTGTTCCCGGGAATAACTTTCCGTTGGGAACAACTTCCCGTTGGGAACAACTTCAACGTTGATGGAAACCACTTTCACGTTTTAACGAACGTTAGAGTTGTTCCTGGGAACCATTCATCCTTAACAAACGGAACAACTTTTATATTATGGAAACTACTTTAACGTTATCTATAACGTCAAAGTTGTTCCCAATAACAACTTCTCATTGGAAATAACTTCAACGTTGATGGAAACCACTTTCACGTTCTAACCAACGTTAGAGTTGTTCTCGGGAACCACTCAACCTTAATAAAGGGAACAAATTTTATATTATGGAAACTACTCTAACGTTATCTATATCGTCAAAGTTGTTCCCAAGAACAACTTCTCGTTGGGAACAACTTCAACGTTGATGGAAACCACTTTCACGTTCTAACCAACGTTAGAGTTGTTCCCAGGAACCACTCAACCTTAATATAGGGAACAACTTTTATATTTTAGAAACCACTCTAACATTATCTATAACGTCAAAGTTTTTCCCAGGAACAACTTCTCGTTGGGAACAACTTCAACGTTGATGGAAACCACTTTCACGTTCTAACTAACGTTAGAGTTGTTCCCGGGAACCACTCAACCTTAACAAGGGGGACAACTTTTATATTTTTGAAGTCAGTCTAACGTTATCTATAACGTCAAAGTTGTTCCCGGGAACAACTTCAATAAACCAATGTTAGATTATTTTACAGGAACCACTCAACCTTAACAAAAGAAACAACTTTTATATTTTGAAAACCACTATAACATTATCTATAACCTCAAAGTTGTTCCCGGGAACAACTTCAACGTTGATGGAAACCACTTTCACGTTCTAACTAACGTTAGAGTTGTTTCCGGGAACCACTCAACCTTAACAAAGGGAACAACTTTTATATTATGAAAACTGCTCTAACGTTATTTATAACGTCAAAATTGTTCATGGGAACAACTTCTCGTTGGGAACAACTTCAACGTTGATGGAAACCACTTTCACGTTCTAAATAACGTTAGAGTTGTTCCTGGGACCACTCAACCTTAACAAAAAGGAGACAACTTTTATATTTTGGAAACCACTCTAACGTTATTCATAACGTCAAAGTTGTTCCTGTGAACAACTTCTCATTGGGAACAACTTCAACGTTGATGGAAACCACTTTCATGCTCTAACTAACATTATAGTTGTTCATGGGATTCACTCAACCTTAACAAGAGGAACAACTTTTATATTTTGGAAACCACTCTAACGTTATCTATAACGTCAAAGTTGTTCCCGAGAATAACTTCTCGTTGGGAACAACTTTCTCGTCGGGAACAACTTCAACGTTGATGGAAACCACTTTTACGTTCTAACCAAAGTTAGAGTTGTTCTAGGGAACCACTCAACCTTAACAAGGGGAAAAACTTTTATATTTTGGAAGCCACTCTAACGTTATCTATAACTCCAAAGTTGTTTCCGGGAACAACTTCTCGTTGGGAATAACTTCAACGCTGATAGAAACCACTTTCACATTCTAACCAACATTAGAGTTGTTCCCAGAAACCACTCAACCTTAACAAAGGGAACAAATTATATATTTTGGAAACCACTCTAACATTATCTATAACATCAAAGTTTTTCTCAGGAACAACTTCTCGTTGGGAACAACTTCAACGTTGATTGAAACCAGTTAGACACGTTCAAACCAACGTTAGAGTTATTCCCGAAAACCACTCAACCTTGACAAAAGGAACAACTTTTATATTTTGGAAACCACTCTTACATTATCTATAACATCAATGTTGTTTCCAGGAATAACTACTCGTTGGAAACAACTTCAACGTTGATAGAAACCACTCTTACGTTATCTATAACATCAATGTTGTTTCCAGGAATAACTACTCGTTGGAAACAACTTCAACGTTGATAGAAACCAGTTTGACGTTCTAATCAACGTTAGAGTTGTTCACAGGAACCACTCAACCTTAACAAAAGGAACAACTTTTATATTTTGGAAACTACTCTAACGTTATACTTAACCTTAAAGTTGTTCCGGGGAAATATTACTTCTTGGAAACAACTTCAACGTTGATGGAAACTACTTTCACGTTCTAACTAATGTTAGAGTTGTTCCCGGGAACCACTCAACCTTAACAAAGGGAATAACTTTTATATTATGGAAACTACTCTAACATTATAATTAACGTCAAAGTTGTTCCTGAGAACAACTACTCGTTGGGAACAACTTCAACGTTGATGAAAACCACTTTCACATTCTAACCAACGTTCGAGTTGTTCCCAGGAACCACTCGACCTTAACAAAAGGAACAACTCTTACATTATGGAAACCACTCTAACGTTATAATTATTGTCAAAGTTGTTCCCAGGAATAACTACTCATTAGGAACAACTTTAACGTTGATGGAAACCACTTTGACGTTCTAACCAATTTATAATTAATTGTAACACTATATTTAAGTGATTTTCTCATTACAATCCAATTTTATCGTTCATACTATTTTTCTAAATACATCTTATTCAAAAAATTAAAATTCTTAAAAATTTGATATTTAATGATTGTAATAATATTTTTTTTGGTCAAAATCATAAATACCAATAAATTAAGTGAGTATTCCAAAATATCATTTCACAAAAACCTTTTTTTTTTTATCAAACAAATAGTTTTGGACGTGTAATCATGTTTATATTTCAGAGTGTACACATTTCAACGTAATTAAAGTCGTGTAATTGAATACTTTCAAAGTACGTTTGAGGGGGCAAACGATATCTGATTTTCACCAGTAATATACTGTTGTAATATTACAAAAGAATTATATCCCAACTAATGTACAATCAAATATACTGTAATACCTCATACCATCATATGGCTCAAACATGAGAATAGTGCATTTAAATCTAATTTAGTCTAAGTATCCTTAGCGTGCATATGTCATGCCACACAAATAGTAATAAAATGGATTGATATTTAATATGGGTACCAAGGTAAAATGGATTAATATACAATTCAAAAGACTCTTATCATACAAAGGTAAGTATTGTTTTACTCATTTTTATTTGTCTTTTTTTTTTCCATGAACTCTATAAATTCACAAAATATATTTTCTTAAAAGATAACCGTAGATATTAATAAGTTTTTTTTAATATAGCTGTATATACAAGAAAATTCTAGATTGAAAATCTCTTAACCTCTTATACAATAATTATCAATAATTACGGATACCCCAAATTGTTATACTCAATTACTCATTTATCTTCTAGAGTTTCGAGTTTAAATATTTAGTAGTAATAATTCCACTTACAAATTGATATAATTTTACAATAAGAAAATCTCTTATTAAAAATTTAAATTACAAAAATATTTAAATAGAAATTTATTGATAAGGACAAGTTATTTTAATTAAAATAAATCAAATACTATGTACACTCATTAATTAAATTATTTATACCAATATCTTCAGCTATATCTTTTTATTATAAAAAATACTTATGATAAACGCTAATTAAACTGTAATTTTATAATACAAGAATTGCAGATTGAAAATTTAATGACCTCTTATACAATCTCGTTCTACATCATCTCTTTTCATAAAGTTCTTACATTCGAGACATTTTCAAAAGTAAATTGGACCATCATTGCAAGAGGATTTGATTTCAAAAATAATATGATTTTATTTATTTATAAATTAGATGTGTTAATAATTTAAGAGGGTTTATAAATAACTTGTATTAAAATAAATTTATTCATTTCAATAATGATACTATTGAAATTAGGATGAATGCTTATAGTAATATTTATTTTTAAAATTTTAAATATATGTTTACTTATAAAAATAAGTATACTAATTAGTTTTATGGGTGACAAAATCCACATCCATTTAATATTTTGAAGGTTTTAAACTATCTACTTAATATTTATATGATCTTATTTCACAAGACTTATAAATAGATTCCAATAATATATTTAATGCTCTATTACTCGTTTATCTTCAAGAGTTTCGAGTTTCGATTTTTTTCCAAATTATAATTAAATATTTAGTATTAATAATTTCAATAATTTTTATCGTATGTAAATTTTATTAGAAATACACGTCATTGACAAAGAGGATAAAATTGTCAGGTGAATATTCGAATAGGCATTCAGAAAATATCCTACAAGACATCATCAAAGAAGAGAAGCCCGAGTAAACAAGTATCAGACAAAACCTACTCGGGGTCAACTGACGTCATATACTACTCGGGGTTAGATAAAGATACTCGGGGCTAGTTGATAACATTGTCTACTCGGGATCAGATGACGTCCTTCGAAACCAGCTGATATCGTTTTCTACTCGGGAAAAACATGAAGAAAACTGAATAAAAAGGCCAGTGCGTAGCTCACACGAATCGAGTCATTAAAATTCACGAAGATATCCATATCAAAGAGGTATTCCAAGAACAGAATATCAAGCAGAAAGAGTTCCTAATCAGGCAACAATTTTATTTCTTCAAAAAGACTATGCTCTTATAAGGAAATAAGTCCTAATTAAACTACATTACTAGAGTCTCATTTGATCTCAATACAAGTCTCCGAAACAGGAAAGAAGACAAACTACTTCGAACAAGCAAAAAATCATAATTAAATACAAAGAACTTTTATTACCTGTACAAAGAAGATTAGGGTTCTATGGACATATAAATAGACCCATAATCTCGTCACACAATACAATACAACAATCATAGAAAAATACAGAGAGAAGAAAGAGAGATCGAGAATTGTAATTATTTTATTAATAGTGGATTTTGGCTTGGTTGATCATTCAATCACCCGTGGACGTTTCTCTGGTCATCAGAATTTTACCACTTAAAAACTTGCATCAGATTACTTTCTCCTTCTCCTTCTCTTTGAAATCACAACTAAAACCCAAACCTTGTTGGCTTTTCTTATTCATCCAGAAATCAACGTCAACAATTGGTGCTAGAAGGAGGGGCTGCTTAAACCTTCGATTTAGTTTAAAGTAATGGCAGGAAGCAGAAGCAGAAGCAGTTATGGGGATGTCCAAAAATCTCTAGATAAGTTCCATATTGGCAGTAGCTCGCGAGATCTCGCTGCAACTACGGAGAACCAACCAACATCCCTGGCAGGGATCCATCAAGTTCCTTTGGCCAACGAAGACTTGACACAACGCTTCCGAGAGGCACTGCAACAGTTGGTGGCAGAGGCAGCAAATGAAAAAGTTGATCTACTGGCTGCAGAAGAAGCGCAACCTCCTAACCTTCCACCTGTAAGGCTTTGTTCGGTTGTAGTAGGGCTAGAACTAAATGCACCGGAAGCTGGAAGGAACTTGGCTCTAATTAATCAGGCTGGACGTGGAACACCCGAAGAGAACAACCATGCCAGAAGCAGAACCATGATTAGACAGCATGTGCTAAACACTGTAAACATGACCGGTACAGGGATCGGTCGTCGTCGTCAGAAGATAGCGATCGGCACCATCGTAAATGCCATCAAGGAACCATACGCCTGTAAGAATCAACCCGTGAAACTCGGCATCAAAGTGAAGAGCCAGAGAGAGGAATGACTGTCACTCGACGATAGAGATGTTGTAATTCAGAGTCTAACTCGAGAAGTCGAAAAAAAATAGAAGTCAAATGGATGCACTGGTCAGATGTTATGAGTACAACAATTTATCTGACGAAGATTCTGACACTCCATTCACTAGGGACATCCTGCAGACTTTATTCCCAGAAAGATTCAGGATGCCACACATGGAGCAGTTCAAGAAGGATACAGACCCAAAAGAACATGTCAGTAGGTATAAAAGTGCTATAGCTCAGTATGCCCATAGCGATCCTCTATAATGTCTCAACTTTCCACAGACTCTAAGGGACACAGGCTCAAGATGGTTCGGGAGATTGCCCCTAGAAAGTATCGGAAGCTTCAGTGAACTAAGCAGGAGTTTCTAGAGGTAATTTCTAAGCAATGTTCATAAGAACAAATCAGTGGCTTACCTTTCTCAAATAAAATAAAGGAAATATGAGTCGTTGAAGAAATACATGGGCAGATTTGGCCAAGCAGTGTCAGAAAGAGCAGTGCGAACGACAAGACGATAATTGCTGCGTTTATCAACAATCTGCAGAATGGACGACTATCTTTTGACTTAAAAAGAGCCCGTCTGACCAGATATGTAGATATGATAGACATGGAAGGAGGATATGCACTAGCCGAAGAAGAAGAGTTAGCCACGGGAGGATGCTACATACATGGAGGAAAACCCGAAAAGGACGCTGAGTCCAAGGTTCAGAACTAAAAGGGAAAACAGAAAGGAAACAACGAAGAAAAGAGCAAGGACGGAAGAAACGGGTATAATACCGAATAGACCATGGAGAAATACCGAGTTAGATACACCAACTACACCCCTCTTTGGAAAAAGCAGGAGGAAATCCTGGCCATACTGGAAGCAAAGAATCTGGTACAGGAGCTACGACGACACTCTCATTTCACCCGACGGGATACAACCAAATACTGCAGATTCCACAAGAAAATCGGTCATGAGACTTCCAAGTGTTACCAGCTTAGAGATCACATAGAAACTCTTATTCGGGAAGGACATCTACAGGATGTAATCTTGAAAAGGGATGAGAAATCAGAAACAAAGAAAGAGATCATGGCCGATCACAGCTCTGGTCGAAATCAAAGGTCCAGTCCAGAGGCCAATGAAGTAATACATATAATCTTTGGAGGACCATCTACTGGGTAAAGTAACCGAGAACGAACACAGGAAATCAGAGCAGCAGTAGAAGTAAGACATAACTTTGACGTGAACTCGGTGGAGCCAGACCCGAAAAGTGTAAAGGAAGGATGAGACCCAATAATATTCACAGAAGCGTACTCACATGGGTGCCCGGATTGATCATCGGGAAGTTAGAAGAATCTTGATATATAATGGAAGTTCGGTAGACATTCTCAATGTAGCCGTCTACGATCAACTCAGGTTGGACCGAAAGGATCTACAACCTTTCCATACTCCACTCAGAGGATTAGGAGGAATTGAGGTCAGGTCACTCGGGACGATAAAGCTACCCGTAAAGATCGGAGTGGCACCTTGTCAGAGAACTGTATTGCTCGACTTCATGGTAGTAGACTTAAACAATTGGCCTTATAATGCGTTGTTAGTTCGGCCATTCTTAAATAAAACTAAGGCTGTAACAACCACTTATGCCTTAATGATCAAGTTTCTGACCGAACATGGGGTCAGTGTAGTCAAGGGATCCCAAGAGATGGCCGGAAGAGCTAACCTGTCAGTATACAAGACAAGAATGATGAACATGTTTGCACTATAAAACGGTCGAGTCAGAACAAAGAGCCGAATGAATCCAAAACTGAACCGGTCGAAGAAATTATATTGAAAGAAGATGAACCAGATAAAAGGATCAAGATCAGGGCCAACTTGGAAAGAAAAGTCAAAAAAGCCTCATTGATCTGCTCAAAGAATACAGGGATGTGTTCGCTTGGAGTCATGAAGACATGGTCGGGATAGATGCCCGAATAATATCTCACCATCTCACAGTAGACCCGAATGCAAAACCGGTGATACAAAAGAGAAGATCATTCAATCTCGAGAAAAGTCTGGCAATCAAACAGGAAGTGGAGAAGCTATTCGCTGTAGGGTCGATTAGAGAGGTCAACTACCCTCAATGGGTAGCTATTGTAGTCCTCGTCCAAAAAAAAAATGGACAATGGAGAATGTTTGTAGATTTCACTGATTTGAACAAGGCATACCCAAAAGACAGTTTTCCTCTTCCGAGGATAGATCAGTTGGTGGACGCAACATCATGCCACGAATTGCTCAGTTTTAAGGACGCCTACTCGGGATATAACCAAATCCGGATGAACAAGGCTGACGAAGAAAAAAACAGTATTCACAACTGATCAAGGATTATACTGTTACACAGTGATGCCCTTAGGATTAAAAAATGGAGGGGCAACCTATCAAAGGTTGGTCAACAGAATCTTAACACGGCAAATAGGAAGGAACATGAAAGTGTACATTGATGACATGCTGACCAAGAGCATCTCGACAGACAAGCATACCTCAGACCTGCGAGAGACATTTGATGTTTTGAGAGATACCAAATGAATCTAAATCCGAACAAGTGTTTATTCGGAGTTCTTTCAGGAAGATTCCTGGGTTTTCAAGTTCACCAAAGGGGAATCGAAGTCAATCTTGAAAAGATCTAAGCCCTGCAGAGAATGACCTCACCAAGGACATTAAAAGAAGTACATCGCTTAACAAGAAGTCTAGCTTCCTTGGGAAGATTCATCTCAAAGGCCACGGACAGATGCACACCATTTTTCAGAGTAATCAAAAAAGAAAAAGGACTTTAATGGAATGAAGAGTGCGAGCAAGCTTTCTTAAAAATCAAAGAATACCTGGGGCAGGCTCTCATCCTTTCAAAACCATAAATGGGAGAAATACTCCATTTATACTTATAAATTACAGAACTAAAAACAAGCTCAGTCCTAGTCAGAACAGAAGATGGAGTACAGAAACCAGTATATTATACCAGCAAGACGCTTTTACCCACCGAGACCAGGTATTCATAGGCAGAAAAGATAGCTCTTGCATTGGTTTCAGCGGCAAGGAAGCTAAGGCCATACTTTCAGGCTCATACAATCCAGGTTCTCACCTACTGCCCATTGAAACAAATTTTACAAAAACCAGAGATTTCAGGAAGACTAACCAAATGGGCAATCGAGCTAAGTGAATTCGATATCCAGTACGTCCCCAGGACATCCCTCAAAGAGCAAGCAGTGACAGATTTTATAGCAGAGTTCACAGAGCCAAACCTGGACTTAAAAAAGATGTTAGGAAAAAATTTCTCATGGAAATTGTATGTTAATGGCTCTTCAAACACTCATGGCAGCGGGTTAGGGATCGTAGTATGCACTCCAGAAGGAGATGATGTCGAATGTGCCATGAGGTTTGACTTTAAAGCAACCAACAATCAAGCAGTGTATGAGGCGCTACTAGCTGGACTTAGAGTCTGCATAGCTCTCGGGGCAGATGAAGTCGAGATATCAGCGATTCACATGTAGTTGTCAACCAAGTCCTAGATGAGTACCAAGCCATGAATGAAGGCATGATAGCCTACCCTGACATTGCAAAACAGCTCCTCCAGAAATTTAAAGAATATAAGATTGCTCAGATCCTCAAGGGGGAGAATGAAAATGTAGACGCTTTGTCCAAACTAGCGTCAGCAACAACCACAATTAGGCCAAAGACTATTCCCGTTGTACATCTCCTCAAACCGAGCACAGTTGAACCTAAAAACTTAGAAATTTCAAAAATCCAAACACCGTCAGACGGTTGGATGACTCAGCTAAAAAGGTTCCTGGAAGAAGGCGTGCTCCCGGAAGATCCCTTACAAGTAAAAAGTATCAGGTATCGATCAGCAATGTACACATTGGTTGAAGGAGAACTATACAGTATTCCTGAACACTCCAAAGATGTGTGTCAGAAGAGGATGCATATTGGATATTACAGGAAATCCATTGAGGAGTTTGCGGAAACCACACTGGGGGTAAAAGTTTAGCACACAAGGTACTTAGGCAAGGTTATTATTGGCCTACTATATTCTCAGATGCACAACGATGTTCGGAGAGTTGCAATACTTGCCAAAGGATTGCTAATGATATCCGACAACCCCCCGAACAGCTCAGAAACCTCACATCCCCATGGCCATTTTCCATATAGGGTTTGGATTTAATCGGCCCAATGTCGGTTGAGACAGGGGGTGGAGCGAAGTATGCTATAGTAGCCGTTGACTACTTCACGAAGTGGGCAGAAGCTGAAGCATTAGTGCACATCACAGAAGCAAATACCACAAATTTCGTGAAAAAGAATATACTCTACAGGTTTGGAGTCTTAAACACTATCATCACAGATAACGGTACCCAGTTCGATAACCCAAAATTCAGACAGTTGTGCAAGGAGTACCAAATTTCCAATTACTATGCCACATCTGCTCATCCTCAAACAAATGGGTAGGTTGAAGCAGTAAACAAAATCATCAAGCATACACTCAAAGCAAAGCTAGATGCCAAGAAAGGAAGCTGGGTTGAAAAGCTTTCTAAAGTATTATGGGCATATCGGACTACATTAAGGACCTCAACAGGAGAAACTCCATTCACTTTATTTTCCTTTCTAGTCAGGATAATTTTAGTTAGGTCAGATATTAGCTGTGAAATTTAAATCTTTGTTGATTTTGCAGTTATAAATAAAAATAAAATGCGGGATTTCCGAAAGATAAAGCATATGATAATAAGGACATATGGAAGACAGACATGATAATAAGAACATGCAAATAGAATACTCAGGACCATTGATTCCCGAATGGGCAGAGAAGCTCGAAGGAGCATGCCAGCCGAGCAAGGTCAATTAACCTTAGCAAAAAGGTAAACCCGATGCACCAGATTTTGGAGAAAGGCTCTGGACGCTATCGAAAAAAATTCCGATGAAATACGTAGCTTTGTTAAGCGATTCAAAAAGCTTAACGAATCGGTAAACCCTTATGTATAAAAACTGGGGAGACGTCTTCGGTAATGCGTAAGGACTCGAGCATATGATCATGGTGAGCCTTGATGTAATGTTCGGGTAGCAACCATGTATGAAACACAAGTATAAACCTACTTGCCTGTTTTAAGATGACTCGATTAATAATACTAGCCAGTTTATTAAGATGTTTGGCATAAAGATTGCAAGAGCTAATTTAATAAGATACTTGGCATTAAAAATTATTCGGGTGACAACCATTTTAATAAGATACTCGGTGAAGTTACCCGAACATCAGAATTAGCCACTTTAATAAGATACTTGGCATGAAGATTGCAACAACCAGTTTAATAAGATGCTTGACGTTAAAAATTATTCGGATGACAATCGGTTTAATAAGATACCCGGTGAGGTTACCCGAACATCAGAGATAGCCAGTTAATAAGATACTAGGCAACAATGGAATAAAGTTAAAGATACTCAGTGAAATTCCTTGAGCAATGAATCAAATCAAAACCACTCGATTTTCAAAAATAGTTAACTCGGGATTTTATTAAATTCTTTACAAAGAATCTTTACAAATCAAGGTTGTGAGGATTTAGAGCTCTTGCCGATACTCGGGTCGGGCACCATTTCATATTCATGAAGTAGACTTTCGTTAGAAGGTCAAGCGATCGTGTCGATCGAATCGTCCATCCACTGGCTGTAATCTTCTCTTGGGATCTGTCCGACATCAGGCACCACACCCTCCACGACCGACTCCTAACTGGCGTAAGAAGTCGAGAGGGAGTGCTCAGATAGAACCTCCAAATGCATGGGATGAGGCTCTTTGCCTCGGCTACGACAATAAGCTCTTCATTCCTTCATCCGAGTCCGAAGAGAATCAAAGGACCGATCCATGTGATTCTTGATCGACAACTCTCAGTTGGTTCAGGGCTTTCTCAGTTGCTCGATTCTTAACCTTGAAGAACTAGCCAGCTGAAACTAGCCCTCTTTGAAACTCCCGAATGAGAAGGGCATCATAGGCAGGGGATCTTTTGAAATGATACATCCCTTGGACTTCAAGTTCCAGCCTGGCCTCTCGGGATAAGGATTCGACCGTCAAAGCCTAGCGTTCATAGTCTTCAATTTTCTATTCATACGCCGACTTAGACTGCTCGGCCTTAAGCATTGATTCTTGAGCAGAAGACAATAAGTTTTGAAGTGACGTAATCTTCTCTATTTCCAAAGAAGCCCTTTCCTATGCCTCCACCTGTTTCGCCAAACAGTGGTCGACAAACACTTGGGCAAAGCCAACCTTTTGTTGATAAGCCGACTCGAACCGAGCATGGCTATCCTCACTTTCTTTCAGCTGAGCTTCCAGACGCCTTATTCGATCAGGTTGATGTTGTTGCGTCTGAATCAGCTCAGCGAACTCGGCCACCATCTACAAAGAAGTTTAATTAAAAATCTAGCAAGCAAACGGGTAAGACAATTGAAGAGTTAGGAATAACTTACATAAGATACGCCGTTTAAGATATTCTGAAGACGACTCGTCAGAGGCACTCCCCTGAGATGAATAAAATGATCATCCCCGATAAAAGATCGGCCAGATGACATCGCCCAAAGCATATCCTGGGGAGAAGGATAGGAAGGATCTCCCAAGGGTTCAACCCTTTGATCTTCAACCTCGGGGGGAGGGGAACCCTTGTTCGGCTTAGAAGTCTCCGCATCCACCGATGTTTCAACAATGCTCGGGGGAATCTTCACACCAGTATATTCATCACTGGAGTCAAAGAATGAGACCACCCGAGGGACCTTCTGAGGATGAGCGGGAGAGTCGACCACTTTCTGTTTCTCAGCCAGAGAACGGTGGAAGTTGAAATCAGCCGCAGGATATTTCGGGACATCATCCCGAAAGGATTCAAAAAATTCGGGATCAGTATGTACTTGACCCTTGAAGTTTTCACCTCTATCACCGGCGTCTGACCGCACAACAGGTCCCTCACCAAGACCCTCACTTTGCCTCTCCCCGTCATCAGGCAATTTTTGAGTATGATCCGTAGGGCCACTCAGACCACTAGTCTCTCCTGTGGTCGGCTGAACGACGTCCTCGGGGATAAATTTGGGGATTTTCCCCTCAGCTACATCAAGTTCCTCGTCAGACTCAGGCGGGGCAATGCCATCATTGCTGTGACGAGAAGCTTCTTTCTGCTAGTCTGAAGAATCGACTTCACTTTGTGAGCATGAAGGTCGCAGATGATGTCTGTGTCATACACTTAGAAGAAAAATAAAAGAGGAATCATGTCAGAATGCAAAAAGCAAAAAAATAACAATGAAAAAAAGGAGGGTAACAAAGATCACTTACATCGCCTGCTATAGCCCGAAATCTGGCTGAAGAAGCCAGCTACTGGCTACAGAAGGAGTTGATCTACTGGCTGCAGAAAGAACGCAACCTCCTAACCTTCTACCTGTAAGGCTTCGATAGGTTGTAGTGGGGCCAGAACTAAATGCACCGGAAGCTGAAAAGAACTTGGCCCCAATTAATCAAGCTGGACGTGGAACACCCAAAAAGGAACGACCACGCTAGAAGCAGAACCATGATCAGACAGCCCGTGCTAGACACCGCAAACATGACCGGCACAGGGATCGATCGTCGTCGTCGTCGGAACTAAAATTGAACTCTAAAATAAAGATAGAATAAGTTGATGTCAATCACTCATACCCTAGACAACCTTATTGGAGAAAGTGTATCCTCGTGAAGAATACCAGTAATTGCCAAGAGCTAATAGACCGCCTATAGCTCTCCAAGTTACCATATTTACTCATATGACCACATTTTGAACTTGGATATTTTGACTTGTCCAGAAGCCATGTTTCAATCGACACTATTGAAAACTTAACGTTAAGATTTAATATCCAATACCTCAAAACATCCATATGATGATATTCTACTCTCATTCAATAAATAGAGCCACGATGTCCATATCTATAAATGAAGTCCTCTATCGATTAACAAATGAATACCACCAAACTATCGAGGATAGACTATGCTATATAATCGTACTCATTGATAGCTCAAATGATAACACTTGCAACCATAAGTCCATCATTTATCTCAGGATTAAGATAGACTCTCCAATTGTCTTTAATAAAAACTTTTATCTATTGAGGGTTCTAGATAAAGTATTTCATTGTGATCCTATTCAATGCACCCAGTGCACTAGATTCTTTTGCTCAAAGACACCACACTTTGATGATTTTAGACTCATCATAATACATTTGATCCCACTCAAATGCTAGCAAAAGAATCAATAACTTTGACAAGATAAAGGTGCCCAACCTTTTATCTTAAGTTGTGAATATTATTCAAGACTAACTAAAGAATTGTGTCTACCTCATACATATCTAGATGTATGAACAATTCTTATTTTCTCATAGTCTTTTGACCTTATGATTATTTACTTTTGACAATTATAATAATTAAACTATAAATGATATAAGATTTGTTAAAATAGAAATCACTTTATTAATATGAAAAGATTGTCAAATACATTATTATACTCTTGCTATCGAGTATAATCCTAACAATCTCTCACTTGCTCTATAGCAAATGTGTCATATCTTTCATCCCCATGTTCTCTAGATGCCCATTAAAACTCTTTTATGGAAGAGCCTTTGTAAAGGGATCCGCTAGATTTTATGCTGACGCGATCTTGGTAATTGTCACGTCACCCCTATGCACAATTTTCTTTCAGAAGGTGATACTTTCTTTCAATGTGTTTCCCTCTCTTATGACTTCTTGGTTCTCTCGAATTAGTCACTTCTCCACTATTGTCATAATAGATAGTGATCTGCTTATTCGCATTAGGAACCACTTCCAAGTCAATAAGGAATTGGCGGAGCCAGACAGCTTCTTTAGCAGCCTCGCATGCGGCAACATACTCGGCTTCATTGGTGGAATCGGCAATACAAGATTGCTTGATACTCCTCTATATGACTGCCCCTCATCCAATAGTAAACACAGATCCTGATGTTGATCTCCTGGAGTCAGAATCTGATTGAAAATCAGAATCTGTATACCCAACGGGAATTAAATCCCCTCTAGAGTATGCAAGCATATAATCTCTCGTTCTCCTAAGATACTTGAAAATATGCTTGACTGCCGACCAGTGATCAGGACCAGGTTTCGATTGAAACATGCTAACTATGCCCACAACAAAACAAATATCTGGTCTAGTACAGAGCATTGCATACATGAGACTTCCTACTGCCGAAGCATATGGAATCCTACTCATGAATTGCTCTTCATGCTCATTCTTAGGAACTTGTTCCTTAGAAAGTTTGATTCCATGTCTTAAAGGTAACATACCTTTTTTTGAATCTTGCATGGAAAACCTAGACAAGATTTTATCTATGTATGAAGCTTGGGATAATGTAATCGTTCTATTCTTTCTATCCCTTATGACTTGGATACCAAGAATATAACTTGCTTTTCCTAAGTCCTTCATATCAATTTTTTTTGCTAACCATTCTTTTATTGATGTTAATACACCTACATCATTTCCGATAAGTAGTATATCATCAACGTAAAGAACTAGGAAAACCAACTTATCGCCTTTAATCCTTTTGTATACACAAGGTTCATCAAGGTTTTGAATAAATCCAAATCTTTTTACGGCTTGATCGAACCTTATGTTCCAGGATCTGGATGCTTGCTTCAATCCGTATATGGATCTTTGCAACTTGCATACCCTTTCCTCTTGGCCCTTTTCAATGAATCCTTTTGGTTACATCATGTAGATGCTTTTGTCAAGACTTTCATTAAGAAAAGCTGTCTTGACGTCCATTTGCTAAATCTCTAGGTCTAGAGATGCCGCAATGGATAAGAGTATATTAATGGATTTAAGCATGGCCACATGAGAGAAGGTTTCTTCATAATCGATACCTTCCTTCTGTGTATAACCTTTAGCTACCAATCTAGCTTTAAAGGTTTCCACCTTACCATCCATTCCTCTTTTCCTCTTGTATACCCACTTGCACCTGATGGGTTTTATCCCTTCAGGCAAGTCTACAAAGGACCAGACTTTATTTTTGAACATATATTCAATTTGGGATTGCATTGCCTTTTGCCAATGGCGACAATCAACATCTTCCATTGCTTCCTTGTATGTATAGGGATCATCGTCGTCTGGAAGATTCTCTACAGATTCTCCTAGACCGATTTATCTCTCGAGTTGTCTAACAACCCTCCCACTACGATAAGGTATGGTAGATTATTGATCTTGTGTTGGTATGGAACTTACAATTGGGCTTGATTGCAAAACCTCTTATGCAATTGTATCTCCTAAAAGCTCATTTATGACAATTCTACTTTTAGGCACAAAATTATTCATATAGTCCTCTTCTAGAAATTTAGCATTTGTCGAAACAAATACTTTAAGATCTGAAGGACTATAAAAATAATATCCTTTTGTTCTTTTTGGATACCCTACAAATATGCATGTTTCAAAAAGGGACTCCATCTTTTCTGTCTTTCTTTTTAACACGTGCGCAAGACATCCAAATATCCTTAAGTGTTGTAAACTAGGCTTTCACCCAGTCCACAACTCATGCGGTGTTTTAGGAACCGACTTAGATGGTACATCATTTAGAATATACATGGCAGTTTGTAAAGCATATCCCCAAAAAGAACTAGGGAGCGTTAAATAACTCAACATAGACCTAACCATATCCAAAAGAGTTTTATTTATCCTTTCTGCCACCCCATTTTGTTGAGGTGTGTCTGGTGTAGAAAACTGAGAAATTATTCCATTATCAATAAGATATTGCTGAAACTCACCAGATAGATACTCTCCACCACGATCGGACCTCAAGATTTTTATGCGTTTCTCAAGCTGATTTTCTACTTCAGCTTTAAATGCTTTGAACATATCAAAAGCATCCAACTTATGTCTCATGAGATACACATAGCCAAATCTTGAGTGATCATCCATGAAAGTGATGAAGTACTCATCCACCTCTAGCTTGAATGCTTATAGGTCCACACACATCAGTGTGTATCAATCCTAAACATTTGATGGCTCTTGCGCCTTTGGTCGTAAACGACCATTTGGTCATTTTACCTTCAAAACAAGATTCACAAGTTGGTAGATCATCAACCTTTAAGTCACTTAGAGGTCCGTCACTTACCAATCTTTTAATCCTATTAAGGTTAATATGACCTAAGCGCAAATGCCATAGGTAGGTTTCATCTTTTGATAATTTTACTCTTTTATGATTAGGTTCCGTTGATTTCGTGTCTAACAAGTGAGAGATATTTTCATGCAAATAGAATAAACCATTTTCCAATGTACCTTTACAAATAATTTTGTCATTCTTATTGATAATAAAATTTTTATTAAAAGTAACCGAATAACCAAATTTATTTAAACAAGAAACTGAAATTAAATTCCTATTGAATTAAGGTACATAATAAACGTCTATTAAATCTAAATGCCTATAAGAATCTAAACTAATTCTAATATCTCTCACTGAACTAACAGACACCAACGCTCCATTGCCTAAACGCAAGTTGAATTCGTTCTTATTAAGCCTTCTCCTTTCCTTGAACCCCTGTAAGGAAAAACAAACATGATTAGTGGCTCCGGAGTCTATGATCCAAGAATCCATAGAATCCGCCAAAAAACATGTTTCAAGATAATTATATTACCTTCTTCATTTTTGTCTTGAGACTTTGGACAATTTCTTTTCCAATGTCCCATTTCACCACAAAAGAAACACTTTCCTTTGATCTTGGTTACTTTATTTGTCTCCTTCTTCGTAGGTCCTAGTTGCTTTTTCTTCTCTTGTTTATTGACCTTCTTACGGGTCTTAACAGTAGCAACTTTACCTATGGTATGAATCTCTTGACCCTTGCCTTTCATAAGGATTTTTTCCATGCTTTGAACATCTTGCATCAGGCCTTGCAAGGTGTATTCCTTATTATTCAAGGTGTAGTCCAACTTGAATTGATCAAATAAATCCGACAGTGAGTTGACACTCATGTCAATTTTGGTCTCACCATCTATCTGAGCACCATTCAGTTCAGCAATGTTGAGATGTGCTATGACTTTCATCATGTCATCTTTCACAGCCTGTCCAGGTTTCATCCTAAGATTCATAAAAGCAGTCACTGCCTCTCTCTTGGTCGTCCTAGACCTCATAGCAAACATCTCTTCTAGAGACATCATTATATCGACAGCAGTCTCCATTCCTTCATGTTGTTGTTGCAACACGTCGGAGATGGTGGCCATAATGTAACATTTAGCCATCTCATCAGAAGACTTCCACTGTTGATACTCATCTCTTTGCTTCTGAGTAGATTCATTAGTAGGAGCAGGTGGTTTAGGAGCGCACAGAATGAACTTATGCTTTTCAGATTGCAATAAAAGCCCAATTTTCCTTTTCCACGTGACATAATTATCACCAGTTAAAGTATTGTCTTTAAGGATGTTGATTAGGGATGGGGTCATGATTTCTGAACAATAACAATAATTATATAAGTAAATAATCATGATTAAGCACTTTTGAATATTTATCTTGAATTAAATGAAATAATTCAATCGTAAAAATTCAACGGTGATCCAACACCCATAAATGTCACACCTCCTTTGGAAGTTCGTAATATTTACTAATTGGACTATGTCCCACCTAATTGTTAACATAACAACCAACGTTTTCAATTTTAGCCTTGTGATTTTATTAACAACAACTCTTTGGAGGATATTAATTGGAGGATATCAATATACTCACATTGAGTGTGTTACCAAGTTATCGACATTCAATATAATCCCTCACCAATATCCCTCCTTTGGGAGTAGATATCGTTTGTGTTAATTGTCTAGTCTATTCTTGTAAGGAAGTATCTTGCTAAATTCCATTCATGAATACCTCTTGGGAGGTTATTCACGAAACATAAAGCTCAACTAAACTTGGAGACCGTAGGTGTTCAAAAACACCTTCTCCCACTCAATTGTTTAAGGCGTGTGATCGAATTCCAATGAACGATTTACCAAGTTATCTAGATGCCAATTTAGATACTTAAACCATTCAATGCATGTTCATACCAAAAGAGATATATGAGTGGCACTCCTATTCTATATGACATGTTATTAAACAATGACAAACATTGCAATATTTACAAAAATATAAATAGTTACAATTTTGGTCCATCCTAGAAAAACAAGTAAATTACATATATCTTGGAATACAGGAACTCCTTTCTTGACGAACAAGTCTTCAAGCGACCTTCGTCGTTTGGACTCCCTCGGCTACCTCCCATGAGTGTGCGCACCCTTCGCCCTTACCCATGGGCGTGCGCATGCCACAAACCCATAAAGGGCTGCCATGCGCAGCCCATGGCCAAAAGGGCTGCCGTACGAAACCCATGCCACAAAAAGCGTGGATGCGCACTCTTTGCACACACGTTCGTTGTTATGGCTCGCACGGTCCCAAACTTATTCTGGTTGCTCCTAATTCTTCAAACCTTCGTGTCTTTGATACTTGAATGTATTATAGAAGAATTTAAATAATAAAATACTGCAGTTTTTTTTTATTATTACAATAGTGCAGTTTTTTTTTATTACAACAACAAAATAAAAAAAAACTTAGCAACTACCAAGAAGAAAATTATGGCGATGATAAACCACCCTTCTTGTTACAATCCCAAAAAAAAATACATTGAAATTCTAGGACCAAAATTGAGCAATAACAAACCACATATAAAACACACACACACACACACACACACACACACACACACACACACACACACACATATATATATCCGTACATTCCAATGTAAATATATATGTGAATACCTAGAGTGTCATCTCTTTCTAAAACATGCATATATACAATAAAAATAAAAAGATTCACGAACACATACATCAATTAATCAAGGGTACAACCAGACTGATACCAATTGTAGGGAAAAAAACGGTTCAAAACGCAACGGAAACGTGAGAAAAACAAAAATTAGGGTTTGCGTATAAATAAAAATTTTTCCTTTTTAATAACAAGAACCTTAACCCTAGATTAATTGATGTATATAAAAGGTATCGTACTTTTTTTTCGTGATGATTGAACTAACGTCGAATTGAATCCGCAAGATCTTCCAATCCAATCATGAACGTGAATCACCTAGGAGTGTGGGCTCCCTTTCTTTAAATTGTATACATGAGGATGAAAACAAACAAAATCTTTTTCTTTGTTAGTCATAATAATCCTCCAAGAGAAAAAACCAAGAACGTCTGGTCGCTTGTGAATTATCAATTAATTTGATTGAAACTCGCGTGAACCTTGATTCGATGTTGTACACAAAACCCTTTTGATGCAAAGGATACTAGTGTACTATCGAAAACAAAAACGTTCCCTCTTTTCTCTATGCTTGGCCGAATTCTTCACACGATGAGTTGGACGAAGTTTTTTTTTAATAACAATAAAAAACAAATAAAAAACAATTTCTCATCCCAAAAATTCATGCTTGGACAAAATTTACAAGTATATATATAGGAGACCAAATCCTCTCCTAAGAAGGATTTACTTGGTTGTTAAGAATCCTTTTCTTAAAGAAATTCTTTCCTACACCAAGACTCCTAATCCAACTCAATAGTGTATTTGTAACCATATTAAAGACTTCATAATTTGATTAGATAAATAATTCCTTTTATTTATCAACTTATCAAATATAGTCTTTAATATTAATTATACTACCAACAATAGTATAATATTAGGATACCATCTCCTAATAGAAAAAGATTTTGACTTTTAATTAAATAATTAATTAATCAACAAATTAATTAATTTCAATTTAATTAAATAATAAAATTAATTAAATAATTAATTAATCAATAAATTAATTAATTTCAATTTAATTAAATAATAAAATAAAAAATAATATATTTAAGCTATTCTTTATAGCTTTTGCTGCCGATACCATATATAAGAGTCATATATTTTTTTTTTTATTTTATTAAATCCATTGGACCTTAATAAAAAGTCCACATGTGAACTAGACATATTCTTACTAAAAGAAACAAGTTCTCATGCCTTATTACAATTCTAGATGGACCCATATTGGTCCAGTAGAATATATCAAGTGATCCATGCAAGTTCGTGTGGATTGGAGATTTTGGCGGGCTATCCAAATTTAAGCTCCAATAGACACAACCCAATCACAATCAACAAATGATTCACTTAGGTTCGATCTATTTAATTTTAGTTCATTCCACTAAAGAACTAAAATTGAACTCTTAAATAAAGATAGAATAAGTTGATGTTACTCACTCATACCCTATACAACCTTATTGGATAAATTGTATCCTCGTGAAGAATATCAGTAATCGCCAAGAGCTCATAGACCGCCTATAGCTCTCTAAGTAACAATATTTACTCATATGACCACATTTTGAACTTGGATATTTTGACTTGTCTAGAAGCCATGTTTCAATAGACAATATTGAAAACTTAACGTTAAGATTTAATATCCAATACCTCAAAACATCCATATGATGATATTCTACTCTCATTCAATAAATGGAGGCACGATGTCCATATCTATAAATGAAGTCCTCTATCGATTAACAAATGAATACCACCAAACTATCGAGGATAGACTATGCTATATAATCGTACTCATTGATAGCTCAAATGATAACACTTGCAACCATAAGTCCATCATTTATCTCAAGATTGAGATAGACTCTCCGATTGTCTTTAAATAAAAACTTTTATCTATTGAGGGTTCTAGATAAAGTATTTCATTGTGATCCTATTCAATGCACCCAGTGCACTAGATTATTTTCCCCAAAGACACCACACTTTGATGATTTTAGACTCATCATAACACATTTGATCTCACTCAAATGCTAGCAAAAAAATCTACAACTTTGACAAGATAAAGGTGCCCAACCTTTTATCTTAAGTTGTGAATATTATTCAAGACTAACTAAAGAATTGTGTCTACCTCATACATATCTAGATGTATGAACAATTTTTATTTTCTCATAGTCTTTTGACCTTATGATTATTTACTTTTGACAATTATAATAATTAAACTATAAATGCTATAAGATTTGTTAAAATAGAAATCACTTTATTAATATGAAAAGATTGTCAAATACATTATTATACTCTTGCTATCGAGCATAATCCTAACATTACAATCATGTCCAATAAATTATATTATATATATATATATATTATATAATAATTAAATATAATATATATATATATATATATTATATCATATATATTATGTGTTAATATATGTATAAAATATAATATATAAATAAATATTATATATATATTTATATTACATATTATATATATATACATATATATATATATATATATATATATATATATATTAATCTTATTAATATATATGAAAAGAAAAGAAAAAAGAAAAAAGTTGTAGATGTTTGATATCATTTTCGACAATTGTACAAATACTTGATGTCTTTGTCAGACAATTCTTACATATGCTTCATATCATTCTCTGACAATTATTTCAGATGTTTGATCTCAAACAATTTTTTTATATGCTTCATATCTCAGACAATTCTTAAGAATGCTTGTATGTGTGTGAGAAGCGGATTTTAGGGTTTGAGATTTGAAAGTTTTTTTTTTTTTTTCAAGAAACAGATTACAAGAATATGGGTTTTTATTTTTAAAAAGAATGTATGGTTTTATTAGATTTACTCTATAGAATATTTTTTTTCTTCCATAAATTGTATGTCTATAAAAAAAAGGTATAAATAGACCGGTAGAGATGTGTCCATAGCACCACTCAGTGAACTAATGAAAATTGCTTGTTTGTTTCATTGTTTGTAATCATATTTGTTTTCTCTTAAATTGAAGTAATGCATTTTAGAGAAAATAAAACCAAACCACAAAATGCAACAAATTGAAGTAATGCATAGTTTTGCTGTAAAATGGAACAAATTTAATTTCATTGTTTATTTATTGTTGCATTTTATTATTATTTTTGTTGTAAAATGCAACTAATGCATAATTTTGACTGTAAAAAAATGCATAGTTTTGATCAATAAAATGCTACAATTTGATGCATAATTTTAAATTGTAGTTTGCTGTGTTTTCTGGTGTAAAATGTTGGTCATTTTTGCATCAGAAAAATTGCAGCAATCTGCTGTATTTTTATTACCAAACTTGATAAAATAATCATACCTTTGTACATTCATAATCCTTCAAATCAATTAATTGTTCATCAATTCTTTGATTAAATATTAAAATTATATTTTCATACCGGTTTTGATTTCAAATATAATATTAGGGTTTATGATGGACTAGGTGGGTATATATAATAAGAATGTAGAAAATAATTTTGGTTTGATTATATATACAAGTTTGTCCTTTTAAGTATTTATATACATGGATATTATTTTAGTAATAAAGATTTTCATTAAAATGTGCGTGTGGTGAGAAATATTTTTATTCGCAATACATCCCTCATACAAATTTCTATGTTTTGAAAAATGAAAATAAATGTAATTTTTAGAATAAATGATGTTAGTCTAGTGGTAAACCTCTCGCATCTTTAATAAGAGGTTGTGGTTCGAGTCCTCCCAATAAAAAAAACACATAATTTATTATTTTTTTACTCACTTATTTATTTTCCACTGGATCGATCTCTATATTTATTAAAACCACTCAATTTGGTCCCTCTGACCAGAATTTTGACGGTCTACCGTCACAGAAAATGTTAAATGATATTTTTACACTTAACTTTAAAATAAAAATATTTTTTTTTTATTTTCTTAATTTTATTTATAATTATAAATTAAATTTTTTAAAAGGAAAAGAAATATAAAAATTATGTTCTTATTCAAACCTTGACTCAAACCCAGACCCAAATTTCCACCCAAATTCGAAATCAACCACCACACCAAACATATACTCAAACCCAGCCACCACCTTTAATTCGAATCCAGCCACCAAACTCATACTCGAAATCAACCACCATACCATACTCAAACATAAATTCGATATCTTACAGCCATAGCCACCACCATACAACAACTTGAAACCTAAATCGAAGTAACCTAGAAATGAAACCCAAAATTTTATAAAAAAAAATCCAAAAATTTATCAGAAATGAAACCCTAAATCGAAGCAACCCAGCCATCCACCCAAACCACCTTCATCAACAACCACCAAACCACCGAACCGATCTCCAGCAATCATCAACCTGGAAAACCTAAAAAACTCTTCAAACCACCACCACCACCACCATCACCGAAACTAAGCCCTCCACCTCCCAACACCAAAACCAAACACAGAAAACTCAACACAACCTCCAAATACATCATGCAAAACCCACCTACCATACCGCCGCCGTTGCCATTTCTAAATCCAACCATCGTCGATGGCCAAACAAAGCCCAAACCTCATAAAATCAGCTCGCTTCAGATAGAACCCAGTTCTAGTTCAAACCAAATCTGGTTCCTTTTGGTTTGAACCCAGTTTTGGCTTGAACCAATTCTTGGTTCGTTTCGCGGCGGGCAGTGGGAGATGAATTCGAGTCATTGAGGTCAGAGAGAGATCGAGAAAGGAGAGAGAGAGAGAGATCCAGAAAAAAGAGAGATGTGGGTCGACAGAGAGAGAGAGCTCGAGAAAGAGAGATGATTCGATCAACAACTACCAAATCAAAAATGAAACCTAGAAATTTTTCAAACCGGAAATGAATCGATCAACAGCCACCGAACCAGAAATGAAACCCAGAGGAGAGAGGTGGGTCGACAGAGAGAGAGAGAGAGAGAGAAAGAGAGCTCAAAAAAGAGAGATGATTCAATCAACATTTGGAGTTTTTCTAAGTTTAGTTTTAGGTTTTAGATATATATATATATATATATATATATATATATATATTAATTTGTAATTGTTCTTTTGTTAATTTTGTTTATTAATACCGATACAGTTCACGATGTGGAGCTGCCAACTAGCTAAGCTAGGTAGTTAGAATCTCTATCCTAGTAGGAAGATGGAAAGAATATACTATACACTATACACTATACACTATACACTATAGGATAGTCAAAGAAAAGAATATACTATACACTATAGAAGAGTCAAAGAATAGGCTTGTTGGAACTATATAAAGATTAGAATGATAAGGAATATCTGTATCCGTATATAATAAGTTGGGCTCTATCCTTCCCTCACTAATATCGAGAGCTGTGGGTAGCCTGGTCGATTAAGGGAGACGGGCACTGGCAACAGCGTATGGGGCCTCTGCATTCGCTCTGGCCTGTTAGGGAGGGTTAGCAAAAAGGTTTGAAGTTTGAATTGTACAATGTTATTACTTCTATTTTATTACCATTACACGTGGCACGCCATCGAAAAATGACGAAAATAGCCCTCTGTCCGTTAAGTTTGACTAACAGTCAACTTACAGAAAGATCAAATTGAACAGTTTTTTAAAACATAGGGACCAATCCAACAGAAAATGAATAAATGAATAAAAAAATAATTATTAAAAAAAAAATAGGGACAAATGAATAATATCCCTATTTTAAAAAATAATAATAATTGCAATTTAAAAAAAAAAATCTTAGACGAGTTTTACTATTTTAAGTGTATGTAATATTGCAAGAGAAAATGTAATTGGGCCAATTATGGGGCTTTGTATGAACCTGGAGAAACGTTTGCTAACAAAGGCCCAAAGAGTAAAGCAAACTCTCAAATGCTAGAAAGTTTAAAATCCATATGAATAAGAATTCCAATAGCAAATTAGCAATGCAATTCCAAGGGAATAAACTGGGTCCATTTGAAGAAGAAGAGAGTACAAAAGGCATACAAGCAAAAGTTTAAAGATTTATTTCTTTTTAACCAGCCTAGTAGCACAAGTCGGCGCTTATGTCCATACAATAACACAAGCACCGATGTTGAGTGTGTCATCTCTCGATCCATAACACAACAACCAATATTCATTCACAAGGTGATCAATCAAGTGAAAACATTATGCACTTAAAATATCCATACAATAACACAAGCATATGTAGAGAAATTAGGTGCTCTTATTAACGAATCAAGGATTCAGTTTCATCATAGTTCTAGCATAAAAAGATTTAGCTCATATTACAACTCAAAGCCAAACAAGATATAAAATGAATGATAGTCATAGCAAATACAAGAATCAAATGATAAAGATGGAAGATATAAACTAGAGTGTAGATTCTTTTCTTCTTGCTAATGCTTGACTTCGATAGCTTCTTTTCTCCAAGACCTCAAAGTGAGGGATGGTGATGGGTGAAGATCGGAACGGATAGATGTGTGTTTGGAAATGATGGATTTGTGTAGTGAGTGGTGGTTAATGGTTAGTTTGGTAAGGTGAATGTTTGGTGTAAAAATGGCTTATTTTGAGGCTTGGAGGTAAAGGGTCTTGTATGAGGTAAGGAGCATGAGAGGAGATGAGGTTTATATAGATGGGGAAGATTAGGGCATAGAACCCAAATTTTGCTGAGACAAAGGACTTCTTCGCGGGAGAGAAAATTAATTAATCAAGTTTTAAATAGGATAGAAAATCGATAATGAAAACACATGATTTTACGTGGAAAACCCTATAAGGGAAAAAACCACGATTGTCGGAGACGGTGAGAAAAAGATTTCACTATGTATTGAATAATTACACCTTCAATCTCTCTTGTACTCTCTATTTATTCTTTTTCGCTAACTCATGTAATGGTGTTTTTAGGGTCTATTTATTTATCTATAGAACCCTAATTATTTATGTACAAGTAAGGAAAATAGCGTAATTTAATAAGACTCTAACTTATCAGGGTTGTTCTTATCTTCTTTTCTGTTCCGTGTATCTTGCGTATTGAATAAATTTGATTTCTTGTCATAGTTGGACTTTGGTATCTACAAGGAAATCTATTTCCTTATCAAAACGTAATTGAAGGTGCCTTATTTGAGTAAGACTCTTTTTCTACATATTTGAGTCGTGATTGCCCTGGATTTAATATCACCCACGTGTTGTTCAGCCAACCGGCTATCTAATCCAACCAGATCTCATATACCCCGTGTTGGGGTTTTTACCCTAAAACTTTTAATGTGTAAATGATGATAAATTATAAATAAAAGAAGTAATCCTTTCATTCTATTTATATGTCTCATACTTTTATATCATATGTGTTAAACATCCAAGATTGTCGGATATAATCTCAAACTAAGTATATGAGTGTCATATACAAAAGAATTCAATTTGAAACGTGCAATCTAAAGAGTCTGTAAAGAGAAAATAAATGTGGGTACTTTATTTGTGGTTAATCTACTGTTGTAATACATTCTATAATGTACAGTCTTATTCTAGACTACTCATATGGTGATATGAGAATGAAGGCACCTTATATGATGTGATCATATAAGGTCGGACCACAATTTATATGAATTTCTCACAAATATCTGTTACATGAGAAGATTCATATATGTCGACAATGGGTGATCTTAATCCTGATTGTTTTACTGACTCCTTCAGGTTAGATCGTGGTTTTTTATTTACTATGGATGAAATTGGTGTAGCATTCCCGATCAATATATATGTATCTTGGAATAGCGGTTTGCCTTGTGGCTGAGAAGGTCTGTACACAATAGTGAAATCTACTTCTTCTTGTGAGAAGTAGAGAAGTAGTTATCTTAATGGTTGATTCAGAGCTTGAACAATTAAGAGCGTTCTCATTCTTCCATAAAGGAATGAAGGATATGATTGTTTAATAGAGAATTAATGGTATTTAATGGAAAAGATATAATCAGAGGGGTATAACGGACTTTATAACCAAACTCTAATTATGAACTACTTGTAGAGGATCATACCATATGTAATAGCTATATCCATGGACACTGAATTTTGGTTTGTGTAAAAATATCTACAGTTACGAGAGTGCAGCCTCAGGTTCTTAGTGGAGTAACTCTGAGATTAATAATCATTAATATTAATTAAAGAGTTTAATTAATTTTTCTAAAGATTATTAGAGCTCAAGACTGAGGGTCCATTAGGTCCCCTTGCTAGCCAAGAATGTTGATGGTAACAAATGTAACAGTTAATTAATTGGATAGTCCAATTAATTATGTTACGAAAGTAACAATAATTTTATTCAGACAATTAATGAAATAATACAATTAATTAAATAATGTGATTAATAATTAATTAAATTAAATTGGATTTATAATCATATTTAATCTAGATCACTTGTAACCCTATCATAGATATAAATATCATGAGATTTTATTTTTAAGATTTGATTTTTAAAACAAGATAAAAAGATATTTGGTTTTTAAATATCTGATATTTAAAACAAAACCTATTTGATATATCAAGTGTTTTAGTATCTTTACAATACGATTAAAGTAATCGGTAGTAGATATACAACACATACACCAAACAAAAGCATAAAAAAAAACAATAAAGTGGTGCGGCCAATAGATAAACAAATATATATATATATATATATATATATATATTATTCAAGTTTAGCTGAATTCTCCCTACACAAATTAAAATATTACAATGAAAAAATAACAATAAAAAATATACATTAAAAATTAAAATAAAACCAATACAAATAACATTGAAATTTAAAAGTTAACACTACTATTATTATAAGTCATTTGCACTCCTATTATATCGATTTGCATCGGTAGAAAGTTAGATATGAATTAGGTGCAGTAAAAAGTTAGATATGAATTATGTGTAAATATAATTTGTAGTAGAAAGTAAAAAAGTTATAGTTGTAAAAAAAAATAGGTGTACGATAGTTAGTTAAAAAAAATAAAGTAAGACAATAATATTTTATTATTTGAAGATTGTAAAATGGATATCGATTGAAGTTGTAAATGTGGATTATTCCTGGAATATTCTATTTCCCATCTCCAAAATGGAGAAAATTTGGAGAACTATCGGAGATAACCTTACTGGTTATTTGAGTGCTAATTGGAGTTGCTTTATGTTTTCATCTCTTTTAGGCCTACTCCAATGGGTCTCCATTAATGGAGATCCAAACCACTCAAATGATTTTCTAAATTACGCCAAACGAGGATAATAAATATAAGGATTAAGTTTTCATTTCTATATTTGGAGATCAAATCTCTTATCTTTATTTCACTATTTATTTTTTATAATCCCACTTTCCCCTCGTATTATTTTTTAAATTTCTCTTATATCATTTTCACTTTATTAACTAAACTCAATTAATTTATTTTATTTATAGATATAATTACAATAAAAATTATACTATTAGAAATATTTTGTTGAAATCTTTTATCTTAATATAATATTGACTACATTTTAATAATTTTTATTTTTTTATTTATTAGACATTCTATTTTAATCAATGAACTAAAAGTGTTTTAATTAAAAACAAATGTTTTCAAATCATCAATTTTAATCAATGTTTTCAAATCATCAATAACATTAACATCTTCAAATTAAAATATTGCAACGGAAAAATAACAAAAAAAAAAATACATTAAAAATTAAAATAAAACCAATACAAATAACATTGAAATTTAAAATTTAACATTAGTATTATGATAAGTCATTTCCACCCCAACTATATCAATTTGAAAACTGACAAAAACTACTAAAATTGCCCAACGACCCATCGAATGACCCACCTTGAAATTGTCTGAAACTATTAAAATTGACGTAGACAGTGTTGGCATCCGAAAGAAAATATTAGATGAAAAATACACAATCTAAAATTTAGGTGTAGAAAATTAGGTAAAAATTTAGATTAAAAAAAATATAAATGTTAAAAAAAAATATCAACACCATTACATGTAAAAATAGTTATGTGTAGCTAATTATAAAAAAACATTAGAAAATTTTCGATATAAATAAGAGTGAATAAATTATTATATAAAATAATTAAGAGAAAACAATTTTATTAAAAAAGTTTGGGATGTTATTTATAAAGTAAAATATTACTATTTTACCATTTAAAGATTATAAAATAGAGAAAATTTTGGATAACGATTAAAGATAGCCTTATAAAAGAATTTGTAACAAGTTAAAAAAATCAATGAAGCATTTTACAATTTTCCAACTAATTCTATTCTATCCATCTCTCTCTCTCTCTCTCTATATATATATATATATATATATAAAATGTCTCCCTGAATTCTTCTTGTCTTCAACTTCTTCTTCATTTCTCATTTCCAGAATTCCAAAACAGAGAAATTATATCATCAAAAACCAACCCAAATTATCCGTAAATTCACTGGGTATGACAGAAATCTAATCAACCCTTATTTTTAACAGGTTTTGACTAAAGGTGAGGGGCATCAATTATTTCAATTACTTGAATATTAAACCCTTATTAAAAAATATAAGGTATATTATTACAATTAACCCTTAAAAATAAAATAAAATAAATTAGTTGAAGACATTTAGTGCCACAATGAAAGTTGAGCATAAAGAGAAATAAAATAAAAATTCTTCAAGGATTTACATGTATAAATACTTGTTTTTCATAAGTCTCTTATATCTTAACTTTTTGTGTGCTGATAGTAACAATTAGTAAATTGTTTTTTGTTTACTAATTTTTTTTTCAAAAATAAATCTTGCTGAGCAAGAAACTTTTAAAAAAGAAATCTTCAATACGCCTCTGAACGATTAGTAAATTGTTAAGGGAGCTTTTGTTACAATGCTTGAAAGAAAGAACATTGCAACAAGCATGGTCATACGATTGCCACGTGCTTCCAAATCCATGGTTACCCGGATAAGCAAGCTAAGACATCAGCTCCATCAAAATTTGCTTCCGCTCCTCCACCAAATCCTCAGCTGACGTCTGCCCAGTATACCAAACTCCTTGCGTTGCTAGCAGTGGATGAATCCGATGGAGCATCCGCTCATCTCGCAGGTAATGCTTTTACTTGTTTACCGTCTTCTTGGATTATTGATTCCGGTGCCTCTAGTCATATTTGCACATCAATTTTACAATTTAGTTCATTTTTTGTTGTTAATAAAAAAATATTTGTTCAATTGTCTGATGGTTCTCAAGCATCTGTGAAACACATAGGCACTATTCACTGTTCACCATTACTCACTTTAACTAATGTTTTCCATATTCCATCATTCAAATTCAATTTATTATCTGTCTCACAATTAACGAAATCATCTAATTGTGATGTTACATTCTCTTCTTCCGAATGTTTTTTTTCAGGACCGAGCATCGAAGACTACGATTGGTTGGGGTAGTGCTAGGAACAACCTTTTTTATCTAGATTTAGATTTTAATTTCAATTATGTTCTTTCTTTCAAGCATTGTAATAAGTTTGATCTATGGCATTTACGCCTTGGACATCCATTTAGGAGTCGTTTTGATTTCATTGTTAAGAATTTTAAGTTTCGAATAAAGATTTTATTTGTGATGTGTGTCCGCATGCCAAACAATCTCGTCTCCCTTTTCCTCGAAGCACGACTTGCACTTTACATTGTTTTGAACTTATTCACATTGATATTTGAGGCCTTTTCTCTGTACCCTCAAACAAATGGATCACGTTTTTTTCTTACTATAGTTGATGATCATTCAAGGTATACATGGATTTACTTAATGAAGTATAAATCTGAAACTTTTAAAATGTTATGTCATTTTTTCAATCTTATTACTCGCCAATTCAGCACGAAAATTACTCGTGTAAATTCTGGAGATTGAGGCATTTTTTTACCTCAACTCCAAACAACCCGTTCGGACAATGGTTCTGAATTCCTTTCCAAACAAATCCAATCATGGTTTCATGACAATGGCATTATCCACCAACGTAGTTGCGTTGCAACACCTCAACAAAATAGGGTCATAGAACACAAACATCGACACCTTCTCGATGTCGCTCGTGCCTTATGTTTCCAATCCAACTTACCCCTTTCTTTTTGGGGTGAATGCATCCTTACTGTTGCATACATCATTAACAAACTTCTAGCTCCGATCCTTAAACATCGCTCACCTCATCAAGTTTTTCTTGGTACTATTCCATCATACTCTTTTCTTATAGTTTTCGGGTGTTTGTGTTTTGCCAAGAATATGGACATTTGACACAAATTTGACGATCGCGCTAAACCAGGTATTTTTGTTGGATACCCATATGGTCAAAAGGGATACTGTATCTATGATTTCAAAACTCGTCAAATCTATACTTCTCGTGATGTCATTTTTCATGAATCAACATTTCCATATCATGACATTTCTGTTCCTTCACCTTCAATAAATAATCCAATTACCATTAATCCTATAAATGATGATGGCACTTTTAATTATTTGGGTAATGTTCCTGTGATCTCATCCTCAGAACCAATTGCTCCTCAGATTAAAGATACAAGCAATTCTACCACTAATATTCCAATCGATTCTACCACTAATATTCCTATTGATTCTCCAACTAATTCTTCAAGTGTTTCTCAGGCTGATACAATCATAGCCACTTCCTCTGATATTCCTTCTACGACACTTGCTCATATCATTAATACACGAGCTCAAAGGAATCTTCGTCCTTTTGGTCATCTGTAGAATTATTTTTGCAACACTACATCACTTTCAACTGATTTTTCGATTGTCAAATATTTTTCCTTGTCCCATCTACATCATTCTTATCACATTTTTTTAACAAATATCATGGACATCCAAGAACCACGTACCTTCTCTCAAGCCATGAAATCTGTTGAATGGCGTGAAGCTATGGCCAAAGAAATTCATGCTCTTAAATCCAATAACACTTGGTCTTTATGCCCCCTTCCCAATGGTAAATCACCAATTGGATGTAAATGGGTCTTTGAAATCAAATATCGTTCGGATGGTTCTATCGAACGATATAAAGCTCGTCTAGTTGCCAAGGGCTACACTCAGGTTGAAGGCATCGACTATCATGATACATTTGCACCTGTTGCCAAACTAGTAACCATCTGTCTCCTTCTTTCTATTGCTGCAATAAAAAATTGGTCTCTACTCCAACTTGATGTCAACAACGCTTTTCTCCAAGGTGATCTCAATGAAGAGGTTTACATGAAACTACCACCCAGATTCTCTCATCAGGGGGAGTCTTGTGTATGTAAGCTAAATAAATCTCTTTACGGTCTTAAACAGGCCTCTCGTAAGTGGTTTTCTAAATTTTCTACTACTCTTTTTCGTCGAGGCTTTCAACAATCTATTTCAGACTATAGTCTTCTTACATATATCCGTGACAATATTTCTGTATTTGTTCTTATCTATGTTGATGACATTATCATCACAAATAACAATGATGATGCCATTTCTGATCTCAAACATTTTCTCGCTCAGTCTTTTTCTTTAAAAGACCTTGGTAAACTTCAATATTTTTTAGGCATTGAAGTATCTCGTTCTAAACAAGGGATATTTCTTTGTCAACGAAAATATCCCCTTGAGATATTATCTGATTCTGGAATGACCGGTTCCAAGCCATCGGATTTTCCAATGGAACAACACCTTCGGTTGCGTCCAATAGACTGCACTCCTCTTCCTCAACCAGAACTATATCGGCGACTCATTGGTCGTCTTCTCTATCTAACTGTGACACGACCTGATATTCAGTATGCAGTCAACACTCTTAGTCAATTCATGCAATCCCCATATTCATCTCACCTTGATGCTGCCAATCGGGTCTTGCATTACCTCAAAGGTTCTGCTGGTAAAGGCTTATTTCTTCCTGCATCAAGTTCACTTGACATCTTTGGTTACACCGACTCTGATTGGGCTAGTTGTCCCACTACTCGTCCCTCCACCACTGGTTATTTCACCATGTTGGATTCTAGTCCAATCTCTTGGAAAACAAAGAAACAACCAACAGTTTCTCATTCTTCCGCAGAGGCTGAATATCGTTCACTCGCTGCACTCACTTCTGAATTGCAATGGCTTAAATCTCTTCTCTCAGATCTTGGTTTCGCTCATCCACAAGCGATTACAGTTCATTGTGATAGCCAAGCAGCTATTCACATCGCCAATAACCCCGTCTTTCACGAACGCACCAAACACATTGAAATCGACTATCACTTTGTTCGTGAGAAGATTCGAAGCGGCCTCATTATTCCCTCTTACCTACGATCACACGACCAACTAGCAGACATCTTTACTAAACCACTTGGAGGTGACGATTACCGCCAACTACTTTGCAAGTTGGGTGTCCTTGACATTTCAATCCCAACTCCAACTTGAGGGGGAGTGTTAGATGAATTTGAATTCCAAAAATAATATCTCAATCATCAACCAATTGGATTTGAATTCAAAATATAATATCTATAATATCTCAACAAGCTTTAGCCTTTTTAGTTTAGTTGAAATTCTATCACATGTTGTACTTAGATAACTTTTAGTTAGTTTTATCTTTATATTTTAATATTTAAACTTCCACTTTTATCTGTATAAGAACTCTTTATGTAATATATATATTATTGTCATTTATCAATAAAAGTTAAGTCGTGAATCAGCATACATGCGTGCATCAATCATACTTCTATTTGGTTCATTTATTGAACACATAGATAATTAGTTCCAGGTGAAGAGAAGCTTGTTTCTTGATTCAAGTCTATAATTGGAGACTTGTAGTTTGTGGAAGATAAATACCGGTGAGCAATCAAGTCCGGAATCATTGATAGGAGGCTCATGAGTCATGAGTCATGAGTATATAGATCCAAAGTCATTCTACCTTAAATAAATAAGTTATACGTGTAATCAATAGTTAGATTTATTTCAGTTTAATTATCTATAAATATAAATATAAAGTACTATCTTGGACGTGTGATTTATTGTATGAACTAGTACATTAATGAATATGAATATTATTGATTTAGTCCCTATATTTTTTAAATTATTTATTTTTCACTCACTCATTTATTTTTCACAGGATTTATCTCTATGTTTTGTAAAACCACTCAATTTGATCCCTCTGTAAGTTCGACGTTTGTCAGAGTTAACAGAAGAGGGGTTATTTATGTCTTTATACAAAAAGTATGCCACGTGTCAATAGCAAAAAATGAAGAAACAAAACCTCAAATAATTTTATTAAAAAAAAAACAATACAAAAAAAAAATTAAATAAAAATGAAGAAACAAAAAGGCAATGATCCATGGAGGTCTCTATGAACCAAAGAATGGAGATCGATCTCCACAGATGCGGTGATGGGTCCAAATTTTTTATTTTTAAACCAAAAGCAAATTTATTTATATTCACTTCTCAAAACCAGAGAACTCATTAAAACTTACCAGATCTGCAACTTCTCTCTCAGTCTCACTTTTTAGATGCTAAACTAATAAAACCCTCATCTAGATTTGAGTCCTGTACAAACCCACTTCCTTTCTTGCTCTTCGTCTAGTTCAGATTCTTTGATATTTTTTTTAAGTGAGATCGATCTGGATCTATAGAACAAATCCGGATCGATGGAGCTGACGATGGAGCTCACCATCTCCGGGGGCGAAGCCAGAATTTTGGCTTTAGGGGAGCCAGGACAAAAACTAATATTGTAGGTCACGTAATCTTTATATAATATCAGTAGGAATCTCATATAAAAAAAAGTATGGAATCTCATATCTGATACTTTTCAACAAAATGTGATATCATTTGGTGTTAAAAGTAATGATACAAATAAATAAATAAAATAGACATTAACTAATTAAAATGTAACACGTCTATTTTATAACTAGAAAATTATTTATAACTAAATCAATCTAATTTTCTTCATAATTTTCATTTCAATTATATAATTAAAGAGTTTATGAAAAAACATATTTTATTTTGTTGCAAAACATAGATCTATTCTTAACGGTATGCCGTATGTATAACTGAAAATAATATTTTAGTAGTTCATGACTTATAAAATATAAATGTCAGTAGCTTAATTAAAATATCATTATACCATTGACATATTTAATTCACAATTATTTACATACTTGTAATTTAATTTTATAATATTGATATCAAATCAAATTAAATTATAATAATGTTGAACAAATTTTAAATAATAAACTAATAAAATAAATTTATCAAAATTATATTAATAATTAACCTAACAAAATAAATAATAAAGGTCATCGCTATAAGAGTTCAATATTTACTTAGTTTGTTTTAGTGACATCAAAAAAAATAATATTATATATAATACACACTAGATTAGGTAATAATGTAAGAAATAATAGGAAATGAAAATATTAAAATGGACCGGTTTTGTTTCCTATTTTTATGGTCAATAAAATTATGGAAATAAAATTATTAGTTAATTTATATTATTAAAATATAAATAGAAAATTATTATATTATCATATTATAAATTATTAGTTAATTTATATTATATTTTATAATATAATATTACCAATACTTAATATATTATAACATATAGTTTTTTTTATTGATTTATGTTTTAAATTTACATATGATAGCACCCCCCCCCCCCCCCCCCCCCCCCCCCAAAAAAAAAAAAAAAAAATTCGCCTCTGACCATCTCCGACTCCAGAGTTAAACGCTTTGATGGAGCAGATCGTGGAACCTGGTTTGGAGGGGAGAATCTAGTTTATGAAGATTAAAGATGGATGATTGATGAAGATGTTATGGTATGTCTGTAACTGGGAATCATACCCTTGCAATTTGATACAATCCTGTTACAAGCTTTATAGAAAAGGCATAGAATGAAATGGAATCTTCACGTTTTGAACAATTACATTCATCTAACTAATTTCTCTCTTAGTTCTCTTTTCTCTCTTATCTACGATATATCTTATACTATTCTTTCCTTGATTAAATCTTCAAGTTCATCTCTACAAATTACTTGAAACAGAGCTCTATTAATCAAAATTACACACAACTCATCAAACAAAATCAATTAGTGTTAGAGAGGAGAATATCGGTTTATGAAGATTGAAGATTGATGAAGATGGGATGTGAAGGTGGATTGATATGGGTTTATGATGGTTGATTGATTTTTGTAGAAAATTGTTTAAAAGAAAGTGTATGTAAATTTTATCAGATATACACGTCATTGACAAAGATGATAAAATTGCCAGGTGGACATCCGAATAGGCATTCAGAAAGTATCCTACAAGACATCACCAAATAAGAGAAGTCCGAATAAACAAGTATTGAACAAGATCTGCTCGGGGTCAACTGACGCCATATACCACTCGGGGTCAGTTAGACATACTCGGGGCTAGTTGGTGACATTTTCTACTCGGGATCAGATGATGTCACTCGGGACCGGCTGATATTGTTTCCTACTCGGGACAAACATGAAGAAAAATAAAATGCCCAACGCGTAGCTCACATGAATCGAGTCATTAAAATTCACGAAGATATCCATATCAAAAAGGAATTCCAAGAAGAGCAGAATTATCAAGCAGAGGGTTCCTAATCAGGCAACAATTTAACTTCTTCAAAAAGACTACGTTCTTATAAGGAAATAAATCCTAATTGGACTACATTACTAGAGTCCCATTCGATCTCAATACAAGTCTCCGAAACATGAAAGAAGACAAACTACTTCGAACAAGTAAACAATCATAATTAAATACAAAGATCTTTTATTACTTGTACAAAGAAGATTAGGGTTCTATGAACATATAAATAGATCCATAATCTCGTCACACAAAGATATACAACAATCATAGAAAATTGCAGAGAGAAGAAAGAGAGATCGAGAATTGTAATTATATTTTTTCATAGTGGATTTTGGCTTGGTGGATCACTCAACCACCCGTGGACGTTTTTCCGGTCATCGAAGTTTTACCACATAAAAACTTACGTCCGATTACTTTTTCCTTCTCTTTCTCTTTGAAATCACAACTAAAATCCAATGCTTGTTGACTTTTCTCATACATCCAGAAATCGTCGTCAACAATTGGCACTAGAAGGAGGGGCTGAACCTCCGATTTAATTAAAGATAATGGCAGGAAGCAGGAGCAGTTCTGGGGATGTCTAAAAATCTCCAGATAACTTCCATGTTGGCAGTAGCTCGCGATATCTCGCTACAACCATAGAGAACCAACCTACATTCCTGGCGGGAATCCTGTAAGTTCCTCCGACTAGCAGAGACCTGACACAACGCTTCCGAAAGACGTTGTGACAATTGGTGGCAGACACAGCAAAGGAAAGAGTTGATCTACTGGCTGCAGAAGAAGAACAAACTCCTAACCTCCCGCCTGCGAGGCTTTGTTTGGTTGTAATAGGGCCAGAACTAAATGCACCAGAAGCCGGAAGAAACTCTGCTCCAATCAATCAGGCTGGACGTGAAACGCCAGAAGAGGAACGACCAAGCCAGAAGCAGAACCAGGATCAGACAGTCCGTGCTAGACACCGCAAACATGACCGGTACAGGGATCGGTCGTCATCAGAAGATAGAGATCGGCACCATTTCAAGCGTCATCACGGAATCATACGTGAAACCCGGTATCAAAATGAAGAGCCAGAAAGAGGAATAACAATCACCCAATGGTTCAACCATCAGGGAAGTCCAGTGGGAGACAGAGATGTCGTAATCCAGAGCCTAACTCGAGAAGTTGAGAACAATAGGCATCAAATGGACGCACTGGTCAGACTTTATGGGTACAACGATTTATCTGACGAAGATTCTGACAGCCCGTTCACTAGGGACATCCTGCGGACTTCATTCCCAAAAAGATTCAGGATGCCACACGTGGAGCAGTTCAAGAAGGATACATACCCAAAAGAACATGGCAGACACTATAAAAGTGCTATGGCCCAGTATGCCCATAGCGATCCCTTACTATGCCTCAACTTTCCATAAACTTTAGGAGACATAAGCTCAAGATGGTTCGGGAGACTGCCCCCAGTAAGCATCGAAAGTTTCAGTGAACTGAGCAGGAGTTTCTCAAGGCAATTTCTGAGCAACGTTCACAGGAAAAAATCAGTGGCTTACCTTTCTTAAATAAAACAAGGGAAAGATGAGTCGCTGAAGAAATACATGGGAAGATTCGGCTAAACAGTATCAGAAATCGGCAGTGCAAACGATGAAGCGATAATTGCTGCATTCATCAACAACCTACAGAATGGACGACTGTCTTTTGACCTGAGTAGAGCCCGCCTGACCAGATATGCAGATATGATGGATATGGCGGGAGGATATGCACTAGCCGAAGAAGAAGAGTTAGCCACTGGAGGATGCTACATGCATGGAGGAAAACCCGAAAAGGACTAAAAGGGAAAACAGAAAGGAAACAATGAAGAAAAGAGCAAGGACGGGAGAAACGGGCGTAATACCGAACAGACCACGGAGAAATACCGAGGTAGATACACAAACTACACCCCTCACAGAGAAAAAGCAGGAGGAAATTCTGGCCATACTGGAAGCAAAGAATCTGATACAGGAGCCACGACGACAGTCTCATTTCACTAGACAGATTACAATCAAATACTGCAGATTCCACAAGGAAACCGGTCATGAGACTTCCAAGTGTTACCAACTTAGAGATTACATAGAAACTCTCATTCGGGAAGGACATCTACATGATGTAATCTTGAAAAGGGATGAGAAATCAGAAACAAAGAAAGAGATCATGGCCGATCACAACTTTGGTCTAAATCAAAGGGCCAGTCCAGAGGCCAATAAAGTAATACATACAATCTTTGGAGGACCATCCTATGGGAGAAGTAACCGAGAACGAACACAGAAAATCAGAGAAACAGTAGAAGCAAAACATAACTTTGACGTGAACTCGGTGGAGCCAGACCCGAAAAGGGTAAAGGAAGGATGGGACCCAATAATATTCATAAAAGCAGACTCACATGGGGTCGATGTTCGGCCAAATGACCCTTAGTCATAAGTGCCCGGATTGGTCACCGGAAAGTTAAAAGAATCTTGATAGATAATGGAAGTTCGGTAGACATTCTCAATGTAGCCATCTACGATCAACTCAGGTTGGACCGAAAGGATCTACAACCTTTCCATCCTCCACTTAGAGGATTTGGGGGAATTAAGGTCATGTCACTCGGGACGGTAAAGCTACCTGTAAAGATCGGAGTGGCACCTTGTCAGAGAACTGTATTGCTCGACTTCATGGTAGTAGACTTAGACAATTGGCCGTATAATGCGTTGTTAGGTCGGTCATTCTTAAATAAAACTAAGGCCGTAACAGCCATTTATACCTTAATGATCAAGTTCCCGACCAAACAGGGGGTCGGTATAGTCAAGGGATTCCAAGAGATGGCCGGAAGAGCTAACCTGTCAGTATACAAAGACAAGAATGATGAACAGGTTTGCACTATAACATGGCCGAGTCAGAACAAAGAGCCACTGTCATTCGAATTCGATCCAAAGGAAGAGCCGAATCAATCCAAAACTGAATCGGTCGAAGAAATTATCTTGAAAGAAGATGAACCAGATAAAAGGATCAAGATCGGGGCCAACTTAGAAGGAAAAGTCAAACAAAACCTCATTGATCTGCTCAAAGAATACAGGGATGTGTTCGCTTAGAGTCATGAAGACATGTTCGGGATAGATGCCCGAATAATATCTAACCATCTCATAGTAAACCCGAATTCAAAACCGGTGATACAAAAGAGAAGATCATTCAATCTCGAGAGAGATCAACTACCCTCAATGGGTAGCTAATATAGTCCTCGTCCAAAAGAAGAATGGACAATGGAGAATGTGCGTAGATTTTACAGATTTGAACAAGGCATGCCCAAGAGACAATTTTCCACTTCCGATGATAGATCAATTGGTGGACGCTACATCAGGCCATAAGTTGCTCAGTTTCATGGACACTTACTCGGGATATAACCAAATCCGGATGAACAAGGCTGACAAAGAAAAAATAGCATTCAACACTGATCAGGGTTTGTACTGTTACACAGTAATACCCTTCGGGTTAAAACATGCAGGGGAAACATATCAAAGACTGGTCAACAGAATCTTCGCATGGCAAACAGGAAGGAACATGGAAGTATACATTGATGACATGCTGACCAAGAGCATCACGGCATACAAGCATACTTCAAACCTGCGAGAGACATTTGATATCTTGAGGAGATACCAAATGAAGCTAAATCCGAACAAATGTTTATTCGGAGTTCCTTCAGGAAGATTCCTGGGTTTTCAAGTTCATCAAAGAGGAATCGAAGTCAACCCTGAGAAGATCCAGGCTCTACAAAAAATGACTTCACCAAGGACACTAAAAGAAGTACAGCGCCTAACAGGATGCTTAGCTTCCTTGAGTAGATTCATCTCAAATGCCACAGACAAATGCACACCCTTTTTCAAAGTAATTAAAAAAGGAAAAGGACTCGAATGGAATGAAGAGTGTGAGCAGGCTTTTTTAAAAATCAAGGAATACCTAGGGTAGACTCCCATCCTTTCAAAACCACAGATAGGAGAGACACTCTATTTGTACTTATCAATTATAGAACTAACATCAAGCTCAGTCCTAGTTAGAACAGAAGATGGAGTACAGAAGCCAGTGTACTACACCAGCAAGGCACTTCTACTAGCCGAGACTAGGTATTCACAGGCAGAGAAAATGGCACTAGCATTGGTTTCAGCAGCAAGGAAGCTAAGGCCATATTTTCAGGCTCATACAATACATGTTCTCACCGACTGTCCATTAAAGTAAATTCTACAGAAGCCAGAGATTTCAGAAAGACTGACCAAATGGGCTATCGAGCTAAGTGAATTCGATATCCACTATGTCCCCAGGATATCCCTCAAAGGGCAAGCAGTGGCAGATTTTATAGCAGAGTTCACATAGCCAAACCTGGAAGCAAAAAGGATGTTGGAAAAAATTTCCCATGGAAATTGTATGTTGATGGTTTTTCAAACACTCATGGCAGCGGGGCAGAGATCGTAGTATGCACTCTAGAAGGAGATGATGTTGAATGTGCCATGAGGTTTGATTTCAAAGCAACCAACAATCAAGCCGAGTACGAGGCGCTACTAGCTGGACTCAGAGTCTACATAGCTCTCAGGGCAGATGAAGTCAAGATATTCAGCGTTTCACAGGTAGTTGTCAACCAAGTTCTGGACGAATACCAAGCCAAGTATGAAGGTATGATAGCCTACCGTGACATTGCAAAACAGCTCCTCCAGAAATTCAAAGAATATAAGATTGCCCAGATCCCTAGGGAGGAGAATGAAAAGACAGACGCATTATCCAAACTAGCGTCAACAATAACCACAATCAGACCAAAGACTATTCCGGTTGCACATCTCCTCAAACCGAGCACAACTGAACTGAGAAACTTAGAAATTTTAGAAATCCAAACACCGCCAGATGGTTGGATGACTCAGTTGAAAAGGTTCTTGGAAGAAGGTATGCTCCCGGAAGACCCCTTACAAGCAAAACGTATCAGGTATCGATTAGCAAGGTACACATTGGTTGGAGGAGAACTATACAGAAGGGGGTATTCCCGAACACTTTAAAGATGTGTGTCAGAGAAGGATGCATATCAGATATTACAGGAAATCCATGGAGGAGTTTGCTGAAACCACACTGGGGGTAAAAGTTTAGCACACAAGGTACTCAGGCAAGGCTATTATTGGTCTACTCTATTCTCAGATGTATAGCAATGTTCGGAGAGTTGCAATACTTGCCAAAGGATTGCTAATGATATCCAAAAACCCCCTGAACAGCTCAGAAACCTTACATCCCCATGGACATTTGCCATGTGGGATTTGGATTTGATCGGCCCAATACCAGTTGGGACAGGGTGTGGAGCGAAGTATGCCATAGTAGCCGTTGACTATTTCACGAAGTGGGCAGAAGCTGAAGCATTGGTGCATATCACAGAAGCAAACACCATAAATTTCATGAAAAAGAATATACTTTATAGGTTTGGAGTCCCAAACACTATAATCACTGACAACGGCACCCAGTTCGATAACCTGAAATTCATACAGTTGTACAAAGAGTACCGGATTACCAATTACCATGCCACACCTGCCCACCCTCAAACAAATGGGCAAGTTGAAGCAGTGAACAAAATCATCAAGCACACAATCAAAGCAAAGCTAGATACCAAGAAAATAAGCTGGGTTGAAAAGCTTCCCGAGGTATTATGGACATATCGGACAACAGCAAGAACGTCAACCGGAGAGACTCCATTCACTTTAGCGTTTGGAACAGAAGCTGTTATCCCCATAGAAACGTCATATGTGTCACCCTAGGTCAGGTTATATGATGAAGAACATAATGTTGATATGCTATTACAAAGTCTAGATGAGCTAGAAGAGAAAAGGGAGAAGTCCCGAATACGAAATATGGCATGTCAACAAAGAGTAGCTCGCCACTACAACTCTCATGTTCGGGTCAGGAAATTCCAGCTAGGAGACCTGGTACTCAAGAAGGTGTCATTGAACACAAAAAATAAAGTTGCAGGTTCCCTGACTGACAAATGGGAAGGCCCGTACAAAGTCGAAGGAATAGTTGACCATGGAGCATATTGGATTGCACGACCCAATGGAGGGGTTTTACCCCGACCATGCAATGCCCAATATCTGAAGATTTTCTATCCTTAAATTATTTTTTTGTTCTTTTTCTAGTCAGAACAATTTTAGTTAGGTTAGATATTAGCTGTGGAATTTAAAACTTTGTTGATTTGCAGTTATGAATAAAAATCAAACTCGGGATTTCTGAAAGATAAAGCATCAAACTCAGAATTTCTAAAAGAAAGCATATGATAATAAGAACATATGGAAGACAAGCATGATAATAAGAACATGCAAATAGAATACTCGGGACTATTGATTCCCGAATGGGCGGAGAAGCTCGAAGGAGCATGCCAGCCGAGCAAGGTCAAATGACCTTAGCAAAAAGGCAAACCCGATGCACTAGCTCGGGACACTATCGGAAAAAATTCTGGTGAAATGCGTAGCTGTGTTAAGCAATTCAAAAAGCTTAACGATTTGGCAAACCCTTGTCCATAAAAACTGGGGAGACGTCCTCTGTAATGCGTAAGGACTCGAACATATGATCATGGTGAGCCTTGATGTAATGTTCGGTTAGCAACCATGTATGAAACACAAGTATAAACCTACTTGTCTGTTTTAAGATGACTCGGTTTGTAATATTAGTCAGTTTAATAAGATACTTGGCATAAAGATTTCAAGAGCCAGTTAAATAAGATACTTGGCATTAAAATTATTCGGGTGATAACCGGTTTAATAAAATACTCGGTGAAGTTACCCGAACATCAAAGTTAACCAGTTTAATAAGATACTTGGCATGAAGATTGCAACAGCCAGTTTAATAAGATACTTGGCGTTAAAAATTATTCAGGGAACGAAACAGGTTTAATAGGATACTCGGTTAAGTTACCCGAATAGAAATAGCTGGTTTAATAAGATACTCGGCAACAATAGAGTCAAGTTGAAGAAATTTCGTGAGCAATGAAATTAGATTAAGACCACTCAGTTCAAAAGCTAAACTCAGGATTTTATTAATCTCTCCAAAGAATCGTTACAAAAAAAATTGTTACAGAATTCTTTACAAAAGAATTGATGCAAAGAATTACAAAGAATTGTTAGAGTTTCTACAAAAAAAACTTATGAAAATTGTACAAGTCAAGGTTGTGAGGATTTTGAACTCTTGCCAATGCTCGGGTCGGGCACCATGTCGTACTTGCGGAGCAGACTTTCATTGAAAGGCCAAGTAATCGTGTCGACCGAATCGTCCATCCACTGGCTGTAATCTTCTCATGGGATCAGTCTGACATCAGGGACCACACCCTCCACTACCGACTCATGACTGGAGTAAAAAGTCGAGAGGGAGTGCTCGGATGGAACCTCCAAATGCATAGGATGGGGCTCTTTGCCTCGACTACGGCAGTAAGCTCTCCACTCCTTCATCTGAGTCCCAAGAGATTCCAAGGACCAATCCACATGATTCTCGATCGACAGCTCCCAGTTGGTTCGGGTTTTCTCTGTTGCCTGATTCTTAACCTTGAAGAACTCGCCAGCTGAAACCAACCCACGTTGAAACTCCCGAAGGAGAGAGTATCATAGGTGGGGGATCTCTTGAAACAATCTACCCCTTGCACTTTGAGTTCCAACCTGGGCTCCTTGGATAGGGACTCGACCGTCAGAGCCTGGCGTTCCAAGTCTTCGATCTTCTGCTCAAACGCCGACTTAGACTGCTCTGCTTCTTGCTCAGCCCTAAGTATTAATTCTTTGACAGAAGACAATAAATTTTGAAGTGACTCAGCTTTCTCTTCTGTAAAAGAAGCTCTTTCCTCAGCCTCCACCTGTTTCGCCAAGCAGTGGTCGACAAATACTTAGGCAGAGCCAACCTCTTATTGATAAGCCAATTTGACCCGAGCGCGGCTATCCTCTCTTTCCTTTATTTGAGCCTCGAGACGCCTTATTCTATCAGCTTGATGTTGTTGCGTCTGAACCAACTCAGCGAACTTGGCCACCATCTGTAAAGGAATATAATTAAAAATCTGGCGAACGAGCAAAACAATTGAAGAAGTTAAGGATAACTTACATAAGATGCACCATTAAAAATGTTCTAAAGACGATCTGTCAGGGAGCCATCCCGAACACAACTCCAGTGGTCTTCCCCAATGAAAGCCTGACCGGATGACACTCCCGCAGCATATCCTAGGGAGAAAGATATGAAGGAACCCTCGAGGGTTCAGCCAATTGATCTTCAACCTCGGGGGGAGGGGAACTCCTGTTCTACTCCAAAGTCTCTACATCCGCCGATGCTCCAACATCAACTCTCGGAGGAATCTCAGCCATAGTATCTTCATCGCTGGAGTGGATGAATGAGACCACCCGAGGGACCTTGAGAGGGTGAGTAGGAGAGCCGACTGCCTTTCGTTTCTCAGCCTGAGAATGGTGGAAGCTGAGATCAGCTAGAGGTTCTTCCTGAGCATCATCCCGGAAAGATTCAAAAATTCGGGACCTATAGGTACTTGTCCCGTGGAGGTATTACCTCTATCACCGGTGTCTGACTGTTCGGCAGGCTCTTCACCAGGACCCTCACTTTGCCTTTCCCCGTCATCAGGCAGTTGAGTATCTGTCGGGCCACTTGGACCACTAGTCTCCCCAGCGGTCGGCTGAACAACGTCCTTGGGGACATATTCAGGGATTTTCTCCTCGGCAACATCAATTTCCTCATCAGACTCAAGCGGGGCAATACCATCATTACTCTGACGAGAAGCTTCTTTTCGGTTCGCCTGAAGAATCGACTTCACTTGGCGAGCTTGAAAGTCGCAGACAATGTCCGTGTCACACACTTAGAAAAAAAAAAAGGACCGCGTCAGAATACGAAAAGCAAAAAATAACATTAAAAAGGAAAAAATAAAAAAGAATAGGGTTACAAAGATCACTTACATCGCCTACGGTAAGCCGAAATCTGGCTAAAGAAGCCGAGCTCTATCATTTTCGTCTCATTGAAAAGACAAGACCTGTTCCTTTTCTCTAGCGTGCCAACTACTGCCCAAGCAAGTCCGGTCAGCTCAGCGTCACTAAATTCAAACTTCTTCTTGTTCCACACCTCGGGAGAACAGAAGAAGCGGGGAACTTTCAACACTCTCCAAGTTTCCCCAGCCGAGAGGGTGACTTCAAGACCGAGATTCCCTCCGGTGAAAAACCAATTGTTCTTCCAGAACTTGTTGGATGAAGGGAATCTCCATACAAACCCCCTCTTTTTGGGGTCGTTAGAGGTATCGACATCCCGATTCACCTTTGTCCCCTTGGGGACCCAGCAATGGGGCGGATTAAACATTAGAAAATAGGTCCCTGTCTTTCCAGACTGTATCAGCTTGAAAAAATGCCTGATCTCACTCGGGAAAGGCGGCGACAAATTCATTCGGCTATACATGTGCCACATGCACATCAATATCGTGTAGCTGTTCGGGGCCAGTTGAGCTGGGGCGATCCCTGCTTCAGGTAAAAACCAGGCAATGAAGGCTGAAGAGGAAGTGTGACGCCGCAACAGAGCATGGATCCATAGATTGCCACCATGCCTGGGGGAGGGTTCCACGCAGCTCTATCACCAGCGGGAACTATAATAACCGAGTCATCAAAATCGAATAGAGCACGATACTTCCCGATCTCATCTACCCCGACCACGTTCGGTTCGGCATCAAACCTACTCAGGCGATCAGTAGGGAAAGAAAGGCGAGAAACTCTGAACGCCTCTTCAACATCATTCTCATCAACAGTCTGCTCTCTAATCCGAACGTTGCTCGAGTTGTGCCTGTGAACTTCACTTCTGCTTTGATGTTTTCCCATAGTTTGCATAGGTACCCTGTGATTAGAAACGTCAGATTCAGAACTAGATTCAGAACTGGATACAAAAAATTGGACGTCAGGGTGAAGCCCAGAAATGTCGACTTCTAAAAATGAAGGTTCATCATGGGGGATTTCCCCCAATAATCTTCGAACGCAGGAAGCCAACTGGAAATCCCCATGATCGAGCGCTTCGAAAGCGATAGTAAAAAGTCATTGACGAGAGGATGGATTCATTAACACTAACCTTGAATGAAGAAATCTGAACGTAAAATCTTTTACGGAGAAATGGTGATTTGCTGCGCAAAGAAAACTGGGCTGGTAAAAATTTCTGGTTTTCAAGTTTTTTGAATGAACCAGCGTAACCCTTCAGTAAAGAATTTAAATGGGTGATAGCACGAAACCCGAGGGTCTCAAGGCGTGAAAAATCTGGACGAGACTTGATGACGTAGGCGGCGCACTGGGAGACGCGAAGGTCGTTTCTCATAAATGGAATCGAAAAACAAAGCGGCATAGAACACGTGTCAAGAAAAGAACAGGCTTTCACCGTCAGAATTCTAAAACGTCGCTATCATTGAAGATTACGCGTGAGGGGGCAAATCGAATTTACAAGGTCACCATTAAAACATGTCATTTTGATAAGACATTTACTCTAGCACATAAATAAAATTTGAATTGATTAAAATAATTTTTGCCTGAAATGAAATTCTATTCGGTAAAAATATTTTAAGGGGGTATTGTCGTATGTAAATTTTATCAGATATACACGTCATTGACAAAGAGGATAAAATTGTCAGGTGGACATCCGAATAGGCATTCAGAAAGTATCCTACAAGACATCACCAAAGAAGAGAAGCCCGAATAAACAAGTATTGAACAAGACCTGTTCGGGGTCAACTGACACCATATACCACTCGGGATAAGTTAAACATACTCGGGGCAAGTTAAACATACTCGGGGCTAGTTGGTGATATTTTCTACTCGGAATCAGATGATGTCACTCGGGACCAGCTGATATTGTTTCCTACTCGGGACAAACATGAAGAAAAATAAAAAGCCCAGTGCGTAGCTCATATGAATCAAGTCATTAAAATTCACGAAGATATCCATATCAATGAGGAATTCCAAGAATAGCAGAATTATCAAGCAGAGGGTTCCTAATTAGACAACAATTTTACTTCTTCAAAAAGACTATGTTCTTATAGGGAAATAAGTCTTAATTGGACTACATTACTAGAGTCTCATTCGATCTCAATACAAGTCTCCGAAACAGGAAAGAAGACAAACTACTTCGAACAAGTAAACAATCATAATTAAATACAAAGATCTTTTATTACTTGTACAAAGAAGGTTAGAGTTCTATGGACATATAAATAGACCCATAATCTCGTTACACAAAGATATACAACAATCATAGAAAAATACAAAGAGAAGAAAGAGAGATCGAGAATTGTAATTATATTATTTCATAGTGGATTTTGGCTTGGTGGATCACTCAACCACCTGTGGACGTTTCTCCGGTCATCGGAGTTTTACCAAGTAAAAACTTGTGTCCGATTACGTTCTCCTTCTCTTTCTCTTTGAAATCACAACTCAAATCCAATCCTTGTTGATTTTTCTCATACATCCAGAAATCGACGCTAACAGAAAGTGATGGACGATCGATCTGGGATTGTAAGGGTGGAGTTTTTATTTATTTTTATTTTATTTTTATTTTTTTAAAATGATTAATTTGATGTCTATCAAATTTTTTTTTTAATTTGATGTCTACCATTTTTTTACTTAAATGGGGATTTAGGTGTTTGGGAATGAATCTTGGAGATGAATTTTATTGATGATGAACTCAGAATATGTGGTTGGATGTTAATCTGCAAGTGATAAATTTATAATTTATTAATTTTTTCTTTTCAAATTTCTTTTTTTGGTTGTGATCTAGATCCCCATTATCCATCTTCTGAAATAGACAGTGGACATTGAATCTTGATTACAAAATATTTATTTTTTCTTTTAATTTTCTATAAATTTTCTTCTATTTTTTTTAATTAAAATAAATAAATAGTGGTAAAATAGTCATTTAATTTTTTTTGTAACCGTTGACCGTTAAAAATATAGTCAAAATGATCAAATTGAATGGTTTTTGATAATATAGAGATCAGTCCATTGAAAAATGAATAAGTGAGTAAAAACTAGATAATTGATAAACGAATAATATCCCTAATGAATAAAATGAGTTAGAGCATAGAAAAGTCAAATTGTTAATTTGTTATCCAAAAGGAGACGAGAGAAAAGCACCAATGAAGATACGTTGCCAAGTTGCCATAGCTAAGAAAAAGAGCAAAAGCACAAAAGCATAAAGCAATCGCATCATCTCCACCTCACTCCACAGTCCACAGTCTCGATCTCACCGTTGTTAATGTTAGCTAACAAGAAAAAGTTTCCTCATTTTCATCACCTCCAAGAAAAAACTAACATAACTGAACTACCCTCCAAGAAAATACCACATCATTCCCAAGAACAACGATGTTCACTCTCTGAGTCTCATTCACTCCATCTCTGATCGGTCTCCTCTTCTCACTCCCTTGTAAATTCTAATGGAGGACTCCTCCTCCCTTCGCCGGAAACCCACCATCACTTCGCTCCATCGCCGACGATCTTGGTGCTGTTCTTTCGCTGTCCCTCCTTCCAGCCCCGAAACCTTCAAAACCCGAAACTACTCTAAACCCTACCCGATTTCCAAACCCTGTCCCAACTCTCTCCCTACCTCGCCTCAGAGTTCCAAATCCGGCCTTAACCTCGTCAACCGGATCTTGTCTCCGGGTCGAGTCTCCCCCATCGACTCCGATCATCCCACTGTCGATTTTATCCGAGAAACGGTCCAGAACCACTCCCCAGTCGTCGAATCCAGAATACCCAGATCGAAATCGGCCTCATTTCGGGCCCCGATTGAGAGTGTGTGCTCGAATACTATACCGGGTTTGGGTTCGGGTTCGGGTTCGGGATGTGGAGATGGAGGAGAGGTGTTTGATGTGAGGCTTAATCTCAAAGGAAAGAATGGAGGGTGTTTGGTTTTGGAGATGAACTCAGGAGTTTTGTGCGCGAATTCGATTGTTTTCAAGGGTTTAATTGAAGAGTTCAACAATAAGAACATGCATGGCAATAACAACAACAGCAACTTTAAAACAAGTGGTGCTTTTTTGGAGAAGAAGAGGAATGTGTGTAGAATTGAAGTGCCTGAAGTGGAGAATTTGGGAGTGTTTAGAGAGACTATCGAGCTTATGTTTGAAGAAGACATAGTTAAGAGGTTGATGAAGATTGGGGTCTATAGATGCATTGATATACTTGAGGTTAGCTTTTCTTATCGGTGTTTCGCTTTTGCGCTCTTGTATTGCTAATCTTGATTATTGGTTGAGGTTGGACACAATTGTAAAATATTTGTTAGTTAAAGTTATTCAATTTATCAAAATGTAGTATGGATATCGACATGCTGAGTTATAGAGGATTATCACAGCTTGAGTCTATTGGTGGTGTGGACCACACCAGCACTGTTGTTTACAGCACAGTTAGATGTGATACTATCTGGTGCATTTAAATTTTAAACAAAGGAAAGTGGTTCTCTTTAATAGGTTTCTCATTATTGTATGGTTGATTTATGTCATAGATTGTAACGACCTTGATCAGATAGCATATAATTCTACCTTGATAATATTGTTCACGCGATGAAACAACATTTATGCTCACTCATTGACTTCTTTGATTTTATTTTCTAAGAGCTGAGATGTATCTGCAATACTAATTTGTTTTCTAGAATTTGAATATAACTGACATTCAATAGTCGGAAAAACTTTACTTTGAAGTTTGTGTGAGCAAAATAGAAAGCAAAACATTATCCTTTGGTTGTGCTGTGAAGTTTATTAAAGATATTTCGGTAGACGTTAAGTTTGATTCCTGATTTGTCAACTTATGCATCTTTCTTTAGCTATTAGTTACTTATTTTAAAAAGAAATATTAACCAGATCTTGTGAAAATTATACTAGGTATCAGCTGGAAACATGTTTACTAGAGGTGTTTCGTCCTGTTTAAAATACCTTGAAGCTGTTCCTTGGACCGAGGAAGAGGAGGAAAAATTGAGGAGCGTTTTTGCAAGGTTTAAGTTTGATGAGCCAACAACTAGAGAAATTTTGGGGAGACTATACCTCCATGATTCAGTAGATTCCCAACAAAATTTGTCAAGACAGCTTGTTTGGTCTATCACCACCTGCAGCGACGCAAATGCTAGAAATGAACTTAAGTCGCTAGTCAAGGGTCTTCTGTGCAGAAGCTCGGTCTATGAGAAGGACCAACCTGACCTCAACAAGGAGGATTTCTATGTTCTTTTCCAGTCATGTCTGGGTTTGCTCTTCAATCTATTAGATGAGGCAGCTGGAAGTAGCCCCCTTGAGAAAGTCACGAAAAAGGAGAGGAGCAAGCCTTTGATTGAACGAATCTCAAGACAGGTTGATAACATCAATTGGCTGCTTGAAATCCTGCTTGATCGACAAATGGCCGAGGAATTTGTGGATATGTGGGCAAATCAAGAAAAACTACTTAAGTTGCGTGAGAGTGCATCTCCTATGGTTAGATATGAACTGAGCCTTGTTTCAGCCATCTTGTTTATTGCAATGGGGACCCGGAAACTGCAGTGTCGATTAGAAGCAAGATCAGGGCTTCTTCAAGCATGGTTTGGCCCAATGTTGTCAGACTTTGGTTGGCTGCAGAGATGCAGAAAAGGGTTAGACATGAAGGCTTTGGAGGAAGCTATGGGTCAGGTTCTACTTACGCTTCCACTAAAGCAGCAGTACAGTTTGTTTATGGAATGGTTCCAGTGTTTCTCCAGGAACGGCTCAGAATGCCCCAACCTCGGCAAAGCCTTCCAGATATGGTGGCGTAGATCATTCTTAAGAGGCTCAGAAACATATGCCATTGAATCAAGGTAAACAGCAATGCTCATCATTTCCACTTTGTCCGCGGTAACATAGTAGGTTTGAGAGATTTTGAACATCTGTGGAAGTCAATAATGTAGATGAAATCAACTATGTAGAGTATAGTTGTTGTAAAAGCTATTAAGGTCTAAAATGGTATTTTATTTTCAGCTCAAGCATCTTCTTCATCTTATATTCTTTTGTTAGGCTTACAATGCATAATTGGAATGTCATCAATCATCGTCCCTGTTCCTGAATTTTTTTTGTATGAAAAGTTTGGGCTCTGCTTTTGCTCTGCAACGAAGAGCTCTACTTCCATAAATGTATATGTGAAAGGCTCAGACGCTCAGTAGGGGCCGACTCTTGGAGGGGAAAAGGATTATATGTTCATCACACCATTTATTTTATTTAATCAATTGTAGAACTTAGTAAAATTGGTAATTAATGAAATAGAATGTAACAAAATAAAAATGAAACTAAAAATTGAACGACAAAACTTTCAAATATTTTTTTAAAACAATAATATTAGACATTCCAATTTATACATCGATTTGTGAAGTATTATTTTAATTAATTAACATGTGAGAACTGAGAAGGAGGTAATGTTATAAACTTATAATTAATGTCAAATAATAATGGTATAGTAATGCTATAAAACCCAAATAATTAACATTAATGCTAAGCAATCCACATATTTAATCTAAGTTTCAATCCAAATGATGTTGTAAATGGTTTTTTCATCACCATACACAACATGTGATGATGTGGTTAATGAAAAAACCATGTGCCACATCATTTGGGTTGAAACTAACGTGAGCTTTAAAAAATTAATAATTAATAATTAACATGTGAGAAGTGAGAAAATAATATAATATATATTTTTTTGACAATATCTATTAATCCGAAACTAGTTTTTTTTTAAAGCTTTCGTTATTGGTAGGATTCTAGTCGCTGATCTGAGAGTCATTTACGTAAGCCCTAAACTCAACCATCTATCAGCGAGCTATACCGCTATTGACTAATAATATAATTAATGTCAAATAATAATGGAATGACATTTTATAGACATAAATGACTAATTTCTTTATATAATAATTTCTTGATAAATTAATAATCGGAAATACTACACTTCACAATAAATTATCCAAAAAATATATACAATCCAATGTGGTAATCCAGCTCATTTAATGAATTGTCGCATTTTTTCTTTCGTTATCTCTTTTACTGGACTGTCACATTGGATTGTACGTATTTTAGGACAATGTGTTGGGAAGTGCAACATTACCCATCAATAATTTCTTTTATATAATTTTTTTTTTTTGTGGATCAAAAGTATTAATTTTTTTGAAATAATAATGTAGTAATTTTGCTTCAAAGAACAGTTTTTTATTAATATCAATCAAAAATTACATTTTGTGCTTAAATAGAAAGAAAAACAAACTTGAATCCTATGATATTCGGACTCCTAACTTGGTTGAAAAGAAAAAATCAAATCTTACTAGGAAAGATAATTTTTATTTATTTCCTAAAACTAAAACTAAAAAAGAAAAAGAAATCCTAACTAAACAAACTTAAACCAAGAAATATTATAAATTAAAAAGAAATTCTCAAAATATCTTACATCACTCGGTTAGTCGGTTAGTAGAAAGTGAAAATCTGACGAATTCCAATCCAAATTATAACCACCTACTGTATACAGAGCTCTGTCCCTTGGTAAAATCATCGACAATGGAATCTTTTTCAGCGAAAGACAAGCAGAACATGGTCTCTTCTTTTCTGGAGATCGCCGTCGGCCAAACCGCGGAGACTGGCAGGCAATTCTTGCAGGCCACGAGTTGGAATCTTGAGGAAGCTATTCAGTTGTTCTATGTTGGACAAGATTGTGTAGTACGTGCTCCCCTTCCTCCAGTTTTAAGGGAGACACTTTATGATGATTATGATGCAATGTTAAACTTAAACTTATATGGAATGTCAAGTGCGGGATTTCCGCGACAGGAACCTAGTTCTATGACTGGTGTGTGGGAAGACGATGAGCAAATTAGTAGCACTTGTACAGCAGATACCTCACGATCGGATAATCTTGCTTCTTTATATCGTCCTCCATTTCATCTGATGTTCAACGGATCATTTGAACAGGCAAAAGATGCCGCTTCTGTTCAGGACAAATGGCTCTTGGTGAACTTGCAATCAACAAAAGAATTCACTTCTCATATGCTCAATAGGGATACATGGGGCAATGAAGCAGTTTCTCAAACTGTTAGTACTAATTTTCTCTTCTGGCAGGTCTACCATGATACATGTGAGGGCAAGAAAGTATGCACCTTTTACAAACTGGATTCAGTTCCTGTAGTGCTTGTTATTGATCCAATCACAGGACAAAAGATGCGATCATGGTGTGGAATGGCGGTTCAACCTGAGAATTTGCTAGAGGATCTAGTACCATTCATGGATTGTAGCCCAAGGGAGGATCATCTTGCACCTCTGCCTCATAAACGTAAACATCAAAACACTAAAGACTACTTTAGTGCTAGTGGAGTGACTCCCGGTGATCATTATAAACATGTTACCCAAAACCCCACATATCCGCCTTTGCCTGAAGAGCCTAAGGGTGATAGGAACTTGCTCTGTAGGGTTGGAGTTCGTCTTCCGGATGGACGCAGGACCCAAAGAAATTTTCTACGTTTCGATCCAATACAGCTGCTCTGGTCTTACTGCTATTCTCAACTAGAGGGAGATGACACGAAGCCATTTCGCTTGGCACATGCGTTCCCTGCAGCTGCTTCAAAGTCGCTGGATTATGATAGTAAATTAACCTTTGAGGAATCAGGCCTATCCAACTCAATCATCTATGTTACTTGGGAATGACAGACAATGGGGTATTTTTTATTTTTTTTATCCAACTCAATCATCTATGTTACTTGGGAATGACAGACAATGGGGTATTTTTTTTTTTTTTTTCATATTATGTATATGGTTGTTGCTGATTCAGGAGTATGGATCTTCAAATTCACTTTGTTCGTCAATGTTTATACTCTCGAATATTATATTGGCATGAATTTCAAGTTTATACGTATAGAACTTAAAAGATGGATTGACACGGTGACATTGTGAGGTTGGTTTACATCAGAGTGGTTATGGGATTAAAAAATGTCCTTTCTAGAGATGGTAAAATATGGGTCTGGACCCAAACCGCACCCGGACCCTGTTATTATAAATGAGTCTAGACCTGCAATTGACCCTTTCCATTAATAAAGGTCCAAGTCTAGACCCTACCTACATTGGATACAAATTTTATCCGACACACATTAGACTCGGATTTTTAACCCATTTTGTTTACCTGGATTTTATAAACCCAATTTTTTTCCGGTATTTTTATCAATTCTACTGTTAATAAGTTTTTCAAACCAACTCAATTATATATTTATATATATGGTGTGAATGATGTCGTTCATAAATATAATAAACTACGTTCATATTTATAAGTACTTCTATGTTTAAAATTTAAAATTAAATCATTACTATGACACCGATTTTAATGTCAATATTACCCTTATTTAAATGAATGTTTTCATTTGATACATTTTATTTGTAAACCCTTTTATGTTATGGGTTCGAAAAATTAATGGCATTATTTGGAGGGATGTTGTGCAAATATCACTACTTTTCTTAGTATGTTTAAAAGACACCATTTAATGTGATCGGACAAAAATACCCCGAATTATTGAAAAAGAGAGAAAGTTGTTGTTTTCAAAGTGTGGAAAAAGCAAGAGTGAGAAAGAGACCGATGGAAAGCTAATCGACGACGAAGTGACCGGAACGAGAATACACCAGATTTCTTACGATTGACAGATGTAAGTTCAGTTTGTTTTTTTCTCGATTTTGTTGTTGATAACTTGTCATTGCATGTTAGATTTGTGTTTTGTTGATTGAAATCGTAGATTATGGTTGAAAAAAAGATCTGAGAATGGTTGTGGTTTAGGTTAGGTTTGAAATGAGGTTGAATATGTAATGAGGAAGATGAAATTCTAGGTATCGATGATTTTTCATTTTGAAAATTATTTAAATCGAGAAAATTTTAAGCTAAATCGAGGTTTTTTGGAACAAGATCGAGGATTTTTTACAAAGAATCGAGAAAATTTTGTTTAAAATGAGGTTGAATATGTGATTTGGAAGATGAAATTCTGGGTATCGATGATTTTTTATTTTGAAAATTATTTAAATGGAGAAAATTTTAAACCAAAACGAGGTTTTTTGGAACAAAATCGAGGATTCTTTACAAAGAATCGAGAAAAGTTTTGAAAGAGTCTAGCATATTTGTCAAAGGATCGATAATTTTTCAAAGGATCGATAATTTTTCAAAGGGATCGAGAATTTGTTAAAGGGATCGAGATTATTTTTCAAAAGATCGTGATTTTTTAAAGGGATAAAGAATATTTTTCAAACGTTCGAGAATATTTTTCAAACGATCGAGAATTTTACGATCGAGAATTTTTGAAAGGATCGAGATTATTTTTCAGAGATCGATAATGTTTTTCAAATGATCGAGAATGTTTTTCAAACGGTCGAGATTTTTTAAAAGGATCGAGAATATTTTTCAAACGATCGAGAATATTTTCAAATGATCGAGAAATATTTTGAAAGGATTGAGAATATATTTCAAAGAACCGAGTTTTTTTCCAGTTTACTTATGTATTGTTTCTATAGCATTGCAGATGAGGAGCATGTTGAAGGATTTCCTTAAAACTCGAGAGGGAGATTGATTCAAGGGAAAATTGACTCGACATGACCATTTTGAAGCTCTCGCCCCGTATAGAGGATGCATTGAACCGAGTTCTTGAAGATTTTGCTGTTGAGGATCGGCGTCGGTTCATGGCGACCTATTTTGGGCATTTCATGTCGATGCACCAAGAAATGAAGTTTTCGGGTGGTGTTATCCATCGGCTGCTGTTGCGGGAGTTTGACCATAACGGGCCAACAGATAAGATGTGGTTCTTGTTAGGGAACCATGTGGTGAGGTTTTTGAAGGTGGAATTTTGCTTCATCACCGGATTACATTTTGGAGTCATACCGGACACGGGCATGTATGCTGCAGTGGAGAATGGCATACATAAGCGGTACTTTTCTAGAGTCGATGAGGTATCGTTGGAGGAGTTGATGGTTGTTATCACCCTTGGAGAGTTTCAAGGGGCGTACGATGTTGTGAAATTGTGCATCATCTACATGTTGAATTGGATACTGATGGGGGTGGACGAGAGATTCAAGATTCCAGTTTGGCAGTTTCGATTGGTGGAGGACCTCACTACCTTCGATACGTTCCCGTGGAGTTCCCATGTCTATAGGCATTCTATTTTGTCATTCAAGCATGTGTTACCCCGGCCACGTGAGGAGAGACGCCAGCAGTCACAAGGCGTATTTGTACATACTGTTGAGGGGTACAATATTTATGGTCTATCGCATGCCATATTGGTATGCACTTTGAATTACAATATGTACTTTATATTTCGTTGCCTAAATTTTTTGGATTCTAATCGTACTTATCTTTGATACAGATATTTGGTTTCGAGGTGATCCCCGAACTGGGCGTTGAGTTCTGCACCCGGAAGGTTACAGAGCTTTCTCCTCATATGTTAAAATGAGAGTTAACCAAAAACCCAGAGGGAAGAAGCTGGCCAAGATTTTCAATGCTAGGGTATTTATTTAATTTGTTAATCATTATATTAGTTGTTTTGTTTACAATGACATTCCTCTAACTAAGCTTTCAGATGTTTACGAGGAAGGAAATCATGCCCACAGCAGCTGAGGATGAGGCACCGTATTTCGTAGGCCTAAACGAGAGGGGGAGCCTGTATGTAGAGGAGGACAGGGTTCACCTTCCGTCTGTCCTTGATCAGACTACCACTGGAGGGAGCAATGGAGAGGGTTTTGAGGAGGAGGATAGGGGTGGGGTGGGGTGGGGTGGGGTGAGACTGAAGCTTCTGACCCATCGGGTCCCTGTTTTAGTGCCATGGACACTGACGGATCTGAGCCGTCTCCTCAGGCATCAAAGGGTTCGATTTACCACCCACATACATGGTGTATCTATAGGGGATCCCCGTGCAAACGTTGGACGTGATGGGAAGGTAAGTTGAGATAATAGTTTTATTTTTATTAACGCAGAATGTAGATTGTTTTAGTACTAACAATGTTGACATGAATTTAGGCTCTATGGGAACATCCGTGAAGCCCTACAGAAGAGTGAGGATGATTAACAGCTGCAGCACTAGGAGTTGCTAATTATGATTCAGAAGAGTGAGGAGGATTGACAGCAGTAGCATCTGAAGTTGCTCGCATTGATCGGGGGGCTTCAGAGCTTGAGGAAGCATACATACCGGAATGGTCCACCTGGTCCTAATCCAGACTTTACTCTTAGAGACAGGACATGTAGTTATACCGGGGGGACAGACAAGACTTGTGGACGTCGAGAGGATCCACATACCGGAGGGGCAGTTCCGGAGAGTGAGGCTCACCAACGTACCAGAGATACAAGGCTTGTTACACGTACAACAGTTCTGTTGGACTTCCCATCAATCGAGCGGGAGCCGTCCCCTCCACCTCCCTCATTGATCGAGCAGCAGTCGCCCCCTCCACCTCCCCCAATGATCACGATTGACAGTTGTTCAACCCGTACATGGATCCCTACCGATCGAAGAGGGTGAGGGTGAGGGTAATACTTCAGCTCGCGGAGCACGTTTTTGATCCCCACAGACTGGTGGACGGTGAGCAGTTGAAGGCTTACCGAGCCTTCAAGAAGAACATAAACGGGGGAGGGTACGTAATTTTTTTTTCTATTTAGATGGTAGGTTTTTTCTGTTAAATTAAATAATTATGTAGCTAATGGAAAATTAATGCAGACGTGATATGGACATGCTGGAGCCAATTGATGCTGCATGGTTCCATCGGATGCAGACCAACTTCATAGAGTTGGAGGACTAGGTACGTACGAGCGGGGATTTTCTATTTTATGTTTGTTTTAGTAATGATACATTCATAACACTTTATTACATGTATATATTTCCAGCATATGGAAGCGTACCTTTATATTCTTCGAAATCGTCATCGAGCATTCCCGAGGGTGTACAACCAGATGATCAACAAATTAGATACACAGTTTTTTGTAAGTTTTTAAAAAGTAATGATTACACCTGCTTATAAATTAGTTTGTAAAACATTAATTATTTTTTATCGATCAAATGATTGTACATGCATTACTGGAGCACCAGTACAGGAGAATGATGCCTCGTGATACAAGCGGGGAGATCACCACGGCGTGGTGGAATGTCCTCAGGTCCTGGTGGATCGATGACGACCTTACGACGGTGCTTCGTGGTGCCTCGATTTGAAGTTGTCTGTGGCACGAGGTTGACATGGTAAATGTTACTTGGTTTGTAATTTTATAATATAAATATCTTTATACATCCTAACACCTTCTTGTTACGTTTACAGGTCATGATACCGTGCAACATTGGGCACCAACATTGGCTCTTGGTGACTGTCGACCTCTGCTCGGGGAATATGTTCATACTCGACCCCTAGAGACAGGAAGTCGTAGTGAATATCCGGAAGAAACAGGTAGCCCCATTGCGCTGGTTTTTGCCCTCAATGTTATATCAAGGCGGGTTTCATACTGCACGACCGGCTGCCCGTGAGACGTTTGCCATGATGAATAAGCCCTTTTCAGTTAGCGTGGTGTCCGAAACACGTATTCCCAACAGAAGAAATCGTAAGATATTTTGCTTTCATTAACTTTGAGATTGTGTTATTAAAATCCTATTGTTTTATTAATGCATGTTTATGTGTCCAACTGCAGGGGTAACTGTGGTCCCCAGACGTTGAGATTGATCGAGTACTTACTGGAACGATATGGATATCATTTGGGAGAAGATGGCAGTTGAGAATTTTTCTAACTTTCGACCTGTTTAGATTTATGTAGTAATTCTTTTTTATATATACCAATTGTTTTGTATAAAAACAATTCAATGGAAATTAAATTTAATTTTAATTTTTGTTTCCTTTTCAAGTGTCTTAAATCACAAGTATAACACAAATTGGAAATCCTATTTAATTAAAATTGAATTTAAGTTAATGAACACATCATACGAGTACAAATTCTCACAATGTTATCATCATAACGTCTCAAATCATACCATGGTGGAGTCTCTGGTAGGACACGTTTGTCTGTTGTGGACAACTGTATGACAGATGCTACACTTGTGCCTGTATTCATCAGGAACAACTTTGTTCGGACCTTCATTAATCAAAGTTGGGTTAGAACATCTCCTGGAATTATGACCTGGTTGTCCACATCTCCTACAGTTTTGTGTAGTTGTCCTCTCCGAAGACGAGATATGTCGACCCGCCCTTGGGCGGCCTGCTTGTCTCCTGAAGATTGGATTCAAAATCACCCTCTCAGCGATATCAAATGGCACAATCCAAGTGGAAGGATGTACAACCGGCATAATAGGAACTGAGTACGCGTCAATAAGTGTCTATCTCTTGTAGTAGTCCACATACAGGGATGTGAAATCCATGTTTCAGTCCCTGTAAAAATAATGAAAACGATGAGATCCACGTTTCAGTTATATTAACCGTACAATAAATCGTATGATGTACCTTGTGGCAGCGAGAGCGTGAGAACATAGAAGATGGTCCATTTGGAATTTGTTGCATGTGCAGGTCTTTCGGGCTAAGTCAACGGTCAACTATTTTCTAGACCGCTTCACCGAGAATATGTTCCAATCAACTGGATTTAAGGTCATAAAATTGCATTTCTCTACACGTTTTAGGATCACAAGATGTGTTGCGTCGGTCAACTGATGACGCATGGACTGTGCAGCCCTATGACGATCGTGAAACAAACGTTATAGCATATTCCTAATGAACTCTGTCAGAGTCAACATAGGCAGTTGTCGTGCAAATTTTAGGCCTGAATTTATACATTCTGCAGCATTTGTTGTCATCACTCTGTACCTTCTGTCGGGGTAGTGTACATGGGACCACTTGTATGGACCGGCGTCAATTACATAATCATATGCATTCATGTGCAAGTTTCGTAATTCTTCAATATACCGGTTATATTTCAACTCGGTGTATGCTCGGGTTGCTTTGTCCATTATTACGGTAATATCCTTTCTGTGATATCGCGTCTTAATATTTTTAGAAAAGTGCCAGCAACATATTGTATGAGTGGCATAAGAGAACACTTTAGAAATCTCTGCTTCAATGCTTGCATGACAATCAGAAATGAATACCAAATCATCTATATGTCCAAAGGCACCTTTCAAACAATCAAAAAACCACTCTCATGATAGATTACAATGGGATAAACCTGTTCATTCCCATCTTGTGCAGTTGCAACAAACATTGTACCCCCGAATCTTTTCTTTAAATAGGTACCATCAATGGTAATAACTGGACGTATACACCTCCGGAATCCTCTAAGTGAGGCATCTAAGGACATGAAAAAGTAGAGGAATTTACCATCTTCGTCGCACTGTAAGTCAAAGATTGTTCCGGGATTTTTTTATTCCAACAAGTAACAGAATGATGGCAGCAGTTGGAAGGTTTCCTCATGCGTTCCATAGGTCAATGACAACATATAATTGAGGGCTTGATGTGCCTTACTGTACAGGATTGATGACATACATTATTTTCATGTAGGTTATTATGTCCTTCGGACGCATTAGTCGACCATCCTGATGTTGCAATCTAGGTGCAACTACTTCTCCAATTATGACTGCACTAGCTTGTCGATGGCAGAGGTGAATCTCCTCCAACGGAAAAGTGTGTTCGTTGACAAAACTTCTTACTTGGAAGTATGTCGTTTCATCTCTCCTTACCACTCTTAACTTCCATGTACAATTATCCATCAAACAAACCAGATCTAACATTGTCTTGTTCGACATTTTCGCCTTCCACTAGAAGTTGTGGCGCATTTCAAAATGCCCAACCAATCTCTTCAAATCCTTTTTAGTAGGAAAAAATTGACCTTTATATATCATGCTTGTAGGTTCATCTTCTACCAAGTTCCTGCTTCCACCCATACCAAAAGAGTATGATTCTGCTTCTGGAATAACCCACGTCGTGACATTGTCAGAATCAGCTGGAGTTACATTAGGCCGGTCCTCAGAGGTCCCAACTATATCTACTGCACTGGAACTACATTTGTGTACACGTCTTGCACGTCTTTCCGTTTGGACAAGTTCTTCATCTTCCTCATTGTTCGCTACATTATCAAGCGGAAAAAAATTTGCCTTATTAGCCACCTCATGAATTTGCCCAACATTGGGTTCATTGTTCCGCTCATTGTTCATGTCATTGTACATCTCATTGTATTGGTGGTTGTACTGCCCAATATTCATCTCAATTTAACAACCAAAGACATCGTCGAATTGAGGTCCAGCTATATCACCATGGTCAGCTACTTCTGGTGGGATACCATACATGTTTTGCTGCCCTTCGATCCCACTTCTTTTAGTGAACAATTGGTTGCTTCCGCTAAACGATCGAAATTGTTAGGTGTTTTCATGAGCAGAGATATCTTCAGCTGTCACATCTCTTGTTGCCCTCTCAATTAAACTAACACATACCTTGAGGGATCACCCTATCTTCCTCTAGTATAAACAAAACATCATCGTCATTTCTTATAAATGTGCAACATGTTGTCCCTGGAACGATTGATATGGATTGTAGATCAACAATGTATTTGTTCACATCGTACTTCACAACGGTTTGCACGATCGACATCAGCTCTTCGTAAGTCATATTCTTTGACACATACATTCCTTGGTTATCGGAATAAAAAAAAACCCTGACTTCTATTAGGTAATTGCTCTCATCGACCGTTGTAAGATATGACTATTCTCACCTGAACCATTGTCCTGTGAAAATCATCATCACAAACCATTATTAACAAATTAAAAAATATATATTACAGTTACAATTATTAAGAATTAAAAATATTTCTTAAGTGTAAGGGATCATATATTTTTTGTAAGGGATCGATCATTTTTTTATAGTGTGACAGAGCTTATTTTAACAAGAATCTAGCTTTATTGTAATTGATTGAGCTTTTTTTGGAAAGGATCGAGCTATTTTGTAAAGGATCGAGCTTTTTGGAAAAGGATCGAGAACATTTCTAAAGGATCAAGAACATTTCAAAGGGATAGAGCTTTTAGGAAAGGGATCGAGAACATTTTTTAAGGGATCGAGAACTTTTTGTAAGGGATCGAGAACTTTTTGTAAGGGATCAGCTTTTTTGTAGGTTAATCGAGAACTTTTTGTAAGGGATCTAGAACTTTTTCAAAGGATCGAGAACTCTTTCAAGAGATTGAGAACTATTGTAAGGATCGAAAATATTTTTCAAATTATCGAGTCTTGTTTTCAAAGAATCGACCTTTTTTCCAAATATAAAAAAGCTCGGTCAAGTATAAAATAAGCTCGATTCTTCTTTCAATATTCTCGGTCACATATGAAAAAAGCTCGGATCTATTAAATGTTCATACATGTTCTTACAAAGACTGGAACAACATATCATAAGAAATGTATACAAAATATCTTAAATGCATGAAAATAGAAAAGATAATACACGAGATCATAAATATTTGTTACCTTCTTGTGCATAATCTGAAACGAGACAACTTTTTTGGAGAGAGATACAAGTTTTTCAGACAACTTTTTTGGGAAGATACAGACGAGTTCAGAAAGTTACCTTTTACAAATTAAAGTTTAGGGCAATTTAGGTAGTTCACCATAATAGGTGCCTTTTAAACTTAAGTTATTAAACCGGTTGCATCATCACAACACACAATAAACAAGGTGACATATCTCACAATTTCCACTTTATGTTATTTGGGTTTATTATCAAAATCAAGGTTTATCATAAGTTAGGGTTTATCATATTATTATTTTTTCTTAAAAAAGAGATATAGTCTAAGATATTTGTGTAATTAATAAGTGTACATATTTGATTTATGTCTAATTAAACTAAATTGTCGTTATTAATAAATTTCTATTGGGAAATTTTTATAATTATTTTTTTTATTAAAATATAAGTGTGATTATCATATTTATGGGTGGTAATATCAGCACCCATATCTCACCATTTCCATTATAATATATAATGAGTCTCTCATAATAAAAGGATTTTTAAAAAAAATTCCGATAAGGACCGTGATGAAATCATATCAATTTTTTAAATTCTAATATGAATTTTTTGATAGGAGATAAGTTCAATGAAATCTCTATACATAAAATTTGAAAAACTTTCGAGCACCAGTAGTCCAGTACTATTGAGCCTATGTTTGAAGAAGACATAATTAAGAGGTTGATGAAGATTGGGGGTCTATAAATGTATTGATATACTTGAGGTTAGCTTTTCCTTTTCTTGTTTCGCTTCGCTTTCGCTTTCGCTTTCACTTTCACTTTCATATATTGCTAATTTAGATTATATGTTGAGGTTGGTTATATTTGAAAATCATGTTTATAAAATCAATATTCGTAAGTACACGAATCGTGAGACATGTATAATGATAAGTATAGATCGTTCCTACGAGGAAAAAAAATTATTGATTAAAACTAATTCTAATTAAAGTTAAACAAGTAAAAGTAACCAAAAAATTTGTTTGAAGGTTGAATTAAACTAAAATTAAATTGAATTAAACTAAGAAAACAATTTAAGAGAATTTGATGCAGTGATCAAGAGAAGAAAGACTAGGTAACCGATGATCCCCATATGCAAATATACAATACAATGTGATCAATTAATTCAACTCTCCAAAAATCATGACATGTTATAGAAAAAGAAAATGAGATTTTAGGAAGAAATTAAAGGATATCTGAACCACCAGATGGGTACACTGAGGATGCAAATCCGGGCTGTACTGACCACCCAATCTCTCTGTTGCTTCCATGACCTGTCTCCTTGCTTCTGCCAAAACAAGAATCACAAATATGAGTAAGTGAGTAATTCATATTCCAGCCATTAAAGTAACAACAACAATACTTCCCAAGCTTCCATTGTTACAATCACAAATTGGTGCATACAAATATGGTTGTCGCAAAATAATAATAATAATAATAATAATAATAAGAAAAAGAATTTGTTTTCTATAGTTGTTGCTGTTTCAGGAGTATGGATCTTTCAAATTCACTTTATTCATCAATGTTTATACTCTTTTATTATAAGGGCATGAATTTCAAGTTTATACATATAGACCTTAAAAGATGAATTCACTTGACATTGTGAGGTTGGTCGAGTGGTAAGCCTCTCACACCCACTTCCAAGTAGTTATGGGTTCGAGTCATGTCTTTTCTAGAGATGACAAAATATGAGTTTGGACCCAAACCACACCCAGATCCTGATATTATAATGTTGGGTGTGCAACCAAAGTCCCACATTGGCTAGACATGGGGATGATCTTGGGTATATAAGTATGAAAATAATCTCCATTGGTATGAGGCCTTTTGGGTAGAGACCCAAGAGCAAATCCGTGCGGGCTTGGCTCAAAGCGGACAATATCATACCAATGTGGAGAATGTGAGTTCCGTACTTCTAACAAGTGGTATAAAAGCCTGGTTCCATACTTGGCCGAGACGTAGCCAAACCAAGCCAGGAGATAGTGGGCCCCAGGTAGCTCACGATGGGTCCGTGATGTTAGCTCTCGAGGCAGGAGATGCTCCTTATCTTCACATAAGACGTGTGCTCCGACGCGGTGGAGAGGAGTAACCTCGATGGAGTGGTGCCCCTAACATTGACGGATGGATGATCGCTTGAGGGGAGGTCCGACGTGTGCTCCGACGCGGTGGAGAGGAGTAACCTCGATGGAGTGGTGCCCCTAACATTGACGGATGGATGATCGCTTGAGGGGAGGTCCGGACCGTGAAAATAATGATGGTCCTTTGTTCGAGGGGAGGATTGTTGGGTGTGCAACCAAAGTCCCGTATTGACTAGATATGAGGATGATATTGGGTATATAAGTATGGAAATAATCTTCATTGGTATGAGGCCTTTTGGGTAGAGACCCAAGAACAAATCCGTGCGTGCTTGGCCCAAAACGGACAATATCATACCAATATGGAGAATGTGGGTTCCGTACTTCTAACATATAAATGGGTATAGACCTACACCAGACCCTTTCCATAAACAAAGGGTTCGTGTCTAACCCTACCCGTATTGGAGACATATTTTATCCGACCCACATTAGACTCAGATTTTAGACCCATTTTGTTTACCCAGATTTTTTAAACCCAACTTTTTCTTGAAATTTTTATCAATTCTACTGTTAATAAGTTTTTCAAACCAACTCAATTATATATATATATATATATATATATATATTCAAGTCAGTGCGCAGTGATATAACTTCTCAGTGCGTTAGATGTGGACCATTAGATTTATATATTTTGACTCAAAGTGTATGCACTTGTCAAAACTTCTCCATAATCAGTGGTCCACATGCAATGCACTGATATAACTTATATCAAGACGCACTGAAGAGAAAAAGACTATATATATAATGCAGATATTGTCACCTATAAATATGATAATCACACCCATATTTATAAATACATTTGTCTAGAATTTAAAATTAAATCATTACTACAGACACTCATTTTAATACTAATAATACCCTTACTTAAATGAATGTATTCATTTTAATACATTTTATTTATAAACCCTGTTATGTTATTAGATTTTATCATCAAAATCAGAGTTTATATATATATTTTTTAAAAAAGAGATATATTCTAAGATATGTGTGTAATTAATAAGTGTACATAGTATTTGATTTATGTTTAATTAAATTGTCTTTATTGGTAAATTTATATTGGGATGGTTTTGTAATTAATTTTTTTTATTAATATATGGTGTGCTTATCATTTTGACCTGAATTTTATTATGGATGATAAGTTTAATAAAATGTATCTATGCATACAATTTTTTAAAAAATCAAGCACTACAACTATTTATCCTGATTTTGTTAAATATGAGGGAATCGGAAAAATATGTGAAATATAGAAAAATTTAAGAAAAATAGTTAATTCTTTAAATATTATCAAATTTTATTCATAGGTAGGTTTTAATGAACTTATTATCTATAAAAAAAAACCCTCATATCTTAAAGCTTTTTTTTTAATACCATGTTACACTAAGATATAATATTTTGTTACTTCATTTTATCAGAGACTATATCAATAATTTTATGCAAGACGGAAATGAAGTAAAAAAGAATCGATTTTGTAGATGATGAGAAGGGATTTGGATCCTCTCCTCACCTTGAGTGTCCTCACTTTGTCCTCACATTTATAATTTTTTGCCACGTGTCTAATATTGTAAATTAATGGTTTGGATTATTTCAATTATATCTATGTCTTTACAATACAAAAAGATATTATTCATTTAGTCCTCATATTTTTTAAAATATTTATCTCTTACTCACTTATACATTTGATGGAGGATTTGGGCCCTACATTTTAAAAAAACTACTCAATTTAGTCATTCTGTTGGTCAAACGTTAGTATAACTTAATAGAAAGAGGGTCATTTTTATCATTTCAAAAATATTTATGTAATATTAATTTTATTAATATTATAAATACAAATAAAAATATGAGAAATAAAAAATAAAAAAAATAAACATTTAATAAATAAAAAACCATTCATTCAAAAAAAAAAAACAACGAAAAAAATAAATCAAATCTTCCTGAAAACCATCTTCCTGAGATTCATCATTAAACATTATCCAACTCACCAAATATTTCTGAGAACCATCATCAAACATCTCCACAAACCAAATACATAATCAAAACACCACCACCAATCACCATCTCAACCACCAATCAACCTCTAGTTCTTCATCATCATCACCACCGGACCACCATCACCAACTTCTTCACCAATCACCACTACCAAAACACCACCACCACTATCATAAACCCATATCAAAACCAAACCTTATATGGTTAGTAGGCTAATACGAAGTTAGCAACTTGAAAATAAACACAATCCATAACTTCTCTAATAATAATCTAATATTACTTCTACGATTTTCTAGTTATTTACTTTTTTCATCAAAATAAATGAACTACGATTTTCGAGCTTGATTGGTAATTGAAGAAGAAGAAGACGAAGAGGTGCTTTTTTTTCTAAAATACCAAATGAAAACTACACACTGAAACATTACACTTCGATAATGGCTCTCCTTCTTTGCTTCACTCCTCTCCTTTCTTTCATCATCATCATCATCATCATCATAATCTCTAGCGACCTCAACTTTATCTATCACTGCTTCCCCAGGTAACAATTCTTTTTTTTCTAAAATACCAAATGAAAACTACACACTGAAACATTACACTTCGATAATGGCTCTCCTTCTTTGCTTCACTCCTCTCCTTTCTTTCATCATCATCATCATCATCATCATAATCTCTAGCGACCTCAACTTTATCTATCACTGCTTCCCCAGGTAACAATATCTTTGTTACCCATTTTGAATTGAACTCAAAATTTGTTGAATTTTATCAGTTTAAACACTTATTCATTGTCAAAACTGTAGAACATGAACTGGTTAATATGTGTTTTTTTATGATGTTGATGATGTTGAACCACAAACCCCCATCCGCTGCCGCCACTGAACCACTAACCCACATCCTTTGCCGTCACCGTCATCCAGAAATGGCGTTGACTCGAAGTGAAACCATATTCATTATTTGTCACTATCGCTGAACAACAAACCCCCATCCGCTGACGCAACCGTTATGAAATAGTGTTGACTCGATACGAACGAGATTGAGACAGAAATAACGAGAGAGAAGGGAGATAGATGATGTGACTCGCAGATCGACGGTCTCCTCGGCTCCTCAGATCGATCGACGATCTCTTTGGCTCCTAGATCGATCGATGGTGTGATTTTGGTGGTGGCTAGGTTTGGGTTTGGGTTTTATGGGTTGAAGATGGTGGTGTGGTGGTTTGCTGATGGTGGGTGATTTGTGTGATGGTATAATGATGATGATGATGATGATGGTAAATAGATGAATTTAAGGAAGGTTTCATTTCCAGATTCAAGATTAAAAAACCTATATATATATATTTTTTGTTTTTGTATTTTTTTAACATGAATGGTATATTTAATTTTTGTAAATATTTTTTATTTAATATTTTCATATTTAAATATTTAAAGTTAAATTGTAAAATTTTACAAAGTTAGAGGGTGAAATAGTCAATTGATTTTTTCTGTTAGGGTTGACCGTTATAAATCTGGTCAAAGAGACTAAATCGAGTAGTTTTTTAAAATATAGGATTCAACCCTCTAAAAATATATAAGTCAGTAAAAAATAAATATTTAAAAAAAATATAGAAATTAAATGAATAATATCTTATAATTTATTTAAACCATTAATTTAGGTGAAAATAAGATAAGATTATGTGTAGATTCAAATTTGATCATATGAGCAGAAAACAAATTGGCAAGTAGAAATGAGTGATTCCGGTGTGTGGCCGTGTGGGGGAACAAATGGAAGGGAGGGCATTTATAACATGTTTTGCACCCTCACGGAAAATTTTGAAACATTTCATTATGATCGTTCAGTTTGAACTAATTTAAATCATTATATTTATATATTTATCAAAACTTCTTTATAATCAATAATATATATATACGTTTTATATTAATACGTATCGTTATAAATATATATATAATAGGATCGTCAGAATCGGTCAAAAATCAGATTATTATTTTCATCAATCGAGAAAATAATCTTAATATATATTTTATAAAATATATATAATATAACTCAAACTATTAATCAATATGTGTAAAAGGGAGATGAATTTCCATCTCTGCTTTATAATTATCTTGCAACTCTGCTGATTACTTTTGATCCAACAGTTCATATCTTACTATTTAGCAAGTCACGCCACTAGATAAAAGTCACATCTCTTGACCTATAAGGCTATAATAGTATTTAACAAGAGTCACACCATTGGATAAAAGTCACATCTTTTGACCATTTCTTTTAATCAGATCAATGGCTCTCATTTCATCACATGTATTATTTTGAAAATAATTATAAGATCATAATATTGGTTTCCGACTGTTTATTATGTACATGAGACACATTTTATTATAGTACGTGGCGATGTATTGGAAAGGACCCCAAAAATAAACAAATTGAGGTAGCTTAGAAAGTGTACAACTGTCGTCAGTGTCAGTAATCGACAGCCGTTATGTTGGCTTTTAACTGAGCTTTTGTCGTCTAAGGAAGTGATACGTGGCGCGTCACATCACTTACATCCCATTTGATGCAACATAACATGACACAACACAACATTATACATCATACATCATAGGTGGGTTATGGTAGGACCAACTTTTCTTTAGTCTTTAATGTGTGATTTTGTATGTATTTGTACTGTGTGAATTATTCCATACTACCTATGGATTTAGATTCTCAACTTTCTTTCATTAGATTTTTTTTTAAAATAAAAAAGTGTGATTGATATGAAGTGATCATGAAAATTAATTATATATTAATTACACATTCATTACAATAATGACGTGAGATTATAAAAAAGATCATATTAGCAGATGATCCAAATCTAGACGAATGTGACTTGAAGCCTTAAACTCTTTGGTAATCCACCATGTTTATTCATTCGGATAATGTTGTATATTTTGAATCCAATAATTGTATGTGATATATAGATATATATAAAAGAAAAACTATAACTTACTAAGTACAATTAATTTTAGATAGAATTTTACATAAGTGACACTATTTTGACGATTTATCACATTTATAAATGTTTTTACATATTCTTCACTTTAATTTTTATTTTTTTCAAAACTCATCACTTTAGTCCATTTAACATAACATTTGAAAGTTAACTATTAAAAAACATTTGAAAATGTACCTTTGCCTTTATTACTATTTAATTTAACTAAAATAAATATCTTAGCTTTAAATAAAATAAAAAAATAAAATTTGAAATAAATATATTACAAAAAAAATCTTAAATAAATAATAATAATAAATCCACAATTTTTTTCTTTTTTTACATTTTTATCATAATGGATATTTATTTAGTGAAAGGTTTAGAGTCTTCCTTAAATTTTTATATATTTTAAATATAATAAAATTTATTGAGAATCAATTAGATTCTTATAACGTTTACAGCTTTAACTATCAGTAACATACTTTGAAGATTTAGTAGTAATGATCTCACACGACAATTATCGATAATTGTCTTCATAATTTATACATGTTATAAAATTATAAATAAGTTATTACTTATTAGTAATTCATTATTCTAAAAAAAAGACATATACATGTCTGCATAATATATATATATATATATATATATATAAGTTACTTATTATTCATAAACAATGGGTTTTTATGACCAAGACACATACAAACAAGATGTTTTATTTATTTATTAACATATAAATAAGTTTTTTTTAATAGTTATTAACGTTGATTCTAAAGACGATGACATATATATATAAATTACTTAATATTTCATTAACAGTCTATTCTAACGAACAAAACATATATATGACTAAGTTAATTAATATTTACCGCCAAAAAAGTTAATTAATGATAAAGATATACACGTAAATAAGTTATTTGATTTTCATTAATAGTCGATTCTAGCGACCAAGACATATGCATAAATAAGTTACTTAATATTCATTAACGGCCTATTCTAACAACCAAGATATATATATATATAAAAAGTTAGTTAATATTCATTAATGGTAAATTCTAACTACCAAGACATACATATACATATTCATAAATAAGTCATTTCATATTTATTAATGACCGATTTTAACAATCAAGACATACATAAATAAATTATTTATTATCTATTAACGGTCAAATAAGACAGTCCTTAAATGTGTAATTCAATTTGTAGATGAACGAATTTAAAGTTAAATCGGATAAATGACTTCCAACTAAGTGGTTATAATCCTATCAATAATAAAAATAATCTAGATATATAAAACAGTGTATCAAAACATGTATAGATAGACAAGTAAATAAGTTGCATAAATTATTTGTTATCCATTATTGACTACGGATTACAATCCCATAGCTAAAAAACACAAAACAAAGATTAAATAACGATGGTGATGATATGTGTGATACTGTGATGCACATATATTTGATGATGTTATAACTCATACATAACATCAACATGTGATAGCGAAATGATTTGACTTACTAAAAGATATTTTTAATACTAGTAACTAGTACAAACAAGAAACTGAAGTGAGAGAATCTACCATGCAGCGGATGCACAATGCACCTCCTACGCTCTGATTACGCCACGTGGCAACATCGGAGTGGAACATTAAGTTTTTTCCCGAAGCGAAGACAGCCCAAAAGAATTCAACCCAATCCAAAAGAATTTGACGTCCGCAACAACAAACACACTCCCTCTCTCTGTGTGTTATATATATATATATATAATATACTTACATATTTATGTAGTGGAAATATAAAGATATACAGAGAAAGCAGCAGCTACTGTTGAGTGTTAAACTGAGAGAGAAAAAGCGACAGATAGAGATGTGTGGGTATATACACATACACAGAGAGTTCGAGTTCAATTCGTACGGTCATGTTTATTATTTTATATATTCATAAATATTAAGAATCGCATTTTATGAAACAGTAAGACAAGAATCGGTTGTGACTGTGAGTGATGATACAATAACAAATAACTAGTGTGTTGTTTTTGTTTCAAACGTGATATCGGTTTTGTCTGGACTCTTCGTTTTTTTTTTTTTTTCTAATTCATTCTCATGATTCTTCTCGAGACACAGCTGCCACTCCTGTAAGTCCACTCTCTCTCGTCTCACTTTCTTTGTTTTTTCAAGTTGAATTTCGCTTTCGCTTTCGTGGATGATCAGTCAATTTGCTATTTCAATGGAGGTGTTTTTCTTTTTGTCCTTTATTTTACTTTTGCTATTTGTTTATGTTTATGCATGTAAGCATTTCGTTTCTGGGTTTTTTTTTTGGATGATTTATTGGTCACTTTTTGTTCTGTTTGGTTGCTGATAAAATGAAGGAAAGAGAAGGGAAATCCTTATTATTTTTTTTTTTGGGTGATGAAAATTTAATGAAGGGTGTGAAATTATCATTTGACTTGAGCAGTTTCATTCGATTCAATTGACTGAAGTATCTATGTGTTCATAAGTATCTTTAGAAAGATTTTAATTTCGATTTTGTTGTCGGTTTTTGGACATTAACAATACAATCGATTCATGTTGATGTCATGGCTTTGAGTTGTGCTTTTTGGTGTTATATTTGGTATAGTTGGTTTGAGGCTCAGTTGTGGTAGAGATTGATATAAATTTACGAGGGTTTTCATTGTCAAATATTGTTACTTCTGTACAACTCTTATTGTTGAATGATCATAGCCAAAGCCTAATTTTTGGATATTCCTTTGTCAGTTCTTTGTCCATTGACCTTTGTAGCTCAGCTTCAAATGATCTGGAGGAAATTTGTATCTCTTGACTCTTGTTGCCATGTATGAGAAATTTGAAGTATTGAGCCTTGACTGTGAAATTGATTTGGCCATAAAATTGAACAGAATATCGAGTTCTGCTCCTCGAGGTGCCTAGAATTTTTGTTTTGTTTTGAATATCTGGCTATTGTAGAGCAATGCTGTGCTAAGATCATTTTGGTGAATAAATATGGTTCTGATTTTGGTGTAATGGGACCATCTGGGGGCGCCCAGTCTGTTTCATCTGCACATCTGTGATCAAACTCTGCTATTTTTGGATCTCAAGGGGGCCTATGCTTCCACAAGGAACAATTTCTTCAGCTGTCTCACCGCGAGCTCAGTATAACATGAATTTGTATGCAAATGCCAACATTTCCTCACTTCTCAATCAGACTTTTGGGAATGGTGCTACAAATTCAGGCCCATCTGGCTTGGCTGGTTTTCAACGGGGAAATGCCGATGCCATGGCCAGTTCTGATACCCTTTCTAATTTGTCTACTGATGTTGGTTTTACTGCTTCTCTTTCATCATTTGGGGGATCAAGCATGATAAATTCTGGTTCTGGTATGTCTGGCCAAGTTCAAAACCAGCAAATGTCAATCACTTCTGGAAATGCAATGGTGTTGGATCAGCAGCATATGCAAGTTCAGAAATTAGATCAACGTAATTTCCAGCATGCCCAGCAGTCAATGCAGCAGCACCTTGCTTCACATGGTGAACCACAACAGCAGCAGCCACAGTTCCAATCAATTCGAGGTGGATTAAGTTGCATGGGCCATGTGAAGCTGGAGCCACAGATGACAAATGATTATATTGGCCCACAGCAACAGTTGCAGTCTTTTAGGAGCTCTGGGCCAGCAAATCTAGAGCCACAGCATACTCAAATTGGAAGAGGCATGGGACCTGTCAAACTGGAACATCAGCCTTCTGATAAAGCAATGCTTCAGCATCAGCAGCAACAGCAACAGCAACAGCAGCAGCAGCAGCAACAGTTCCTCCAGTTATCCCAGCAACAGCAGATGAATCTTTTGCAACAACAGCGCATTTTGCAGCTGCAACAGCAGCAACAACAATTGAAGGCCCATCCTCAGCAACAGCCACAATTGCAGCAGCAGTTTCAACATCATAATTTGCCTAGTAGATCTATTGTCAGACCTGTTCATGAACCAGGAACATGTGCTAGGCGTTTGACTCAATACATGCATCAACAGCAACAAAGACCCAATGTAAGATTCTCCCATTTGGAGAATGGTTATCTTTACTTTGGGTGTTCTATTAAACTGATAATGATGATGATGTTTTATGTAGGATAACAATATTGAATTCTGGCGGAAATTTGTCACTGATTTTTTCGCTCCGAAAGCTAGGAAGAGGTGGTGTGTTTCATTATATGGAAGTAGTCGCCAAACTAATGGTGTTTTCCCTCAGGTAGTTTATTTGAGTAATACAGACAAAAAATGCTGGTGGTGAGAAAATTTTAATTTCCTATTAAAAAATAGGTGCCTTTATAACTATGCCGTTAGAGAAGAGGAGAGAGAGCCGTTGGAGCGTTTGAGTAGGGGAGATTTAGTTGCTTAGGAATGTGTTGGGTGACTGTTGTGTTAGGGCAACTTAGAGTTTTTTTTTCTTTAACGCTTAAAAGTCATAATTTTTTTTTTTTTTAAAAAGGGCACTTTTCATTAGGAGCGCTGCCAGGCGTGCACCTCATTGCGTCACTGCACCTGGCCATTCTTCAGGCGCCCGGCACCTAGGCACGCACCTCGTTGCATCGCTGTGCCTGGCCATTCTTCAGGTGCCCGGTGCCTAGGCACGCTTTTAACATTCTAGTGCGGGATCCCGTTCAAATTTTTCGTGAGGTTTCATTGAATCCAATCGGTTGGTATCAGTGTATTATTTTTTTCACTAATTCCAACCGGTTGAAATCAATGAAACCGTAAGAATTTTTTGTGCGGGATGCTGCACTTGATAATTTATACTTATATACACACACATTTTTTTATATATAAATATGGTTTTGCTCTTGTATTGTTATGAGACAACTAATTGCAGCATATGCAGGATGTATGGCACTGTGAAATATGCAAACAGAAGCCTGTTCGTGGTTTTGGTATGCAATTTTGATTTATTTCTTCTACATATTAACGTTTCTCATTATTTTTCGACAAATTTACTAAATGAAGTAGATTGCATTTGTTGTGTTAAGTTAAATCTTGCTCCAAATCTGTATTTGTAATGTAAGTGTCAATAGATTATAACTAGTATCCCCTCTTTTCTTTTTTATATTAAGATGTTCTGTTTCCTATAGTTAAAAAAATAAAACTAAATAATACACTATTTCATTTTATTTTAGTGAAATTTCATGTGTAGTTGCCTGCTTACTGTAGGCAGTCCTCTCTCTCTCTCTGTGTAATATATAACCCCTCTTCTTTCTGTTGGAAACTACGATCTATAGGACTAATTCTCCTATTTAAATTTTGCCGTGTGAACTCTAGAGGTAACCAAACATGTGTAGCGTTCATGTCGGCTTTATAATCATATCTGATACCCATATGACTTGTCAAGGGGAGATTGCACCTATTTACATAAAGCATGTGTAACATTCTGAGAGTGCTATTCAAATTTTATCATGAAATTTTCAGTCAGTAAGCTTTGTAAATGTTTATTTCTATAGTTCTTCTACAGGTACCAACAAACTCTCCATCATATATGGATATATGTTTAAATCATAAATGGACAAATGAGATTGGGAGAAATTAATGTCCTTAACGATGTTTGTAAGAAAAAGCCAGTGGATGAAAATTTTATTTGTTATTGTTTTCATATTATTCTTCCGTAATAAATTTGCATGCCCAGTTGTTTTCTGAGAACTTTGCTTTCCATCTTGGGAACTGACTGGAGTAATGATTAATTAGAAAAACCGTAATGATAAATAGTCTAGTCAGCACTCCTCTGTTTGGAAGACAAGGTAGGATAGTTAAGTACTTCATCCATAATAAGTCCACTGGAGACATAGGAGGCTACTCATGCCTATGCTCAATCATCTTTTCTCTGTTGGTTTCTAGAAGTGCACAAGAGGTGTCAAAAGGTATTGAATGCATAGGTATTCTATTGCAGTCATTGGCAGTGAGAGAAGTTTATGGAGGCTGAAAAATAGTTAAAACTTGCCAAAAGGGAAGCATCATAACATAACTAGAATTGTAACCGTATTTAGAGGACAATGAACATGTGTAGATCAAGATCAGAGCATATTTTGCAAATCTAGTCCGTGTTGAGGTTAAATGAATCAGCAATAAATAAAAACAGCTTATTGAGCTATAGCGAAAACACTTTCTCTATTTTGTGGAGCAGTTTGCCAGTGGAGTTCGTTTTTATAAATGAATTGAGTGTTGCTATATGCTCTGATTGCGATGTGATGTTCAACTACGAAAGATTGAATCACAAAGAGCATTTGCATGGCTATATGAATTAAGTGTTAGATTGTATTGAAGTCCAAATCTGATAACTTTAGAAATGAAAATCAGTAAAGAATATTCCTCTGGCGGGCAAGTTCCGTTGCTTTAACCGAACTTATGAGACTTAAAAGTTAGTTGCAATCTGCTAAGAAAAGAAGAAAAGAAAAAATTAACAACTGTATAAAGTTGAAGTAATGACCTCTCTTTCATTTTGCTTCATCAAAATTGAAATGTAATATAGCTGTCAATTTCTTGCTGTTCAAATATTTTTTCACTGTATTTTCAGAGACTACAGTTGATGTTCTGCCAAGGCTATTTAAAATCAAGTATGACAGTGGAACTCTGGAAGAGCTTCTTTACGTTGATATGCCCTGTGAATATCAGAATGCAAATGGTCAAATTGTCCTTGACTATGCTAAAGCAATACAAGAAAGTGTTTTTGAACACCTTCGTGTTGTACGCGATGGTCAATTACGTATTGTTTTCTCTCTAGATCTAAAGGTTGAGTCTTGAAATGGCCTGGAAATTTATCTTGTAGATTAATTGTGAATTTAACATTTGATTCTTATCTTATTTTATTCATCTGCCAGATCTGCTCCTGGGAGTTTTGTGCACGACGTCATGAAGAGCTTATCCCTCGAAGATTGATAATACCTCCGGTGAATATTCTAATACTTTTGTTTTGAGTAAATTCACTGTATCTTGTAAGTTGGGCTTTAAAGATGTCATTAAACTTGTTAGCTAGACTTTCTTTTTGATAGGAAGCAGTCAATTTTATTGCAGAAAGGTCATATTCAAGCAAACCCAATACAAGAAACAGCAATACTTGTGATAGCTAGACTTAATCAAGCTTACATGTTATGTTGACATTATTTTATTTTTCGTATTCATTGTTGGGTTGGTTAGTACTTGGTCCATCACTTGTTCCCTTTTTTTCTACTTTAAAAGAAAAAAAAGTTTGTACAAGTTAGAGGGAGAGGGGAAAATAAAAGTTTCTTGGCCTTAAATAGTGTAACAAGATCAGAATGGTCGGGCCTGTGGTTTGCTACCACAAAATTTGAGGTTCGAATCCCCTTACGGGTACCTACATGGCCAACGGTCATAGTTTCCTCCTTCCCAATGATTGTAGGGTTCAGTGGGCGCCCTAGTTTCGAACTCGGGATTGCTAAGCTGGTTCAGAGGATTCCTGGGTATCAAAACAAAAATAAAAAAATAGAAGAAAAATAATGAAGGAAGATAAACTAAATTAGAACCTCAAACCACATATTACTCAAGCCAAGAAGCAGCTAATGAATCAATTGACTTTTGCTATACTCCTGAAATTACTTTCAATTTACGTAAAAGGTTAAAATCCTTAATATAGAACGGTTGTACTTCTGTAGCCCTTTCACAGGTTTCAATCGCTCCCACTCTGCCCAAAGCAGTTTTGATGCTGCATTGGGTTGCATAACTGAAGCTTCATTGGGAATAATCTCAGAAATATCAGAGGTTGTGGCTTCTCCAAGTTATAGAAATCGTTAATATCTGAACTTTTTAACCTCTCTGTTGGTACCATTTTAGAAAAGATTTAAATAAACTCCTTTCTACAATCCTCAATGATCCCTCACTGTTCAAGACCTGGTTGAGGTTGTGGCCTCTCCAAGTTATAGAAATTGTTAAAATCTGAACTTTTGAACCACACCTTTGGTACCAGTTTATAAAAGATTTAAGTAAACCCCCTTCTACGATCCTCAATGATCCTTCACTGTTCAAGACCTGGTTGATTTGTTACCTGAAAAATTGCCGTAAAAAATAATTTTATTCCCTAATCTATCTGTTTAATTTTTTTTTTCTGAATTTAGAATTACCTCTATTACTACCTCAAATTGAATTGTCTTGGATATCTCTGGTGGCTTAACTTTCAAATATTTTAAGTTACTTTATCGTTATCCATTTAAATAGATATCCTTTCACACATCAGTTTTTGGTGCAGTGCTGCTAGGTGGTAATGGGTAGATTTTGATAAATTGTTTATCATTCTAAATGACTAATTCATAGTTACTATTTCCAGGTAAGTCAACTTGGAGCTGTTGCACAAAAGTACCAAGCTTCGGCTCAGAATACAGCAGCCAACTTATCTTCACCTGATCTGCAGAGTAATTGCAACATGTGAGTTAGTTACTCTCTTAATTTGATGTACTTTGAATCCGCTTTATATGTTGAATTCTTGGTGGCTCATGATATAATTTTTTTGTATGCTTTTGAGTATCATTTTCTCATTCTACAAGTGAGGTTGGTCCAGTGGTATGTCCATCACACCTACGTCACAAGGTTGTGGGTTTGAGTTTTTCCCTCTCCCCCAAAACCCAGAATTATTGTAATATTTTTTTAAAAAAGTATCATTTTCATCTTATAAAAAGATATTGGATAACACACCTCTTTCTCAATTCGAACCCCAAACCCCAACTCCCACCCCCACCCCCACCCCCAACCACCCCAACTCCAACTCTTGTGTGTGTACGCCTTCACATTTTTGGTTCTTGAGGATGTGTGTGTGTGTGAATATGGATCTCTCTCATATGCATAGCTGCAAATGTCACCTAGGGTTTTGCAACTTCAAAACTTGACATTTGAGTAATGTTGTTTTGCCATTTTATGTTGTTTTTCACGGGTTTGTGATTATATTTAAACACCGTCTGTTCTGCCTTATCTTTAGAATTGGTGGGAGGTACATAAGACAGTTAAATGAGAAAAAATATAGGCAACATGCACTCATGCAGAATCAATTTCTTGCTTGGCAGCTTGAAAATTTTAAAGTTTTGCACTATTTGGGCCTAACTTTTCTTGACAATTGCTGCTGCTCAAGATGCGGAAAATTGTTGAGCAAATTACTGAATCTATGGTCTTTTTTAATTAATTGATCCATAGTTTAAGATTTTTGACTTCAGGGAACAAACAAAATAAAACCTGCCTGTACTAACTGAAGCCCAATTATAAATATTACTGTTAGGCCCTTACATAACTCACAGCATCCAAGTTACTTTATTGTTAGATGATCTAAATTCTAAAAGAGAACATGTCCATTGGCTTCATTAACTCTCTTTTATGTTTATGAGCCTTTTGTCTCCCTTAACAATGATCAATGTTCTTCCTAGTGTATATATTACTGAGGTTGATCATATATCTAATAGTAAATATCGGCTTTGAATTGAGTCTTGTATTTTACTGTTATTCCTGATGGCATCTGAGGAAACACTTTCTGCATTGAGTTTTAGTTTGGTTAATTTTCCCTTTTCACTCTGCAAAAGAAAGTAATTTCTATTCTACATTTCTTTGCCTGATAATTGGTGACTTTTTGTGGAACATTTATGCTCATTATTTGACCTTTATTTCACTTGGATTAATCAAAATATGTTGTTTTTTCAGGTTTGTTACTTCTGCTCGTCAATTAGCAAAAGCCTTGGAGGTCCCTTTAGTGAATGATTTAGGGTATACGAAGAGATATGTTAGATGTCTTCAGGTATTATTGAATGCTAGCATTGTTTCTTGGCTTTTGTGTGAACTATATGATTGAATATTGCCTGTCCCTTTTAGATCCCAGTATTTGCACATTTAAAGTGCTATTTGGCTGTCAAGTGCATTGTTGGTATTTAGTGCATTCCAGATGCATGTTTTTATTTTTATTTTTATTTATTTATTTAAAAGATCAGCTTTCCGAGGATAATTTTTGTTTACAGTTTAGATTGTTGTCTTGCACAGTTACATTTTACTCTGTACTTTTCTTGTTGTACAACACCCTCATCTCATAATATATATGTAATTTATAGAAAATCTGAAACCGCTTAAGAACACTATTATTTTTTGTTTGTTTTATTTACCATCTACATCAAGTAATGGAATGATTATGAGAAATATTCATATAAGATAACTGCAATATGCTGGATGTTGAAGTCACATAATGTATACATCTCTTTTTTTTGGTGTAATATGATATTAAGATTTGTTTCTTGAAAAGATGATTTTTTACCATAGCATAAGCCTAAAGGTTAAACTAAATAAGCGGTCAATTAATATTTGCAACATAAGAGATCCTTTAATTCAAACATTAGTATCAATGTACTAAAAGAGAACCTGTGAACATTAATGCAGTTGAGAACCTTTATCAATACCTATTAGGGGATAATGCAATTAGTTGGAGATGAGGTTGCTTCTGAAGAAAAAAATGAACAATTCAATACGCAGAAACTAAATGCTAAAATCATTTATAATAAAATTAAAACGAGGAAAAACCAGTGAGAAAGAAACACCTGATGCATAATGCCATTGTTCATCTTTCTTCTATAAACATAGTATGCTTTTAACAATATAAAATCCCTTAGTAAAGGCATGTTACGAATGAGAGCACATAGAACTTGATATGTCGATAGATCAATAGTATCATTAAGTTTATCATGGTGTTTCAGTGGATAAAATTATAAGTTGGTATCTTGAACTACTGAACCAATAATTGAAATATCCATCAATACCTAGTTCCAGTAATTCATGTTGATGGGATCAGAATAGATTTGAACTTTTTTACGTGGTGAAAGCCAAGGTAAAGTTGTGGTTGTAGTTGCAATTGAGGAGGCAATTGTGGCTGTTGCAGAACCCAACGTGATATAGGGTGTATGTGGAGAGGTGGATGCTGGAGTTGTTAGTTTCTGGTTGGTGTCTGTCAACCTTTGTGAAAGTGATTGATGCCCATGTTTTTGTACTTAATCACGTCAAACCAATCTTTGAAATAATGCCACCTAAGTACAAGATGTCTGGTTATTAACTACTATACCCTTTTCTTTTCTTATTTTAATTAGTTAGTTATCAATAAATGGCCATAGACGTGCATCCGTTTAAGTGGATTCGTTAATATGTTTCTATAAATAGAGAATGTAAGCATTTCTGAAAGCTGGAATTAATGCTTCCAACCTTCCTGGTTATTAAATAATAATTGGGATCTAAGCTAGTTGAGTCTACTGTAGGCTACTCTAGGGTTAATTTTGTCAATATGGTGCTTTTGCATTCTTATTGAACTGATAACATGATTAGACATGGTAATACATTTTTATCTTTCTTATCATGAATAAATGCAATTTAGTTCCAAATCTTATCATGAATAAATGCAATTTAGCTTTTTGTTTAGTTTTCCACCCTCCTTTTAGAGTAAAGTGGGAAAGTATACGGGAGAATGATGTTAAAGGTTACATACAAGTGTTGTTGGGTGCTTAGCTACCAGTATAATCTTTCTTTTCTAATTGTAACTTAACAAGTGAATACTTAGATTAGCTCTTTATTGATGAATTTGGGACTCAATTTCTGCATAGACGGTTTAATTAGAATTTTCTTTGTTCATATATTTTCTTGATAAATTGCAGATATCGGAAGTGGTTAATAGCATGAAGGATTTGATTGATCATAGCGGAGAAACTGGAAAGGGACCTATGGGTAAGCTTTACAGAATCCTTGTTTTCTTATTTTATAAATCTTGTTCATATCTCAGTTTATTTAATAAGCATAATTGTTACAAGAATTGTTCTTTTCTTTTCTTTTTTTCCTTTTGTTTTTCCCTTTCATCTCTCTCTTTTGGTGGTGCAAGAATCCATCCATTCCCTATAATGATAGATTTTGGTTATCCATTACCCATTCCCTTTTGGTAGCATTTGCAATAATGATAGATTTTGGTTATCCATTACCAATTCCCTTTATGCTACTAGTGACTTCTTGCTTGTCCTTCAGAATGTTTGGCCCAGTTTTCTCGGAGGACCAGCTCAGACCCATCTTCTGGCCTTCTTGTAGCTCAACAACCTGAGGAGCAGCAGCAGATTGGGGAACTGAATGTGAGTAATGATCATAATTCGTTACAGGCAAGTGTTGTTCAGCCTTCTACAAGTAATGGTGCTGGAAGTATAACCAACTCCCATGGCATGATGTCCACCTCTACTTCTAACATCTCCATTGTTGGGGTGCTCCACCAGAATTCTATGAATTCACGAATTGAAAGTCAGATAAATAATCCAAACAGTCCTTATGCCGGGACCCCAGTTCAGATCCCATCTGCAGGGTCCTCAACTACTCTTCCGTCAGCTCAAACCAATCCCTCTTCTCCCTTCTCATCGCCAACACCATCCTCGTCTAACAACCTCCCTCAAAGTTCTCAGAAGGCCGTAGCAGCACCAGTCACTACAAATAACATCAGTTCAATGAATTCATCAGCACAAGTCCCAATTAAGCCGTCATCTCAGTCAAATGAGGTCGATCCAAATGACTCAGAAAGCTCTTTTGAGAAGATTTTACAAGAAATAATGATCTCCTCACAAGTTAGCTCAGGTGGTATTAGGATTAATGTCGGTTCTGTTGGGAATAATGTCAAGAGCATTAATGGGCCGGCACAATTAAGTCACAATTCAATTAGCAATGGCAGTTGCCTAGTGGGTAATGGGATATTTAATAACCATTCCGCCATCAGCACTGGACTTGGGAACTTGGGCGGTGTGCCAGGTCTCTCCACCACTGCTTGTGGAATAAAAGGAAGTCATGGAAATAACTTGGGGGCTTTGACAGGAAGGGCAGGCATGCCATTGATGCCTCAGGATGCTAGCATGAACTATCAACAGCAACTGGAAATGGCCAACAGGTTGCGAAACGGGCTTGGAGCAGTAAATGGCTTCAGTAATCTCCAATCTGAATGGAAATTGCCCTGAATAGGAATATTGAAGGTTTTTTTTTTTTGTATTTTTGCTTGTTTTTGATATCTTGTTTGCACGCTCTTCCTGATATGATAATACTTTTGGTGATGATACAACGTGTGCCTGTCTAGACTTCGGTTGGAGTTGGGAGCTTTGGTGCATAGCTACAGTGGTTTTTTTTTTTTTTTTTTTTTTTTTTTCCGCTTGGCTCTAGATTTACAGGCAAGGAAGATATACAACTTATGTTTTTTTTTTTAATAAAAAAAAAGAAAAAAAAATTAAAGTAGAATTGTTTTCTTTCGTTTCTCTTGTTTCCTTTTTGTACAAGTACTTTGCCTTTTCGAATCTGAGAGTACTTTGTGGAGTTCCCTTTTGGAGGTCTCTGTATTTATATAATTTCCTTATGGCAACTGGTCCTTGTAAACATCTTCAAAATGGAACTTAGCTTGAGACTTTACCTTAAAAGGGACTTTTCATTGTTTTCTCCAGCAAAATGAAAATGAAATTTATATACAAATCTCACTAGTTGTAATAAAAATGCTATTAGTTTTACCTTCCGAGTGGCTTGTTTAGTTTAGTAATATTCTAGGTTTGAGTAGCCATGTTGATAGTAAATCCAAAAAAAAATAAAATATTGGTTTTTGTTTTTATTGTTAGAGCCAATTTGATAATTTTATGAAAAATTAAAATCAGTTTCTCTTGTAATTTTGGTACAACGATACCTTTTAAAAAAAAAATATATAAAAAAAATAAAACCTGATAATCCCCCATTTTACTCCTAACTAAAACATTTTCTTTTAGATAAAATATATTTTTTAAATAATTTAAATTAAGACAAAATTGGGCAGAAAAAATTGTATGGTATTTTTTTTTATATTTTTTATATTTTAAATATGGACATGTGGCATACAATTAAAGGTTGCATGTTATAAAATAAAAATATCCCTCCAACCATTAAATTTGATTAATTGTCGACCACTGGTACTGGTAGTACCAAATTAAGGTATAAATATACGAAAATTTTCACATAAATGTACACTGATGAAATTATATAAGAACATTAAATGTAAGCCACTCATTTTATATATGAATGTATGCACTTGGTATGTATTTGTTAATTGATAAATGACTTTATTTATAGATATGGATATCGTGACTCCATTTATTAAATGTGAGTAAAATATCATCATATGGATATTTTAAAGTATTGGATATTAAATCTCAACATTAAGTTTTCAATGAGTCAATTGAAATATAGCTTTTGGACAAGTCACAATATCCAAGTTCAAAATGTAGTCATATGAGTAAATATAGTAACTAGGAGAGCTATAAACGGTCTATCAGCTATTGACAATTATTGGTATTTTTCACGAGATTACACTATTTTCAATAAGGTTGTCTAGGGTATGAATGAAGAATAATGATTTATTCTATCTTTATTTAAGAGTTCAATTTTAGTTATTTAGTGAAATGAACTAAAATTAATAAACCTACCAATAAGAAAAACCATGTGCCAAAAAAGGCATTTTTGATTGAGCATGTTAGTTCCATAATCCAAATGATAAATCCTATCAAGATTAAGGATCCTGGATGTCATACTATTTCTTGTGTTATAGGTGATCTTTTGAATGATAGAGCTCTACTTAATTTAAGAGCGAGAGTTAATTTGTTGCCATATTCTGTGTATGTGCAATTGGGATTAGGGAAGCTGCAACCCACACCTGTGAGACTCCAGTTAGCCGATAGGTCTATCAAAAATCCTAGGGGAATCATACAAGATGTTCTGATCAAGGTTGATAAATTTTATTTTCATGTGGACTTCATTGTTATTGATACTAAACCTGTATTGAAACACTACTGGGCAAATTCCTATGATTTTGGGTCGTCCTTTCCTAGCTACCTCCAATGTCAGAATTAATTGTCGTAATGGTGTGAAGAAGCTATCATTTGGGAACAATGACTGCAGAGCTTAATATTTTTAATGTTAGCTAGCAACTTCAAGACCAAGAAGAGGTATGTGAGATTAACATGATTGAACAGGCATATCTTGATCCATTCTTAAAATATTGATGATGACCCATTGACAAAGAAATTAACTCAGTCTGACCTAGGAATTAAAGGAGATTGTTTGAGTGATAGAGCAATTTTTGTGGCTAAATCTTTTTCTTCTCTTGAATCTACAACGATACTATTTGTAGGGAAAAATTCTTAGTTAGACTCGAAAGTAGAAGAGATTCGTACTATTTTTTCCATGTGGCCCAAGTGGCCTTGAAGGCCAAAGCCTCTAACACTTGGTATATTGATAGTGGGTGTTCTAGGCACATGATCGGAAACTAGAGTTTCTTTGAGACTCTTGTTATGGAGGATGGTGGATTTGTCACCTTTGGTGATGGTTCACAGAAGAAGGTTATAGGAAAAATAAACGTATCTATCCCCAGTTTGCCTCCTTGCCCAATGCTCTTTATGTAGATGGCTTGCAAGCCAATCTCATTAGCATATCACATTTGAGTGATGAAGGGCTTTCAGTTATGTTTGGCAAAGTTGATTGCTTTATTCTAAAAGAAAATGGACAAGTTTTATTGAAAGGCAAGAGATCAAGTGACAATTGTTATTGTCTTGATTCCAATGACATCTATTGTAATTTGTCTAGTTGTGATCAAGTTGAATTGTGGCATCAAAGGTTAGGTTATATGAATTTCAAGGATTTGAAAGTTCTTGAGAGGTTGAATGTTGTGAGAGGTCTTCCCAAGTTTGGGAATAGAGTTGAGAGAGTGTGTGGACCTTGTCAACAAGGGAAGCAAACTAAGAGTGTGCATAAAAATGGTAAGTATCTTACCACTACAAAACCATTAGAACTTCTTCACATGGATCTTATGGGTCCCATGCAAACCGAGAGCCTTGGTGGTAGGAGATATATTTTTGTATGTGTTCTATTACATGGACTTATTTTCTTAGAGAAAAATATGAAAATGTTAAACAATTTGAAATGCTTTGCACTAAAATTCAAAATGAAACGAATTCTCACATTACAAGCATTAAAATAATTAGGAGTGATCATGGTAAAGAATTTGAAAATGCTTGTTTTGAAATTATTATAATAGTGTTGGTATTTCTCATGAGTTTTCAGCTCCTCAAACTCCTCAACAAAATGGGGTTGTAGAGAGGAAGAATAGGGTCCTCCAAGAGATGGCTCATGTGATGTTGCTTAGCAACAATGTTCCTAGGCATCTTTGGGCCGATGCCGTGAATACAACTTGTTATAAAGGAAATAGAGTGTTTTTAAGGCCTAGTACTGGGTAAACCTCCTATGAATTATGGAAGGGTAGGAAGCCAAATGTTAGCTACTTCCATTCATTTGGAAGTAAATGCTACATTCTCAATGGCCGAGATCAACTTGGCAAGTTTGATGCTAAGAGTGATGAGGGGATTTTCATTGGCTATGCTCTAAATAGTAAGATCTATAGAGTGTTTAACTTAAAAACTAGAAGAGTCATGGAATCATCCAATGTCGTCATAGATGATTAAAGGCCAAAGTTGAGTAACCATGATGAGAAGGTTAGTGTGTCTCATGATTTACCTTTAAAGGAGTGTGGTGAAACTTCAAGTGATGTGAAATTGGATCATAGTGAAGAGAATGATAAATCTCTTGATAGAGATCCATCTTTGGACTCTAATGAACCCATTCCTTAGGTTAGGAGACATCATGATAAAAGTAATATCATTGGAGATGTTAATGAGGTTGTTAGGACTAGACAACAAATGACTAATCAAATTAGCTATTCTTGTTACACCTCTCAAATTGAACCCAAAAAGATTAATGAAGCCTTAAATGATGAATTTTGGGTTTTTGCCATGTAAGAAGAGTTGAATCAATTTGAAAGAAATGAGGTTTGGACTCTAGTTCCTAGACCTAATAATTCTAATGTCATAGGCACCAAGTGGGTGTTTAGGAACAAGTTAGATGAAAATGGAAACATTGTGCGCAACAAAGCTAGACTTGTAGCACAAGGATACTCTCAAATTGAGGGTATAGACTTTGAGGAGACTTTTACATCGGTTGCCCGTCTTGAGTCTATTAGGCTTCTTTTGTCCATATCATGTGCGCACAAATTTAAATTACATCAAATGGATGTTAAGAGTGCCTTCTTAAATGGTTTTTTGCAAGAGGAAGTGTACGTTGAGCAACCTAAAGGGTTTGTGGATCCACACCACCCCAATCATGTCTATCAAGTCTTTGTATGGGTTGAAACAAGCTTCAAGGGCTTGGTATGAGCGCCTCAATTTTTATCTTATTGACAATGGCTACTCAAGAGGTAGTGTTGACAAGACCCTATTCATAAAAGGTAACAAAGATGAGCTTTTCATTACTCAAATCTATGTTGATGACATTGTGTTTGGTTCCACCAACAAATCCAAAGTCTAACAATTTGTTGAGGTCATGTCTAATGAATTTGAGATGAGTCTTGTTATAATTACTTTCTAGGTTTGCAAATTAAACAATTGGATGATGGGATCTTCATATCCTAAGCTAAATATGCCAAGAACCTAGTGCAGAAATTTGACCTTGAGAATGCCAAACATTGTGACACACCTATGAGTACCACATTGAAACTTGGCAAGGATGATAATGGGAAAAGTGTGGATTAAACCCTATATCGTGGCATGATAGGTAGCTTACAAGTAGGCCCGATATAGCCTTTAGTGTTGGTGTGTGTGCTAGGTACGAAGCAAGTCCCAAGGAGTCCCATATCTCCCCCGTGAAGAGAATCATTCGTTATGTGAATGGGGCATCCAACTATGGGATATGGTACTTTTTTGATACTAATGCTAGTCTAGTTGGCTTTAGTGATACAGATTGGGCAGGTAATTGTGATGATAGGAAGAGTACACCGGGAAATTGCTTCTTCTTAGGAAACAACTTAGTGTCTTGGTTTTGCAAGAAGCAAAACTCTATTTCTTTATCCACAGCCGAGGCCGAGTATGTAACAGCTGGGAGTGCTTGCACACAACTCCTATGGATGAAGCAAATGCTTGTGGACTACGGTTTTGATGAAGGTACTCTAACATTCTATTATGATAACATGAGTGCTATAAACATTTCAAAGAATCCTATCCAACATTCTAGAACCAAGCATATAAACATTAGACACCATTTGATTAGAGAGCTAGTTGAGAGAAAATGCATTGTACTTGAACATGTTGGCACTAATGATCAACTAACGGATTTGTTCACTAAACCATTGGACTCAACTAGGTTTAAATCACTTAGTAAGTCTATTTGGATCTGTCATATGTCTTGATGAGTTTTGGTGTTTGACCCCACATGGGGAACTCAAGCAAAGAGAGCGAACTTGCATTTCAATAAGCGAAAATAATTGTTCAAATTTATGCTCTTTAATTAATTGCTTGAGTATCATGGTTGCATATGCTAGTATATGAATTTTTATTCAATAAGTGTGTCTTTACCTTGTTTAAAATTCATGTCTCATTTATGTTCAAACATGCATTTTTAGACTAGAAAATTTGATTGGGAAGTATATTTGATAGACCCAAATTTTATCTCCATATTTATATGAACTTGAGTTTGACATGCAAATATTATGCATGAAGTAATTGTATGAAATTGTGTGTGAGTGCAATTGACAAGGCTAAACTCAATATGGACCTTGTGTCCATTCAACGAATTAGGATGTCTCTTCTTAATGGTTGAACAAAACAACAATCAATAAGGATTTTATATCCATTCAATCAATAAAGATTTTATATCCATGTCTTGATTGGCCATTAAGAATTGATGATATTGCTTGTGTGATTCAAAGGCTTATTGTTTTGAATTCTCTTGGAATCTCTTTTGATATTTGCTTTGCCAAATACCATATTTTTGAAAGTTGATGTTGTATGTCTTTTATCCAAGGCAATACCTTCACACATTTTCTTGAAATTAAACTTCCTTGTTCTTCACTCTCACTTAATTAAATTACATAAAGTTGTTGTATATGATTATGCATTTAATGTGCATATATCTCTCTTTGTCAAAGTGACCCGGTTAGGAAATACTCCTTTGTATATCTTGTGACAAAAAGGGGGAGTAGTGTTGGATTTAGGGGGAGTTGATATTGGCATGATTTAATGGGAGACTGACCTATTGAGAGGAAGAAGACCTATTTAGGGGGAGCTTTTGCTATTGCATTGTTGATTGCATGTTGCTTGTTTATATTATATGCAAATTGCTCTTGTTATTTATTTATCTTGATCACCTCACATACACTTGTCTTGGAAAGTGTAGTTACTTTGTTTTGTAGGGATGATCATTCTACAAGAGATAGAAGATTTGAAGATCTAGACTTAGGTTTCTCTGTGTAATGTAGAATGTGTTTGTTGACCCTTTGTTTATTGGTGAGGATGAATTGTGAGTGGTGATTTTGTCACGAAATAGCAAAAGGGGGAGATTGTAAGTTCCTCGGTTTTTGATTGACTTATTTCGGTTAACAAACCACATATTTTGGGGTTAATATGTAAGGGTAGTTTAGGCCATCATTGTTCGTGACCAAGCTCAAGCTTCAAAGGTAAAATCACTTGTTTAACTTTCATTGAAGAGGTATTAGTGCACACACACATGCTCTTATGCATGTTTTGATCATCTTGCATGCTTGCTTATTTACCTTATTGTGTGCCTTAACTCTTGCTTGGGTGTTTGATGTATCTTGTTTGCCTTAAAAGAGGATTTTTTCTCTGGTCAGTTGTTCAGACGCTCCCTGTGCATTGCCTCCGTCGCGGTCTGTACAACGGTGTTCTCCAGTGGTTGCACGCTGCTGCTACCGCAGCCTGTGCCATTTGCATGCACATCGATCTCCCAAGCGAAGTTTCCCAGGCATCGCATGCGTTATAGACTGCGGTCTGTGCACTTACATGCACAACGGTCTATAGAACGGTGGTGTCCAGGCGATGCACCGCTCTTTGTGCCGTGGTCTAGAAACTTACCTGTACCGGGGTCTAGCCAGTGGTCCTGACAGGATCTGGTTACCTTTCATCCAAAACGACGTCACTTTGTGTAGGGCACCATATATATATGTTCTCTTCACCTCTCTTTGGTTCTAAAGGAGTCCAAGACACCATCTTTGAGCAACCTAGCTTTTCTTGAGAGAGAAAGACTCCAAAACACTCATTTTTACTCAACCTAACTTCATCTCATGGTCATCTAGTTTCATTCTAGGATCATTTAAGCATGGAGCATCATCTTCTTCTTGGCTAGGTAATTTCTATATGCTCTAGACTTTATAGTTTCATTACTAAGACATGTATACCTAGGTTTTAGTTTTTATTGCAAATCAAATGCATGCTTGTATGTTTTATAGCTTTTATGACATTCTTGTTGTATTGATTGTTGGTTGAGAGTATTGATTAGTGATAGCTAGAATTTAGGACGATTTTACCTTTCTAGCTAATTCTTATTGTCTTTGCATTTAGAATATTGATATATAGGATTTGCATCTCTAGTCATTATTAATCCTAGATAAGCATGAATGTTTTGACCTATCATTTCTGCATATAGAATATCGTTGCATATTCACTTAGGCTGCCATTATGTCTTCATTGTTAATTAAGCTTGTGGCTAAGTGGTTAGTGCACAAGATTGGTGATCCAAAATCACTATAAAAGGCCCGTCAGGTAGAGTGAAATGGTTAGTAACCATATTGGGTGTGACGGGAGGTCAACATAGGTTGTAAACTTTTACTCAATAGTGGATTTTAAGGATTGAGTGTGGCGCACTGAACAGCCAGTGGTTTTTCCCATTTGGAGGGTTTCCACGTATATTTTATGTGTTGTTATTACTTTATGTTTATTGTCATTTTATTTGAAAACTTGGTAGAATGGGGTAGTTTTGCAAATATTGATTAACTCACAAAATTGGTAATCAATCGAATTAAAAACCTATTCATCCCCCATCTAGGTTTATAGACACACACTTTCTAGGGAATTTCAATTGGTATCAGAGCAGGTGCCTAGATATACTTAGGTGATCCGTGCTTTGTGTGTGTCTTGCTTTGTGCATTTTGTGTGTTGCATTACATTTGCATCTTATTCATTCATTACCCTCAAACACTATGAGTGTAAACGGTGGTAGTCATGAGGGAGCCTCAAGTACAAGACCCCCCTTGCTTAATGGGGTGAATTATGCTTCTTGGAAGGGCAAGATGGAATCTTATCTTTTCCAAATAGATGGTCGTGCTTGGATGGCTATTGAAGATGGGTACACTCCTCCAACAATAACCATTGAAGAGGGAGATGAAGTTCTCAATCCTAAATCTCAATGGAGTACACAAGAATTTGAGGCATGTAAGTGGAACAACAAGGCCATGGATGCCATCCTTTACGCCTTGAACGATAATCAATACAAGTTGACCCAAACCACCAGGAATGCAAAGGAGGCTTGGGAGATTCTTCAAACGGCTCATGAAGACACTGAAGTAGTCAAGGACTCCAAGCTCCAAGTTCTTCAAACACAATTTGAGATGAATAAAATGGAGGAGGAAGAGTGCTTCAATTACTTTAAGGTGAAGTTAATGGATATTGTAAATCAAAGCCATCAACTAGGTGGTCCATACTCAGATAGAAGAATCAAGCAAAAGATTATGAGGTCACTTCCTAAAAGATTTGAGTCTAAGGTAACATCACTTGAGGAGAATAGTGACTACAAGAATATGAAGCCTAGTGAAGTGTTCGAAAGACTTCTAGCTTATGAATCTAGGTGGACCTCTACACCAACACCTCTAAAGAAGCAAAAGAGCATTGCATTGAAGACCTCTAAGGTTGAAGAGAAGGAGGAGGATGACTCAGATGAGAAGATGGCCCTTATGGTAAAAAGGAATAAGAAGTTAATGAAGTTTGAGAAGGTATAAAGCATGCCATCATGGCCATGGATTATTTTATAAAATGGGTAGAGGTAGAAGCATTGGATCATCATATAACTAAAGCTAATACGACCAGATTGGTAAAGAAGAATATCATTTACAGATTTGAGGTACCATGTACATTAATTACAGACAATAGAACCCAATTCGACAGTGACAACTTCGTAAACATGTGTCAGGACTTCCGTATACGGAATTACTATGCTACACATAGCACACTTTTAGAGTCTAAGACCAACAACCAGAAAAGGGAAAGTTAGATGCAAGAAAAGGGAATTGGCCATACAAGCTACAAGAAGTCTTGTGGGCATATCGAACTACAGAAAGAACCTTGACAAGAGAAACTCCCTACGCATCGGCTATTGGAACAAATGTGGTGATCTCAATCGACGTTATCCACAAATCATCAAGGGTGCAATTCTTCCATCCGAGACAGAATTGGAAATGCTAGAACAGAACCTAGATGAGTTAGAAGAGAGAACTATCAAGGATAAGGAATGCCGCCTATCAAAAAAGAGCAGCCATCTATTATAATTCTCATGTCCGAATCAGGAGATTCCAGCTAAGGGACTTAGTTCTCAGAAGGGTGTCCCAAAACACGAAGGAAAAATCAGTTGGATCCCTGGCAGACAAATGGGAAGGGCCATACCAGGTGATCGTAAAAGTTGGTCATGGAGCGTACCCTCTCGCTTGACTAGATGGAGACAAATTGCCCAGACCGTGCAATGCTCAGTACCTGAAGACATTCTATCCTTGAGAATTCCGTACCTTTAAAATGTTCTTTGAATTTTAGTTTAGATATTAGTTTGTTCATTCTTTAACAAATTAGCTAATTTGATGGTGTTTCTGTTTAGCATCTCAATAAAAATACCCTCAAGGGAGAAGTTTTTAGAAGTAAAATAAAAGTGTTCTAAATTTTCGTTAATAAAAGCAATCTCTGACTCCTTAAAAATCACTAAAAATCTGACAAGGGGACCCGAGAGGCCTAGTGAGGGGGCTAAAAACATGTGTCCCAAAGACCGTGTACACTCACCGAAACTAACTAGGTGTATAGAAACACTATTAGAGCACCTTCAGGTCATAGATAACTGATGGTGTGAACTAAAAGTTGAATGAGGAATAAATTAGTTATACTTGAAACAATTGTCAACACAAACTTTAGCATTTTCTGTAAAAGATAGTAAAATATAAGCTACCCTTATTACAACGAATCTTGAACAACAAACTATTGGGAGACATTCCAATGACTTAGTTGACAGACAAAAGACAAGCGTCTATAAAGTATATACCATGTGCATGGTCTACAAAAGAACACTACTTGATGAAAAATCAACAAAGCGATCAGGAAATAAAGCAACCGGTTGGGTTAGAATAGTACCATCCAATGCTGTTACGCAAACGATCTATGATACTGAATAAACTTGACCCCCCCCATATGGTGTTTGGAAGGTGAGAAAAATTGGGAGAAAATTCTGCACTCAAATTTTGAATCTCATCTTTGAATGAAAAGTGAGAGGGAATGGATAAATAAAGGAGAGGTAATGAATAAGAGTGAAAGAAATGACCAAAAAGGATAAGAAGGCACAATCTTGCTTGCTGATTGAGATGGCGCGTAGGCATCTCGGGCAGCAAGCCTTCTTGCCCGAGATGGCCACGTGCCATCTCGAGAAAGAAGAGCTTGGTGCTGTATTCTTTTCCTTTATCTCCCTTCGTGTTCTTTGACCATTCTCCGGCCTCTGAACTCAGAATTCAAATCCATTTACGGATTATGAACCGTAACTCTCTCACGGACATGGACATATAAGATACTCAACCCAGAAAATAAGAATTCGACTCAATATATGAGGATAAAAGATTTCACATGAAAACAATCGGAGGTCCATCTCAATCCTGAGATAAATGATGGACTTATGGTTGCAAGTGTTATCATTTGATCTATCCATGAGTACGGTTATATGGCATAATCTATCCTCGATAGTTTGGTGGTATTGATTTGTTAATCGATAGAGGACTTCATTTATATATATAGTCATCGTGGCTCCATTTATTAAATGTGAGTAGAATACCATCATATGGATGTTTTGAGGTATTAGATATTAAATCTTAACGATAAGTGTTCAATAGTGTCTATTGAAATATGGCTTCTGGACAAGTCAATATATCCAAGTTCAAAATGTGGTCATATGAGTAAATATGGTACTTGGAGAGCTATAAGCGGTCGATGAGCTCTTAGCAATTACTAGTATTCTTCATGAGGATACACTATCTCCATTAAGAACATTAACTTATTCTATATTTATTTAAGAGTTCAATTTTAGTTCTTTAGCGGAATGAACTAAAATTAATAGATCAGACCTAAGTGAATCATTTGTTGATTGTTGTTATATGTATATTTTTGTCGAATGTACACATCACTGACAAGGTGGATAGTCCCTTAAAATTGCCAGGTAGATATCCGAATAGGCTTCCAGAAAATATCCTTCAAGACATCACTAAGGAATATGAATCCGAGTAAGTGTGAATACAAGTATTCGATAAAGTTAAGACCTGCTCGGGACCAGGTGATGTCTTGTTCTACTCGGGACCAAGTGACATCATGTTTTACTTGGGACAAAAATGAGAAACCCGAATATAGAAATCCAGTACATAATTCGCACGTGGGTGAACCAAGAGTCATGCTCAAATACGTAAAGACATCCATATCAAGAAGAATTTCTAGAAGAATAAAATACCAAACATGAAACAGGTTCCAAATCAGGCAACACCTTTACTTCTTCGAGAAGACTGCACATTTATAAGGAAATAAGTTCTAAACAGACTATATCACTAGAGTCTCATTCGATCTCCATACAATCTCTGAAATAGGAAAGAAGATAAAGACGACTCAATCAAGCAACCGGTCCTAATTAAATATAAATTATTTTCTTTTACTTGTACAATGGGGATTAGGGTTTTATGCATGTATAAATAGACCCATAATCTCGTCATTAAAGGATATATAGAACGAAAAGTACACAGAAAATCACTAGCAGAGAGAGAAAAAAAAGATCTTAAGGTGTAATTCTTGTTTTCAATAGTGGATTTGGCTCGGTTGTTTATTCAACCACCAGTGGATATTTCTTCGATCACCGGAGTTTTACCACGTAAACTCATGTCATATTCACTTCAAATTGCATTCTTTCTCTCTCTCTTTGATAGGTCATAACTAAATCCAATATTGTTGGCTTTCTCATCCATCAAGAAATCGACGACGACAACAATTGGTGTTAGAAGAAGGGGGCTGAACCTTCGATCTGATTAAGCAATGGCTGGTAGCGGATGCAGAAACAGTTATAGGGATATTCAGAAATCTTCAGATAATGCTCATATAGATGGGGAGTACATGAGAACCATCTACAACCGCCGAGAACCAACCAGCACCCGTGGTTGGTATCCAACAAATCTCTCCTACCAGTGAAGACATAACGCGTTGTTTCAATGAGGCACTACAACAGCTACTGACGGACGCGATAAGAGAAGGAGTAAATCTATTTGCTGCAGAGGCCCATCCTCCAAACCCTCCACCTACAAGGCTCTGTTCGGTTATAGTTGGGCCATAACTAGATGTACCAGAAAATGGTAGGAACTTGGGTCAAATCAATCAAGTTAGGGATATAACACGCAACTAGGACAAAGGTCGTGAAACGTCCGAAGAAGGACAACCACGGCTGAGTCACGGTCAGATGTCCCATGATAGACACCGTAACTATGACCGGCATAGGGATCGGTCATCATCATCAGAGGATAGTTATCGACACCATCGCAAACGTCATCATGGAACCATACGTCTGTAAGGATTGGCCCGTGGGACTCGGGATCGGAGTGAAGAGGGGCTAGAAACAGGTATGACGATCACCCGATTGTTTAACCATCATGCAGAACCTGTGGGGGACATAGATGTTACGATTCAGAGCCTGACCCCGAGAAGTTGAAAACAACATGCGTCAAATGGACGCGTTGGTTAGGCGATATGGATATAACGAGTTATCTGATGATGATTATGATAATTCTTTTACCAGGGACATCCTGCGAACCCTATTCCCAGAAAGGTTCAGGATGCCACACGTGTAATAGTTTAAGAAAGATACAGATCCTAAAGGAAACGTCAGACGATATAAAAGCGCTATGGCTCAATATGCCGACAGTGACCCTTTACTGTGTCTAAATTTTCTACAAACTCTAGAAGATACAAGCTCAAGATGGTTTGGAAGATTGCCCCCAGCAAGTATTGGGAGTTTCAGCGAATTGAGCAGGAGTTTTTCGAGACAGCTCCTGGGCAATGTGCACAGGAAAAAGTCAGTCGCTTACCTTTCTCAGCTAAAGCAAGGGAATGACGAGTCACTAAAAAAATACCTGAGGAGATACGGCCAGGCGATCACAGAAATTGGTATTGCAAATGACGAAGCCATAATTGCTGCATTCATAAACAACCTGCAGAATAGACGACTGTCTTTTAACCTAAGAAGGGCTCGTCTAACCAGATATGCATATATGATGATATGGCTGGAGGGTATGCATTAGCCGAGGAAGAGGAGTTAGCAACAGGAGGTTGCTACATGCATGAAGGGAGGCCCGAACAAAAAGATGCCTAGTCAAAGGTACAGAGCCACAAAGGAAAAAAAAAGGAAACAGTAAAGAAAGAAGCAAGGATGGGGGAAGTGGGCATAATGCTGACCAGACCACAGAGAAGTTTTGAGGAAAATACACAAACTACACCCCTCTCCGGAAAAAACAGGAAGAAATCCTAGCAATATTAGAAGAAAAGAATCTGGTAAAGGAGCCACGCCAACAGTCTCAATTTGCTCGGTGAGACACGAAAAAATACTACAGATTCCATAAGGAAACCGATCATAAGACCTCCAAATATTACCATCTTAGAGACTACATAGATACCCTCATTCGGGAAGGACACCTCCAAGATATAATCCTGAAGAAAGATGAGAAGTCAGAAATAAAGAAAGAGATCAAGGCCGATCATAACTCTAGATGGAACAAAAGATCCAGTCCCATGGCGAAGGAAGTAAAACAAACTATCTTCGGAGGACCATCAACTAGGAGAAGTAACCGGGAGCGAACTCAGGAAATCTGAAAAGCAGTGGAAGCAAGACAAAATTTTGATGTTAACTCTGTCAAACCAGACCCGAAAAGAATAAAGGAAGGATGAGACCCGATAATATTCACAGAGGCCTGACTCACATGGGGTCGATGTTTGACCAAATGACGCCCTAGTCATAAGTGCCTGAATTGACCATAGGGAAGTCAGGAGAATTTTAGTTGACAATGGCAGTTCGACCGATATTCTCAATGTGAATGTCTATGATCAACCCAGGTTGGACCGAAAGGATTTGCAACCTTTCCATACCCCACTCAGGATTCGGGGGAGTTGAGGTCAGGTCTCTGTGTACAGCGAAGCTGCCCGTGAAAATCGGAGTAGCACCTTGTCAGAGAACAATGTTACTCGACTTTGTAGTGGTAGACCTGGATAATTGGCCTTATAGTGCGCTGTTAGGTCGACCATTCTTGAAAAAACTAAGGAAGTAACAACTACTTATGCTCTAATGATCAAATTTCCAACTGAACGGGGGGTAGGAGTAGTCAAGGGGTCCCAGGAGATGTCCAGAAGAGCTAATCTCTTGATTTATAAAGACAGGGACAATAGTGAGCAAGTTTGCACCATAACACAATCAGATCAGATCGAGCAAGAATCACTGTTGTTTGAGTTCGATCCAAGGGAAGAGCCGAAGGTGTCTAAAAGTGAACCAATGGAGGAAATAGTCTTAATGGAAGATAACCAGATAAGAAGATCAAAATCGGGGCCAATTTAGAAGAAAAAGTTAAGCAAAACCTTATTAATCTATTTAGAGAATACAAAGATGTGCTCGCCTAGAGTCATGAAGACTTGGTAGGGATAGATGCCCGTGTTGGGGTTTATGCCCTAAAGATGTAATTTGTAAATGGATTTATGAAATAAATGAAAAGAAAAGTTCAATTAACTCTTGTTGTGTTGTTTATTTATAACTTGTGCATATATTTAACATCCAAGATTACCGTATGTAATCTTGAACTGTGTATATGAGTGTCATATACAGATGGATATAGTAAGAGACATGCAATCTATAGAGTCCATACATAGCAAATAAAGCTGGGTACTTTATTTGTGGTTAATCTATAGCTGCGGTCCATTCCGTAATGTACTGTGAATCTATTATGAATCATTCATATGAGATATAGGAATGGAGGCACCTTGTATGATGTGATCATATAAGACTGGGCCATGATCTATATGAATCTCTTACCAAGATCCGTTTACCGATGAGATTCATATTTATCAACTAATGATGGCTATATGTGAGTGATCTTAATCCCGAGTGTCTTATTGACTCCTTTAGGTTAATCGTGGTCTTTGATATATCATGGGTGAGGTCAGATGCATTTCTGATCAATATACTCTGTATGTTGGGATTACAGTTTGGCTCGTGGCTGGGAAGGTTTGTATATAATAGTGGAATCCACTCCTTCTTGTGAGAAGTAGATGGTAGTTCCCTTAAGGGTTGATTCAGGGCTTGGACAATATGAGCGCTCTCCTAATTCCGTGAGGAAATATGATTTATTGTCCATTAAAGAATCAACGGTACTTAAAGGATATATGTAATTAGAGGGGTATAACGGACATTATGACCCAACTCTAATTATGAACTACTGTGGAGGATCACACCATGTGTAATAGCTATATCGATGGACACCGAGTTGTATCGGTCTGTGTAAAAGCGTCTACAGTTGAGAGAGTGCAGCTTCGGGTTTTTAGTGGAATAACACCGGAGTTAATAATCAAGAAATGTTAATTAAAGAGTTTAATTAATGATTCCGAGGATCATTAGAGCTCAAAATACTGTGGGTCCATTAGGTCCCCTTGCCAGCCTGATCGATTTAGGTAACAAGGGTCACGGTTAATTAATTGGATTGTCCAATTAATTGTATTACAAAAGTGACACACACACACACACACACACACACACACACACACACACACACACACACACACACACACACACACATATATATATATATATATATATATATATTCGGAAATTAATTGAATAATGAGATTATTTAATTAATGAATGTTAATAGTTAAATTAATTAAATAATTAGATTATTTAATTATATTGATAATTATGAATTATTAATTAACTATTAATCGGAGGACGTTAGTTGATATTTGGATTTAGGTGAAGATAAAATAATAGGATTATTTTATTTTTACTAAATCATTTATCTAAGTATTTGAATTTAATTTTAAAATTTAAATACATATTATCACTTTTAATATATTTGATATATTTGAAAAAGGATAATTAAAAGATACATATCAATTAATAACACAAGAGATTGCATTGGATGCGAATTGGTGGATGCAAATGAAACAATAATCAAAATAAGAATTTGCATATGATGCAAATACCTAATACACTCAGCCTGAATAATATCACATCATCTTGCGGTGGACCCAAATGCAAAACCAGTAATAAAAAAGAGAGGATCATTCAACCTTGAAAGAAGTTGGGCAATCAAGCAGGAAGTGGAGAAGTTACTCGCTGTAGGGTTGATCAGAGGAATCAGCTACCCTCAGTGGGTAGCCAATGTGGTCCTCGTCCAGAAGAAAAATGACTAATGGAGAATGTGTATGGACTTCACGGACCTAAACAAGGCCTGCCCAAAAGACAGTTTTCCACTTCCAAGGATAGACTGGTCGATGCTATATCAGGCCATGAATTACTTAGTTTCATGGACGCCTACTCGGGATACAGTCAAATCTGGATGAATAAGGCCGATGATAAAAAAACAGCGTTCACAACTGATCAAAGCTAATACTGTTACATAATAATGCCTTTTGGGCTAAAGAATGTAGGGGCAACATACCAAAGATTGGTCAACAGGATCTTCACACGTCAAATAAGAAGAAACATGGAAGTTTAAATAGATAACATGTTGACCAAGAGCATCTCGGCATATGGACACGCTTCAGACCTGCGGGAAACATTCGATGTCTTGAGGAGATATCAGATGAAGTTGAATCCAAACAAATACCTATTTGGAGTTCCTTTAGGAAGGTTCCTGAGTTTCCAAGTTCACCAAAAGGGAATCGAAGTGAACCCTGAGAAGATCCAAGCCCTTCAAAAAATAACTTCGATAAGGACGCTAAAAGAAATGCAACGCTTGACAAGATGCTTAGCTTCCTTAGGCAGATTTATTTCAAAGGCCACAAATAGATGTGCTCCATTTTTTAAAGTAATCAAAAAAAGGAAAGGGCTCGAATGGAACGAAGAATGCGAGCAGACATTCCTGAAAATCAAAGAGTACTTAGGGCAAGCTCTCATCCTTTTAAAACCTAAAATGGGAGAAATACTCCACTTGTACTTATCAATTACGGAATTAACAGTAAGCTTGGTTATAATCAGAATAGAAGATGGGGTACAGAGGCCAGTATACTATACCAGCAAGGCTCTTCTTCCAGCTGAAACTAGGTATTTATAGGTAGAAAAAATAGCCCTAGCATTGGTTTCGACAGTAAGGAAGATGATGCCATACTTTCAAGCTCATACAATCCAGGTTCTCACCGATTACCCACTTAAGCTAATCTTACAGAAGCCAGCAATTTCAGGGAGATTAACCAAATGGGCAATCGAGCTAAGCGAATTTGATATTCAGTACGTCCCCAGGACATCTCTCAAAGGCCAATCAGTGACATATTTCGTAGCAGAATTCACAGAACCAACCTGTAAGCAAAAGGATACTGAACAAGAGTTTCTCGTGGAGGTTATATGTCGATGGTTCCTCAAACACTCATGGCAGCGGGACAGGGATTGTAGATGCACCCTGGAAGGAGATTATGTTGAATATGCCATGAGATTTGACTTCAAAGCAACTAACAATCAAGCCGAGTACGAGGTGTTACTAGCTGGACTTAGAGTATGCATATCCCTCAGAGCAGATGAGATCGAGATATTCAGTGACTCGCATGTAATCGTCAACAAAGTCCTGGACGAATACCAAACTAGAGATGAAGGTATGATAGCTATCGAGGCATAGAAAAATAACTCCTTCAAAAATTCAAAGAATATAAGATTGTCCAGATTCCTAGGAAAGAGAATGAAAATGCAGACGCTTTGTCCAAACTAGTATCAGCAACAACCACAATAAGGCCAAAAACTATTCCGGTCGCATATCTCCTCAGACAGAGTAAAGTTGAGCCGAAAAAATTTGAAATCTCAAAAATGAACACTGTCAGACAGTTGGATGACTTAGCTAAAAAGGTACCTGAAAGAAGGCGTGCTCTTGGAAGATTCCCTAGAAGCCAAACGCATCAGGTATCGGTCAACAAGATACTCACTGATTGGAGGAGAACTGTACAGAAGGGGGTTTTCCCGAACACTCCAAAGATGTGTATCAGAGGAATATGCATGTCGGATACTACAAGAAATCCACGGTGGAGTATACGAAAACCATTCGGGGATAAAAGTTTGGTACACAATGTACTCAGACAAGGTTATTATTGGCCCTCTTTGTTCTCGCATGCACATCGGTGTTCAGAAAGCTACAATGCATGCCAAAGGATCGCCAACGATATCCGACAACCCCTTGAACAACTTAGAAGCCTCACATCCCCATGGCCATTTGCCATTTGAGGCCTGGACTTAATTGGCCCAATACCGGTAGAGATAGGGGTGGAGCAAAGCATGCGATAGTAGCACTTGATTATTTCACAAAGTGGGTAGAAGCCGAATCATTAGTACATATCACAGAAACAAATAAAATGAATTTTGTAAAGAAAAATATACTCTACAGATTTGGAGTCCCGAGAACTATTAACACTTACAACGGTACCCAGTTCGATAATCTAAAATTCAGACAACTGTGCAACGAGTACCAAATTGTAAATTACTACGCCACATCTGCCCACCCTAAAATGAATGGGCAAGTTGAAGCAGTAAACAAAATCATCAAGCACACACTCAAAGCAAAGCTGGATGCCAAGAAAGGTAGTTGGGTTGAAAACCTTCCTGAGGTGTTATGGGCATATCGGACGACAACAAGAACTTCTATATTAGAAACTCCGTTCTCTTTGGCATTCAGAACAGAAGCTGTTATCCCGGTAGAAACATCGTACACGTCACCTAGGGTCAGGCTGTATGATGAGGACCAGAATGTTAAAATGCCGTTACAAAGCCGAGATGAGCTAGAAGAGAAAAGGGAGAAATCCCGAGTACGAAATATGGCATATCAGCAAAGAGTGGCCCGCCACTACAACTCTCATGTTCGGATCAAGAAATTCTAACTAGGAGACCTGGTACTCAGGAAAGTGCTATTGAACACAAAAAACAAAGCTGCAGGCTCCTTGGCCGACAAATGGGAAGTCCCATACAAGATTGAAGGAGTAGCTGGTTATGGAGCATATTGGATTTCCCGACCAGATGGAGGGGTTTTACTCCGACCATGCAATACCCAATATTTGAAGATTTTTTATCCTTGATTTTTTTTTTCCTTTTTAGTCAAAACAATTTTGTTAGTAGGATATTTTTTAGTTTTAAGATTTTATCATTGTTAATTTTGCAGTTATAATAAAGCCCAACACAGGATTTCAGAAATCTAAACATATGATAATAAGAACAAATGAAAGACGAGCATGATAATAAGAACATGCAAAAAAAAAATAGATAAAATGCTAAGAACCATTAATTTGGCAAAATTCTTGAATGGACGTAGAAGCTTAAAGGAGCACGTCAGCCGAGCAAGGTCAGTCGTTCTTAGCCAAAAGGCAAACCCAATACACCAGATTCTGAAAAACAGTCAGGGCCACTGTAAAAAAAAAACCCAGTGAGATGCACAGTTGTGTTAAGCAATTTAAAAGCTTAACGAATCGGCAAACTCTTGCGCAGACAAAACTAGTAGACGTCCTCAGTAATCTATGTAATCGAATATATGATCATGGTATGCCTTGATATAATGTTCGGGTAGCAACCGAGTATGAAGCACAAACGTAAATTTTCTTACCTATTTCGAGATGACTCGGTTAATAATATTAGTCAGTTTAATAAGATACTTGGCACGAAAAAATTGCATTAGCCAGTTTAATAAGGTAATTGGCATAAAGAAATTGTATTAGCCTTTTTAATAAGATACTTGGCATAAAGAATGCGCTAGCCGGTTTAATAAGATACTCGGTAACATTTATCGGGCAACAGAGTTAGCCAGTTCAATAAGATACTTGGTGTTAGAAACTGTTCGAGTAACGAAACTAAGTTGAATAAGATACTCAGTGAAGTTACTCGGGCAATTGAGTTAGAAGGTTTAACAAAATACTTGGCATTCCGAATAAAGCAATTGACAAAAATATAAAACTTCATTGATCAACATTTTTACAAAGTAAAATTTTACAAAAAATGACTAAGGCTGGGATGAGGATTTGGAACTCTTACCGATACTCGGGTTAGGTACCATCTCATACTCATAGAGGAGACTTTCATTTGAAGGCTAAGAAATTGTGTCGACCGAATCGTCCATCCACTCGCTGTAACCTGTTCTAGGGACCGGACCCACATCGGATATTGAACCATCCACACCAGATTCCTAACTGGCATAGAAGGTCGAGAGAGAATGCTCTGATGGGACCTCCAAATGTATAGGATGAGGCTCTTTACCTTGACTGCTACAATAAGCTCTCTATTCCTTCATCTGAGTAAGAATAGACTCCAGGGACCGGTCCACATGATTTTTGATCGATAGGTCCCAGTTGGTTCGAGCTTTATCGGTTGTCCAATTCTTAACCTTAAAGAATTCCCCAGCTGAAACTAAACCTCGCTGAAATTCCCTAAGGAGAAGAGTGTTATAAACTGGAGACCTTTTGAAGCGATCAACCCCTTGGACCTCAAGTTCCAGCCTAGCCTTCTTTGAAAGGGATTCGACCTTCAAGGCTTGGCGCTCCAAATCTTCAATTTTCTGCTCATAAGATGACCTGGCCTGTTCAGCCTTCTGTTCAGCTTTGAGCATCGACTCCTAGGAAGCAGATAATAAATTCTGGAAGGACACAACCTTCTCTTTTGATGCAGAAGCTCTCTCCTCGGCTTCCATTTTCTTAGCCAAGCAGTGATCGATGAACTCTTGGGCAGAGATCACCTCCCTTTGATAAGTCGCTTCAACCCGAGCACGGCTACCCTCACTCTCCGTTAGCTAAGCTTCAAGACGCCTTATCCAATCAGCTTGATGTTGTTACGTCTGAACCAACTCTGCAAACTCGGCCACCATCTGCAAGGAAGATTGCGTTAAAAATCTAGCAGACATTAAGACGATGGTTAGGATAGAAGACTTACTTAGAACGCGCAGTTGAAAATATTTTGAAGGCGATCTGTTGGAGGACCATCCCTGAAACAGCTCCAATGATCATCCCCAATACAGGCCCGACAAGATGACATGACCTTTAGCATATCCGATGGAGTGGGATAAGAAGGGTCTCCCGAGGTTTCCGCTCTTACGTCTTCAGCCTCAGGAGGAAAAGAATCCCTATTCAGGTTTGAAGTTTCCGCTTTTCCCACAGACGATTCAACTTGAACGCTTGGGGAAACTCTAAACTCGGTATCATCATCACTCGATTCAATAAACGATACCACCCGAGGAACTTTATGAGGACGAGCGGGAGAGTCAACCATCTTCCTTTTCTCAGCTTGAGTACGATGGAAGCTGAGGTCAACCGTAAGATCTTCCTGATCATCAACATCAAAGAAGGATCCGAAAAAACCAGGATCAACCTTTGCTTGTTCCTCTGAGGGTTTCATAATTCCATCTCCATCCTTGACAACAAACTGCTCGGCAAGAACCTCATCAATCAGGGAGTTTGGCTCACCAAAAGGGTTTTGTGTACAAAATCGAATCGAGTTCGCCTGAATTTCAATCAAATAGATTGATAATTCACAAGTGACCGAACGTTCTTGGGTTTTCTCTTGGAGGATTATTGTGACTAACAAAGAAAAAGATTTGTTTTGTTTTGTTTCGATCATCAGGTATACAATTAAAAGAAAAGGAGCCCACACTCCTAAGTGATTCACGTTCGTAATTGGATTAGAAGATCTTGCAGATTCAATTCGACACTAGTTCAATCGTATTGAGAAAAATGTACGATACTTTTATATAAGTTAATTAATTAAAGGTTAAAGTTCTTTCTTCTAAAGGGGAAATTTTTAAAATATACCAAACCCTAATTTTACTCTTCCGCAGCGTTTTGAATCAATTTTTCTCTACAATATATCCATCTATTTCTAGAAAAAAAACTCAACTTTTAGGAAGGAAAAATTAAAATGAATAAAAACACAGATAAAAAAAAAGGTAATATAGAGCAATCAAAAACTTACCAGAGTTTGAAATTTACCTACCGTGAAATCCATATTAATTTTCTTGCGGGATAATTACCCAGGTGGCCATCAACTTATACTATCACTATCAGAATGATCATCAAATGGGGAATTGGATGCAAAAATTGTCATCAAATAGGGAATTGGATTCAAAATGGTCATTTTTGGCAAACAATGTTACACTAATGGTCAATCCATCCAATTCCATCCAATAAGTGGTATTTTGGTAAATAAGGGGATGAAATTAATTTATTTTAGATATTTTTTGGAAAACAATTTTTTTAAAACAAATAATTATATTTAGTGTGTGTACATACGTATAACATATCTCAATATTATGTGTATATATATTTTCAATTTATCTCAAATATATTTTTTAGAGAATTTTTTGATTTTGTATCTTTAATCTTATCAATATATATATATATATATATATATATTCAACTTATCTCAATTATATATTTTAAAATTTTTAGATTTTGTAGCCCTAATCTTCTTAATAAAATAATATATATATATATATATATATATATATGTGTGTGTGTGTGTGTGTGTGTGTGTGTGTGTGTGTGTTTATGATATGGTATTTGTATATGCACATGCTAAATATAATTATTTGTTAAAAAAAAATTGATTTCCAAAAAACCTCTAAAATAAATTAATGTCATCTCCTTATTTATCAAAATGCACTCATTGAACGGAATTGGATGTAAATTGATGAAATTGGATGAAATGATTATTTGTATAACAATGCTCGTCATAAATGACCATTTTAAAATCAATTCCACATCTTATGAGCATCTTGAAAGTGGTGGCATAAGTTGATGTCCACCAAAATAATTACCCATTTTCTTGCCTATGCAAAGGACTGCAGTTGTGACAAAATAAACATTACACGTGGATAATGATAAACATAATATATTGAGAACCTAAAGCTTTAATAATAATTCATCTAGATTAATTACAAATGATAAGGTTAATATACAAGTAGGAAGTTTCATAGTAATTACTAAATGATATAAAAAATAAAAATTCACATACTGACTTTTCTAATAGTGTGTAAAATATACTAATAAAAATAAAAGCATATGGGATTATTGCAGATTAATGCAAACTCAGTCGATATAATCATAATAAGTACGAGAGGCAATGTAATTACGTTGTCTGGATCTGACACAACCAAGTTCACATAATTGTCATTGAAATCTAAACCAAACAACCGACCCTGTATCGATTTCTTCTTCAACAATTCCTTGTACAAGGTCAAGGGCTTCATGTACTTCATCCAGTCAAATCATGAGTCAAATATTAAACATTTAGGGTGCGTTTAGTATGCGGGATAAGATTGAACTATTTATAAGAGATGTGATTGGATTGGATCGGATTAATTTTAATATTATCACATTTTTGGTACAATATATGATAATATATAAAATAGAGTAATCATGTGTTTGGTGTAACATAGGATATGATTAAAAATAAAAGTAAAAATTACATATACCTCCCTATGTTAGTTAAATTTAGATAAATTTAATAAAATGAAGGGTTGTTTTCGTTATTTTTATGTTGTTAATATTTTATTAAATAAATAAAAAATCAAGAAATTAATATAAAATGTTATGGAGAGACCTATATTTGAGCTTCAAATATATAAATTGATGCTCTATGTTGTGTTGATTGCTGCGTGGTGTCTTCTTGTATTGTTTTTTCTTTGGGTTTTGCTATGTTTTTTCTTTTCTTTCCTAGCTCCCTTTGTGGTTCTGGGTGGTTTCTTCTTACTATAAGGTAAGCTATATATAAAAAAAGATCTAGTCTCCATGGAGCCCATCCCATTCTCCCTCTCAACCTTTTTCTTTTTCTTCATTGAATTTGTTCCGAATCTTCTTTTGATTTTTAACAATCAATTATTCAAGTATTCTTCATTTTTTTAGTTCTTAAATCTCTTTAGCAACTTCATTTTTAAAAAGCTTTGATCTCTCTATATAAGTCTTCTCAAAAAAGAGAAAAACACACATCCTTGAGTATCCTTTATCAAAACAAACAATATCGTGGAACATTATGCCACGATCCGCTCTCTTCTTCATCTGTTCTTCATTATTTTTCTTTTGTAAATAGATCATGGTATATTCCACGATCTGCTCTTTTCAATTTTTTTTTTCTTTTAAGAACGTTTTTTTTATAACAAATATGGGTTTATGAAGTTAGATATTGTTTTGATTGATGATATATGTTTGGGTTTTGGATCGGAGAAGCTGGGTTTATGATGAGTGAAGATGAGTTTGTGAAAACTGTTGATCTAGGTTTGTAATAATCAAGAGAGTGGCTTTGACGGTCAAGGGATGTTTGTGTAATAAGGAAGGTGGGAAAGAAATTAATCCTATGTATTTTGTTGGGACTAATTTATCCCATTGCAATGGGATAAAATGGGTTGACAAGATTATTTTTTATCCTATCCTATAGATGAGCCAAACATGGGAAACGACTTAAAATTAAGCCAATCCCATACTATCCCATTAAACAAATGGGCCTTTATTGTAAATTAACTGGAAACAGGTAGATTTTGAAGCAAGATGGAGATTTTATTGCTTTCCTTAAAAAAACAATAATAAAATAATAAAATCAAATACCTGATGTTGGGTAACAATAGAGTAAATTACACTTGTACACTTCGATGTTTCTAAGGGCCGTTTGGTATGGGGTCATCTTTGCATAAGAATGAGAATCTCAAAGCATTCTCATGTTTGGTAAAAGGTTTGAGTTTTTTGTCTCCCAGGAAAGTGAATCCATAAGAATCACATTATCATCCAAAGGGGTAATGTGATTCCCATCTCAATATGTGGGTTTTAGGTTACCATCCATCTGATTTCCACAGTGGGACCCACCATCATTAAAAATAATTATTTTTATTTTATTTTCTTCTTCTTTGTTCTTCATGATGCTTCTAAAAATTAATACCGAAAATCCCTAATTTTATTACACAACAATCCTGAATCCTTAACCTTATATTCTTCCATTTTCAATCACGCAAACCCTAGATCAAATCTTCTCCTCTTCAATTCACTCACAAATCTTAGTCCTGACAATCGATCATTTACTTCCAAAAAATTTCCAGTTTTATTCTTTATTTTCTTACACTTTCTCACTAACCAAAAACCAAATTTTCAGATTTCAAAATCTAACTTTCATCAACTAAACAATACCCAACTTTATCTGCATCAAAACAAGATCTGAGTTTGCTCAAACAACATCAAATACCATCACTAACAGTAAAATAAATAAATAATAATACATCAAGTAGCATCAAACAAGATTTGGGTTTGCTCGATGATGATGATGATGATGAAGAGCTTTGATGATGATGACAACAAAGATCCCGACCAGACGGAGGTGATGATGATGACGACAAAAGAGAACCCTACCAGAGTCGACGACAACGACGACGTGGAGGCAAGTAGACGACTAAGACGACAAGTGAAAGATTTTGGTTTTTTTATTCTTCTTGAAATGGATCTCTTTTCTTGAATGGCAAAGACAACTGGTGGGTTTTTTTTAACCATATACCCAATGATGTTTCAGTGCAAAATGACTTCGATTTTTTTTAATTTTTTTTTTAGCTTTTTATAAAGAAAAACAAATTCCTATGTACAACCAAACACTGTTACTTAATATTCCCAAGAATCCGATATAATATTCTCATGCACAACCAAACACATGTATGCAACTTTCCCAGTAATCATATTATTGGATTTCACTTTCCCAGGAATATCATTATTTTGATTACCTTATACCAGACAATCACTAATTCTAAATACTGTGTAGACTGTAGAATTGCGTTATGAGACTCACATGTGGTTGGTTGTAAACAGAGTTAGGTAACTGAAATTCCTTAAAAATGTGTACAGACATATATCTAGAGGTTAGGTGTGAATAGGTTTTTATTTAATTGATTACCAATTTTTTCGAATTAATCAATGTTAACAAATCTACCCCATATTACCAAGCATTCGATTAACTTAACAATGCATAAAACAATAAAAACATGTGATATATACGTGGAAACCCTTCAACAAATGGAAAAATCACGAGTTATCCTTTTAGCCACATCCGATCCATAAAATCCACTATTGAATAAAAGTTTACAACTTAGGCTGACCTCCAATCATACCTTACACGGTTACTAACCCTTTCACTCTATCTAGAAGACCTTTGATAGTGATCTTGGATCAACAAGCTTGTGCACTAAACACTTAGTCACAAAGCTTAACCTTAATGAAGAAATACAACAACCTAAGTGAATATGTTAAAATATTCTAATATGCAAGTAATGCTAAGCAACACTAAATGCTTGGCTAGGAATTCAAAAATGTTAATAAATGCAATTCGTAGATATCAATGTCTATATGAATGCTTATAAAGACCTAACTAGATATAGCCATTCATAAAATTCACTATTGAATAAAAGTTTACAACTTCGATTGACCTCCTGTCATACCATACACGGTTACTAACCCTTTCACTCTTCCCAGAAGGCCTTTGATAGTGATCATGGATCAACAAGCTTGTGTACTAAACACTTAGTCATACAACCTAAGTAAATATGTTAAAATATTCTAATATGCAAGTAATGCTAGACTACATTAAATGCTTGTCTAGGAATTCAAAGATTTTAATAAATGCAATTCGTAGATATCAATGTTTATATGAATGCTTATAAAGACCTAACTATATATAGTTATGAAAGTCTAAAATCTAGTCATCAAACAAAAGCCAATCAACAAGAGTTGTCGCAAAACATGGCAAAGACAATCAATGCAATTAACAAATGCAATCAATTAGACCTAAACAATATCTAAATGCAAAGCATAGGGATTTAGTTAGAAGGGTAAAATGGTCATAAATCCTGGCTATCACAAAATATAAATCTCAACCAATAATCATCAACCCAAGCATGTTGTAAATGCAATTAAACTCAAAGACATGCATTTAATCAACAATAAATGCTAAACGTAGACATACATATCATAAGAATAGAAAGAGGCAATCTAGGCATGTAAAAGTTACCTAGTCAAGAAACACATGAATACCTATGCTTGGAAGATGTAAGAATGATGCTAGATGTTTGAGTAAAAACAAGTTCTTGGAGATCTCTCTCACTAGGAGTTACTTTCTCTCACTAATGGATATAATTTCGGATCTCTCTATCTGATTTGGGAAGAAGATGATATATATAGATGTAAAAACGACACCTCATGAAAAGGCCAGCCTGACAAAAAATAGTGCAGTGTGCGGGTAGGGACTAGCGCTAACCCGCGCACAAGCGCTGTGATACCCACATCGCTTCCCACAACGGTGCCACAACATAGAACGATTGAAGATGCACCGCTGTGATAATTCACAACGCCAAAAGAGCGGAGACACAACACTCAGAAGACCAGTGTAGTGAGCGGGTATGGACCCGTGCATAGACCCGCACATACCATGCAAAATGTCAATCAAGGCTAAAAAAACCAGCACAGTGCTTAGGTAGTGCACCGCGTATACACCTGCGCACCTCCATGAAAGAAAGGGGTCATGAGAACAAAGCAAGACCAAAAGACATGCAATCCAAGCAAGCAAGAGATGGGAAAACTCTAATGCAAGATGATTAAAACATGCATACGAGTAAGTGTGTGCACTAAATCTCTTCAACGAAAGTTAAGCAACTGATATACCTTTGAAGCTTGAGCTTAGTCACGAACAAAGACAGCCTAAACTACCCTTACAAGTTAATCCTCAATTGTGGTTTGTCAATCGAAAAAAGCCAATTAAACTTGAGGAACTTACAAGCTCCCCCTTTGGCTATTTCGTGGCAAAACCACCACTCACCAATTATCCTCACAAAATAAAAACAACAAGAGGCCAACAAATATTTTTTCTACATTACAAATTGATATCTAAAAACTATATCTTCAATTCATCCATCTCTTGTAGAATCAACATCTCTACAAAATAAGATAACTACATTTTCCAAGACAAGTTTATATGAGATGATCAAGTGAAATAAAAATAAGAGCAATTTGCATAGAATAAAACAAGAAATCAATCATGCAAATGCAAATTCTCCCTTAAGTAGGTTACTCCCCTTCAACAAGTCAATCTCCCCTCATATGTAACTTAACTCTCCCTAAAATCACTTAATTCCCCTTTTTGTCGCAAGATAGGCAAATGAGCAGTCCCCAAACAGGTCACTTAGCAAAAAGAGATATTTACAAGATAAATGCATAATCATGTACAACAAATTTATGCAATTTAATTAAGTGAGAGAGATGAGCAAGGAAGTATGATGTTAAGAACATGTGTGAAATTATTGCCTTGGATGAAAGACATGCAACATCAACTTTCAAAAATATGGTATTTGGTAAAGCAAATATCGAAAAGGGGTTCCAAATGTCATTAGAAACAAGATAAGGGTTTTGGAAACATTTAAAGCTCACACAAGCAATTGTTTCAATCCTTAATGATCAACCAAGACATGGATATAAAATCCTTTTTGATTGTTTGGTTATAAAATCCTTATTGGTTGTTGTTTTGTTCAACCATTAAGAAGAGAGACAATACTAAATTGGATGAGACTTCTTTATTTATAGAATGGACATAAGGTCCTTATTGAGTTTAGCCTTGTCAATTTTCTTCCCACACAAATTCACATATATAACTCACGCACAATTTTTAAGCATGTCACAGTCAAGTTCTCATAGCATGGAGATAAATTATGCATCAATCAAATGTACTTCTCATTCAAATTTTCTAATACAAAAATGCATGTTTGAACATAAATGAGGCATGGATTTCAAATAAGGAAAAGACACACTTATTGAATAAAAAAGTCATATAATAATATATGCAACCAAGATACTCAAGCAATTAATTAAAGAGCATAAAATTGAATAATTTTTTACTTATTACGATGCAGGGTCGCTCTCTTTGCTTGAGCTCGCCGTATGGGGTTAAACCAAACCAAGTTAAAAAGGAATATGAGTCCCTTTAGACCTACTAAGTCCATTGGACCTAGTTGAGCCTATGGGTGAAACCTTAGCACAATGGCATGTGGGTCCATATTTGCTAATCCACTTAGGTGACACATTGTCATTCCTAGTGGTCAAGATCATCATATTTCTCCTAGGATCATTGACTCTAGATTTCGTAGGCGTATGCATACTGACTCTAGCTCTATCTCTCTCAATCATGTTTTTAGTTCTACATATGTTAATATACTTGAAGCAATTTGGTTTAATATGGCCAGTAACACCACAAAAATGACATGTAGGGATAAAATAAGGGGTCGTACCATTCTTTTGTGAGGACAAAGGTGCTTTCCCATGTCTTTGAGCTTACCTTTTGTGTTGGATCAGTTCTTTTCTCCTTTTTTGTTGAGTTGGAGAAGATTGCTTCCTTGGTTTGTGGTATTTGGGTTGAGGAAAGCTTGATTGATGTGCTCTCATTGGTTAAGCTTGACTCATTGATGTCACCTTAACTTGGACATTTTTAGAGCACTCCCTTAGTTCAATTTTCTCTCTAGGATGAAGAGGAGGACATGGCTCTATAATGTTCATGCTTTTGATAAATATCGTCTTGCTTGGAGTTGAGGTCTCCTTGTTATTTTTGAATCCTAGACCTCTCTTGCCACTTGGATTAATGCCAACTCCTAACATATGATCAAGCTTCTCCAAACTCGAAGTCATCTTAACAATAAACTCTCTAGACTCTCTAAGCTCCTCCTTCAAGCGTTTTTCTAACTCTCATCCACTTTTCACTTTCTCACTTAAGTGAATCATCTTGGAAGTCAATTCGAGATTCACCATTTTTAACCTTTGAATCTCATTCTTCTTCTTCTTCAATCTAGAGCTTTGAAAGTGCTCAATGAACCATTCAAGGCCATATCTTTTACATTTTCACTTGTAGAATGAGAATAAGAACTCTCATCACTAGAGTCATCACTAGTGTCTCTTGTTGCCATACCAACAATGTCCACATGAGTAGCTTTATCACTCACACTTCTGGCTACTTATTCATCTACCCCTTCTTCAAGGTCACAACTTAAGGCCTTGTTGCCTTTTTCTTCATCTTCCACAAAGAATGCTCTAAAAGCTGTGTAGTTAAGAACAAGCTCTTCATCACTCGAAGAATCTTCTCACTTCCACTATCACTTGATGAAGCGGCCACTGCCTTTCCTTTCTCTTTTTTTTTTTTCGAATTAGCATACTCGGTGGCAATGTGACAGAACCCACTACACTTATAGCATTGAATTCTCTTCTTGTAATCTATCTTGTGAGATTTCTCCACTTTCTTGAAGGGATTTGTGTAACTCAAATCCTTTGCTTTGGATCCAAAGTCCTTGAAAATTTCCTGAAAATTTCCTAAAAACGTGTGTGTCTAAACCTAAAGGGGGGGGGGGGGGGGTGAAAAGGTTTTAATCAAGTCAATTACCAATTTTTCTTGATTAGTCAATAGTCAATATTCAATATTCAATTCACCCAATAAATCAAACATACAACATCAAGTGTAAAAATATGGAATTATAAATAACACAAGATGTATACGTGGAAAACCCTTCAAACGGGAACAAAACCACAGGCTGTTAAATGCGCCACACTCGATAGCAGAAATTATATGAGCAAAGGTTAAACCCTCAAGTGATTCTCGGACTCTCACTCTCGACAACCTCAGGCTATGAACACCACCACTCACCACTCTTTTTTCAGTCCCTAGTGATATCCCCTAATACACTACTATTGGCATGAACAGCTCCTACTCTACCTCCTTGGGCCTTTTACAGTGGCACCCGACCAATATCTTGCCAACCTTCTCTTGGTTGCAAGACTTGAATTGCTTATGCCCTATACACCGGTAGCCACAAGACTTAATTCTCATGAAGAGATCAACCTATGTGAATATGTGAAATATTCAAAATGCAAATACTGCTAGGTGAAACAATAAATGCTTATCTAGGAATTTAAGAATGTCACTATGTACAATTCCTAGATATCAATGTCTATATGAATGCGTATAAAGACTTAACTAGATATGGATATGCAATATTACAATCTAGTTATCAAACAAAGTCATTTCAACACAAGTTGTCAATAAATATGGCATGGTCAATAAATGCAATCAATGTAACCTAATTAGCTAGGGGCAAATATGATCTGTATGCTAGCTATCACAATACAACCCCAAACATGTTATAACTTCAATAAATATGCAATTAATATGAAGAAATGCTATTCTAAGCAATAAATGACATGACTTGGTAAGGTAGAACGATAAATAAACTTTAATGGAGGTTCTACTTACCAATCAAAGAAGACCCATGCTTTAAAGGATGCAAGCAATACAAGATGAAGATGGGTTTGGGGTTTTAGAGAGTTAATGAAGCTTGAACAAGCTTTCTCTCTCTAGGGTTTCTTTAGGTTCAGGAGAGGTAAGGAAGAAGAAGAGAAAGAAGGGTCTTTATAGTAGGTGTCACGAGTTGCGAGAAATGACAAAAATACCCACGAATATTGTACGGTGCGTGGGTCCATACCCGTTCACTCACTAGCGCACATGAACTGTGCAAATGTCCGTGCATAGACCTTATACCAAGACTTGAAAGTCACCCACCTAGCCAGTGCGCGGGTACCCTACCCATGCACTGACCCACGCATTAGAGACTACAAAGGTCTCTCTTCATGCTACAAGGAGCATACCATCGTGTACTCTTAGACGTATCCGATCAAGTAATGGAATACGAATTAAATACACACCAAACACACTTAAAACTAAGAATGAAATCTCAAATACATGTAAGTGTGTGTGTGTGTGTTCAATAACAAATGCAAGTCAATGTAAATGCATATATATGAAATGTGAGTGTGTGCAACTAAATCTCTTCAATAAGAAATAAGCAAGTGAACTACCTCTTGAAGCTCACCGGGATCTTGGACGCTTGCCATCAAAAACCTAAGCTACCCATTACAAATTGAATCCCTAATGTGATTTGTCATGAAATATGACAATCATAAAATTGAGGTTCTTACAATCTCCCTCTTTGGCTATTTTATGACAAAATCACCACTCACAAAGCAATCCTCACAACATAAAATATAATCTAGCTATTGTCCATGAGAGTCCATTATACGTTACATAAAGAGATACCTAATATTCTATGTCTTCAAGGTCTTCAATCTCTTTGTAGATTATCATACCTATACATAATAGCAAGAAAGCACTTTTCAAGAACAAGTGCATGTGAGGTGAACAAATATAAAAAGCAATTGCACTTAATAAAGCAATATAAGCAAATGAAAGTACAATGCACCCCCTAAATGTGTTACTCTCTCTCATGATCTCTCCCCAAAGCATAACCAATGCTCCCCCTATATTTTTCAAGACTTCTCTCCCTTTTTGTCATGAGATAGGCAAGTAAGCTCCCCCTATCGGGTTGCTTTAGCAAAGACTGCTATTCACACAAATATATTGATTAATCATATACACAAATTTTATGCAACTTAAATAATTGAGAGAGATTCAAGGAGTTTTATTAAAAAAAAAATGTGACATGGATGCTTTGCAAGCAAGACATGTTGCATTCAAATCCAAAACAAATGGTATTTGGCAAAGCAAACATCAAAAGGGTTTCCATAAGAATTCAAACCAACTTGTACCTTTTTGTCATAAACAAACAAAATACAGTTTCAATTTTTTTCAAAATAAAGCAACTATATCAATCCTTAAAGGAAAATCATGACATGAGCGACTATTGCACCCTTTTTGATATTTCCGGATAATTATCCAAATGATAGTAGTCTTGTTTCACCATTAAGAAGAAAGAGAAGACTAATTTGGATATAAAATCCTTATTAATTGCATGGATACAAGATCCTTATTGATTAGTCTTCTCATTTGCACTCACACACATTTGCATTAAAGCAATCAAACTCAATTCATGCATATCATTTTAAAACATGTCATTAAAAGCAAGTTCACACGTCATGGAGATAAATTATAGGTCATTCAAATGTACTTTCCCAATTAAATCTCCTAGTCCAAAAATGCATGTTTGAATATAAATATGACATGGATTGTAAATAAAGCAATGTTGCACACTTATTAAAAAAAACATATAAGCATATATGTACAACCAAGAATCTCAAGCAATTAACAAAAGAGCATAAAATTAATCAACTTTTTGCACATTGCAAATCATGAAAGTTCCTCTCTTTGCTTGAGCTCCCCAAATGGACTCAAAACTCGAACCATATCAAGGCAAGGGGCAAGTCTCACTAGACATACCAAGTCTATTTGACCTAGTAGATTCTAAGGGAGAAATTTTAGCACAAGGGATATGATGCATATTTTCCTTATCCAACCTAGGTTCCACTACATCATTTGTTGTGGTCAAGATTTTATCGTTACTAGGATTCCTAGGATTATACAATTTAGCCCTATGGTTCATTTTATTTTCTCATGCTTTTAATTCTACATGACTTGATGTAGTTAACACAATCTGGTTGAATATGACCAATCATACCACAATAATGACAAGTAGGTATAAAAGAAGAATTCATACCATTGCATTTAGCTCATATCGAGGCATGGCCATTTTGATGAGGTTTTATTTGAAGCACTGGTTGGCTTTTCTTGGGAGCATTAGCCGGATGTTGGTGCCTATATGGTTGAGCATGAGTAACTTGCCTCAAAGGTTTATTAAGCTTTGATTGAGGCATCCTCAAGGGCTGAGGTTGAGCTTGATTCCTTGGAAGAGTCTTCAAGGATGAGCTCTTAGATGATTCGCCCATAAAAAATGTCTTTTTGGGATGTTGAGACCTAGATGGACAAGTATGAGCAATCTCCTTCATAAATGTAGGCTTGTCCAAGGATGGTATGGTCTCACCATTTACAAAACCAAGCACATGCTTGTCATTTGGATTTAAGTTGATGCCAATCATTTTCGGACCCGAAGTCATCTTAGCAAGTGTACTTCTTGCTTTTTCAAGTTCCATCTTTAACATGGCTTCATTTTCTTTAACACATCTCATTTCTTAATCCAAGTGAGTCACTTTAGCCTCTAGTTGAAGGTTATCCTTTTTCAACTCAAGGATATCATTTTCCTTCATCTTCAAACACTTTTGAAGAGAGTAAATCAACTCTTGATAATCCACCACATTATCACAAGAGTTACTTAAGGTGGCGATCAAAGCTTCTCCTTTCTTCTTGTTCTTCAAGTTTCCACACACGGAGGCTATGTGATCAAGTCCGCCACACTAGAAGCATTGGACATCTTTCCATGCTATCACAGTTTTTCCTCTTTTTTTTTTCAAGTTAATGCACACGGGATCTATGTGACCAAATCCTCCATATTCAAAGTATTAAATGACATTTCTTAAAGGCTTGTCTTGACCAGCTTCACCATTCTTGAGAGATGCCTTCTTTTTCACCTCTATTTCTTTGGAGTTCATTCTCTTCTCCTCCTTCACATTGGAGGTCATACTCTTCTCCACCTTCACATTGGTGGTCATACTTTTTTTGAGATATTTTAGGAATATCCTAAATCTCTTAACCACGACAGTCATCTCCTCATCGGAGTCATATTCCCCCCTCTTAACTTTGGAGGTCAAATCACCCTCTAGCATCTCAATGCCACTCATAATGTTTAATGAATTATATGAATGCAAATGAATGCAAATGAATGCAATAATAAAAAATGCAAACAAATGCAAGAAACACGAACAAGAGCTTGGATCACCTAAGTATATCTAGAAACTTGCTTTGATACCAATTAAAAATTCCCTAAAAATGTGTGTCTAAACCTAGGGGGGGTGAATAGGTTTTAATCAAGTCAATTACCGATTTTTCTTGATTAGTCAATATTCAATATTCACCCAACAAATCAAACATACAACATCTAGTGTAAAAATGTAGAATTATAAAAAACACAAGATGTATACGTGGAAAACCCTCCAAACGGGAAAAAAACTACGGGCTGTTAAGTGCGTCACACTCGATAGTAGAAATCCACTATATGAACAAAGGTTACACCCTCAAGTGATTTTCGGACTCTCACTCTCGATAGCCTCAAGCTATGGACACAGCCACTCACCACTCTTGGTTTAGTCCCTAGTGATATCCCCTGATACACTACTCTTGGCGTGAACGCCTCCTACTTTACCCCCTTGGGCCTTTTACAGTGGCACCCGACCAATTGCTTGCCAACCCTTCCTTGGTTGCAAGACTTGAATTGATTGTGCCCTACACACCGGTAGTTAGAAGACTTAATTCTCATAAAGAAATCAATAACCTATGTGAATTTGTGAAATATTCTAAATGCAAATAATGCTAAGCGAAACACTAAATGCTTATCTAGGAATTTAAGAATGTCACTAAGTACAATTCCTAGATATCAATGTCTATATAAATACGCATAAAGACTTAACTAGATATGGATATGCAATACTGCAATCTAGTTATCAAACAAAGCCATTTCAACACATGTTGTCAATAAACATGACATGGTCAATAAATGCAATCAATATGACCTAATTAGCTAGAGGCAAATGTGACCTATATGCTAGCTATCACAATATAACCTTAAACTTGTCATAACTTCAATAAATATATAATTAATATGAAGAAAAGCTAATCTAAGCAATAAATTACATGACTTGGTAAGGTGAAATCATAAATAAACTTTAATGAAGGTTCTACTTACCAATTAAAAAAGACCCATTCTTTAAAGGATGCAAGCAATGCAAGATGAAGATGGGTTTGGGGTTTTAGAGAGTAAATAAAGATTGAACAAGGTTTCACTTTCAAGACTATCTCTTTCTCTCTCTAGGGTTTCTTTAGGTTCAAGAGAGGTAAGGAAGAAGAAGAGAAATAGAGGTCTTTATAGTAAGTTTCACGAGCTGCATGAAATGATAAAAATGCCCACAAATATTGCGCAGTGTGCGGATCAATACCCACTCACTCACCAGCGCACATGACCCGCGCAGTCCCACAAACCCGCGTATGAACCACACAAGTGTCCGCGTATAGACCTGATACTGAGACTTGAAAGTCATCCACTCAGCCAGTGCACGGGTACCGTACCCATGCACTGACCCACACATTAGAGACTACAAAAGTCTTTCTTCCCACTACAATTAGCACACCATCGTGCACGTGCGAACATATTTGATCAAGCAACAAAATATGAATTAAATACACACCAAATACACTTAAAACTAAGAATGAAATCTCAAATACATGTAAGTGTGTGTGTGTGTTCAATAACAAATGCATGTCAATGTAAATGCATATATATGAAATGTGAGTGTGTGCAACTAAATCTCTTCAACAAGAAATAAGCACAAGTGAACTACCTCTTGAAGCTCACCGAGATCTTGGACGTTGCCATCAAAATCCTAAGCTACACATTACAAATTGAATCCCCAATGTGATTTGTCATGAAATAAGCCAATCACAAAGTTGAGGTTCTTACAGTCATTCTTATTGAATTTGATTAACTTCTTGAATTTCTTCACTATAAGGGCCATCTCCTCATTCAAGTCATCCTCATTTTTCTCCACTTTGGAAGTCTTCAAAGCTATGCTTTTTTGCTTCATGGAATGTATAGGTGTAGAGGTCCACCTAGACTCATAGACTAGAAGCCTTACAATCACTTCACTCGGCTTCATTGACTTGTAATCACTATTTTCTTCAAAATAAGTCACCTTGGATTCTAATCTAAAAGGAATTGACCTCATGATTTTTTACTTGATTCTTCTATCCAAGTATGGATCACCAAGTTGATGATTTTGATTTACAATATCCATCAACTTTACCTGGAAGTCATTAAAACACTCATCTTCCTCCGTTTTAATAGTCTCAAACTGCACTTGAAGGACTTAAAGCTTGGAGTCCTTGACTACCTCAGTTTCTTCAAGAGCCATCTCTAGGATTTCCTATGCCTCCTTAGCATTTCTAGTGGTTTTAATCAACTTGTACTGGTTGTCATCCGTGGCACACAAGTGGGCTTGAATTGCCTTGTTGTTCCACTTGAAAGCTTCAAATTCTTGTTTGCTCCATTGAAACTTGGGCTTGATAACCTCATCTCCCTCTTGAGTAGTCATTGTTAGGGGAGTGTATAAATTTTCACTCGCCATCCATGCCTAGTCATTAATTTGGTAAATATAAGACTCCATCTTGCCTTTCTATAAGGCGTAATTATCATCTTTAAGCAATGGTGGGCTTATACTTGATGCTCCCTCATTACTCATCCCTAACTCACTGATAGTGTTTGGATTATAAATGAATGGGATGCAAATGTAATGCGACACACAAAATGCAACCAAAGAAAAATGCAAATAAACAAAATGCACAAAGTATGACACACACGGATCACCTAAGTATGTTTAGACACCGGTATTGATACCAATTGAAATTCCCTTAAAATGTGTATGTCTATATACCTAGAGGGGGGGGGGGGGGGGGGGGGGGGATGAATAGGTTTTAATTCAATTAATTACAAATTTTTTTGAATTAATTAATGTTAACAAATCTACCTCATATTACCAAGCATTTAATTAAACTTAACAATGCATAAAACAATAAAAACACGAGATATATAGGTGGAAACCACCTTTCGACAAAGGGAAAAACCATGTGTTATCCTACTAGTCACATCCAATCCATAAAATACACTATTGAATGAAAGTTTACAACTTAGGTTAACCTCTCGTCACACCGTACACGGTTACTAACCCTTTCACTATACCCAGAAGGCCTTTAATAGTGATCTTGGATCAACAAGCTTGTGCACCAAACACTTAGTCACAAAGCTTAACCTGAATGAAGAGATACAACAACCTAAATATTCTAATATGTAAGTAATGCTAGGCTGCACTAAATGCTTATCTAGGAATTCAAAGATGTCAATAAATGAAATTCTTAGATATCAATGTCTATATGAATGCTTGAAAATACAAACACGGTTAAATGTCTTAAGCTAACCTAGAGGGAGGGGGGGGTGAATAGGTTAGACACCTTTTTCCGCTCCCTTGAAACAAACTTAAGTTTGTCCCTCTAGATTGCTTGTATACCAATTTTATACATCAATCAATTACAGTTAATCAACATATATATGACAACTAATAAGTGATACAAACAAACGTACACAATCAATATTATGAAAGGAAGTCAATTACTTACAAATATTGCTATTCTCAATATATCAATTACACATACATATACAAGAGATAGGGATAGAGAAAATTGACACAAGATATTTACATGGTAAACATTCGAAGAGGAAACCTGTACAGATTGATTCCATAACCGGTAAACATAATCAACTTGTAGATAAAAAGATATAATCTCTCAAGTGACCATTTCACCTAGAAACTACCCTTCTATCCTACTTAATGAACATGATGCCACCTTGCTCAACTATCCAAGGCTTCACACCTCTAGTCAAGACTTCCTTGATTAGCAATCCCAGGCTTCACACCTCTAGCTAAGACTTTCTTGCTCAACTATCCAATGCTACACACCTCTAGTCAAGACTTCCTTGCTCAACTATCTAAGGCTTCACACCTCTAGTCGAGACTTCCACTCGCTTAGCTATCCGAGTCTTTACAACTCTAGGTAAGACTTTCACTTGCTCAAATCAAAGATTCACTCTATGAAATGAGACTTCCAACCTCTTCACAATCCATCCAAGTGATAATGAATGCAAACCGCTAACAAACACACAATATAGAAAATGATGATCAACAAATTCTATGGAAACTAGACATATGCATAAAAATCCATAAATCAAATATAGTCTACTTAAAATGCATGGATAAAAACTCTAGATCATGTGAAAGATATTCAAAGACATTTAGAATCTAGATACATTTATAGATCTAAAAATTGAATCACAAGATATGTACACTTAGCACAAATTCAAAGTTTTAGTCACATACACAAAAACATGCTTAAAATCAAATGACAAAGTCACTTAGATTTCTAGCACTAGTTCTAGAGCATATTATATTCAAAGATTCAATCAAACACAAGAATAGCTCTAAGAACACAACAACATGTATTTCAATGAGCAGATTCGGTCAAGATGAATCTAATACATGTATGAACTATTTTTTCTCAAAATCAATCGATCAAAGATCACAAAATAGTCCTGTATTCAAAGCTAGCTGTATTCAAAGCTAGCACAATACAATCTCAATCATGTGAAAACATAGGTATAATAAAAACCTAACTCAACATGTGAGATTTCAATGGAAAATTAATCTAGCTTTAAATGAGTTCAAAACTTAAATTAAACTAATCACAATATACATACATTCATTGAAGATGATAACCCAAGGAAATTGATCAAGTTTGAAACAAAACTCTAAAAGAAAATCAATACCTTAGTAAAAATAATGCAGTCCCGTTTTTATGAGAGTAGCATCCAAAAGAGCAATAAAAACTCCTTAAACCTTCTTAGAAAAGATATAAGAAAGATAGATTAACACTCTCAACTTTGAATCACTCAAATTGGAGTTCAAACGAAGAAGATAGAGTGTTTGGAAGGTGAGAAATATAGAGAGAAAATTCTGCACTTGTTTTCAAAATATCTTCATTTAATGAAATGTGGGAGAGAGGGGTTTATAAAGGAGAGGGAATGAAAGAGACCAAAAGACCAAAATAAACCCTTCCTTAAAGTCTCCCCAAGATGGCGTGTGGGCATCTCAGGGCAGTAAGTTATTGTGGCCGAGTTGGCGACGTACCATCTCGGGTGGGTGCCTAAGTGCTGGCTTTTGCCATCACACCTTTTCTTTGAGCTCCTCTCGCGTTCTTCGATCGTTCTCCAGCCTCCGAACTCTGAATTCTAATCTATTTGAAGCTCACTAACCAGGACTCTCTCATGCATATGGACGACTGTGAAACTTTGACCAAAAGTTACAAATTCAACTCGATATACTCAAACGAAGACAATGTATGCAACATGATTGGAAAGTGTCATAACTCTTGACTCGGAACTTGAAATCAAATGTTTTAGTAACTGAAATGATTGGAACTCAGTAATGAAAAATCTAAGAATAAAATCAATTTCAAGATCCATCTTATACAAATATATAAATATATAAACACATATCACACAATAATGCTTCACTTTGGACAAAGTGCACAAACACACAAGTTTATCCAACTATTCAATTTAGCACTAATATTGCATGAGCATTTAAAGTCAAGAGTGTGAATGTGTTATACCAAATGGTGCACAATGATGCAGAGACACATATGAATGAATTATGTGTGTGTGTGTGTGTGTGTGTGACCCTAAGCCTTGAAAGAGAAAAGAGGTCTTAATATACCTTTGTAGAAACAAGAAGCACTTTTCCCTTTGAAGACTAGAACTTGCTTGAATAGTTGTCATGTCACCTTTGAAGCTTGAATCATCATCAACTAAAGACAACTAAAGCAATACAAGTAAAACATTATTTTGTTGTGGAATTAATGCCAACACAAGCTAAAACCTAACAATCTCCCCCTTTGGCAAATTCCATGTCAAAACTCTTATACAAATACTAAAAAATATAAAATGAAGATTGGTCACAAAATCACACCCTCACATTACAATGAGTTAGTTCCTAAAGACTAATCTTCAACAAGTCTTGACTTCATCTTGATCTTCTCTTGAAGCAACCTAAAATAATCTTATAGCGCAATGCATATCCAAGAGAAATATACAAATGGCAACATATACTTTGGATATGAATCAACAATTAAGTTCACAAATACATGTATCTACCCCTTAATACATGGAAAAAAACATAAATTCTTAACCAAATCTTAGAACTAAATATTACATGCCATAAGTTCAAGTTTTCACAAAAACAACATAAAAGAAATCAAGTAAGGTATCACTTCTATTTCTCCCCCTTTTTGACATGAAATGACTCAAAAAAGATAAGAAATGTACCTCAAAGCAATAATACTAGCCACTTGCTCCTCCAAAGAATGTTGTGCGCTTGGTTGTCCTCACATAATGCTTTAGAGGTGGTTTTGAGCTTGTAGCAATATAATCCTCCAACTCCTTGATTCTTACATCATGTTGAACAACCTTAGCACTAAGTTTATCAACCTTTTTCTCCAATTGTGTAGCCCACTCCGGTAGAATATTTGTGCTAATCATATGAATTTCAACTTGTGTACTACTAAATAGTCCAAAAGTATCACAAGCCATTCCCTTATTTTTGTATGACATGAATGTCACAGGCTTATCACTATATTTTTCCAAAGGTTGAAGTAGCATATCTTCCTAATTACTCTCTATTCCACGAGCTTAGCACAATTGAGTAATAAACCCTGGTAGTGCCAACTTTTTGTCCGACCTTATTGCAAAAGCCGCACTATTTATGTAGTACATGAGAATCTCTCCAAGGTTTATAGGTTGATTAGTCACTAAGGCATAAACTATCTTGATCTTGTCCTTATTCAATTCCGTTGAATTCGAAGATCCAATGAGATTAGTGCATATGAAAAGATGCCAAAAGACACTTACCTTAGTTAACTCACTTGGACTAATATAAGTTGAATCTTCCATTAAAATGAAGTATCGTCACAAAGAGTCTTACCCATGGTATTAAGATTTTCAGCAATATCCACATCAAGAAAAATAGACTCAATATCATTAGGTAACCCAAGAAACTTACTGATGTTTTTCGGGTTAACCCTAAAAACAACACCCCTAATCTTTATTAAAGCATCTAAAAAGGTAGCACTCTCCTTGTATTCAAGATAGAATTCTCTCACAAGACTATCATTTACCATTCCTAGCATGCTTACCCAAAATTTCCAATTTCTATATTTTAAGGACTTATAAATGAAAAAAATCTATAAACTTACTCAAGTTAATTCCTCTCTCTTGATACATCTTCTTGGTTCCAATGATCCCTAAAGCTTTTGTCTTTGAAGCTTTGGATCCCATAAAGGAAGACTTAGACTTCACAATGGGTTTCAGTGAATTTCCACTTTCGGTAACTTTTGTTCTCCCCATGTTCTTGTGTAGTAAGATGATAAACACATAAAACCAAAATGAGTGGAAACAATTTAAGCAAGTTAGTCACAAAAATATAATCACAAAGACATATGATTGAAATGAATCATCATGGAAGATAAAGACAATGAGTAGTATCTTACAAGTATTATTAAGTCAAGAATATGCCAACATATAACAAAATGAAGCATGTGAACATATCATATAAGAGAACAATATCTAGCTTACAATGCTCCCCCTTGATAAATTCTATAACTAAGATCAATAAGAGCATAAAGTTAACAAGGATATTCACACAATCATACACTCAAGCAATTTGAAGAAATCTTAACAAAATAAGCTTCACATTCTATGAGAGATACACAAAGATTTTCAATCTCTCTCATAATTCTTCAATAATTGCAAAAATATCAACATACTCATAAACAATGTGTGTGAAATATGCTTCAAATATATGTAAGAAGTAGTTTGATAATCAACATGCAAACCATATCAACATCTAATCATCTTAAGCTTTTCTTAAAAGGTCAAACCGATTATCATCCGGAATTTTTGCTTTTGAGAGAATAGATTTCAACACATGAGCGTGTGTGTGCATGTGGCTTATCATTCATTTATATTTGACAACCCGAACTTTTCTGATTTTTAAACTATACCCCTTTTTAAGCCTTTTTCCTTTTCTTTATAGGCTTTGAATCAAAGATTTTCTTTTTATGATTCTAATTCAACACTTCGTTGATTTTGTTTTACTAACATAAAAAAAAGAATACATTCCATGATGTCTTTCACTCATCACAATGGTTTAGCTCTTTCCTACATTGGGCAACTTCACAACCAAGGTGTGTATCCCTTTCATGTAGGTGCTCGTTGAGTTCTATGTATTTGCCGAAGCAAAATGGATACTAACCATAGTTCATCTTAGAAGTACTAAATGAAAACTTTAAGGTGTATCCACAACTTACATATTATCAAACTTAACCTACTTAACAAAACATATAAGAGAAGCAAAGTGCAATTTTTGAAACCAAATTTTTATGGCTCATAAGCACATGATCTAAGAGCAATAAGTAGAGACTTATTCAAGATCATTACTTCTCTAGTGAGTAGCTTTCAAAGAATATTAAGCACATATTTTCAAAAAAAAAAAGCCACTCAATAACTAAACACAAAAAATCATCATAGTTAAGATCAATGTGAACAATATCACTATTAGATCCTAAAATAGCATTTGTCAATGAGAATCATAGATTTAACATACAAATTCTCTAATATGACATGCTATGAGATATATATCAAAGATTGAGTCATAAGATGAATACCTATGAAAATATGCATTAGAGTATAGAGATAACTTTTATACATCTTATTCATCAAACACCATACTCTTGCCCTTTTTATGAGCACTCTTGCCTTGCATGTCCTCATGAGATCAAGTTGACGATGTTTCATTACAAGAGTATAAAAAGTATAGTACTTCAACTCAACCCACACATATAAAAAAAAAACTTCTCAAAAGTTAGTAATATATTTCGACTATCATAGCAAACATGATGTGAGATAACCGAGTACATATCAATACATGGAGTATTCCAAGCTGGCTAGTTAGAATTCTCAACACATTTGATATTTTGCCTCAAAGTTAACTCACATGTGCTTCTCACATTAGTGGTAAGAACACTCACCCTTGAACCATTTGTTCTTGGGTGAACCTGCACAAACATTTTCAATTTCATCCTTGACCACAATGTTAAATCTAGAGTAAAGTGCTTTAATGACTTGATTAACAATAATATCATTAATACTCTTTTCTTTCATTTTTTTTAACACATGCTTTGTCAAGTTGAACAAGACTAGCTTTCTTCTTACTCCATAAGTTCTTGTCATGCTTAGCATACTTATCAAAGTTCAAAGCATTAGCATGTTCATTTTGAAGCTTAATCTCATTATCTCTAGATGCATTTCCTAATTTGCATTTTTCAATAAACTTATAACACTTAGGCTTAATGTGACCTATTGTGTTACAATAATAGTTGTACTTTTTGGAGTTGAAGAAGCTACATTAGGAGTTTGCCAAGATACCTTGGTTGCCAACTTCTTCTTGGCTTTTGATCTCATCTTCTTGAGTGGTTTCTTGTCAATCACGACTTTATCCAAACTAGTAGGAAATGGTGCTTCCAAGAGCTCATTTTCAACTACCAAGTCGTCTTCACCACCATGAGAATTAACAAGATTTGTAATACTAGACACACTCACTGACCCCATTCACTAAATCCTTGATGGCCTTCTTAACGGTGTATATTTCTTCCATTGATTCTTGTTCCCTTTTCTTCAAAGAAGATACGATCCTTTCCTTCTCAAGATTCATCTTTTCAAGTTCTCTAAACTTCTTGAAGATATCAAATTTTTAACAAAAAAGCTTTCGAGTAACTATAACAAACTCATCAAGTTGCTTCTTGATTAAATCGTTTTTTTCTTCTACCACTCTCAAAGCACTATCCCTAGCTTCCTTAAGCTTCTCTATCTTAGTCAATAACTCAAAATTGGTTGGATTGGAACTAGTACTCCCATGACGATTTGAATCAAAATTATTGTTCAAAGATATTGAACTATCTCCCTATAGTGTAGTGTGAGAAGCCGTTAGAGCTACAAAGTTGTTCACCAACTCTTCATCACCACTGGAGCTCTCCTCATAACTAGAATCATCATTACTCCAAGTAGCCACCAACACTTTACCCTTCTTGTCTTTCTTGTATGTCTTCTTGATGCTTTCACTAGCGAAATAACCAAATCCTTGACAATTATAGCATTGCACATTCTTTTATCCTTGGCATGACTATTCTTCTCAAACCTTGGAGATGATGGTTTCTTAACTCCTTTTCCTCAGAAAACTTGCCTTTAGGTTTGGCATTTTTCCTTAGAAACTTCTTAAACTTCCAAACCATAAGAGCCATCTCTCCATTCTCATCATCACTCTCATTCTCTATAGCATTGAGAGCAATTCCCTTACTCTTAGACTTTGGCTTTAAGCATATCTCATAAGTTTGGAGTGACCCAAGCAACTCATCGATAATCATGCAATCCATATCTTTGCTTTCTTTAATGGCCATTACCTTTGCCTTGAATCTCTTAGGAAGAGAACTTAGAATTTTCCAATTCAAATGCTCTTTCGAGATAGACACTCCTAGTGCTTGACATTGATTAGCAATGTTAAGAAGACAAAATTGGAAGTCTTCGAACTTGTCTTCATCACTTATATGTAAACCTTCAAACTGTGATGTCAAAATTTGAAGCCTATACTTCTTCACCGCTAATGCACCATTAGTAGTGACTTAAAAAGTATCCTAAGCCTCCTTGGCAGATTAAAGATTATGTATGTAGAAGAATTGATGCCCATCAACTCCTCCAAATATGGCATTCAGAGCACGATGGTTCCACTTAGCAACCTCAAGCTCATTCATTGTCCATTCACTTCTAGGCGTGAGTATGTTGTTGCCATCTTTTTGAACCTTAGTAGGTGGACTATATCCTTCTTCAACAACCATCCATGCCCTTTCATCAATAAAATGGATATAGGCATTCATCCTCAACTTCAAATACCTATAATTAGTGCCTAGAAGCAACGATGGCCTAGTATTAGAGGCTTCTTCCGCCATAACATCATCTGATAGTCACATAGCTTCAATAGCTCAACAAATACCATGAATGTATCACCCGAATGCTCACTAAGTGCAATCTAATGTCCGACTTTGATACCAATTGAAAATACAATCACTGTTAAATGTCTTAAGCCAACCTAGAGGAGGGGTGACACCTTTTTCCGCTCCCTTGAAACAAACTTAAGTTTGTTACTCTAGATTGCTTGTATCACAATTTTATATATCAATCAATTACAATTAATCAATATATATATATATATATATATATGACAACTAATAAGTGATACAAACAAACATACACAATCAATATTATGAAAGGAAGTCAATTACAAATATTGATATTCACAATATATCAATTACACATACATATATAAGAGATAGGGATAGAGAAAATTGACACAAGATATTTAGGTAAACCTCCAAAGAGGAAACATCCACGGGTTGATCCATAACTACTGACAAACATAATCCAATAGTAGATAAAAAGATACAATCTCTAAAGTGATCACTTCACCTAAAGACTAACCTCCTATCCTACTCTATAAACATGATACCACCTTGCTTAACTATCTGAGGCTTCACACCTCTAGTCAAGACTTCCTTGTTTAGCTATCCAAGGCTTCACATCTCTAGTCAAGACTTCCGTGCTCAACTATCTAAGATTTCACACCTCTAGTCGAGACTTCCACTTGCTTAGCTATCGAGTCTTCATAACTCTAGCTAAGACTTTTACTTGTTCAAATCAAAGAATCACTCTATGAAATGTGACATCCAATCTCTTCACAAGGCATCTAAGTGATCATTAATGTAAAACACAAACAAGCACACAACATAGAAAATTATGATCAACAAATTCTATAAAAACTAGACATATGCATGAAAATCCATAAATCAAATATAATCTAGTTAAAATGCATGAATGACAAATCTAGATTGTGTGAAAGATGTTCAAAGACATTTAGAATTAGATACATTCATAGATTTAAAAATTGAATCTCAAGATATGTACACTTAGCACAAATTCAAAGTTTTAGTCACATACACACAAATATTCTTAAAATCGAATGACAAAGTCACTTAGATTTCTAGCACTAGTTCTAGAGTATATTATATTCATAGATTCAATCAAACACATGAATAGCTCTAAGAACACAACAACCTACTTGTTAATGGGTAGATCGGTCAAAATGATTCTAATACATGTACGAACTATTTTTTCTCAAAATCCATCAATCAAAGATCACAAAATAGTCCTATATTCAAAGCTAACACAATACAATCTCAATCATCTGAAAACACAGGTAAAATCAAAACTTAACTCAACATGTGAGATTTCAATTGAAAATCAATCTAGCTTTAAATGAGTTCGAAACTCAAATTAAAATAATCATAATATACATAAATTCATTGAAGAAGATAAACTAAGGCAATTGATAGAGTTTTGAAATGAAACTCTAGAAAAAAAATCAATACCTTAGTAAAAATAGTGCATACCCGTTTTTTGAGAGTAGCCTAAAAAAACAACAACAAAAACTCCTCAAATCTTCTTAGAAAAGATAGAAGATAGATTGATGATCACTTTCTCAACTTTGAATGACTCAAATCGGAGTTCAAACGAAGAAGATAGAGTGTTTGGAAGGTGAGGAAATATAGAGAGAAAATTCTATACGTGTTTTCAAAATATCTTATTATAATGAAATGTGAGAGGGAATGAGTTTATAAAGGCTAGGGAATGAAAGAGATCAAAAAGACCAAACTTACCCATTCTATAAAGCCACCTCAAGATGGCACATGGGCATCTTGGGGCAGCAAGGTATTGTGGCTGAGATTGCCACACACCATCTCGGGTGGGTGCCCAAGTGATGGCTTTTGCCTTCGCACCTTTCACTTGAGCTCCTCTCACATTCTTCAACCGTTCTCTGGCCTACAAACTTTAAATTAAAATATGTTTAAAGATTACAAACCGGGTCTCTCACACACACATGGAAAACTATGAAACTTTAACCAGAAGTTACAAATTCAACTCGATATACTCAGATAAAGACAATGTATGCAACATGACTAGAAAGTGTCGTAACTCTTGACTCGAAACTTGAAATTAAATGTATGAGTAACCTAAATTAGCGAAACTCAATCATGAAAAATCTAAGACTAAAATCAAGTTCAAGATCCATGTTGTACAAACATATAAATATACAAACATATATCACACAAGAATGCTTTAATTTAGACAAAGTCCACAAACATGGAAGTTTATCCAACTAATCAATTTAGCACCAATGCATGAGCATTTAAAGTCAAGTGTGTGAATGTGTTAAACCAAACTGTGCACAACGATGCAGGAATATATATGAATGAATTGTGTGTGTGCGCGCCTAAGCCTTGAAAGAGAAAAGAGGTCTTAATATACATTTGTAGAATCATGAAGCACTTGTCCCTTTGAAGACTAGAACTTGCTTGAATAGTTGTCATGTCACTTTTGAAGATTGAATCATCATTAACTAAAGATAACTAAAGCAATACAAGTAAATCATTAATTTGATATGGAATTAATGCCAACACAAGCTAAAACCTAAAAATGCTAATAAAGACCTAACTAGATATAGCTATGAAAGTCTAAAATCTAGTCATCAAACAAGTCCACATGGCAAAGACAATCAATGTAATTAAGAAATGCAATCAATTAGACCTAAACAATATCTAAATGCAAAGTATAGATATTTAGCTAGAAGGGCAAAATAGTCATAAATACTAGCTATCACAAAATATAAATCTCAACGAACAATCATCAACCCAAGCATGTTGTAAATGCAATTAAACTCAAAGACATGCATTTAATCAACAATAGATGTTAAACCTAGACATACATGTCATAAGAATAGAAAGAGGCAATCTAGGACATTAGAAGTTACCTAGTCATGAAACACATGAAGACCCATGCTTGGAAGATGTAAGAATGATGCTAGATATTCATGAATGAAGCTTTGATCGAGTAAAATCAAGTTCTTGGAGCTCGCTCTCGCTATGAGTTACTTTCTCTTACTAAGGGATATAATTTTAGAGCTCTCTGTCTAGATTTGGGAAGAAGATGATATATATAGGTGTAAAAATGACACCTTAAGAAAAGACCAAACTAACCAAAAATAGCACAGTGCGTGAGTAGGGACCCATGCACATACTAGTGCTAACCTACGCACAAGCGCTGTGATACCCATAACGCTTCTCACAGCTGTGCCACAACATAGACCGACTGTAGATGCACCACTATGATAATTAATAGCGCCAGAAGAGTGGAGACTCAACGCTCAGAAAGCCAGCACAGTGCGCGGGTATGGACCTGTGCACACCATGCAAAAAGTCAATCAAGGCCAAAAAACCAGCACAGTGTGCGGGTAGTGCACCCACGTATACACCCGCACACCTCTCTGAAACAAAGGGGTCAATGGGACCAAGTAAGACCAAAAGACATACAATCCAAGCAAGCAAGAGATAGGAAAACTAAAGCACACATGAGAGCAATTAAACATTAATGCAAGATGATTAAAACATGCATATGCGTGAATACGTGCACCAAATCACTTCAACTAAATTTAAGCAAGTGATATACCTTTGAAGCTTGAGCTTGGTCGCGAACGAAGACAGCCTAAACTACCCTTATAGGTTAATCTCCAATTAAGGTTTGTCAATCGAAATAAGCCAATAGAACTTGAGGAACTTATAGTAACATGTATTATCAACTTGTCCAATTTGTGCCCATCACAATATTTTTATTTTTAGTCCAAGATTCCATCACAATTAGTAGGATAATCGCCCATCTCAAACTATATTAACATAATTTATATGGTGAATCGAATTTTAGTCCCTATAGTTTGTCTTAATTTGCATTTAGTCTATGTTTTATGGTATGGTAATCTTTAGTCCATCATTTCTCTGACAATACATATTTTAGTCCCTATCGTGCAATTCTGTTAGGGTTTCGTCAAGTCAACTAGGGTCAATGGGGGTAAAAAGGGAAATAACATCATATGTTCTAGAATCTTATATAACCAAAGGGTATAATAGTAATTTACAAATTAATTTTAAAAATAAAAATTAATATTATTAACTTAAATAAATATTTTTAAATTAAATTAAAAATTAAATAATAATTTTTAAATGGATCTCCACCCTCCATCTTTCTCAAAAATCAAATATGGATGGTGTAGATCAAATAGAATATTTTCTTAAAAAAATAACTTTTATTTTAAATTGTCAATTAATTATTTTTTGAATAAAAAATATAATTAAAATACATTTTTTTAAAATTATTTTTTTTACTTTTGAAACCAATTGTTCATCGATCTTGAAAAAAGAAAATCCCTCAGATTAAACAATCACCAACCAATTGTTCATCAATCTCTCCTACGCCATTAGCCACTCATCTCTCCACCACCATCAACTACCTTAAATCTCAAAACATTTCCATTTTTTTTCCTTTCACCGAGAATCTTAAAAAAAAAAACAATCCACATACAATATCCATCCACCACTAACAAATCCACACCACCATCACCAACAAACCTTGTCACCCCAAAAAAATCGTCAAACACCACCAAACCAATCTAACCCATACCCACACTGAATCGATCCCAGAAATCACCCACATCAACACCCAATTGAACCCAGAAACCATCCCCAAATCAAACGAACCCATACCCATACCAACACCCAATAGAATCCAGAAACCACCCCCAAACCAAACAAATCCACACCCACACTGAATCAAACCCATAAACCACCCACATCAACACTCAATTGAACCCATAAACCAACCCCAGAACCTATACACACATACCCCTCGAACCCATAAACAAATAAGAAGAAGAATGAAGAGAAAGAGATCATGTTGGTTCATCCTGACAAGTTCGTTTCTTCTTCATTGTCATGCGAGTTTGTATCTTCGTCATCTCGTTTAGAGAGAGAGATTCATGACATAAAGAGAGAAAAAAGGTGTGTGGATTCACGAGAGAGAGGTAGAAGATGATGATAACAAAGAAAGAGGGTTACGACGGTGACTAGGATTTTAGTGTTTGAATGGTGGTGGGGTTTGGGTGTTTGAGTTGTGGCTAGGTTAGGTTTTGTGTTAAGTTTTGTGAAGAAGATGGTGAGAGAATGGTGAAGAAGAAGATGTTTGATCGAGTTATGGATTTTTTGTCAGGTGAGTGGTGAACGATTTTTGTTTTGGTTTTTTGCTTTGTTTTTAGTTTTAATTTAGTTTTACTTTTTAATTTAATTAATAGTACTTTTTAATTATTTTTTATTTTAATATTACTTTTTAATTATTTTTAATTGTTAAGGGTAAAATGGTGTTTTCAATGGGATCGACACACATTAGGGGCATTAATGTATTTAACACGTCTGACATGCCAAAAATTATACTTTTGATCGATTCTGTCACAGAAGGACTAAAAGTTACAATTCTAAAAAAAAACGTGGACTAAACACAGATTAAGACAAACTACAGGGACTGAAATACGATTTACCCTAATTTATAACTAAATGGAATATTTTTACTTGGTCAACCTTTTCCAAAGAAAAAAATAGAAGTTGAATATATGTGCAATTAAGTTTAAACGTAGGGATGGTTGGTACAATTAAACCTTAAAATAAAAATTATATAATATTTGTTATATTAATTTTGCAAATACAGATATATTTTTTTCAAATAAAAATATATTTTTTTCAAATAAAAATATTTTTTTTCATAATTTAATATATTCATAATCTCATTAAATAGTTGAAAAAAAGCACAAGTTTAAATTATAGAGAGGAATTTATATATTTGGAAAAATAAATAAATAAATTCATTCGTAAGAGTAATACAGCCTAAACCCATGTGGCAGTAGTGTATTAGTTAGTGCAAAGGGGGTTATATTAAATGCAACTGTTCAAATAATGATATAAAAATGAAGGGTCAATAGTTAATTCGAAAGTGATGACATGATTAAGGTTTGTATTTATTTATTTATAGTCGTTTATCATAAGTGTTTGGGGTAATTTTATTTGGCTTCACACGTTAGCATAGAGTCCATAATTTATAGAATAAAATCGCAACAACATCAAACCACGGAATCTCGACAAGCCACAAATGGCAGTGGCAGGCTTGGATTAAACACGCTAACAACATGATTTTTTTTTAAAATAACCGACCCTGTAACTAATTTTTCTCTAGTAGGCACACAATATAGACATATTTATAACTTATTAATACACATAATTACACTATTATCATATGTATTATTATGATTGAAGTTATGTTGTTTACATGGTAAAATTGTGGTGATGTGAATTAGTATGGTGTAAACTATAAATATGTCTATATTTTATGCTTATGAGAGAAAAACTAGTTTGTAACAATTCATTTTTATTGGAATATACACTCAAGGGTGGTCAAAATATTACAAGGAATTAATTAGTAATCATTGATAACCATAAAACCCGGTTGAATATAATTAAAATTCAAACTAGTCAGTTAAACAAGATAAGGGATATATATATATATATATATATATATATATAAATATAAAATATAAATATAATTTAAATTTGAATATCAATCCTATAAATAGGGGAACTTCCTATTTGTTTGAGTAAATTTATTTATTTGGTATTTTCCATGACAACATATTGCATAGTGAATTGAGGTAACTTTTCCAAATCATTTCTAGAATCTCTGATCGTTTTCTGACTTTCGGATTTACGACGGTGAACAATATAAATCCGAATTCTTTGATTTTATTTATTGATAACGACATTAACAATTTTTTTAAAAATAAAAAACATTTTAAAAAGTAAAAATAAAACAAAATAGAGCGGTAGTTTTGTATTTGACAGAAAAAATAAAAACATTGCTTGTTGACAAATTTAGAAAGTGCATTCTTTTAGGCTTCTATAGATCCCTTGGTGAGACCAAACCATACCCTACCTACTCCAAACCTTGAAGAAATCAAACCAAAAACTTAGAGAGAACCTCTATTTCGTGGAGAAGAAAAACTGGTCTGGTCACTTTGAAATTCCCAAATCTTTATAGTGTAAATATAACTAGGGGGGGAATATGTATAGGCTATAATTTTAATCTTCTTTAAGACCACAAGCAATCTTATACAACACTTAGTATAATTTCTAAAATTATAGATGACAAAGCAAACGTTCAAGCAACACAGATCAACTATGTGAAGAAATTAAAGATGCTAAAAATCAACACAAGATAATTACATGGTAAAACCTCCGAAGAGGAAACATCCACGGGTTGAATCCATAACCACCAGTAAAAACAAATCCACTATTTCAAATAAGAGTTACACACTCAAGCAATCAACATGTGCTCTCTAATCTATCACTCTTACTCTACCATTGAACCCAGTGATCTACTTGCCATCTTGCTCAACTATCTGAGTTCTCCCAACTCTAGTCAAAACTTCCTTGCTTAGCTATTCAAGGCCTCACACCTCTAGCCAAGACTTTCCTACTCAACTATCCAAGGTCTCACACCTCTAGTTGAGTGCTCAACTATCCAAGGCCTCACACCGCTAGTCGAGACTTTCATTTACTTAGCTATTTGAGGCCTCACACCTCTAGCTAAGACTTCTTGCTCAAACTCAAAGAATCACTCTAAGAGATGAGACTTCCAATGTACAAACCAAAGAATAACTCTAAGGAATGTGACTTCCAATGCTCAATCCAAAGAATCACTCAAAGGAAAGAGACTTCCAACCTTCTCGCAAGGCAATGATCTAGGTGAAATGCAAATGATGCAATCACAAGCAAATAGAAAATGTTGATCAAACAAAATCTACGAACATGCTATGAGAAATCTAGATAAACTATCAAAGAACAATCATCAATATTTCTAGAGCAACCTAATCATGTTATAAACTAAGAACTAGTTAAGAAAAATAGAGATACCAATTGTAAATGACCTAGTTCTTAGAAAATGAAATCAAGTCTAGAAATAAACAATCAAGCACAAGAACAAAAGATTTCTAGAGTCAATTTTATGATTATCAAGTTTAAAACAAATTATTCAATGTCAACCAAAACTAGATAAACTTGAAAACCAATTGAACAAACCACAACATACAATCAAAATCATCCTATTCATGCTTCTTAATCATATGATATCCATCAATTATAAGACCAAAGAAGAAAACTAAGAAGAAGATGATTTTACCAACTAAGGATGAAATCTCAAATTGAAAATCTGAACGTTGAGAAACATCAAGACATCCTTTTATTCTTGAAGTGCTTGGGGTTTTTATATCTCTTCAAGACACTCGATTTCAGTTTTCGAATCAAGTAAATCCGAGTTGAAATGAAGAAGATATCACAACAAAAAAAAACTCAAAAAATTGAAGAAAACTTCTCTGAAGTGCAGTCTCGTTTTTAATAGAGAACCATCAGAAAAACTTGATTAAACAACCTCAACCTTCTTGAAAATGATAGAGAATTGAAATACGAATAATCTCCAACTTGAATCGGACTTCAAACAAAAAAGATATGGCGTTTGGGAGATGGGAAAGTTGAGAGAAAATTTTCTGGACATAGATTTCTTCAAATGAAAGTGTGAGAGGGAAGAGATATTTAAATAAGAGGGAAAGGAAAACAAAAATACCAAATTGCCCCAACCCTTTAAGTCTTCCCCAAGATGGCACGTGGCCATCTCGGGGCCAGCAAGGGTGAGAGCCCGAGATGGCCAAGCGCCATCTCGGGGTTGTGTTGGAGCCCCGCTCACTAATCACACATCGGAAGTAGGTTTTAAACTTTTTAATATAAATCATAAAAGATCCGAGACCAGTGAACTTGGGATCATAATTATTTTTCAGAACTAATAAATATAAAATTATTACAATAATAAAATATACGTATACAAGAAATTGTAATCAATACAATTAGAAGAAGAAAATCTTACCAACGTTTGGAGTCTCCTTCACTTTGCGATATGCTTATGTCTGAACCACTCAATCTTCCTCGCTATATCCTGGAACTGGTAACTGCGAATGGGTGCGTAATGGTCTCAGGAACTTGAATGGAGGATGTAGAGAAAAGAATTGAAGAAACTCTTTCTTCTCAAGAGAGAAAAAACTTAGGACAATTCTAGTTATAAAAAATTATAAAAAATTATTATTTTTCTTTTTGTCTTATCGCTGTACACTTCACCAACTTTTTCTCTCTTTTTTGTTTGATACACAGTGCACACACTTGCACGTTTTTCTTTTTTTCTTTAATACACCTTTTTTTTTGGGCTTAATGCACAATAGCACAAACTCACGTTAAAAAGCAAAAACCTGATGTGTTTTTTTAAGAATATATATATATATATACTCTTTTAATAAATCTTGATATCTTTTTTATTTAAACAATTGATATCTTGTTTTGGTCAGTTTCCAAAGAATATATATTAGATATATACTTCCTCTTTTAAAAACATTATGATATCTTTTTATTTAAAACAAAATCTTTATTTTATTTTTTATTAAAATATATCATCTAATTTGAATTTAAACTAACCAAATTTAGAAATTAAATATTTAATTTAATTTAATAAAATAATCGTATTATCTTATTTTATTCAAGAAAACAAATATCAACAAAACAACCTCAATTCAGTGATTAATAATATAATTAAATAATTTCATTATTTAATTTATTTAATCACCATTTTTTATTAATTAAATAACCTCATTATTCAATTAATTCTCAAATAAATATGGGTTACTTTCGTAACACAATTAATTGGACAATCCACTCAATTAACCGTGACCCTTGTTGTTTGAATCGATCGGGCTAGTAAGGGGACCAAATGGACCCGTAGTATTTTGGGTTCCAATAATCATCATAATCATTAATTTAACTCTTTAATTAATATTCCTTGATTATTAACTCCGGTGTTATTCCACTAAAAATCTGAAGCTGCACTCTCTCAACTGCAGACGTTTTTACATAAACCGATACAACTCAGTGTCCATCGATATAACTGTTGGGATTATGCTTGATAGCAAGAATATAAAAATGTATTTGACAATCTTTTCATATTAATAAAGTGATTTCTAGTTTAACAAATCTTATAGCATTTATAGTTTAATTATTATAATCGTCAAAAGTAAATAATCATAAGGTCAAAAGACTATGAGAAAAGAAGAATTGTTCATACATCTAGATATGTATGTGGTAGACACAATTCTTTAGTTAGTCTTGAATAATATTCACAACTTAAGATAAAAGGTTGGGTGCCTTTATCTTGTCAAATTTGTAGATTCTTTTGCTAGCATTTGAGTGGGATCAAATGTGTTATGATGAGTCTAAAATCATCAAAGTATGGTGTCTTTGGACAAAAGAATCTAGTGTACTGGGTGCATTGAATTGGATCATAATGAAATATTTTATCTAGAACCGTCAATGGATAAAAGTTTTTCATTTGAAGACAATCGAAGAGTCTATCTCAATCCTAAGATAAATGATGGATGTATGGTTGCAAGTGTTATCATTTGAGCTATCAATGAGTACGATTATATAGCATAGTCTATCCTCTATAGTTTGGTGGTTTTCATTTATTAATCGATATAGGACTTCATTTATAGATATGAACATCGTGGCTTCATTTATTAAATGAGATTAGAATATCATCATACGGATGTTCTGAGGTATTGGATATTAAATCTTAACGTTAAGTTTTCAATAGTGTCTATTGAAATATGGCTTCTGGACAAGTCAAAATATCCAAGTTTGAAATGTGGTCATATGAGTAAATATGGTAACTTGGAGAGCTACGATTACTGATATTCTTCACGAGGATACACTTTCTCCAATAAGATTGTCTAGGGTATGAATGAGTAACATCAACTTATTCTATCTTTATTTAAGAGTTCAATTTTAGTTCTTAAGTGGAATAAACTAAAATTAATAGATCGGATCTAAGTGAATCATTTGTAAATTGTGATTGGGTTATGTCTATTGGAGCTTAGATTTAGATAGCCCGCCAAGATCTCAAATCCACACGATGGATCACTTGATATATTCTACCGGACCAACTTAGGGGTCCATCTAGAATTGTATTGAGGCATGTGGACTTGTTTCTTTTTGTAAGAATTGGTCTAGTTCACATACAGACTTTTTATTAAGGTCCAATGGATTTAATAAAATAAGAAAAAAAAATACCTATATGTTGTTATAGGCGGCAAGGCTAATGTATAAAAGCCTAATCATATTATTTTTTATTTTATTATTTAATTAAATGGAAATTAATTAATTTATTGATTATTTAATTATTTAATTAAAAGTCAAAAAAAATTTCCTAGTCAGAAATGGTCTCCTAAAATTATACTATTGTTGGTAGTATAATTAATATTAAAGACTATATTTGATAAGTAGATAAATAAAATGAATTATTTATCTAATCAAATTAGGAATTCTTTAATATGGTTACAAATACACTATTGAGTTGGATTAGGAGTCTTGGTGTAGGATTTTTTTTTTTTGGAAAAAGGATTCTTGGTCAGAAAGTAAATCTACCTAAGGGTATAATTCATTTTTGAAAATAATTCTTAACCACCATGTAAATCCACCTAAGGAAAAGATTCTTAACAACCAAGTAAATCCTTCTTAGGAAATGATTTGAAATCCTAGTAAATTTCAAAGAAGAATTTCGGTCAGCCTTATATATATATGAAGGGAATTTCGACCAGCCATATAGTTTTTCCAAGAGAAGAATTCGGCTAGCCCTAGTTCTTTCTAGAGAGAGAATTCGGCTACCATAGAATTTTTAGGGAGAAAATTTTGTTTTTGCTCTAGACAAAATTCGATCAACTCTAAGAAATGGTATGAGATTCAGCAAAGAAGAAAAGTAAGAAATAACGTTTAGTTTTCGATAGTACACTAGTAGCCTTTACATTAAAAGGTTTTGTGTAAAACATCGAATCAATGTTCACTCGAGTTTCAATCAAATTGATTGATAATTCACAAGTGACCTAACATTCTTTGTTATCTTCTTGGAGGATTATTGTAACTAACAAAGAAAAAGATTTTTTTTTGTTTCCATCCTCAGGTATACAATTTAAAGAATGGGAGCCCACACTCTTAGGTGATTCACGTTAGTTATTGGTTTGGAAGATCTTGCGGATTCAATTCGGTGTTTGTTCAATCTTCACGAGAAAAAGGTACGACACTTTTTATATACATCAATTAATCTAGGGTTAAGGTTCTTGTTATTTACAAGAGAAATTTTTTATTTATATGTAAACCCTAATTTCATTTAATTTCACACTTCCGTTGTGCGATTTTCCCTACAATAACTACTACACATGGTGTGATCGTCCACAGTAGTTCATAATTAGAGCTGAGTCATAATGTCCGTTATACCCCTCTAATTACACGTATCCTTTAAGTACCGTTGATTCTCTAATGGAGAATAAATCCTATTTCCTCACGGAATTAGTAGAGCGCTCATATTGTCCAAGCCCCGAATCAACACTTAAGGGAACTACCATCTACTTCTCATAAGAAGGAGTGGATTCCACTATTGTGTACAAACCTTTCCAGCCACAAGCCAAACCGTAATCCCAAGATACGGAGTATATTGATCAGGAACTTCATCCGACCTCACCCATGGTATATCAAAGATCACGATCTAACCTGAGGGAGTCGATAAGATACTCAGGATTAAGATCACCCACATATAGCCATAATTAGTTCATATAGATGAATCTCATCGGTAAACGGATCTTGGTGACGGATTTATATAGATCATGACCCAATCCTATATGATCACATCATACAAGGTGTCTCCTTTTCTATATCTCATTTGAATGATTCAGGATAGAATCACCGTACATTAAGGAATGGACCGCAGCTATAGATTAACCGTAAATAAGGTACCCAGCTTTATTTGCTATCTATGGACTCTTTAGATTGCACATCTCTTAATGTATCTATCCGTATATGACACTTATATACACAGTTCGAGATTACATCCGACAATCTAAGATGTTTATATATGCACAAGTTAAAAAATAAACAGCACAACAAGAGTGAATCGAACTTTTCTTTTATTTATTTCATAAATCCATTTATATATTACATCTTTAAGGTATAAACCCCAACAATCTCCCACTTGCACTAAATCACGTGAGACATGTTTCGTAACCCTAGACCTTCTAGGTGACACGAAAACACTTTAGCCGGTAAGGTCTTCGTAAATGGATCAACATGATTGTCTTATGAGGCTATCTTGGTGATGATCACATCTCCTCTATGCACTATCTCTCTGATGAGATGATACTGTTGGGATTATGCTCGATAGCAAGAGTATAATAATGTATTTGACTATCTTTTCATATTAATAAAGTGATTTCTAGTTTAAAAATATCTTACAACATTTATAGTTTAATTATTATAATTGTCAAAAGTAAATAATCATAAGGTCAAAAGACTATGAGAAAAGAAGAATTGTTCATACATCTAGATATGTATGAGGTAGACACAATTCCTTAGTTAGTCTTGAATAATATTCACAACTTAAGATAAAGGTTGGGCGCCTTTATCTTGTCAAAGTTATAGATTCTTTTGCTAGCATTTGAGTGGGATCAAATGTGTTATGATGAGTCTAAAATCATCAAAGTGTGGTGTCTTTGGGCAAAAGAATCTTGTGAACTGGGTGCATTGAATAGGATCATAGTGAATTACTTTATCCAGAACTGTCAATGGATAAAAGTTTTCACTTGAAGACAATCAGAGAGTCTATCTCAATCCTGAGATAAATGATGGACTTATGGTTGCAAGTGTTATCATTTGAGCTATCAATGAGTACGATTATATAGCGTAGTCTATCCTCGATAGTTTGGTGGTATTCATTTGTTAATCGATAGAGGACTTCATTTAAAAATATGGACATCGTGGCTCCATTTATTAAATAAGAGTTGAATATCATCATATGGATGTTTTGAGGTATTGGATATTAAATCTTAACGTTAAGTTTTCAATAGTGTCTATTGAAACATGGCTTATGGACAAGTCAAAATATCCAAGTTCAAAATGTGGTTATATGAGTAAATATGGTAACTTGGAGAGCTATAGGCGGTCTATGAGCTCTTGGCGATTACTGATAATCTTCACGAGGATACACTTTCTCCAATAAGGTTTTCTAGGGTATGAGTAAGAAATTTTAACTTATTCTATCTTTATTTAAGAGTTCAATTTTAGTTATTTAATGGAATGAACTAAAATTAATAGATCGGACCTAAGTGAATCATTAATTGATTGTGATTGGGTTGTGTCTATTGGAACTTAAATTTAGATAGTCCCCCAAGATCCCCAATCCACACGAACTTGCATGGATCACTTGATATATTCTACCGGACCAATTTAGGGGTCCATCTAGAATTGTATTGAGGCATGTGGACTTATTTCTTTTTGTAAGAATGGGTATAGTTCACGTGTGGACTTTTTATCAAGGTCCAATGGATTTAATAAAATAGAAATAATAATATAATGGCCCATATGTTGTGTTGGGCGGCAAATCTATATAGTTTAGCTTAATTATATATATATTTTTATTATTTAATTAAATGAAAATTAATTAATTTGGTAATTAATTAATTATTTAATTGAAAGTCAAAACCGTTTTTCTTGTAGGAGATGGTCTCCTAATATTATACTATTGTTGGTAGTATAATTAATATTAAAGATTATATTTGATAAGTAGATAAATAATAGGAATTATTTATCTAGTTAAATTAGGAAATCTTTAATATGGTTACAAATACACTATTGAGTTGGATTAGGTGTTTTGGTGTAGGAAAGAATTCTTTTTAGAAAAGGATTCTTGGTCACCAATTAAATCTACCTAAGGATAGAATTCTTCTTTGAAAAGGATTTTTAACCACCAAGTAAATCCACCTAAGGAAAGGATTCTTAACAACCAAGTAAATCCTTCTTAAGAAAGGATTTGAAATCCTAATATATTTACTAGAAGAATTTCGGCCAGCCCTATATATATATATATGAAGAATTTCGGCTAGCCATATATACATATAGAAGAGGTATTTTTGGCCAGCCTAGGTAATTCATCTTGGAGAGAATTCGGCCACCATAAGAATTTTGGGAGAAAATTTTGTTTTTGCTCCAGACAAAATTTGATCAACTCTAAGAAATAGTGTGAGATTTGGTAAAGAAGAAAAGGAAGAAAGAATGTTTAGTTTTCGATAGTACACTAGTAGCATTTGCATTAAAAGGTTGTGTGTACAACATCGAATCAATGTTCACGCGATTTTCAATCAAATTGATTGATAATTCACAAGTGACCTAAAGTTCTTTGATTTCTTTTTGGAGGATTATTGTGACTAACAAAGAAAGAGATTTTATTTGTTTCCCTCCTCAAGTATACAATTTAAAGAAAGGGAGCCCACACTCCTATGTGATTCACGTTCGTGATTGGATTGGAAGATCTTACGGATTCAATTCGGCGCTAGTTCAATCGTCACGAGAAAAAAATACGATACTTTATATATACATCAATTAATCTAGGGTAAAGGTTCTTTTTAATAAAAAGGAAAATTTTTATTTATACCAAACCCTAATTTAAATTTTTTTCACGCTTCAGTTCTACGATTTTCCCTTCAGATACTTTCTCTCTATATACTTCCCTCTCTTGTGGCTTCTTGGTTCTTTCGAACTAGTCATAGCACCACTGTTATCACAATAAAGTGTGAATGGCTTATCTAGATTTGAAACAATTTCCAGTTCACTCAATAACTTACGGATTCAAACAACCTCTTTAGCAGCTTCACAAACGGCTACATATTCGGTTTCCATGGTGGAGTAAGCAATGCAGGATTGCTTGATACTTATCCAAACAATAGCTCCACCACCCAGGGTGAAAACTGATCCAGATATGGATTTCCTAAAATCCATTTTTGACTGAAAATCAGAATTCATGTATCCTAACGGGATCAAATCCTATCTGGAATACACTAGCATATATATTCTCATTCTTCAAAGATACTTGAGAATAGTTTTGACAGCAACCCAATGATCCAATCCTGGGTTGGACTGGTATCTGCTGACTAATCCCACTACATAACAGATGTCCGGTATTGTGCATAACATAGCATACATGAGACTACCTACTTCCGATGCATAGGGTACACATCTCATATCCTCAACTTCTTGAGGTGTCGTAAGACACTATTCCTTAGACTAGTGAACTTCATGCCTAGAAGAAAAATTACCTTTCTTGGAGTTCTGCACCCAAAATCGCAAAAGAATCTTGTCGATATACGATCCTTGAGACAATGCTATGAGTTTGTTCTTACGATCTCATATAAGTTGGATCCCTAGAACATAACTCGCGTCTCCCAAATATTTCATTTGGAATTGACTAGCCAGCCAACCCTTTACATCAGACAACACTTTCACATCATTCCCAATGAGTAGGATATCATCTACATATAGAACTAAGAAAACTACTTTCTTATCAATGATGCGCTTGTAGATACAAGGCTCATTGACGTTCTGATCGAAGCCATATGTTTTGATCACATCATCAAACCTGATGTTCCAAGATCTAGATGCTTGTTTAAGTCCATAGATGGACCTTTGCAACTTGCAAACCTTTTGCTCTTGATCTGGAGACACTAATCCCTCTGGTTGTATCACATAGATGATCTCGTCAAGATTTCCATTCAAGAATGTAGTCTTTACGTCCATTTGCCAAATTTCCTAATAGACTTAAACGTGGCTACTGGCGAGAAGGTCTCTTCATAATCGACCCCCTCTTTCTGGGTATAACCCTTGGCCACTAGTCTTGCCTGAAGGTCTCTACCTTCCCGTCTACTCTTCTCTTTCTCTTATAGATCCACTTACACCCTATGAGTTTTACCCCATCTGGTAAGTCTATAAGATCCCAGACTGATTTGGACTGCATAGACTCCATCTCGATATTCATGGCTTTAAGCCATTCCTCTTTATCAGAATATTCCATTGCATTCTTAAATGTCAATGGATCATACACACTATCAACAAAGACAACACCTTGTTCATCACCTATACCTAAATAGCATTCAGGTTGTCTCATAACCCTCTCCTTACGTCAAGGTGGTAGTGTATCCTGATCATGAGCCATCTAACTCCTAGATGTTTGTGGATCAACAACTCTTGTTGGTGAAGCACTAGTCTCACCAGGCTCCAACTCATTTAACACAATCTTAGAACGAGGTTTATGGTCACTAATATAATTGTCCTCAAGAAACGTTACATTTGTCGATACAAATACTTTGTTATCTTCGGGACTATAAAAGTGTCTACCTATAGTCTCCTTGGAGTATCCTACAAACATACAGACCACAAACTTGAAGTCTAGCTTTCCACTTCTGTTCTTCAGCACGTGTGCGGGACACCCCAATACGTGAAAATGTTACAAACTAGCTTTACGACCATTCCACAACTCTAAGGGAGTCTTAGGAACAAACTTGGATAGCACTACATTCAAAATGTATGCCGCTGTTGTTATCATTATATATTTAAAACAATTAGATCTCGTATTGTATGCATAAATATGAATAGATGCATACCTGGAAACACAGCTGAAAACATTCAATCCATACGCGAATCTTAATCCCGAATCCATAATAATACAATAAGCTGAAAAGAAAACAAAGAAAACAATAGAGAGTCTTCAACTCTCTTCTCACCTTCCTCAGATTGCCTAATGGGGAGACCATTTTGTAATACGTTCTTGTGTGAGTGAGAGTAGGGACTCCCTATATATAGTATAACTTCTTGGAATCCTAACCCATAAAGGAGTCTCAAAACCCTAATAAGATGGCTAGTCCTAAAAGGAATACTAGGCCCACACATAATAATAGCCCATGCCATATCCTACATATATTTAATGTAACTAAGGTGCACTGATCCTAAAAAATATTGATCACATTAATAATGGGCTTTATCTGGTCAACTCTCACTTACTTAAACATTCCAATCAATTCGGTTTTCATAAACTCAAAATTTAATGTCGCATGTTGCTCACAATTTTTATAAAAATCTTACATTCTCCCACTTGAGCTACATAGACATTATTATTTTAGATTTAATATTCATTTTAGAAAACGACTCTCCAAATTGTCAAACAATTATTTGTGGCCACAAAGAATGTTTAAGAGAGTAACACCTTCTTTCCTCTTAGTCCAATAGAACCTCAAGTATCCAACTACATTGATCATTACATCTTTAGTCAATATAAGACCATATGTAATCAAAATACCATTAACTCTATCTATCCGGGTAAAAATGGTATGTATGTGTGGTATGGAAATTACATGCAGATGTGATGATCATGTCTATTTCCATATAGGTCCAACTTCGCATAATCCGAAGCAGCTTAAGACGAGCAAACTTAATGTCTTAAGCATATTACACTCATTTGCCAAACGTTTTGACTATGAGTTAAACCTCCCTTAAGACAGACAAATCCTTCTTTCTTAAGTAATATTCATTCATCGGTGGGAACTTTATACCTTAAGAGTGAATTGCCCCTCAAGCTAAAGGCTTGAAATTTCTTGCCATAACCAACCATCCGTGTGCACACAATAACAAGTATGACAAACATCTTAACATGCATATACAATACATTCTCGTGAATATAAAAAAAACATGCATGAATAAATGCAGTAAATTTAATAAAAGACAACTCCCATTAACCAAACACATCAAAATTTTTAATCTAGTGCAGGATACAACATGCTCCACAAAATCTCCGGAGTCAAATATCTTGGTTAATGTATCAAGAGTTATTTTACATGTAGCTATTAGAAACTCGCAACTCATAAATCTACTCTCACTACAATATCTATATGATTAAACCTCCGAGATCTCTTATCATATTTAGAAAAAATAAATGCGATGAAATTATCACAATCTACCTCAAAATATGATTTCACAATCAAAATACTTTAGAGTTACAATATCTAAAGCCACATATTTCATTATACATACATACATGTGAGCATGAAATAATTAACCTCTACAAATACTATGAAACTCTCTTTTTTTAATGACAATTCAACAATACATGCCAAATTGGTTTGAAATCCGCAAAGTTACTAATGTTATAATAGAATCAATACGTATATATTAAGCTTACATCAAACTATCATTTGCGGATACATACATGACCTTTTTCTTATAAGAATGCTCCAATTTACTTGAGGAATTAAAATTTTTTGTAAGTTTATTACTTTTACTAATAGGTACCTCAAACAAGTGAACTTGTAATCATACTAACCCTTTAAGTGCTCTATTAATATATTTTTCTCAATAGCATTATCAAAATAAGTTTGTTTAAGATTTTTCACCTCAAAATATTAGAGATAAAATTCTTAATGTCACACAATTGACAAAATAGAACACATAGAAAATAAACTTACTCCCACTGACCCTAGGTTATGTCTAATGGCAAAATAATTTTTTTAACAAAGTCATAAAATGTCAATACTATTAAACTAAACACCATCGTCTAGAAACTTGTTTAACTATGTCAATGACATTTTAAAGTTTGTAAACTTAATACTCGTTTTCCAATTAAAACCTTCATGCCATAAATCTGACCACATGACTTTCAACCAATTAGTTTACAACTATTTAACAACTAAGTCAAAACCCTAACTCCAATGACATCCAAAATTACAATTCAACAAACATGACATTTATTCAACATAAATATCCCAAACGCAAGCTTTCTTCCTTAATGCAAGTCTTTGAAATTATACATTCTTAACAACATCACTCTCTCCCCCTAAAGAATGTATAATGCATAGACAAAATTATTCTCATAAATAAAACAGAATAGGTTCTATGAACTATTACCAATATTTTTATAACCTTTGTAATCCTATCCTTATATTTTATGAGATCACTTTTAATACATTTAATCAATAGACTTACAACTGAGAATTTTAAATAATAATAATAATAATCAAAATGTCATACGAATCAATTATCTACATTCTACCTTTGGTTATGTGACTATAATGAGTATATATAAACGACAAGAACAATCATCAATCTAATTCTAAAACCAAAATAAAAATTTAGAATACGAGAAGAGTTTGAAGACCCATAAAGATTATTATTTGCAAAATCACCATATAACTCACTAGGTGAAATCATAAGCAAGAATATATTATCTTGAATAAGCTTCAAGATATTAATTTAAATTCTCAGTCTTATTATAAAAATTGTACTATGTATTTCAAAACCAAAACCGGAAATAACATCCAATAAAATGTTTAAAGGTTAAAATATAATCTAATTATGACTATGAAGAATTCAAATAAAACCTCTAAACTACTTGATCTCTAATAAATACTGAGTTCCTTAGAAGAATTTATAATATAAAACGTATCACAAGAAATAACCCACTAAGAGTTTAATTGAAAATTAATCGAATAATTCAAAACATAAATCAAAGGATACATTTTCTTGCGATAACAAATTATTTTATTTCCTCGGTATTTTCTTTGGCATGCTATGTTGAATTGCCCAAAATTTTAGACTACTTCCTATGGTGTTTATACCCTATCACCTTTATCAAAATAACAAACAAAAGACATAACTTCATAGAATAGATAATTCTCCATCTATTTATAAGGCACTAGACCTTAACAAACTTTCTACAGTGGGTTCACTAAACTTTAGTTATCTTAAATCCTTGCTAAGGTAAAAAGCAATTGGAGCGTCTCATCAAATCCATCAAAAAGGTCCATCAACCAATATATGTATTTAAAAAAGTAGTAGAGGTGTTTCAAAAAAAGGATTAAATCATAGTGTATTCATGTTCACACTGATTTTTATAATTATTATAAATAATGATTTAACCTTAATGGAAATCTAACATAACATCATGATCTGTCTTTTGGAAAAAGACCACAACGCACGTGTTAAAACCTTTTTACAAGTGATTAACCTCTTTAGGAGATGAGACATCATTATTTATTCATCAATACTCATAAAACATACACAAGTGATGACTCTCTTAGGCAGATGATCAACACATGTACAGTCTTACCTCAATGTAGTTCAAAATCTTAATCATTGATAATCCAACAAATATTATGGAATTTTAATAACTAGTTCACTGCGTGAATACATAGCCATCCAACCCCATAAATATTCCAAACACAATTTGTAAGGTCCTCGGTGTTTGATTGGCTTATTTCGTTGGCAACCACATTTGGAGATCAATATGTAAGGGTAGTTTTGGGCTTCATTGTTCGTAATCAAGCTCAAGCATCAAAGGTAAAATCACTTGCTTAACTTTCATTGAAGAGGTATTAGTGTACACACACACTCATGTATTTTACTTTAATTATCTTGCATGCATGCTTATTTGCCATCTTGTGTGCCCTGTGTGTCTTAATTCTTGTTTGAATGTTGAATGCATTTTTTGTGCCTTTCAAAGAGGATTTTTTCCTCTGGTCCGCGGTTCAGACCGCTCTCTGTGCAGTGCCTACATCGCGGTTTGCACATCGGCACTTACCAGAGGCTGTACGTTGTGGCTACCACGGCCTGTGTCTGTTGCATGCACCGCGGTCTCCCAAGCAGAGTTTCACAGGCGTTGCATGCTGTCCAAACCACTGTCTGTGCAACTGCATGCACATCGGCCTACATAGCGGTGTTGTTCAAGCAATGCACCGCTCTCTGTGCCGCGGTCTGGACACTTACCTGTACCGTGGTACAGCCAGCGGTCCTGAAGGGATTTGGTTGCCTTTCGTCCAAAACGATGTCACTTTGTGTAGGGCACCATATATATATGTTCTTTTCTCTTCTCTTTGGTTCTTAAGAGTCCAAGAAGCCATTTTTGTGTGATCTAGCTTTTCTAGAGAGAGAGGACTCCCAAACACTCATTTTTACTCAACCCAACTTCATCTCATGATCATCTAGCTTCATTCTAGGATCATCTAAGCATGGAGCATCATCTTCTTCTTGACTAGGTAACTTCTACATGCTCTAGACTTTATAGTTTCATTACTAAGAAATGTATACCTAGAGTTTTAGTCTATATTGCATATTAAATGCTTGCTTGTATGTTTAATTGCTTTTATGACATACTTGTGTATTGATTGTTGGTTGAGATGCATTAATTTGTGATAGCTAGAATTTATAACGGTTTTTCCCTTCTAGCTAATTCTTCTTGCCTTTGCATTTAGAACATTGATATCTAGGATTTGCTTTAATTGTCATTATTAATTATGAATGTCTTGACCTAACATTTTTGCATATAGAATATTCTTGCATATTCACTTAGGTTGCCATTATCTCTTCATTGTTGGTTAAGCTTGTGGCTATGTGATTAGTGTACAAGGTTGGTGATCCAAAATCACTATTATGGCCCGTTGGGTAGAGTGAAATGGTTAGTAACTGGAGGGTTAGACGGGAGGTCAACCTAGGTTGTAAACTTTCTCACATTAGTGGATTTCGAGGATCGAGTGTGGCGCATTGAACAGCTCGTGGTTTTTCCCATTTGGATGGTTTCCACGTATATATTGCGTGTTGTTACTATTTTATGTTTGTTGTCTTTTATTAGAACACTTAGTAGAATGGGGTAGAATTGATAATATTGATTTGTTTGCAAAATTGGTAATCTATCGAATTAAAACCTATTCACCCCCCTCTAGGTTATAGACACACTTTCTAGGAAATTGGTAATATATTGGAGGCGATTTCCAAAATTTCAAATATTTATATCACATAATATAAATGAATACCTTAAGATGATAAACCTCTTACGGAGAAGAACATTACCCATCGCATTTGTCTAACACTCACAACATATTGTATAAGTGAATACCTCGAGATAACGAACCTCCTACAGAGAAGAACATCAATCATCACATGCATATAATTCCATCATTGCAGTTTTATAGATGAATACCTCAAGATGATGAACCTCTTAAGGAGATGAACATCACCTATCACATGTGATAACCCCCATACGGAGATGATTAAAACATGCATTTCCATCTTGCATTCAAATTTAATAATTGATAACCAACAAACATATCAAAATCGTAATGATTAGACACTACGTGAATCATAATCATCCAATTCACGAGAATATCTCTCAATTATTAAAACTTACCAAATTAATAATTGTTAACCAACCATATTCTCAAAAACGAAATGACTAGTCATTACGTAAACATAATCACTCGATTCACAAGAATATTAAAAACAGATTATTAATTTTAACCTCATCAATAATTGATAACCGACGAATTTCTCAAAATCTTAATGATTAGTCACTACGTGAAGCATAATCATCCGAAATCATAATAATTATTTATGAACTGCAATTATTTTTAATAAAAATTTTTGGAAAATTTTAAAATTACATCATAATTTTGATAAATTTCAAATTTAATATTTATCAAAATATTAAATTTGCCCCAAATATCTTCTTAAATTATAAATCTGCCCCAACACATACCCAATCACATATGATACCTTAATGTTTTAATTAATTCAAACAGACCACTGAAAAATTGCAAAACAACCCATAATTATATATAATTCCAAAAGAGCCTAGGAAAATTTCATAATAGTCCAAAACTATATCTAGTTCTCAACATGTGGCCCAAACCAAAATCAACCTAAAAACCCAAGGTTTCTTGCATGTGTCGCTGCCTTAGCCAAAAGGAGGATGACGAGAGACTAAGCAATGGTGCACGACCTGCATGATTGCGATCGATCTCGATCGAAGGATCGAACGAAGCAGCGATTGACGAACATATATCCACAAAGACTATAAAATTTATACAATCCATAAATGATAGAATATATAAAAAAACAAAATAATTAAAACTAATAAAAACTATAAATAAAGACTAATAGTTCAACTGCTGAGGACTTTAAGCTTCGTATTCCGTAAAATATTGGCAATTGCAAGATGAAAGTTAAAACAATGTAAAAATTAGTTATTTAGCATTAAATCATAATTGTTGTTGCAAGTATTCTCCCAATTAATTTTAAGTTACACATTTTCCTCAAACTAATCATGTCAACCCGCCAACCCGTTTATAAAACCTAACCCAACCCGTTTACAAAACGGGTCAACCCGTTTACCAACCCGAACCCATTTAGCTCCACCCAACCCAACCCAAATTCGTTGGGTTGGGTGTCAACCCGTCGTGTTGTGACCCAAATTATCAGGTCTAGTTATAGGTAGTTTTCTTTGAGGAAGAAAGAGTTTCTTTGTCTTTTCTCTACATCCTCCATTTAAGTTCCTGAGTCAGTGACATGCCCACACGCAGTTACCAATCTCGGGATATAGCGAGAAAGATTGAGTGGTGCAGACCAGGAGCATTACAAGAAGTGAAGGAGCCTCCAAACGTTGGTAAGGTTCTAATATTTTCTTCTTATTATATTGATTTCAATTTCTTGTATATACATATATATGTTATTACTGTAATAATTTTATATGTATGAGTTCCGAAAAAAAATTTATGATCCTAAGTTCACTGGTTCCAGATCATTCACGATATATATTAAAAAAATTTAAAATCGATTTTCGCTGCATCACCAGTGAACGCGGTTCCAACAATTGGTATCAAAGTCAATTTATTTTTTGGAACAAGAAATTGTTTAAATGCTCCTGTATGTATGATTGTGTAGGCACTGTTTAAATTATCTGTATGATGTTTTTGTATGTAGATTTTTTTTAATTTACAAAATATGAATGATCGTTAATTATATGGTATTGTGGATTTAGGGTTTATGGTTTGTATAATAATTTTTTATTATATATATTTTTATTGTTATTATATTGTAAATAAAAAAATTCTAACCTATATTCAAGACCTGGAAAAATCGTAAAAAAGGATTCATGAGATGAATCAGAGTGACCTGAAGAGATTGAAAGATTTATGAAGTTACAAGAAGACCAAGGAATGCCTTGGGGCTATTTTTATAATTTTAGATTTAAATTTTTTGTAGGTTAAATAATCCACAGTACTCGGTCAATTCATGTATGTTTTATATTATGTGATGATAAAAACATTACCAATCATACGTATGTCATTTAGATTATATGTGCCAACACAAATATATTTGATATGTCATACATGCATCATAGCCTGATTTTTTTATGTATTTCTTTTTAATGTGATTAAAATGGTTAAATACATAATTGGCTACGAAAATGAGATTAGTTTTTTTTAATAGTTAAAAAACTTGGTAATTCTCATTCATATTAATCTAGTCATTAAAAAGTTTAATAAGTTAGATTAATAGGGTCATTTATTGTAATTAGGATTAATATGACTAATTTCCTAATAATAAATTAACTGAATAAAGTGTTAGAGTTTTAATAGTTAAAACTTGGTAAACACTAACATAATAATATGACATTGGAAAATAGTTTACTAAAGCTTGGATTATTCACTAATAAATTAGATTTTTAATTTTAAAACAATCATTCATAATTTATTAGTTAATTAGAATTTGATTCCAATAATGGATTAGTTAATGCGCTAGATAATTTGATTAAAGTTAGCTGTTTGATCATGTAAAGTCTAGGTGTATTAACGGATAATAGAAAACCCTTGTTTTAACATAGTGAGTGAGAGAGAGATATATGACATATATATCCCGCAATCTCCATCATTAGTTCAACACCATGAGATCGGAGTGGGACCAAGTGACGGCTTTGCTTTCGTCCTCTCTAAGGAGGGTTTCCAAAAAAATCAATACCAAGGTTGACTTCCTAACGGATAGGATTTCTAAGGCTATTTTGGGATTGACCGACCCTAAGGCGGCAATTCTCGAGTTAAGCTTGTGAGATCTGAAATAGTGGGTTATACTCACGAAGGTTTTGATTAAGTTTGTTAATTAAAAACTTGACTAAATAAACGTTGGTTGAATGATATGGAATAAGAGTTATTCTAGAATATCATTTGATTGAGAATGTCTTGATCTAACATGCAAGGACTTGACCGACTCTAAGGCGGCATTTCTTTGTGGTATGTTGGATTGTCATGGTATAGTAACTAGTTTTAGGGTAGTTCTAGTTCATTAAACATGTTAATGCATCATATTTAAATTAATGCCAAAGCTCTCGCACTTGTTTTAAATAAATGACTGAATGAATGTTTTATTTATTTCAGCAAATATGTCTTCTGCATTAATACAAATTATAGTAAATGACAGATTAACTGGTGATAACTACACTAATTGGAAACTTAATATTAATGCAATATTGGTCACCAAAGACCTCAAGTTTGTGCTTACGAAGGAATGTCCACCAATGTTTACTGCTAATATCGCACGAACTGTTCGTGAAGCATACGAGCTATGGGTCTTATCTGATTAGAGGGCCCGAACATATCTGTTGGCTTTTATGATAGACGTGCTTGTCATAAAACGTGAAGTAATAACTTCATTATTCGAAATAATAGAGTCATTACAAGCTATGTTCGTGCAACCCTCTGAGCAAAAGCGAAACGAAGTTGTTCATTCAGCTATGCTCGCTCGTATGAAGGCAGGTATGTTAGTTCGGGAACATGTCCTGAGCATGATGTCCTACTTCAACACGACATAAGTTAATGGCGGGGCCATTAATGAACCCAGTCAAGTGAGCATCATACTGAAGAATCTTCCAAAGAGTTTCGATCAGTTTAAGAGCAATTGTGGGATGAACAAGTTAAGGTTCAATATCTCACAGTTGCTCAATGAGCTCACTACCTTTGAGTCCTTGACTAAGAATTGCAAGGGAAAGACCAGTGCAAAAAATGTTGTCGAACCATCTTCATCCAATAATAAAAAGAGGAAGAGGTCTGCTGGGAAGGCGAAAGGTAAGCCCAAACCTAAGAAAGCCCAAACCGAAAAGAAGTCCAAGAAAGGTAAATTTGATTTACTTGTTCTTAAGTCGTGTATAATGGAAGATGATTCTTCACCCTGGATAGTTTATTCAAGGGCCACTAACTATGTTTGTTCTTTTTTACAATGGACTGATTCTTGGACAAAGCTTAAGAAGAGAGCCTTCTCTATGCGTGTGGGGTCAGTAGATGTCTTGTCGACACGAGCAGTGGGCATAATCAGATTACGGTTTTGTAATAATAGTTTTCTATTATTGAGTAATGTTTTTTATATTCCTGGATTTACACGAAATTTGATTTCCGTTTATGAGTTGTTAGAACAAAAATATTCTATTCCTTTTAATAATAAGCCTGTTATTATTTGAAAGAACGGTATGAATATTTGTTCAGGAATTAATAAAAACAATTTGTATGTATTAAGACCGTTAATATATACTACAATGCTCAACACCGAAATGTTTAAGGTTGAAAAACCAAAAAAATAAATGACATAAGATTTCCCTAGATAATGACACGTATCTCTGGCATTTAAGACTTGGTCATATCAACATTGACCAGATAGATAGACTAGTAAAAAGTGGACCTTTAAGTCAGTTAAAGGTTGACACCTTACCTGTCTGCGAATCCTGTTTAGAAGGTAAGATGACTAAGAGACTTTTTACTTGAAAAGGGCTTAGAGCTATAGAGCCACCATAGCTAATACATACAGACGTTTGTGGACCGATGAATGTTAGAGCCAGAGGCGGTTATGAGTATTATGTCTCATTTATAGATGACTACTCAATATACGGATATGTCTACCTGATGCAACGAAAGTCTAAAATGTTTGAAAAGTATAAAGAATTTCGAGCTGAAGTTGAGAATCAATTAGGTAGTACTATCAAGTCACTACGATCGGATCGTGAAGGTGAGCACCTTGACCAAGAATTTGAAGACTTAATGGTTGAGCATGGGATAGTTTCCCAACTCATAGCTCTTGGTACACCTCAGCAAAATGGTGTAGCAGAGAGGAGAAATAGAACCCTGATGGAAATGGTGAGATCTATGATTAGTTTCTCATCATTATTGAATTCCTTCTAGGGATATGCGTTACAAACAACAACATACATTTTAAATGTAGTGCCATCCAAATATGTTCCTAAGACTCCTCTAGAGTTGTGGAATGGTCATAAAGCTAGTTTGCGATATTTTTGCATATGGGGGTGTCCAACACACGTGCTGAAGAGCAGAAGTGGAAAGCTAGACGCCAAGTATATGGTCTGCATGTTTGTAGGATACTCCAAGGAGACCAAAGTTGGACACTTCTATAGTCCTGAAGATAACAAAGTATTTGTATTGACAAATGCAACGTTTCTTGAGGATAATTATATTAGTGACCATTAACCTCGTCTAAAATTGTATTGAATGAGTAGTGCTTCATCAATAAGAGTTGTTGATCCATATACATCTGAGAGTCAGATGGTTCCTAATCAGGATACACTACCACCTAGACATAGTGAGAGGGTTGTGAGACAACTTGAAATTTATTTAATTATATTTGAGGGCCAAGGTGTTGTCTCTGCTGATAGTGTGGATGATCCATTGACATTTAAGAATGCAATGGAAAATTCTAATAAAGAGGAATGGCTTAAAGCCATGAATCTCGAGATGGAGTCCATGTACTCTAACTTAGTCTGGGATCTTGTTGACTTACCGGATGGTGTAAAACCCATAGGGTGTAAGTGGATCTACAAGAGAAAGTGAGGAGTAGACGGAAAGGTAAATACCTTCAAGGCAAGGCTAGTGGCCATGGGTTATAAACCCAGAAAGAGGGGGTCGATTATGAAGAGATCTTCTCGCCAATAGCCACTTTTAAGTCTATTAGGATTCTCTTATCCATTGTTGCCTATTTCGATTATGAAATTTGGCAAATGGGCATCACGATTGTATTCTTGAATGGCAATCTTGACGAGAGCATCTATATGATGCAACCAGATGGATTCGTGTCTCCAAATCAAGAGCAAAAGGTTTGCAAGCTACAAAGGTCCATCTATGAACTTAATCAAGCATCTAGATCTTAGAACATCAGGTTTGATGATGTGATCAAAACCTATGGCTTTGAGTAGAACGTCGATGAGCCTTGTGTCTACAAGCGCATCATTGACAAGAAAGTAGTTTTCTTGGTCTTAATCATAGATGATATCCTACTCATTAGGAATGATGTGAGAGTGTTGTCTGACGTAAAGGGTTGGATGGCTAGCCAACTCCAAATGAAAGATTTTGGAGAGGCAAGTTATGTTCTAGGGATCCAACTTACAGTGCTTAGGTAGGTACGCAGGTCTGCCTAGGTCGGACCAGCGCCATCACCCGCACAGGTCTACGTAGATTTTTGGCTAAAATTGACTTTTCTCATTAGCTCGTGACCCCTTCTATTAATACCTCTTTATCTCTTCTTCTTCATTTACTCCTCTTAAATAGTAGAAACACTACAGAGAGGTAGAGAGAGTCTAGAAAGAGTAAGCTTCATTGAAGCTTGATTCACTCTTCAAACCCAAAACCCATGCCTTCATTGCATCAACTTCCATGGGTCTTCATCATTCATGACTTGGTAAGTAAGAACAAACTTTTATATTTGGTTATTGTTCTTAAAGTCAAAGAATTCATTTTTGTTGCATAGGATTTGTAGAAATCATTTTTGAATGCATATTATTGTTTAATGATGACATGAATGGGTTTGTATTTTGATAGCTTTATTGATTAGGTCATTTTTGCCTAAATAGCTAGGTCATAAAATCAACTTGTTAAGTCTTTGAATGTTTATGTGATATTTGTGTGAAAATTAGGTTGTTAGAAAATCTTTACCCAACTTATTGAGTTTTTTGTTGATAGACATTGGTCTAAGATTTGCATTTATTGTGTGACTAATGCTTTATCTCAATCACATGAATATATGCTAAGTATATGTTGAGTAAATTATGAGCGTATTTGTTGATTCATTGTGATTGTTTGTGATAGCTATGACTGTTGTTGTTAACCGAAAATTTGTTCTAGGTGAGGAATATCGATTAACACCTTTAACCTGCTACCCGGTAGGCTACGGGGGGTAGGTACCTCATGTATATGAAGGAGATATGGCGCTTTAGGTTCCCTTGCTGGTGCAAGGGGCTGATCCTAGTCCTTGGACCCTGGTCCTGGGTTCTGGTACTTGATCTTAGTACCCGACCTCTTCTTTCTATCTCTCATATAGTTCCTTGATCCAAATATCAAGCAAGGTGGAGGGCTTGTCTGGCTTCTATGTCAGATCCTTATCCGTTCCCATAGAGAGGGTGCATGAGAGCTCATTGTCTACCTTTAAGTGGGTTTGGGTAATTTCTCCCTATCTTGATATGCGACTTTGGCATGTATATATGTGGATAAGAGCGCTAGGTTCAGTGGGGTAGGAATTTATCTCACACATATACATACATGCATAATACATGAGATTAAAAGGAGAAAGACAAGTCTTATGTAGAGGTGGACTGACCAAAGGGGAAAAAGCAACCCGAATGATCATATGCTGAAAAACCCCAAGGCAGTATCCAGAGAAAGGAGAAAGACCCTTCCTTGTGTATACATAAACACACACACACACACACACACACACACACACACACACACACATATATATATATATATATCAAGTGCTGCTCCTAAGAGCTTACAAAAATGGTGAAGTGGTACAATGGGGATGCTCCAAAGAACTTACATAATAATCCAGTGTTAACCGATACTGATACATTCCTGGTAAAGGTAACATATACAATGACAATGTATGGAGAATTTAGATGAAGTATGTAGGCTTCTCTCTGGCTTCTCGATTTCTAGATCCGAGCTGATCCCTTATATATGCTTTTACCAGTGTATTTATACATGTTGTAATTAGGGTTGATTCTTGGCGTGGAAGTTGAAGATCACTGGATTAGTCTTCCTTCCTTGTAGGGCGAGATTTTCTATTTATTGCAGTTGACCCTGAAGAATCGGCCTGTGGAGGATATCTTGGAGGAAATGTGTTTGTTTCCTATTTGGTCTCTTTCTTGTTTCCCACTCCATTAATTTAGCCAATCAATTCATAATCATAGGGACACTGATTTGGCATTGACTGAGTTGATTCATTAATAGTGTTGTGAATGGCCGTTAAAGAGTTGAATGATTACTTATTATTAACGTTGTGAATGGCCATTAAAGAGTTGACTTATCTTCATTAATGGAGTTGATTCTCTCCATTAATAGGGTTAACTATCTCCATTAATGGCGTTGTAAATGGCCAGAGAGGTTAACCTCCTCTTTCATGTTTCTAGAGGAGAATACGATGATTCTATACTTTTGGAGGCACGATACCCTGATGTGACAGTCTACTCTTTCTGTTGTGGCATTTTTTCTAGCATGTTGGCACCTTCTTGATACCATTATACCTAGGACAGTAGGATATGTATCCCAGATGGGTCTCAAACTGGTTTCATGGTACTTGGGTACTGAATATGTGTCGTTATGCTCGGGTACCGGATAGGTGTCCTGGTACTCAGATATCGGATAGGTGTTGTGGTACCTAGGTTCCAAACAGGAGGTATCGTGGTACCTAAATGCCAGGTAGGAGGTGCCGTGGTTCTGGTTCTGCATGATAATTGGTAATATATAGAGGTGGTGCTGACTTCTTCTCGGTCCACGGTATCGAGTATCCCTGGTATCTAAGTACTGATCCCGATCTAGATTCTACAGGGTAGGCCCTACCAGGTACCAAGCAGATAAAAAAATCTTCTTTGGACCCCTGCCAAAGAAGGGTGTTAACAGTTGTTATTGATAACATCTTGCTAAGTCTTTTTGCTTTACATTTATACATTTGACAACTTGAATTTGAATCTTCAAACTCCTAGTTGGGCAATTTGTGTTGTCTAGCATTATTTGCATTGAGCATCATTTACATGTTCACACATAGGCATTAATTCTCTTCAACGAGTCAAAGTCTTGTGGCCTCGGTGTGAAGTAGCACAAGCAAGTCATGTCTTGCAACCAAGGGGTGGGTTTGAAAGCATTTGGTTAAGTGATACTGTAAAAGGCTCGAAAGAGTAGAGTAAGAGGTGCCCACGGCAAGAATAGTTTATCAAGGGATATCACTAGGGATTAAACCAAGAGTGGTGAGTGGTAGTGTCCATAGCATGAGGTTGACGAGAGTGAGAGTTCGAGTATCCCTTGAGGATGTAACTTTTTACTTATTTAATGGATTTCAATGATCGTGTGTGGCTACTAGAATAGCCCCGTGGTTTTTGCCTTTTGGAGGGTTTCCACGTATAAATCATGTGTTCTTTAATTTCTGCACTTTACACTTGATTTTGTATGTTTGTTGTTATTGGGTTATATCATTAATATTGACTAATCAAAAAAGTTGATAATATTCGATTAATAATCCATTCACCCTCATCTAGGTAATTAGACACGTGTTTTTTTAGGGAATTTCAATTGGTATTAGAGCAGGTTTCTTAACATACTTAGGTGATCCAAACTCTTGTTTTGTGTGCCTTGCATTGTGTGCATTTTGATATTTGCATTTCATTTCAATCATTCACTGCACTAAACACCGTGAGTGAAAGTGAAACACTTAGAGTGGGTATTGCTTTGATGACCTCCAAAGTTGAGAGGGAGGAATATTACTCCGATGAGGAGATGACTCTCATGGTTGAGAGATTTATGAGATTCTTAAAATCTCGAAAGAAGGGCATGACCTCCAAAGTGAAGGAGGAAAAGAAGAGGTCAAGGAAAAGTTACCCTTGCGTGAATGTGGTGGAATTGGCCACATTGCCTCCAAGTGTGGTAATTTGAATTACAAGAATGAAGGAATTGGTCTAATCGCTATTCAGTGTAATAGCGAAGTTAAAGTAGTTGAAGAGTGCTTTACAAGCTCGGTTGATAGTATGATCAACTACTTCGCATTTCTGATTTCTTACCGTGAAGAAACACAAGCCACCACCAAATGTGTGTCACTTGAAGAGTTCAAGATTGGTGACTTAGAGTTTGGAAAGCGAAGTGGAACATGCTTGAGTGAAGCAAGCCTTGATGATATGACTCTCACAAGCAAAAATAGGAGAAACTTTGATAGCAATGACCCCTTCTCCGGGAACTCTTGTGTTCTTATGGTTGATTATCAAGAGTTAGTTGATTCTCTTCAAAAGTCTATGAAGGAGAAAGATATTTATATCTTTAGATTGGAAAAGGATAATCTTCAACTAAGGATCAAGTTGAATGACTTCTTGAAGACAGATGTGATTGATATGTCCAAGTTTGAGAAGAAGATTGAAGATTCCCACCAATGGATGAAGGAAATGAAGGATGAACTTGCCAACAAAGAAAACTCCTTGAAGATTGTCAAGGAAAGAGAGATGTTGTGCCTTGAAAAATTGAAGAAGGACAAGGTCATACAACCTCAAGCTCAAGGCAAAAGTAACACTTCATCCAAGCAACCTTCAACTCAAGAAAATTCCACACAAGCCTTGGCAACTCAACCAAAGCCTAGGCAATTCAAGAAGAAAGGACAAGTCCTTAAGAAGTCAATCACCTCCGCTAACAAACCAACTATGAGGAAATTAGGTGATCACAAAAAGCATGACCAACCAAGGAGGCGAGATTAATAGGCTCAACGACCTCAAGCTAGACCACAATGGTGCTACCAATCTACTCAAGCTTCAAGGAGAAGTAGACTGATAAATCATCAAAGACAACCTTATCAGCTTGGAAAAGTCCGAATGAGATCATAATGCAATGGTATAAATTCTTACTTTATACGTACTTGTCAATTTTTATGGTATGAATGGTCAGTTAAGGCCAACTTGCTTTAATTACATTAAGAGATGCAGATTAGAGAGCATGATAGATAAATGGTTGAAAAAAATGGCTAGCTTGCATGAACCTAGGGTTTTTAGAAATTTGTTTATGACCACTAAAAATGAACAAGTGGAACCTAGGTGGGTTAGAAAGAATGCTTTCGCTTGCCTTAGTGCCCATGAGACACCCGTATATGCAACTAGGTCCTTAAGACTTGGTAAGTTTTTAGAGGCTCATGTCTCCCATTGACTTTGTTGGATTTGATCCCATTTGGGGAGCTCAAGTAAAGAGAGCAAACTTGCATAATTTGCTATGTGCAAAAAGTTGATTAATTTTATGCTCTTTTGATAATTGCTTGAGATTCTTGGTTGCACATATATGCTTATATGTTTTTCCTGATAAGTGTGCACTATTGCTTTACTTGCAATCCATGTCATATTTATGTTCAAACATGTATTTTTGGATTAGGAGAATTAATTGGGAATGTACATTTGAATGACCTACAATTTATCTCTATGACATGTGAACTTGCTAATTATGACATGCTTAAAATGATATGCATGAATTGGGTCTGATTACTTCAATGCAAAAGTGTGTGAGTGCAAATGAGAAGACTAATCAATAAGGATCTTATATCCATTCAATTAATAAGGATTTTATATCCAAAATAGTCTTCTCTCTTTTCTTAATAGTGAAACAAGACAACTATCATACAGATAATTATAAACAAAAATCGAAAAGAGCGCAATAGTAGCTCATGTTCTGATTTGCCTTTAAGGATTGATACAGTTGCTTTATTTTCAAAATTTTATATCTTGTTTGCCTATGACAAAATGTACAAATTGATTTGAATTCTATTTGGAAACCCTATTTGATGTTTGCTTCTCCAAATACCATTGCTTGAACCTGAATGCTACATGTCTTGCTTGCAAAGCAATAATTTCACACATTTTTTTAAAATGAAACTCCTTGAATCTCTCTCAATTACTTACGTTGCATAATGTTCTTCAATATGATTATGCGTCGTAATTGTGCTAACAGCTCTATTTGCTAAAGTAACCCGATAGAGGGAGCTCCTTTGTCTATCTCATGACAAAAAGGGGGAGAGGTCTTGAGAGATATAGGGGGAACATTGGTTATGCTTTGGGGGAAATATAATGTGAGATAGAGTAACCCATTTAGGGGGAGCATTACACATGCATTTGTTTATATTGCTTTATTGAGTGCAATTGCTTTTTATTTTTGTTCACCTCACTTGCACTTGTTCTTGGAAAGCACTTCTTTCTATTGTGTGTTGGTACAATGATAATTCTACAAAGAGATTGAAGAAATTAAAGATTTAGTATCTAGGATCTCTTTGGTATTGTAGAATTAATCTCATGGACAATAGCTTTGTTTTTTGTTATGTAAGGATTTATTTGTGAGTGGTATTTTATCTTGAAATAATCAAAGGGGGAGATTATAAGGTCCTCTATTTTTATGATTAGCTTATTTGAAGATATACCACATTGGGGATGATTATATAATGGGTAGCTTAGGTCCTTGTTGGCAAGCTTCCAAGCATCTCCATGACTTCAAGAGCAAAAGGCATATTCAATTGACTTTGCCTCTTGAAGAGTTTAGGCGTACACACATACTTCATGCATGATTTGTTTCATCTTGCATTTGTGTTGTCTATTGTTTATGTGAGCATTTCTTCACAATTACACTTGCACTTCATTTCTATATTTAAGTGTGGTTTTGTGTCGTATCCGCACTTGCACGATGGTGTGCTTATTTTAGCACGTTGAGTGACCATTTGAGAAGGTTCAATTCTTCTCTTGTTTTGGTCTTTGGTCACATGGTTGTTTCCTTGAGTTTGGACACTTTTGTAGTTGTCCAATTCTGACCTTTGGTCACTCATTTGACCATCACTCTTTCTACAATCATCCAAATCATGTTTTGTTAATTGTAGTAGAAATTAGACTTCCACACCTTTCCAACGGTATACTATACGAAAGGTTTGGATGTCGTATGGTCATGTTTTGAGCCTTTTGTAAATAGGGTTGGGATGCTGAATTCCTAGTGTGTGGTTTATGCGTGGGTCGGACCCGTGCATTCTCCTGTGTAATCACCTGACTGGTTTTTTTTAGCATAAGTGCGTGGGTAGGTGCACGGGTCTGCCTACCCATGCATTGAGTTGATTTTTGGATAAAATCAACTTTTCCCATCAACTCGTGACCCCCACTATTTATACCTATTTATCTCTTATTCTTCATATACTCCTCTAAAATTGAAGAAACACTAGAGAGAGTGTAGAGAGAGAAAGCTTCATGGGTCTTCATCATTCATGACTTGGTAAGTAAGATTTTTTTTTTTATATTTGATTATTGTTTTTATTGTCAAAGAATTCATTTTTGTTGCATAGGATTTGTAGAAATCATTTTTTAAGCATATTATTATTGAATGATCACTTGATTGGGTTTGTATTTTGATAGCTTAATTGATTAGATCATTTTTACCTAAAAACCTAGGTTATAAACATTCCTTGTGTGATTTATAGTTGACTAGGTTGATCGATTGCTCATTAATCAACTTGTTAAGCCTTTACATGTTTAAGTGATATTTTTGTGACAATTAGGTTGTTAGAAAATCTCTACACAACTAATTGAGTCTGTTATTGATAGACATTGGTCTAAAACTTGCATTTATTGTATAACTAAATGCTTTGTCTCAATCACATGGATATGTGCTAAGTATAGGTTGAATACATTGTGAGCATATTTGTTGATTCATTGTGATTGTTTGTGATAGCTAGGATTGTTGTTATTGATAACATCTAGCTAAGTCTTTATGCTCTGCATTTAGACATTTGACAACTTGGATTTGTTTCTACAAACTCCTAGTAAACAAATCCAAGTTGGGCAATTTGTGTTGTCTAGCATAATTTGCATTAAGCATCATTTACATGTTCACACATAGACATTAATTATCTTCATTGAGTCAAAGTCATGTGGCTTTGGTGTGAATTTGTACAAGCAATTCAAGTCTTGCGACAAAGGGATGGGTTGGCAAGCAAATGGTCAAGTGACACTGTAAAAGGCCCGAAAGGGTAGAGTAGGAGGTGCACACGTCAAGAGTAGTGTATCAGAGGATTGAACCAAAACTGGTGAGTGGTAGTGTCCATAACCTGAGGTTGTCGAGAGTCAGAGTCAGAGTATCACTCGAGGGTGTAATTTTTTACTTATATAGTGGATTTCAGTGATCGTGTTTGGCTAGCAGAATAGCCCGTTGTTTTTCCATTTTGGAGGGTTTCCGCGTATAAATCAAGTGTTCTTTAATTTCCACACTTTACACTTGATTTTGTATGTTTGTTTTTATTAGGTTATATCATAAATATTGACTATCGAAAAAGTTGGTAATAATCAATTAACAACCCGTTATTTTTTTAGGGAATTTCATATATATTCAATAAAATGATCCCAACACATGAATAGACTATTTATCAATACTAATCAACCAAATGATGCACAAATAGTCTAAAATCAAGAGCTAGAACAATACAACTCACAATCATGTGAAAACATAGATTTTAGAAAAATTTAACTCAACATGTGAGAATCTAATCATGCTTATTCTTGAATTAATAGAGCTTGAAACTCTAATCAGAGTATACACAATAAACATACATATATAGAAGAAGAAAACCTAAGGTAATTGAACTAGTTTAAGAACAATATTCATGATGAAATTCAATACCTCAAGCAACAATGTGCAGTCCCGTTTTTGTGTGTAAAGCCACAAAATTTAGCAATCAAACCTTCTCAAACCTTATTGAAATAGATAGAGAATTGAAGGATGAACATTCTCCAATTTGAATTGAATGAATCGGAATTCAAACAAAGAAGATATGGCTTTGGAAGATGAGAAAATTTGAGAGAAAATTCTGCACACTTGATTTACAATTTTTCTGCTTAGATTCAAATGAGAGAGGGAATAAATATTTAAAAGAGAGGGACTAACAAGAAAAAAGACCAAAATACCCTCCTTTCCTTCTAACTCCCCGAGATGGCGAATGGGCATCTCGGGGCAGCAAGGCATTGAGCCCGAGATGGCCACACGCCATCTCAGGAAGGTGCTCATTTGATGGCTTTTGTCTTCACTCCATTTCATTGTGCTCCTTTAATATTCTTCGACCGTTCTCTGGCTTTCGAACTCCAAATTTAAATTTGTTTATGGATTACAAACTGAGACTCTCTCATGCACATGGATGACTATAAAACTTAGACAAGAAGTTGTGAATTCGATTCCATGCATGAAGACGAAGATAATGCATGCAACATGACCGAAAAGTTTCATAACTCTTGACTCGGAACTCGAAATCAAATGTATGAGTAACAAAAATTATTGGAACTCAAAAAGGAACAATTCAATACCAAATTCAAGTCCAATATCCTTGTTACATAAACATATATAAACACAACACACAAGAATGCTTTTCTTGGACAAAGTCTAAGAACATGCAAGCTATCCAATAAGACAATTTTAGTACCAATGCATTAACATTCAATATCAAGTGCGTGAATGTGTTATACCAATAGATTTACAATAATGTATACACATGTATGCAATGGATGTGTGTGTGCCTATGCCTTGTAAGAGAAATTAGGTCTTAATGTAGTTTTGTCGAACAATGAAGCACATTTCTCTTTGAAAACTTGAACTTGTTTGAATAGTTGACAAATCTTCTTTGAAACTTGAATGATCATAAACCTAAAACAACTAAATCAATACAAGTGAAACATTTTTTTGATATGGAATTAATTCCAACATAAACATAAAACCTAACAAATAAGACTCTTTTAAGAGTTCATTGATATATTCACTTGGAATCACGATGAGATGTCGAGGATCCTGCTTGCTTTAGCTGCCCACAGGTTGGTGGTAGATGCTACTTTCAACATGATCGAATAAAAGTGGAGGCATTTCAACCTAAAAAGGAATGCCATGGTATAGAATGAGGTGGATAAGCTCCTGAAGGCCAGATTCATTAGAGAATCCTAACACCTTGAATAGATCGCCAACGTGGTCAAAGTGACAAAGGCAAATGAGAAGTGGCGTATGTGTATGGATTATACAGATCTCAATCACGTTTACCGACAAGATAGTTTCCCGCTAATAGAGATAAATCAGCTTATGAATTCGACCACTAGAAACAAGCTTTTAAGTTTCATGGATGCTTTTTTGGGGTACAACAAGAACATGATACACCTGGCTGACCGGGACAAGACTAGCTTTATCATTGGTAAGGCCTTTACTACTACAAGGTAACGTCGTTTGGTCTTAAAAATGCAGGTGCTACTTATCAGCACTTGATGAATAAGTTGTTCATGGAGCAAATAAGAAGAACCATGGAGGCGTATATTGATTACATGATCACCAAGTCCCCTATAGTAGATCAACATCAATTTCACATATGATAGACCTTCCAGGTGATTAGGGAAAATCGGATGTGATTGAACCCCGCTAATTGTGCCTTTAGAGTAGTAGTAGTAGGGAAATTCCTCGGTTTCATGATTTGGGAGCTGGTTTTGAGAAGGAGAGCACATATCCTAACTCTGATATGGAACGGAAGGGACATGTTGGATGGGATCATGAAATCCCTCATCCGATGCCTAATTGTATCGGCAGTGTACGTAGAGTGAGAGACACACCGAAAATCACTGAGAAAGGTAAGTACCCAACTAGTCAAGGCCACAACATCTCCTACCAGATCTCTACCTTCCCTAATATCACTGACCTCAATGAATAAGTCATCATCGATGTTAGATGGAGTTTCAGGATTGTTACTAATACTTGACCCGATGGCCACATTCCTGTTTGATCGGCGATGCTGAGTCATAGTGGCACCCCGCCATCATCGCCACCTTGTCGGTTTATTTTTTGTCTATGAGTGAGGCTCAAGCTATCAGTTGAGTCATCATTAAAGATTTGGTCTAAGGTATTAGATGACATAGTTGTAGGGCTTGAAGATTGAAAGACAAAGGAAAGAAGCTAGGGTTCAGCTGGTAGTTGAGGATTTTTTATTTTCTTCGAAAAGCATGGAACAGTGAGAAGTAATACGAATGATTGTGAGAGAATAACATGGAGGGTTAGATTATAAATAGGGAAGAAAGATGGTTACCGATAACGGAAAGGGAAAGTCATCAATGGTGCGAGATACTCGAATAGTGAGAGTGACAGTTTCGAGAATCGCGCTACGATGACATTTTTTCTTTTTTGGAAATTGGCCTATCTTAACCAGACACGTGGAAGGCTAGTTAAATACGGCATGCTAATGGAAGATTCTTTCTTGATCTCATTCCAGGTATCGGTAACTAGTGATGAGCGACGAGTAAAACTCTTTAAGTAATGTAAGATCCTGACTCCAAACCCAACCTGATACCGGTGTTCAAGTCTGGAGGACATCTGTTAACAACCTTTTTTTGACAGGGGTCCAGAGAAGAATTTTTCACCTGGTAGGCCCTAGACCGTGATCATCCTGTTTTCACAGTACCAGATAAGCAGCAGTACCATGGTCTAGAAAGGAATCGATGCCACGATACACCTTTCTCCTGATACCAAATAAGATCGGTACTGCTGTACCAGGTATCAAATATCTAAGTACTATGATACCTATCATGGACCAGTCCAATGAATATAACCCATCCGTCTAGCCAGGAGATTGACATCCCAATGCACAAGAGGGGAAACCGTGCCAACAGGAATGGATAGGTACACCTTGAACCTTGGACCAGTACCATGTCTAAATGAATGTAGCTAGTTTTGCCTCTAATCAGGCAGAAGAAAGAGTTGACCTCTTCACCATTTAAAGTGCTATAAATGAGACCAAAAGGTCAACCAAATCAAAGTTTGAATACAACGATAATCAGAGGAAACAAATTTCATGCCTATAACCTCAAGCAACGTCATTCAACAACTAAAAAGGATTTCGATGATTACAAATAAAGAGGACCTGATTTTCTGGGAGTGAGGGAAGGATTAGGAATCCATAAATGCAATGACTATGGATGAAGAAAAGGAGACGGAGATACATAGAAAAAATCGAGAGATATACTCTATCACCTAAAGAGAAATTTCCACTTATCGACTTGTATGAAATCATCATCGCCTACTGTGTGAGTGTGAAAGAGATTTAGAGAGAGTTCTTACACGTATCTATCATGAAAATTATTCTATCATTGTTTCCGAGAAATTTACGATTAATAAAATAATCCATACTATATGTTTCCCCATTATATTATACACCCATTTACTGTTTCATTTGTGGTCAAATCACGATACCAAGTGGAACCTACCTTACTTTGATCTCTCATATTGTGATTCGAGGGTGTTGATCGAATTCTATACCTGAGCGAATTTTTGGTTAACAAATTAATTGAATATTTGTAGGAATAGTACATTTGTTTGTATATTTAGAGCCTACTAGAGTTTAATTGATTACTTATAAATATATTCTCAAATTATTTGCTACAGAATTATACTGAACATATTAATTGATATTTTTAGTTGTTTGAACAAAACCAAGGTCTTTGGTATGTGTTAGGTGTTTCACATATTCTAGGTTGTTTGTTAATGTTATAAGATCTAAACAACTTTGATTCAAGCATTCTGATGCCTATGTCTAGTTTCTCATTAAGTGTACTTAATCCATACATTTCATATGTACATGCATCATTTGTGTGATTGCATTGTTTTAGGATTGCAAACTAGATAATCATACATTGTGTATGTTGGGATTATGCTCGATTGCAAGAGTGTAATAATGTTTTTGACAATCTTTTCATATTAATGAAGTGATTTCTAGTTTAACAAATCTTATAGCATTTATAGTTTAATTATTATAATTGTCAAAAGTATATAATCATAAAGTCAAAAGACTATAAGAAAAGAAGAATTGTTCATACATTTAGATATGTATAAGGTAGAAACAATTCTTTAGTTAGTCTTGAATAATATTCACAACTTAAGATAAAAGGTTGGGCGCCTTTATCTTGTCAAAGTGGTAGATTCTTTTGCTAGCATTTGAGTGGGATCAAATGTATTATGATGAGTCTAAAATCATCAAAGTGTGATGTCTTTGGGCGAAAGAATCTAGTGCACTGGGTGCATTGAATTGGATCACAATGAAATACATTATCTAGAACCGTTAATGGATAAAAGTTTTCATTTGAAGACAATCGAAGAGTCTATCTCAATCCTAAGATAAATGATTGACATATGGATGCAAGTGTTTTCATATGAGCTATCGATGAGTACGATTATATAGCATAGTCTATTCTCGATAGTTTAGTGGTATTCATTTGTTAATCGATAGAGGACATCATTTATAGATATGGACATCGTTGCTCCATTTATTAAATGAGAGTAGAATATCATCATATGGATATTTTGAGGTATTGGATATTAAATCTTAACGTTAAGTTTTCAATAGTGTCTATTGAAACATGGCTTCTAGACAAGTCAAAATATCAAAGTTCAAAATGTGGTCATAAGAGTAAATATGGTAACTTGGAGAGCAATAGGCGATCTATGAGCTCTTGGCGATTACTGGTATTCTTCACGGGGATACATTTTCCCCATTAAGATTTTCTAGGGTATGAATGAGAAATATTAACTTATTCTATCTTTATTTAAGAGTTCAATTTTTGTTTTTTAGTGGAATGAACTAAAATTAATAGATTTGACCTAAGTGAATCATTTGTTGATTGTGATTGGATTGTGTTTATTGGACCTTAAATTTAGATAGCCCACCAAGATCCTCAATCCACAAGAACTTGCATGGATCACTTGATATATTCTACCAAACCAATTTAGGGGTCCATCTAGAATTGTATTGAGGCATGTGGACTTGTTTCTTTTTTTAAGAATGGCTCTAGTTTACATGTGGACTTTTTATTAGAGTCCAATGAATTTAATAAAATAAGAAAAATAGTATATATACCTTTACGTTGTTATAGGCGGCAAGGCTAATGTATAAAAGCCTAAATATTTTTTTTTATTATTTAGTTAAATGGAAATAAATTAATTTGTTGATTAATTAATTATTTAATTAAAAGTCAAAATCTTTTTCCAATTAAGGGAAGGTCTCATAATATTATACTATTGTTGGTAGTATAATTAATATTAAAGATTATATTTGATAAGTAGATAAATATTATGAATTATTTATCTAGTCAAATTAGGAAATCTTTAATATGGTTACAAATACTCTAATGAGTTGGATTAGGAGTCTTGGTGTAAAGTAGAATTCTTCTTTGAAAAGGATTCTTAACTACCACGTAAATCCACCTATGGAAAGGATTCTTGCCAACCACGTAAATCCTTCTTAGGAGAGGATTTGTGATCCTATATATATCCCCTTGATGAATTAGGCCAGCCCTATGATTCTTAGAGTGAAAATTTCGGCCAACCTAAGTATTTCTTAAGAGAGAATTTTGCTTAGCAAGAGAGAATTTTGAGAGAGAAAAATTTAGTATTTTACTCTAGACAAAATTCATTCAACTCTAAGATATAGGATGTGAATTCGGCCAAGAAGAGAAAAAAGGGGAACATTTTTGTTTTTGATAGTACACTAGTATCCTTTACATCAAAAGGGTTTTGTGTACAAAATCAAATCGGGTTCACGCGAGTTTCAATCGTGTAGATTGATAATTCACAAGTGACCTGACGTTCTTGGATTTCTCTTGGAGGATAATTGTAACTAACAAAGAAAAAGGTTTTGTTCGTTTCGATCCTCGGGTATACAATTTAAAGAAAGGGAGCCCACACTCCTAGGTGATTCACGTTCGCGATTAGATTGGAAGATCTTGAGGATTCAATTCGACGTTTGTTCAATCGTCACGAGAAAATGGTACGATACTTTATATAAATCAATTAATCTAGGGTTAAAGTTCTTGTTACTAAAAAGGTACGCTTCCGTTGTGCGGGGTCTTTTCCTACAATTGGTATCAGAGCCTGGTTGTACCCTTGATTAATTGATGTATGTGTTCATGAATTTTTTCTTTTTATTGTATATATGCATGTTTTAGAAAGAGATGGCACTCTAGGTATTCGCATATATATATATATATATATATATATGTTTTTATATGGTTTGTTATTGCTCAATTTTGGTCCTAGAATTTCAATGTTTTTTTTGTTTTGGGATTGTAACGAGAAGGGTGGTCTATCATCGCCATAATTTCTTTTTTGGTAGTTGCTAAGTTTTTTTTTATTTTGTTGTTGTAATAAAAAAAATAAAAACTGTACTATTGTAATAAAAAAAAGTTGCAGTATTTTTTATTTATAATTCTTATGTAATACACTCAAGTATCGAAGACTTGAAGTTTTGAAGAATTGGGAGCAACCGGAACAAGTTTGGGACCGTGCGAGTCGTAGCAACAAACGTGCATGCGAAGAGCATGCGACCACGTTTGTTGTGGCATGGGCTACGCACGGCAGCCCTATGGAAGCCATGGGCTGTGCATGGCAGCCCTTTATGGGGTTGTGGCATGTGCACGCCCATGGGTAGGGGCCAAGGGTACGCACGCCCATGTGTGGCAGCCGAGGGAGTCCAAACGACGAAAGTCGCGTGAAGACTTGTTCACCAAGAAAGGAGTTTTTTGTATTCCAAAACATATAATTTATTTGCTTTTCTAGGGTGGACCAAATATGTAGCTATTTATATATTTTTTTGTAAATAGTGTAATGTTTGTCATTGTTTGATAACATGTCATATAGAATAGGAGTGCCACTCATATATGTCTTTTGGTATGAATATGCATTGAATGGTTTAGTTATCTAAATTGGCATATGGATAACTTGGTAAATCATTCATTGGAATTCGATCACACGCCTAAAATAATTGAGTAGGAGAAGGTGTTTTGGAACACCTATGGCCTCCAAGTTTAGTTGAGCTTTATGTTTCGTGAATAACCCCCCAAGGGGTATTCATGAATGAAATTTAGCAAGATACTTCCTTACAAGGATAAACTAGACAATTGGCCCAAACGATATCTACTCCCAAAGGAGGGATATTCACGAGGGACATATTGAAGGTCGATAACTTGGTAACACACTCAATGTAATTTTATTAATACCCTCCCAAGAGTTCTTGTTAATAAAATTGCAAGGCTAAAATTGAAAACACTGGTTGTTATGTTAACAATTAAGTGGGACTCAGTCTAACTAGTAAATAGTGCGAACTCCCAAAGAAGACGTGACATTTATGGGTGTTGGATCACCGTTGAATTTTACGATTGAATTATTTTATTTAATTCAAGATAAATATTCGAAAGTGCTTTATCATGATTGTTTACTTATATAATTTTTGTTGTTAAAAACAAATCATGACCCCATCCCTAATCAACATCTTAAATGATAATACTTTAACTGATGATAATTATGTCACATGGAAAAGGAAAATTGGGTTGCTAATGCAAATTGAAAAACATAAAATTCGTTATGTCTATTCCTTAACAACCAAACTAATGAATCTACTTTAGAGCAAAGAGGTGAGTATTAGTAGTGGAAGTCTTCAAATGAGATGGCTAAATGTATGTTACATTATGGACACCATCTCCGACGTGTTGCAACAGCAACATGAAGGAATGGAGACAGCTGCTGATATAATGATGTCTCTAGAAGAGATGTTTGCTATGAGGTCTAGGACGACTAAGAGAGAGGCAGTGACTGCTTTTATGATTCTTAGGATGAAACCTAAACAGGGTGTGAAAGATCATATGATGAAAGTCATAGCACATCTCAACATTGCTGAACTGAATGGTGCTGAGATAGATGGAGAGACTGAAATTGACATGATTATCAAATCACTGTCAGATTCCTTTGATCAATTCAAGCTGGACTACACCTTGAATAATAAGGAATATGCCTTGCAAGGCCTGATGCAAGATGTTCAAAGCACCAAGATAATCCTTGTGAAAGGCAAGGGTCAAGAGATTCATATGCTTGGCAAGTTGCAACTGTTAAAGACCGGTAAGAAGGTCAAGAGACAACAGAAGAAAATCAACTTGTGCCTTCTTAGAAGGAGACCAAGAAAGTAACCAAGATCAAAGGGAAATGTTTCCTTTGTGGTGAAAAGGGTCAAAAGAATAGGCTGAATAAGAATGAATTCAACTTGTATTTAGGAAATGGAGTGTTGGTGTCTACTAGAGTAGTAGGAGATATTAGAATCAATTTAGATTGTTATAAGCATTTAGTTTTAATAAACGTTTATTATATACCACAATTCAAGAGGAATTTAATTTCGGTCTCTTGTTTAAATAAATTTGGATATTCGGTTTCTTTTAATAAAAGGTTTTAGTATTAGTAAGAATAACAAAATTATTTGTAAAGGTACATCGGAAAACGGTTTATTCTTTTTGCATGGAAATATCTCTCACTTGTTAGACACAGAATCAACGGAACCTAATCATAAAAGAGTAAAATTATCAAAAGATGAAACCTACCTATGGCATTTGCACCCAGGTCATATCAACCTTAATAGGATTAAAAGATTGGTAAGTGAGAGACCTCTAAGTAACTTAAAGGTCGATGATCTACCAACTTGTGAATCTTGTTTGGAAGATAAAATGACCAAAAGGTCGTTTACTACCAAAGGCACAAGAGTCATCGAATGTTTAGAATTGATACACACTGATGTGTCTGGACCTATAAGCATTCAAGCTAGAGGTGGATATGAGCACTTCATCACTTTCACGGATGTTCACTCAAGATTTGGTTATGTGTATCTCATGAGACATAAGTCAGATGCTGTTGACATGTTCAAAGCATCTAAAGCTGAAATGGAAAATCAGCTTGAGAAACGCATAAAAATCTTGAGATTTGATCGTGGTGGAGAATATCTATCTGGTGAGTTTCAGCAATATCTTATTGATAATGGGATAATTTCTCAGTTTTATGCACCAGGCACACCTCAACAAAATGGGTGGCAGAAATAAGAAATATAACTCTTTTGGACATTTATTCAACGCTCCCTAATTCCTTTTGGGGATATGATTTACAAACTGCAATGTTCATTCTAAACGATATACCATCTAAGTCGGTTCCTAAAACACCGCATGAGTTGTGGACCTAGCGAAAGCCTAGTTTACAACACTTAAGGATATTTGGATGTCTTGCACACGTGTTAAAAGGAAATACAGAAAAGATGGAGTCTTGTTCAGAAACATGCATACTTGTAGGGTATCTAAAAGAAACAAAAGGATATTATTTTTACAGTCCTTCAAATCTTAAAGTATTTGTTTCGACAAATGCTAAATTTCTGAAAGATGACTATATGGATAATTTTGTGCCTAAGAGTAAAATTGTTCTGAATGAGCTTTCAGGAGATGCAGTTCCACAAGAAGTTTCAATACCAAGACCAATTGTAAGTTCCGTACCAACACATGATCAACAATCTACCATACCTCATCGTAGTGGGAGGTTTAGTAAACTACCCGAAAGATACATCGGTCTAGAAGAATCTGTAGAGAATCTCCAGGACGACGATGATCCCTATACTTATAAGAAAGCAATGGAAGATGCTGATTGTCACCATTGGCAAAAGGCAATGCAATCCGAAATTGAATCTATGTTCAAAAATAAAGTCTGGACTCTTGTAGACTTGCCTAAAGGGATAAAACCCATTGGGTGCAAGTGGGTATACAAGAGGAAAAGAGGGATGGATGGAAATATGGAAACCTTTAAAGCTAGATTGGTAGCCAAAGGTTATAAACAGAAGGAAGGTATCGATTATGAAGAAACTTCTCTCCTGTGGCCATGCTTAAATCCATTATGATACTCTTATCCATTGTGGCATCTCTAGACCTAGATATTTGGCAAATGGATGTCAAGATAGCTTTCCTTAATTGAAGTCTTGACGAAAGCATCTAAATGATGCAACCAAAAGGATTCATTGAAAAAGGCTAAGAAGAAAGGGTATGCAAGTTGCAAAGATCCATATATGGATTGAAGCAAGCATCTAGATCCTGGAACATAAGGTTCGATTAAGCTGTGAAAAGTTTTGGATTTATTTAAAACCTTGATGAACCTTGTGTATACAAAAGGATTAAACGTGACAAGTTGGTTTTCCTAGTTCCTTACATTGATGATATACTACTCATTGGAAACGATGTAGGCGTATTGACATCAATAAAAGAATGGTTAGAAAAATAATTTGATATGAAGGACTTATGAGAAGAAAGTTATATTCTTGGTATCCAAGTAATATGGGATAGAAAGAATAGAACGATTGCATTATCTGAAGCTTCATACATAGATAAAATCTTGTCTAGGTTTTCCATGCAACATTCCAAGAAAGGTATGTTACCTTTCAGACATGGAATCAAACTTTCTAGGGAACAAGTTCCTATGAATGAGCATGAAGAGCAATTCATGAGTAGGGTTCCATATGCATTGACAGTTGGAAGTCTCATATATGCAATGCTCTGTACTAGACCAGATATTTGTTTTGTTGTAGGCATAGTTAGCAGGTTTCAATAGAAACCTGGTCCTGATCACTAGATGGCAATCAAGCATATTTTCAAGTATCCCAGGAGAACGAGAGATTATATGATTGTATACTATGAAGGGGATTTAATTCCCGTTGGGTATACAAATTTTGATTTTCAGTAAGATTCTGACTCTAGGAGATCAACATCAGGATTTGTGTTTACTATTAGAGGAAAGACAGTCATATGGAGGAGTATCAAGCAATCTTGTATTACCGATTCCACCATGGAAGCCGAGTATGTTGCCACATGCGAGGCCGCTAAAGAAGATTTCTGGAACCTCCAATTCTTGATTGGCTTGGAAGTGGTTCCTGATGCTAATAAGCAGATCACTATCTATTGTGACAGTAGTGAAGCAATGGCTAATTAGAGAGAACCAAGAAGTCATAAGAGAGAGAAACACATTAAAAGAAAGTATCACCTTCTGAGGGAAATTATGCACAGGGGTGACGTGACGATTACCAGTAGAAAATCTAGTGGAACCTTTTACAAAGACTCTTCCATAAAAGAGTTTTGATGGGCATCAAGAGAACATGGAGATGAGAGATATGACACATTTGCTGAAGGGGAAAAATGGTTTAGAAACGCAACGGAAGCGTGATAAAAATGAGATTAGGGTTTGCATATAAATAATTTTTTTCCCTTTTATGCAATGAGAACCATAACCCTAGATTAATTTATGTATATAAAAGTATCGTACCTTTTTCGCATGACGATTGAACAAGCGCTGAATTGATTCCGTAATATCTTCCAATCCAATCACGAACGTGAATCACCTAGGAGTGTGGGCTCCCTTTCTTTAAATTGTATTCCTGAGGATGGATACAAAGCAAATATCTTTTCTTTGTTAGTTACAAATATCCTCAAAGAGAAAAATCCAAGAACGTCCGGTCACTTGTTAATTATCAATCAATTTGATTGTAACTCGCGTGAACCTTGATTCGATGTTGTACACAAAACCCTTTTGATGTAAATGATATTAGTATACTATCGAATACAAAAATGTTCCCCTTTTTTTCTCTACTTGGCCGAATTCACACACTATTGATTAGAGATGATCGAATTTTGTCTAGAGTAAAATAAGATTTTTCTCCTTCAAAATTCCTATGATGGCCGAAACTTTCTCTTAGAAAAATAAAGCTTGGCCGAAATCACCTCTAATGCCTTAGGGCTGACCGAATTCATCATCCACATATATATAGGTTTATAAATCCTTTCCTAAGAAGGATTCACTTGGTTGGCAATAATCCTTTCCTTAGGTGGATTTATTTGGTAGTTAGAATCCTTATCTTAGAAGAAAACTAACTACTCCTTTAACTATATATTGTGTTGGCCGAAATTCCCTTGTTTGAAGTAGATTAGGAGTGTTTAATCTTTCCAAAGAAAGATTACTTGATGGACAAGAATCCTATCCTTAGGTAGATTAACTTGGTGGTTATGAATCCTTTTCAAATAAGAATTCTACCACTAAGTAGTTTTACTTGGTGACCAATAATTCTTTTCCAAAAGGAATTCTTTTCCAAGAATTCTTTCCTACACCAATACTCCTAATCCTACTCAATAATGTGTTTGTAACCATATTAAAGACTTCCTAATTTGATTAGATAAATAACTCCATTTATTTATCTACTTATCAAATATAGTCTTTAACATTAACTATACTACCAACAATAGTATAGTTTTAGAAGACCATCTCCTAATAGGAAAAGATTTTGACTTTTAATTAAATAATTAATTAATCAACAAATTAATTAATTTCCATTTAATTAAATAATAATAATAAATAAATATATATTAAAGCTATTATCCATAGCCATTGCCGCCCATACCTAGTATAAAGGCCATATATTATTTTTCTCATTTTATTAAATCCATTGGACCTTAATAAAAAGTTCACATGTGAACTAGACCTATTCTTACAAAAAGAAACAAGTTCACATGTCTTATTATAATTCTAGATGGACCCCTAAATTAGTCCGGTAGAATATATCAAGTGATCCATGCAAGTTCGTGTGGATTGGAAATCTTGGCGGGCTATCTAAATTTAAGCTCCAATAGACACAACCCAATCACAATCAACAAATGATTCACTTAGGTCCGATCTATTTAATTTTAGTTCATTCCACTAAAGAACCACAATTGAACTCTTAAATAAAGATAGAATAAGTTGATGTTACTCATTCGTACCCTAGACAACCTTATTGGAGAAAATGTATCCTCGTGAAGAATACCTCTAATTTCCAAGAGCTCATAGACCGCCTATAGCTCTCCAAGTTACCATATTTACTCATATGACCACATTTTGAATTTGGATATTTTGACTTGTCTAGAAGCCATGTTTCAATAGACACTATTGAAAACTTAACATTATGATTTAATATACAATACCTCAAAACATCCATATGATGGTATTCTACTCTCATTCAATAAATGGAGCCACGATATCCATATCTATAAATGAAGTCCTCTATCGATTAACAAATGAATACCACCAAACTATCGAGGATAGACTATGCTATATAATCGTACTCATTGATAGCTCAAATGATAACACTTGCAACCATAAGTGCATCATTTATCTCAGGATTGAGATAGACTCTCCGATTGTCTTCAAATGAAGACTTTTATCTATTGACGGTTCTAGATAAAGTATTTCATTTTGATCCTATTCAATGCACCCAGTGCACTAGATTCTTTTGCCCAAAGACACCACACTTTGATGATTTTAGACTCATCATAACACATTTGATCCCACTCAAATGCTAGCAAAAGAATCTACAACTTTGACAAGATAAAGGCATCCAACCTTCTATCTTAAGTTGTGAATATTATTCAAGACTAACTAAAGAATTGTGTCCACCTAATACATATCCAGATGTATGAACAATTCTTCTTTTCTCATAGTCTTTTGACCATATGATTATTTACTTCTGACAATTATAATAATTAAACAATAAATACTATAAGATTTGTTAAACTAGAAATCACTTTATTTATATGAAACGATTGTTAATTACAATATTACACTCTTGCTATCGAGCATAATCCTAACATTTACTATAGAGCAAGTGGGAGATTGTTGGGATTATGCTAGATAGGAAGAGTGTAATAATGTTTTTGACAATCTTTTCATATTAATAAAGTGATTTCTAGTTTAACAAATCTTATAGCATTTATAGTTTAATTATTATAATTGTCAAAAATAAATAATCATAAGGTCAAAAGATTATGAGAAAAGAAGAATTGGTCATACATCTAGATATGTATGAGGTAGACACAATTTTTTAGTTAGTCTTGAATAATATTCACAACTTAATATAAAAGGTTAGGCGCCTTTATCTTATCAAAGTTGTAGATTCTTTTGCTAGCATTTGAGTGGGATCAAATGTGTTATGATGAGTCTAAAATCATCAAAGTGTGGTGTCTTTGGGCAAAAGAATCTAGTGCATTGGGTGCATTGAATTGGATCACAATGACATACTTTATCTAGAACCGTCAATAGATAAAAGTTTTCATTTGAAAACAATCGGAGAGTTTATCTCAATCCTGAGATAAATGATGGACTTATGGTTGCAAGTGTTATCATTTGAGCTATCAATGAGTATGATTATATAACATAGTCTATCCTCGATAGTTTGGTGGTATTCGTTTGTTAATCGTGGCTCAATTTATTAAATGAGAACAGAATATCATCATATGGATGTTTTGAGGTATTAGATATTAAATCTTAACGTTAAGTTTCAATAGTGTCTATTGAAATATGGCTTCTGGACAAGTCAAAATATCCAAGTTTAAAATGTGGTTATATGAGTAAATATGGTAACTTGGAGAGCTATAGGCAGTCTATGAGTTCTTGGCTATTACTTATATTCTTCATGAGGATACACTTTCTCCAATAAGGTTGTCTAGGGTATGAATGAGTAACATCAACTTATTCTATCTTTATTTAAGAGTTCAATTTTAGTTCTTTAGTGGAATGAACTAAAATTAATAGACCGGACCTAAGTGAATCATTTGTTGATTGTGATTGGGTAGTGTCTGTTGGAGCTTAAATTTAGATAGCCCGCCAAGATCCCAAATCCACACGAACTTGCATGGATCACTTGATATTTCTACCAGACCAATTTAGGGGTCCATCTAGAATTGTATCGAGGCATGTGAACTTGTTTCTTTTTTTAAGAATGGCTCTAGTTCACATGTGAACTTTTTTTTAAGGTCCAATGGATTTAATAAAATAAGAAAAACAATATATATACCTATGCGTTATTATAGGAGGCAAGGCTAATGTATAAAAGCCTAAATATAATATTTTTTATTTTATTATTTAATCAAATGGAAATTAATTAATTTGTTGATTAATTAATTATTTAATTAAAAGTCAAAATCTTTTTCCTATTAGAAGAAGGTCTCCTAATATTATACTATTGTTGGTAGTATAGTTAATATTAAAGATTATATTTGATAAGTAGATAAATAATAGGAATTATTTATCTAGTCAAATTAGGAAATCTTTAATATGGTTAAAAATACTCTAATGAGTTGGATTAGGAGTCTTGGTGTAAAGTAGAATTCTTCTTTGAAAAGGATTCTTAACTACCAAGTAAATCCACCTAAGAAAAGTATTCTTGCCAACCGAGTAAATCCTTTTTAAGAGATGATTTGTGATCCTATATATATCCCCTTGATGAATTCGGCCATCCCTATGATTCTTAGAGTGAAAATTTCGGTCAACCTAAGTATTTTCTAAGAGAGAATTTTGAGAGAGAAAAATTTAGTATTTTACTCTAGACAAAATTCAATCAACTTTAAGATATAGGGTGTGAATTCGGCCAAGAAGAGAAAAAAGGGGAACGTTTTTGTTTTTGATAGTACACTAGTATCATTTACATCAAAATGGTTTTGTGTACAAAATCAAATCGGGTTCATGTGAGTTTCAGTCGAGTAGATTGATAATTAACAAGTGACCGGACGTTCTTGGATTTTCTCTTGGAGGATAATTGTAACTTACAAAGAAAAAGATTTTGTTTGTTTCCATCCTCAGGTATACAATTTAAAGAAAGGGAGCCCACACTCCTAGGTGATTCACGTTCGTGATTGGATTGGAAGATCTTCTGGATTCAATTCGGCACTTGTTCAATCATCACGAGAAAAAGGTACGATACTTTATATAAATCAATTAATCTAGGGTTAAAGTTCTTGTTATTAAAATGGGAAAAATTTTATTTATACCGAAATCCTAATTTTCTAATTTTCTCACACTTTCGTTGCGTGGGGTTTTTCCCTACAGTGTACTCATTGTTCATTTCTAGTTTCCATAGGATATTTTGATCATATATTCAAAGTTTCATGTGTTTGCATCATTTGCATTACACTTAGATCGTTTACCTTGAAAAAGGTAGGAAGTCTCATTTGAAGTGTGAAGCTTCAATTTGAGAAAGGAAGTCACATTTGAAGTGTAAAGCTTCAGTTTCAGCAAGGAAGTCACATTTGGGATGTGAAGCTTCAATTTATTCAAGGAAGTCTCTTGTTTAGGTGTGAAGCTTTAGTTTAAGCAAGTAAGTCTCATTTGGAGTGTGAAGCTTCATATTGAGCAAGGAAGTCTTAGCTAGGATTGTGAATCTAGATTTTCAAGCAAGGAAATCTTCCTAGAGGCAAGTGAATTGTCTTAGATAGGGAGTTTCTCTCTAGTTGCAAGTGAAGTGCTATGGTTAAGGAATGGGCAACTCATTCTTTAGGTTAGGATAGGAGGGATATCCAATAGGAAGTGTATCATGTGGATTGGTTACTTATGAGGGTGTACTTTTATTTATCTATTAAAAGTTATTTTGTCAGTGGTTATGGTATCAACCCGTGGATGTTTCCTCTGAGGAGGTTTTACAACGTAAATATCTTCTATGACATTTCTCTATCCTTATCTCTTTGATTTATGTATATTTGATGTTTGTTCTTGTAAGAACAAATTACTATTAGTTTATGCTTTAGTTGCACTTCTTCTGTTGTATGATATAGACATTGTAAGCTTTAATACGTTGAATATGTTAACCGAAAATTCGTTCGGGAGTCGAATTTCACTTAACACCCTTAATCTTTAATCTAGGAGACTGCAACAGGGTAGGTACCTCTTGGTATCATGGTTCTATGGTTATTAAAGAATGGCAAGACGTTTAATATATATATACTTTTGAAAGACAAAAATAAGTGGACTATTTATTGATAGGTGAATCTCTTTTGAACAATGGACAAAAAATCTCTCTCCTTTCCTCTCTCTCTTACTCACACTCTCCATAGTTGGCGATGAAGATCTTGTATAAGCTGATAAGTGGAACTTTTCTCTTTAGTTGATTGAGTTATTCTCTCGATTTAGGGTCCCCTTCTTTGTCCTCAACTACCATTTTTATGGATTCCCAATCCTCTTTCCTTATTTTCCAAGAATATGGTCATCTTTAATGAGAATCTTTTGAATCCTTACTTAGGAGTTGAAAGACGTTAATTGAGGCTAAAGGTGTGGGATTTGATCCCCTTAATTATTGTCGTATTTAAACTTTTATTTGGTTGCCTATTTGCTCTTATTTCTGGTGCTTTAAGTGTTGAAGAGGTCAACTCTTTTTCCTGCTTATTTATATGGTGAAGTTTCCCCATAGGTGGTACTGTATCATGAGTTGAAGCATACCTATCTGTTCTCTGCTGGCATGGTTTCCTCTTTTGCACGATGGAGCTCACTTGCTATAGTTATGATAAGAAGTGTCTACCGGATCGGTCCAAAACAGGTATCGTGGTTGGCATCGGGTAACTAGTGTCGTGTTACCAAACCTTTTAGGTACTAGATTAGTGGCATGCCATGGGGCGTCAAGATTATACGATAAGGGCATTGGTGCTTGAAAATCCCCTTAAACCTTTATAGTGTCAAATATACCTAGAGGGGGGGTAAACAGGTATAAACTCAAAATTCTTGCAATCTCCCTTTCTTCACAAAAATGTCAATCACACAAAGAAACTTTAACAAGTATGATGATTCAACAAGTTAATATGAAAATGATAGAGCAATAGAAAAATAAACATAATTCAAATCAAGTAATGAAAATATAAAGCAAAAATCATCACAAGGATTTTTATGTGGTAAAACCTTAAAAATGAGGAACCATCCATAGGTTGATACCACAACCACCAACAAATATTTTTTACTAGTAAGATAAAACGATACAACCTCTTAGGAGACCACTTCACCTAGAAATCTACCCTTCAACCCTACTAAATGAAAGAAATGCTACCTTGTTTAACTATCCGGATTACCCCAATCCTAGCCAAGACTTCTAATGCTTAGCTATCTAAGACCTCACGTCTCTAGCCAAGACATCCAATGCACAAATCGAAGAATCACTCTCCAAAATGTGACTTCCACACTGAATTCGAAGAATCCCTCTTCAATATTAGACTTCCATGCTTAGCTATCCTGATCACACTGATCCTAGCCAATACTTCCAATGCTCTAATCAAAGAATCACTCTATGAAATGAGACTTCCAACCTCTTAAGAAGGAATATGATCTAAGTGGATGCAAATGATGCAAACACAAGCAAATAGAGTAAGTAGATCAAGCAAACTCTAAAAATAAATAGTCTATCACAAGTCAAGCCCACAAACAAATGCAACTAATTCTTATGAACTTGAAATTAGAGATCTAGATTTAACAATTAAGATCTTTCACAAAAATATCTAGAAACTTAATCATGTCAATCAAGATAGTAAAACAAGTTCTTCAATGAATATCACAAAACTAACTTTGAAGTCAAGTGAATATGTAAACCCTTGAAATATTCACCAAATTCATCAAATAATGACACGTTAAGAACTAGATTTTGATAATAGAAATATCAATCAAACAATCCTAGTTCTAGAACATTTGATTAAACCTAAAAGTCAATGATTGGAACGATTTATATGCCTATTTAAGGTCCCCATTACCTATCTTTTGTTCTCGTTTTCGAGCATATTTTGGTATTTAATGTGTTTGTAAGCCTTGTGTAGGTACAAGTTCCCTACGGAAGGTATTTGAGCTTAATTGAAGAGTTTTGGAGGCTAAATGGGCTGAAATAGAAATGGACTGTGCAGAACACCCGAATTTTGGGGTCCATATCTCCCTCTTCAAAGTGAACTAGGTTTCGTACCACCTATTTTTATAAATCCCCAAAAGTCTTCTTTCCATCAGTTTTTACGGATCGCAATTCCGGGTTTTCTAAAGGGATATATGTTTGTTTTCGTAACGGTGCGTAAGGCTGGAAAAACGACAACGGCTGAGAGCTTTATGTAGAACACCCAAAAATTGGGGACCATATCTTCCTTCTCAGATCGAACTACATTTTCCGTTACTACTTTTCAGAAAGCCCCGGATGTCTTCTTTCTAACGCATTTTACGGATCATAATTCCAGGTTATCTAGAGAAGTTATGGTCATTTTCGTAACGGTACGTGCTGCTGGAAAATACTGGCACTGGTGAAGCGCCACTCGACCAGCGCACCCTCACCAGTAGGTTGGCGCTGGTGATGCGTTGGTCAACCAGCACACCCCTCACCAGCACACGTGCCCAGATTTGCCATTTTCAGCCCGTTTTTGAGGGGGAATCTTGTCTTTTCACACCCAATTCTTCCCCTAACCTCTCAACACTATAAATACCCTCTTTTCTCTTCACTTTAGAGTCTTCTCTCCCCCATCTATCCCCCCAAACACAGCCCCCACACCCCAAAACCGAACCTCCATCTTCTTCATCTCTTCCATCCTCTTCACCAAATAAGTGAGTGATTCAAGCTCCCATAGAGGTTTTTCCTCCATGGAAGCTCACCATACACCTCCACCACCCCTTTATACACATTATCCACCCAATTGAGAGTAGATTGCAAGGATATAGGAGAGGTCTTTGACCAAAAATGAGCCAAGCATGGAAAAGAGCTCTAGGAGGAGTTTTCTCCAAGGGTTGTTTCTATTTACTCATTCTCTTTGTATTTCTTGTTTTCTTAATCGTTTAACCCCGAATTGAGAATTTGTAAACCTTTCACATGTGCTATATATATATATATATGTGTGTATTTTTGTACTTAAATTCATTTGGGTTTTGTTTTGCTCTTGGAATTATATGTTTTAATGCTCTTATTATGATATGAATGTGTATAAATGATTTGAAATTGATATGTATGCATGATTGGGATTATGAGTAGATTAATTTAGCTTTCCATGATTGTTTGTATGTTAATAGATGACCAAAATGCCATGTATTGATGATTTGAGTGATTGGGAAATTTTCCCCCAAAGAGTGGAAAAGGCTAGTTCATGCATTTAGGTGCTAAATTGGCTTTGGTTCATTTCCTTGCACTTAATGGGTCTTTTTAGGACACAATTGCCCTTCCTTGGCCGGATTGGGTGGTGAATTGGTTTAGGGATAATTCCCAAATCAAGAGGATGAACCCTTAATTCATATTGAATGTACTTAATGTCTTAGCAATTGCATTGATGCACATTAGTGTTAGGTGAGCATATTTTCCATTCGTATTCATCCATCTTAGGGAGTCTAGAGAGATTAGGAGAGATCTCTCTCTCGTTGAGGGGATTGTGCATTCATGAGATTGGAGAACGCCGTAGTCGTCCAGCGGTTAGGACAACTCGAATTGACACCCGAGAAGACCCGGTGTTCGATTCCCAGTTACAGATGAAGGGTCTCTTTCTATCTATTTTGTATTTTTTTCCTTGTATATTTGTCTCTTTTTCGATGTGTACTCTCATTCATTAGGAATTTGATATAAACCTAGTATTGTTGCCTATTTCGTTGCCTATTTCGTTGCATATGCTTATTATTGGTTGAGTGACCCTTCGAAATGCTTAAAGCCTTGAGTGGTTAGCCACCCCTTCATTGAACTTACGTTGTGTGTGATGAACTGAGAGGTGAAGCACTCAATGTGCATTTAGTAGATTGGCCACTACGTGTAGAGCATGCGTGCGGTTTTGCACGTATTGTTGCTACATTTGTCTCATTGTTCTTAATGAAACGAGTGCAGTTCGGGCAACCATCGAGAGATAGGTTGTTGGTGTATTTCGGTATAGTCGATTGTCACTGGAGTGAGGGCAATTGGCGAGGATTAAGTAAGCACGACATTCATCCTGGACTATACATGTTGTATGAAATTGTGTGATTGCTATGGTGGAGTCATTTGCTTAGTGTAACCATTTACATTCCAGATCACTCCATTTCATTCTATCATTGTACATATTGTTTATTTTTATAGTTTGTTAGGTTAGTTTAGCATTTAGTTTTCCACAACTCTTTTGCATACGCAACACAAAAGTCTGCTTGAAGTGTTGTAATAATAGCTAGAACTAGAGATGGTCGGTGAATCCCACCTCTTTATGGAATGATCCTTGCTTGCCACTGTGCTAGTCTCTGTGACTCGCACGCTTGCGAGGCCGAACTTAAATGTTCATATTTTGACGACACTACAACGACGTATCCGTCAAATTGGCACCGCTGCCTGGGAGGTAGCGCATTCATTGATTGTTGATAGTTTTAGCTTCCATTTTACTGTTTTTTTTATTGCTTTGCGGAGTAAATTGCTATGTTTAAAATAAGCACTGCTCTTACTCACGTCTTTCATTGTGTGCACGACGGTGTTTGGGCTAGGTTTGAGGGGTGTTGGTCGTGTTTTTGTTTTCTAATTTTTGTTTAAAACATATGCATTTGATTGTTTTTTAGTTGTACTTGTGCAAGGAACAAAATTTTTTTAGGTTTAATGGATTGCACGACTCATGTGGACTAGGTGTGCGCCTATCACACCACAACTACTCTCCAAGTGAAACGGCAGTGCCACAAAGGCCATGTGGCTGCAGCCAAAAGTGGTATTCTCTAAATTTGGTGCTTCAATTTATGTGCTTGTAGAGTAGTTGTCGACTTGGGTGAGAATCACCCATGAAATTAATGATAGGAATGCTATGTTTTTTCTTAGCTCCCGAATCTTGCTAAGCGTTGTCCATATTTAATGAGTGGAGCAACATTGAGGACAATGTCGAGTTTCGGTTTGGGGGTGCAAACTCTTTTCTTTTTATTTTTGTTTAGATTCAAGAGTGGATTTGTGATGTGCTTAGATCTTAGAGTGATTGTTTTAGTCAATTTTTAAATCTCTGCACAAATCGAACATTTTTAAAAAATCTTGGAATTCTAGTCCATTTTTGTTGAGTTGTTTTTTTGGTGTGTCGGTAAAGACATGCATTGTATGCTTTTAGCTCCGTGCATCACTTAAATTTGCTTGTACAGTGCCAATCTTTTGATGTTGAGGTGGATAGAACTCTTTGCTTGTTTAGCTTAGGAAAATAGTGGAGACCACCCGTGAACTACACTTAAGCCTAAAAAGCGAAATTTGTGGTTTTGTTTCTACTCTTTAAACACTTTCCGATTTTGTTTTTAACTGTGATCTCATCGTACTTCAAATTTGCATTGATTACCATAGAACTTTATCATGTGGACTGCTTGTTGAGATTTGTATTCCCTTGTTAGATGGACTCTTAGAAGTGATTTTGGACTTGAGTATGTTCTTAAACTCCAAAAATATAGCCCAAACACTCTCATGTCCCTATATGTGCTTATATTGTAAAATTTGAGGACAAACACTAAACCTCCATACACCAACATAACCCAAACACAAGTCATACCCTAGTTATTGATCATGTTAAGGTGTATAGCTTTAGAGAAGTTGTATTCTGCTCTAAATTTTGTAGAAATGTGTACTTAGGCAAATATGTGTATATGTGCAAAGGCAAAGGCTTATAAAAAAAAGGAAAAAGAAAAAGAAAAAGAAATTGAGTGTGAATTATAAACTCTTAAGCATTCAATTCTTCAAATGTAAAGCTACTCAGCAATTTGAGTACAGGTGTAACACAAATGTGCAATGTAAAGTTTAGTGCCTAGTCACTTGTGTTATAATGTGTTTTAGAGCGTACTAATGTATTATAATGTAATAACACCTTGGCATGGTTAATGACTTTATCCTTCCCACTCCTACCATATCTTCCATCCCATACACCACCACAAATCACCTTGGCCACAAATACAAGTAAGGGAAAGTCCATTTGATCTCTTAGGAAGTCTATATTGGGAATATGAATTGATGCATGCTCTTTCCACGTTCATGGTTTTTCAATTCCTTCCATGAGATCTATTTTCAGAAAAATGTGCTTTCATTGAAAATATTCATATGCAATTATATTTGATTCCATGAACATAACTTCCAAATTGCATGTGTTTTCTAGAGAGTGATCGCCTAGGTTCTGAGTGGAAAAATTTGATTGAAATCCGGTGAGGATTAGAGTCGAGACAAATTTTATCTTGAGCATTCGAGTGTAGTTGTTTTGTAAACCGAAAACATCCTAAGTATTAGCATACTTGCATTGTGTGAAGCATTGTTATTGATTGATATATTTGAGATACTATCATGCATGTGTTGTCTTTATGTGGTATGTTTAGATTGCATCTCAACTTTCTTGCAGAGTAATACGTTTGTGGGTGTTCGTATCTGTAGCCCTCAGAAGACAAAACTTCTCCATCTAGGGATCGCCTAGTGGTTGAAAGGCTTGTGGCACATGCTAAGTGTCATCGTGTTTCCTACAAAAGTGGACTAGCTTAGCTTAGTTTTTAATTATGTTCATTTTGTTTGATTGTTTTACGTTTTAGTTTTGCTCGAGGGCGAGCAAAAGATAGGTTTGGGGGTATTGATCGGAACGATTTATATACCTATTTGAGGTCCCCATTACCTATCTTTTGTTCTTGTTTTCGAGAATATTTTGGTATTTAATGTGTTTGTAAGCCTTGTCTAAGTACAAGTTCCCTACGGAAGGTATTTGAGCTTAATTGAAGAGTTTTTGAGGTTAGATGGGCTGAAATGGAAATGGACTGTGCAGAACACCCAAATTTCGGGGTCCATATCTCCCTCCTCAAAGTGAACTGGGTTTCATACCACCTATTTTTAGAAAGCCCCAGAAGTCTTCTTTCCAGCGGTTTTTACGGATCGCAATTCCGGGTTTTCTAGAGGGAGATATGTTTGTTTTCGTAACAGTGCGAAAGACTGGAAACACGACAGCGGCTGAGAGCTTTATGCAGAACACCCAAATTTCGGAGACCATATCTTCCTCCTCAGATATAAATACATTTTCCATTACTACTTTTCGGAAATCCCCGGATGTCTTCTTTCTAACGCATTTTACGGATTGTAATTCCAGGTTTTCTAGAGGAAGTTATGGTCATTTTCGTAACGGTGCGCGCTGCTGGAAAATACTGGCGCTGGTGAAGCGCCACTCGACCAGCGCACCCTCACCAGCGCAAAATACCAGTACGTTGGCGCTGGTGAAGCGCTGGTCTACCAGCGCACCCCTCACCAGCACACGTGCCCAGATTTGCCATTTTCAGCCCGTTTTTGAGGGGGCAATCTTGTCTTTTCACACCCAATTCTTGCCGTAACCTCTTAACACTATAAATACCCTCATTTCTCTTCACTTTAGAGTCTTCTCTTCCCCATCTATCCCCCCAAACACAGCCCCCACACCCCAAAACCGAACCTCCATCTTCTTCATCTCTTCCATCCTCTTCACCAAATAAGTGAGTGATTCAAGCTCCCATGGAGGTTTTTCCTCCATGAGAGCTCACCATACACCTCCACCACCCCTTTATACACATTATCCACCCAATTGAGAGTAGATTGCAAGGATATAGGAGAGGTCTTTGACCAAAAACGAGCCAAGCATGGAAAGAGCTCTAGGAGGAGTTTTCTCCAAGGGTTGTTTCTATTTACTCATTCTCTTTGTATTTCTTGTTTTCTTAATTGTGTAACCCCGAATTGGGAATTTGTAAACCTTTCACATGTGCTATATATGTATTTTTGTACTTAAATTAATTTAATTTTTGTTTTGCTCTTGGAATTTGATGTAGAACAAGTGGCTGAGTCCTACATGGCTTGGTGGGACCATCCTAAATCTAAGATTAAATGACCTTAATTGAAGGGAATCGGTGAGATCTTCAGAAATCAACACCTTTGGTGTTGTGACACGTCCTTTTTCGGCCAAATTCCATCATTTAGGCCCCGGAATCGCAATTCTTTCCTTTTTGGGAAATTTCCATTTTCGTCATAAGTTGATTTTGACAAGCCAGAATCGCCTACCATTAGTTCCGGATTGTTTATGGTCGTTAGTATATTTTATTTTCGTAACTTTTATGATTTCGCTATTTTTAGCAGTTTCGCTATTTATGGCAGCTTTTGATATGTAATCCCGTTTCTTGTCCAACAAGGATTCGGGTTAGGGCTCTTTTGCTTTAAATAGCCTTGTAAGCCGAAAGGCTCATGCAACTTAGTATTCAATAAAATTTCAGAAGTTAACTTTATTATGGTGGATTCCAGTTTTTCAAAAGAATTTAGACGTCGGTCTAATTTTAGTTACGTTCTCACTCAGTCAGAATTATATATTTTAATGCTCTTATCATGATATGTATGTGTATGAATGGTTTGAAATTGGTATGTATGCATGATTGGGATTAGGAGTAGAGTTATTAAATGTAGGAGTAGATTAATTTAGCTTCCCATGATTGTTTGTATGTTAATAGATGACCAAAATGCCAAGTATTGATGATTTGAGTGATTGGGGATTTTTCCCCCAAAGAGTGGAAAAGGCTAGTTCATGCATTTAGGTGCAAAATTGGCTTTGGTTCATTTCCTTGCACTTAATGGGTCTTTTTAGGACACAATTGCCCTTCCTTGGCCGGATAGGGTGGTGAATTAGTTTAGGGATAATTCCCAAATCAAGAGGATGAACCCTTAATTCATATTGAATGTACTTAATGTCTTAGCAATTGCATTGATGCACATTAGTGTTAGGTGAGCATATTTTCCATTCGTATTCATGCATCTTAGGAAGTCTAGAGAGATTAGGAGAGAGCTCTGTCTTATTAAGGGGGTTGTGCATTCATGAGATTAGAGAACGCCGTAGTCATCCAGCGGTGAGGACAACTCGGATTGACACCCGAGAAGACCCTGTGTTCGATTCCTGGTTACGGATAAGGGGTCTCCTTTCTATCTTTTTTGTATTTCTTTCCTTGTATCTTTGTCTCTTTTTCGATGTGTACTCTCATTCATTAGGAATTTGATATAAACCTAGTATTGTTGCCTATTTCGTTGCATATGCTTGTTATTGGTTGAGTGGCCCTTCGAAATGCTTAAACCCTTGAGTGGTTAGCCACTCCTTCATTGAACCTAGGTTGTGTGTGATGAACCGAGAGGTGAAGCACTCAATGTGCATTTAGTAGATTGGCCACTACGTGTAGAGCCTGCGTGCGGTTTTCCACGTATTGTCGCTACATGTGTCTCATAGTTCTTAATGAACCGAGTGATGTTCGGGCAACCATCTAGAGATAGGTTGTTGGTGCATTTTTGTATAGTCGATTGTTGCTGGAGTGAGGGCAATTGGCAAGGATTAAGTGAGCACGGCATTCATCCTGGACTATGCATGTTGTATGAAATTGTGTGATTGCTATGATGGAGTCATTTGCTTAGTGTAACCATTTACATTCCAGATCACTCCATTCCATCCTATCATTGTACATATTGTTTACTTATATAGTTTGTTAGGTTAGTTTAGCATTAGTTTTCCACATATCTTTTGCATACGTAACACACGAGTCCTCTCGGAGTGTTGTAATAATAGCTAGAACTAGAGACGGTCGGTGAATCCCACCTCCCTGTGGAGCGATCCTTGCTTGCCACTGTGCTAGTCTCTGTGACTCGCACGCTTGTGAGGCCGAACTTAAATGTTCATATTTTGACGACACTGCAACGACGTGTCTGTCAGTCCACAATTAAGATCAAATACACAAATAAATTATAGATTCAAACTCATGTTCTTCAAGATTAGCTAAAAATGATAATCAATCAAACACACAATAGCAAATCTCGAAATTCACTCAAAAAAGTCTAAAAGTGGAATCAAAATTATTCTAATCATATTTCTCAAATCAAACAAGAAGATTCAATAAAAAAAATTGCAAAAGAGAAATGAAAGAAAATGATTCACTTATAAACAATGACTCACGAACAAAAATCAGTCTATCATGAAATATCCAGCAACGTTTGACTCTATAAATACTTGGGACTTGTTCCTCTCTTCAATACAAATATTTTTGGCTTTTAAAATTCTTAAATCTGAGTTGATTTGAGAGAGTTATGGTGATTGAAAGTTGAGATAATTTTGAGAGAAAATTTCTGCCCTTGTTTTTACAGTTTTCTCACACATGAAAATGAGATAATTAAAGGAGGGAAATTAAAAACCAACACAATTGGCCAATCAAGAGGTGCCACATCTGCCCTACTGTGGAAGTGTATGGCGTCCACGGTGGTAGAGGGAATCGCTTCCCACGGCTATGAACTCATGTTAGTTTTAGAATGTTGAATTGGATTCTTGGAAATATTAATAGCACTCATGTTATCACAAAAGAGAGTGAGTGTACCTTGGTTGAATCCGTAGTCAAGTAACATTTGCTTCATCCAAAGGAGCTGTGTGCACTCACTCCCCATAGCTATGTACTCAGCCTCAATGGAAGACAAGGAAATCAAGTTTTGCTTCTTACAAAACCAAGAGACTAGATTTTTCCTAAGGAATAAGCCATCTCCAGATGTGCTTTTCCTATCATAACAATTTTCTGCCCAATCCGCATCTACAAGACTAGCATTAGTGCCAAAAGAGTACCAAATCTGATAGTTGGATGTCCTATTCTCATAGTAAATGATTCTCTTAACGGAAGAGAGATGGGGTTCCTTAGGTTCCGATTGATACCTAGCACACACACTCACACTAAAAGAGATATCGGGTCTAATTACGGTCAAATAAAGCAAGCTACCAATCATGCCTCGATATAGTGTTTGTTTCACACTTTTACCACTAGCATCCTTGCTTAGCTTCAAAGTGGTACTCATGAGTGTTGAAAAAAATTATGGTGTGTTTAATATTAATCTAGGGGGGTGAATAGATTTTAATCATTTTTACCCAATTTTCGTTAATGGCCAATTAGACAAAAATACCTCTTACTAGTCACAAATATATACAACAAGTGTAATATGTGCAGAATTTAAATAACACTTGAGATCTACGTGGAAACCCTCAAAATGGGAAAAACAATAGGTTGTTAAGTGCGCCACACTTGAACCTCAAATCCACTTATGATAAAGGCGTTACAACCAAATCTCGATCTATAACCCACTACCACTGTCTAATCCCGGTATTAAGTGAACCAAGACCCATGCCTAAAGATGCTCAATAATACATGAATGATGATGGGTTTTGGGTTTGGTGAGTTAAGGAAACAACTCTTGGAGCTTCTCTCTCAAGGGAAATAATTTCTCTCACTAAAAAATGGTTTATAAGATATAAAAAACTAGTGAGGAAGAAGATGGCATATAAATATGAGCCCTAAAGCAAAACTACATCGTTTTGAAAAATGCCAAGAATTTACTCAGTCCGCTGGTGAGCTGCGCGGGTCGACTAGTGCCACACCAGTGACACGCCCTAAAGAAGTGTTCATATTCCCAATTATAAGAGTGTCAAAGTAATAAATTAACCGGTAAGACCAGGTCGAACCACATGGAGGTTGTTCACTTGTTCTTGTAGAATTAATTATCTAGATTAATTACTAAGCTTGTTATAAAATGTAATTCAATTAAAATTAAAATTGGGGCTAAGGGATCTAGTGTTGGTAATCCGAATGTGATCCAATTATTAATATTTAGTCCAGATTAATCGGAGGGTATTCCACTCAACTGACCACTCTCTGAAAGATATGGGTAAAAGTACCCACTGTGCTAGACAACATGTGTCTGTCTACAGTGAGTCAAAACTCTACAAAGATCAGAGGGGAGAAACCACTCTCTGATAGATATGGGTAAAAATACCAACTATGCTAGACAATATCTGTCTGTCTATAGTGAGTCAAAAACTCCACAAAGATCAGAGGGGAGAAAACAAAAAAAATAATAAACTTACCAAAATTGGATCATATTTTCCATACCAACAGTATCACATTTGGCCACAACTATATAAAATTAGCCAGACATAATTTAACTAGAAAATAGCAATTTTATTTAAATTGAGAATTTGAGAATAAAAGAGAGAGAATTTCACAAATCTAATATCAGATTTGGATTCAGGATGTCCAAATTATGGGGGGAGGGGGAGGTACCTTATTTATATAATATACAGATGAAAATTGACCATCGGATGAATTTAGAATGGAGCGTCCAGATTTCGCCACGTCGTCAGTGAATAGTGAATAATAACTTCATCAGTGAAAGTCAACAATGAACAGTGCACCGCCTTCTAGAATATGATTCCCTACAGCAAGTGTACAGTGCACTCACAATTTGAGCCAATAGAAATGTGTCACGTCATCAGTCAACAGACAAAGTCAACAGTCTTCTAGAATGTGATTCCCCGCATTCGTGTGTACTGTGCACTCACATTTCAGTCCAATAGAAATGTGCCACATCATCAGTGGACATTGAAAGACAACTGTGAACAGTGAAAGTAAACTATGAACAGTGAATAGTAAAAATTACAAGAATACCCTTCGTTGCCTACCTAGGTTTTTTGACGTTCTGAACTTGAAAATGATGTTTGTTTTTCTATCTGACTTCTCCATAATTCTAAATTGACCGTATGACCTCTGAAAAACATTGAAAAATACATTGATTACTACACAACACATTTATTTAAGCAGGCGAATGAAAATATATCTAAATTGGGGAATTAATCATATTGGAAGTGTAAAATGATGATATTATCCCTTAGTAAACATACACTTTTCAGTGTTAATCACACCCCCCAACCAGCTTACTGCTAGTCCCTAGAAACTGAAGCAAAAATAGTAAAAACTCAAATCCAAATCTAAAAAAAACTACCAAATTGACAAACTCTCCTAGACCTCTTTTCTCCCCGTCTGACAACCAGTCATTAATCGAGATATCAATCAAATTTTCTTGAGCTCAATAAAGATGAACATAATAACTATGAGATTCAATTGAAATCAAACAACATTTTCATTCTGAAATCTCATCAGGGCTTCTTCCTTAGGCAGCAGTTTTTATTCCCTTCTTCTATTTTTTTTTTAAACTTGAAAATATAACAAAATTGAAAAAAAAACATTTCATCTTTAATCCATGTAGCGAGCTTTAGGCCAATGACTCCCAAACCAGTTGGCTTTAGGGCATTAAGTGTTAAAACACTTCTACGGGCTTAATTACTCGGATTGTAGATGCTTTTTTTTAAGTACAATTCCCTTAAGCTTTCTCTTTAACCCATGTATCGAGCTTTGGGTCAATGAATCTCAAACCAGTTGATCTTAGGGCATTAGGTGTTGAAGCACGCCTCAGACTTAATTGCTCGAGTTAAAGAGGCTACGAAACTGCACTTTATTCTTATCAAGACTCCACCATTTTACACGAACACTCTATGCTTACTGAGGCATGAGGCCCGGCTACTAAGTAAGAGTTTTGGTAAAAACATATAAAATTATTATTATTACTACTATATATATTTTTTAATAAGACCATTGCCTTCAGTTGTTACCTTTGAATGATGTTTCAGAACTAAATATCGCAAAATCTCAACTTATTACATATAATCACGTGTCAATGTGCGTGTGTGTCCAGAATAATTCGAAAAATTTCTCAAGATAACTGAATGAACAAAAGGATTTGTCAATGACATAACAATGGAGAGTTCATAAATTTGAATAGTCTGAAGAAAGGAAAAAAAATGCATCAGAACTACAGAGATGCGTCTCAAAATTATCTAAAAGATCTCCTTACTCAACCATCTTTACAAAAAAGTAGGATTATGCTCGATAGCAAGAGTGTAATAATGTATTTGACAATCTTTTCATATTAATAAAGTGATTTCTAGTTTAACAAATCTTATAGCATTTATAGTTTAATTATTATAATTGTCAAAAGTAAATAATCATAAGGTCAAAAGACTGTGAGAAAAGAAGAATTGTTCATACATCTAGATATGTATAAGGTAGACACAATTTTTTAGTTAATCTTGAATAATATTCACAGCTTAAGATAAAGGTTGGGTGCCTTTATCTTGTTAAAGTTGTAGATTCTGTTGCTAGCATTTGAGTGGGATCAAATGTGTTATGATGAGTCTAAAATTGTCAAAGTGTGGTGTCTTTAGGCAAAAGAATCTAGTGCACTGGTTGCATTGAATTGGATCACAATGAAATATTTTATCTAGAACCGTCAATGGATAAAAGTTTTCATTTGAAGACAATCGGAGAGTCTATCTTAATGCTTAGGTAAATGATGAACTTATGGTTGCAAGTGTTATCATTTGAGTTATCAATGAGTACGATTATATAAAATAGTCTATACTCGATAGTTTGTTGGTTTTTATTTGTTAATCGATAGAGGACTTCATTTATAGATATGAACATCGTGGCTCCATTTATTAAATGAGAGTAGAACATCATCATCATATAGATGTTTTGAGGTATTAGATATTAAATCTTAAAGTTAGGTTTTCAATAGTGTCTATTGAAACATGGCTTCTGGACAAGTCAAAATATCCAAGTTCAAAATGTGGTTATATGAGTAAATATGGTAACTTGGAGAGCTATAGACAGTCTATGAGTTCTTGGCGATTACTGATATTCTTCATGGTCATACACTTTCTCCAATAAGGTTGTCTAGGGTATGAATGAGTAACATCAATTTATTCTATCTTTATTTAAGAGTTCAATTTTAGTTCTTTAGTGGAATGAACTAAAATTAATAAATCGGACCTAAGTGAATCATTTGTTGATTGTGATTGGGTTGTGTCTATTGGAGCTTAAATTTAGATAGCCCGCCAAGATCCCCAATCCACACTAACTTGTATGGATCACTTGATATATTCTACCGGACCAATTCAGGGGTCCATCTAGAATTGTATTAAGGCGTGTGGACTTGTTGCTTTTTGTAAGAATGGGTCTAGTTCGCATGTGGACTTTTTATAAAGGTCAAATGGATTTAATAAAATAAGAAAATAATATATTGGCCCATATATATATATATATATATATATATGTGTGTGTGTATGTGTGTGTGTGTGTGTTGGGCGGCAAGGCTATTTAGAATAGCTTAATTATTATATTTTATTTTATTATTTAATTAGATGGAAATTAATTAATTTGGTGATTAATTAATTATTTAATTAAAAGTCAAAATCTTTTTCCTAGTATGAGATGGTCTCCTAAAATTATACTATTGTTGGTAGTATAATTAATTTTAAAGACTATATTTGGTAAGTAGATAAATAAAAGGAATTATTTATCTAATCAAATTAGGAAGTCTTTAATATGGTTACAAATACACTATTGAGTTGGATTAGGAGTTTTGGTGTAGGATAGAATTCCTTTTTGAAAAAGATTCTTAACCACCAAGTAAATCCACCTAAGGAAAGGATTCTTAACTACCAAGTAAATCCTTCTTAGGAAAAGATTAAGTCTCCTAATTGAATTCTATGAAGAATTCGGCCAGCTATATATATATATAAGAGGATAGAATTCTTTTTAGAAAAGAATTCTTAACTACCAAATAAATCCATCTAAGAAAAGGATTCTTACCAACCAAGTAAATCCTTCTTAGGAGAAGATTTATGATCCTATGTATATATATACGTTTGGAAATTCGGCCACCCCGTAAGAAATTACAAGAGTGATTTTCGGCCAGTCCAAAGTAATTTCCGAGAGAGATTTTGGCTAGCCTAGGTAATTCTTTGTGGAGAGAATTCGTCCACAATAGAATTTTGAGGGAGAAAAATCTGTTTTTGCTCTAGAAAAAATTCGATCAACTCTAAGAAATAGTGGGAGATTCTAGAAGAAGAAAAGGAAGAAAGAACGTTTAGTTTTTGATAGTACACTAGTAGCCTTTACATTAAAAGGTTTTGTGTACAACATCGAATCAAGGTTCACGCGAGTTTCGATCAAATTGATTGACAATTCACAAGTGACCTAACGTTCTTTGTTTTCTTCTTGGAGGATTATTGTAACTAACAAAGAAAAAGTTTTTGTTTATTTCCATCCTCATGTATACAATTAAAAGAGAGGGAGCCCACACTCCTAGGTGATTCACGTTCGTGATTGGATTGGAAGATCTTATGGAATCAATTCGGTGCTTGTTCAATCGTTACGAGAAAAAAGTACGACACTTTTTATATATATCAATTAATCTAGGGTTAAGGTTCTTGTTAGTCAAAGGGAAAATTTTTATTTATACGCAAACCCTAATTTCATAAATTTTCTCACGCTTCTATTGCGCGTGTAATTTCCCTACAATTGGTATCAGAGCTTGGTTGTACCCTTGATTAATTGATGTATGTGTTCGTGAATCGTTTTCTTTTTATTGTATATATGCATGTTTTCGAAAGAGATGACACTCTAGGTATTCGTATATATATTTACATTGGAATGTATGGATATATATATATATATATATATATATATATATGTTTTATATGTGGTTTGTTATTGCTCAATTTTGGTCATAGAATTTCAATGTACTTTTTGTTTTAGGATTGCAACAAGAAGGGTGGTCTATCATCACCATAATTTCTTTCTTGGCAGTTGCTAAGTATTTTATTTTATTTTGTTGTTGTAATAAAAAAAAACTGCAGTATTTTTATTTATAATTCTCTGTAATACACTCAAGTATCGAAGACTAGAAGGTTTGAAGAATTGGAAGCAACTGGAACAAGTTTGGACCGTGTGAGCCGTAGCAACAAACGTGCTTGCGAAGAGCACGCAGCCACATTTGTTGTGGCATGGGCTGCGCACGGCAGCCCTATCGAAGGCATGGGCTGCACATGGCAGCCCTTTATAGGGTTGTGGCATGCGCACGCCCATGGGTAGGGGCCAAGGGTACGCACGCCCATGGGAGGCAACCGAGAGAGTCCAAATGACGAAGGTCGCGTGAAGACTTGTTCCCCAAGAAAAGAGTTTTTTGTATTCCAAGACATGTAATTTACTTGCTTTTCTAGGATAGGCCAAAATTGTAGCTATTAATATTTTTTGTAAATATTGCAATGTTTGTCATTGTTTGATAACATGTCATAAAGAATAGGAGTGTCACTCATATATCTCTTTTGATATGAACATGCATAGAATTGTTTAGGTATCTAAATTAGCATCTAGATAACTTGGTAAATCATTCATTGGAATTCAATCACACACCTTAAACAATTGAGTGAGAGAAGGTGTTTTGGAACACCTACAGCCTCCAAGTTTAGATGAGCTTTATGTTTCGTGTAATAACCTCCTAAGAGGTATTCATGAATGGAATTTAGCAAGATACTTCCTTACAAGGATGGACTAGACAATTAGCCCAAACGATATCTACTCCCAAAGGAGGGATATTCGTGAAGGATTATATTGAAGGTCAATAAATTGGTAACACACTCAATGTAATTTTATTAATATCCTCCCAAGAGTTCTTGTTAATAAAATTGTAAGGCTAAAATTAAAATGTTGGTTTTTATGTTAACAATTAGGTGGGACCTAGTCCAACTAGTAAATGTTGTGAACTCCCAAAGAAGGCGTGACTTTTATGGGTGTTGGATCACCGTTGAATTTTTACGATTGAATTTTTATTTAATTCAAGATAAATATTCAAAAGTGTTTTATCATGATTATTTACTTATATAATTTTTGTTATTTCTCAGTCCTTAATCAACATCCTAAAAGACAATACTTTAACTAGTGATAATTATGTCACATGGAAAAGTGAAATTGGGCTTTTATTGCAATCCGAAAAGCATAAGTTTGTTCTGTGCACTCTTAAACCACCTACTCCTACTAATGAATCTACTCAGGTGCAAAGAGATGAGTATCAGCAGTGGGTGTCTTCTGATGAGATGGCTAAATGTTACATTATGGCCACCATCTCCGACGTGTTGCAACAGCAACATGAAGGAATGGAGACTGTTGCCGATATAATGATGTCTCTAGAGGAGATGTTTGCTATGAGGTCTAGGATGACTAAGAGAGAGGCAGTGACTGCTCTTTTGAATCTTAGGATGAAACCTGGACAGGCTGTGAAAGATCACATGATGAAAGTAATAGCACATCTCAACATTGTTGAACTGAATGGTGCTGAGATAAATGGTGAGACCAAAATTGATATGATTGTCAACTCACTGTCGGATTCCTTTGGTCAATTCAAGTTGGATTACACCTTGCAAGGCCTGATGAAAGATGTTCATTGCACGGAAAAAAATCCTTGTGAAAGGTAAGGATCAAGAGATTCATACCGTAGGTAAAGTTACTACTGTTATGACCAGTAAGAAGGTCAAGAAACAACAGAAGAAAAAGCAACTGGGACCTACTAAGAAGGAGACAAAGAAAGTAACCAAGATCAACGGGAAGTCTTTCCTTTGTGGTGAAAAGGGACATTGGAAAAGAAATTGCCCAAAGTCTCAAGACATGAAGGAAGAAGGTAATATTGATTATCTTGAAACATGTTTTTTGGCGATCTATGGATTCATGGATCATAGACTCCGGAGCCACTATCATATTTGTTTTTCCTAATAAGGGTTCAAGGAAATGAGAAGGCTTAATAAAAACGAATTCAACATGCGTTTAGGCAATGGAGCGTTGGTGACTGCTAGCTCAGTGGGAGATATTAAAATTAGTTTAGATTCTTATAGGCATTTAGATTTAATAGATGTTTATTATGTACCTCAATTCAAGAGGAATTTAATTTCAACTTCTTGTTTAAATAAATTTGGTTATTCGGTTACTTTTAATAAAACTTTTTTTATTAGTAATAATGACAAAATTATTTGCGAAGGTACATTGGAAAACGGTTTATTCTATTTGCATGGAAATATCTCTTACATGTTAGACACAGAATCAATGGAACCTAATCATAAAAGAGTAAAATTATCAAAAGATGAAACATACCTATGACATTTGCACCTAGGTCATATTAACCTTAATAGGATTAAAAGATTGGTAAGTGACGGACCTCTAAGTGACTTAAAGGTTGATGATCTACCAACTTGTGAATCTTGTTTGGAAGGTAAAATGACCAAAAGGTCGTTTACAACCAAAGGCACAAGAGCCATCGAATGTTTAGGATTGATACACACTGATGTGTGTGGACCTATGAGCATTCAAGCTAAAGGTGGATATGAGTACTTCATCACTTTCACGGATGATCACTCAAGATTTGTCTATGTGTATCTCATGAGATATAAGTCGGACGTTTTTGACATGTTCAAAGCAATTAAAGTTGAAGTAGAAAATCAGCTTGAGAAACGCATAAAAATCTTGAGGTATGGTCGTGGTGGAGAATATCTATCTGGTGAGTTTCAGCAATATCTTATTGATAATGGGATAATTTCTCATATTTCTACACCAGACACACCTCAACAAAATAGGGTGGCAGAAAGGAGAAATAGAACTCTTTTGGATATGGTTAGGTCTATATTACGCTCCCTAATTCTTTTTGGGGATATGCTTTACAAACCGCAATGTACATTCTAAACGATGTACCATCTAAGTCGGTTCCTAAAACATCGCATGATTTATGGACCGGGCGAAAGCCTAGTTTACAACACTTAAGGATATTTGGATTGTTAAAAGAAAATACAGAAAAGATGGAGTCTCGTTCAGAAACATGCATATTTGTGGGGTATCCAAAAGGAACAAAATAATATTATTTTTATAGTCCTTCAGATCTTAAAGTATTTGTTTCGACAAATGCTAAATTTCTAGAAGAGGACTATATGAATAATTTTATGCCTAAAAGTAGAATTGTCCTGAATAAACTTTTAAGAGATACAATTCCACAAGAGGTTTCGCAACCAAGCCCAATTGTAAGTTCCGTACCAACACAAGATCAACAAAATTTTCAATCAGCAAATTCCCAAATTTGAACAAAAATGAAAATGGAAAAACAAAACAACGATTCATCATCAGTTTACGTCCAAATCATAAATCTCAATATCACAAAATATCAAAACAACCCATTAGTTTATCAAATCAAAATCCTTGATCCCACCAACACACAACTAACTCAATGAATCAAATAAGCATAAAACAATTGCAATGACTCATCCTTTCCAATAATTATGGGATTGCTTCTTAATTTATGATTTATGGGATTATCTCTTGAGTCTTGATTTGGGAAAAATACCAAAAAGAAAAACAATTATTCCATTAAAAAACATTTCTTAATAATAATATGTTTAATTTTATATTAAATTAAGGAAACAATTAGGCTAGAATGCATTCCGGTTTTGTTAAAATAGATTTAAATTAATGCATTTAAACTAAGCCATCTACACGGCGACACGTGCCGATGTAAGGGTTTAATTACATGATTACTTCTTACTTTGTGATTTATGAGATTTTCTCATAAGTGACTTTTGATTTGTGATTTATGACCAATACTTCCCCCGCCTAATAAAAATTTTCAATTAATTATGAAGTCTATCATATTTTGTTGATTAATCAATTTATATTAGTGTATTTGTTTTTAATTGTTATTGTAAAACAGTGTAATACAACCCATTTAAAAGAAATTAAAAGTGAGGAACAGTATAACATGAAAAATATTTATTTTTCTAAATTTATTTTATAAGATTGATTAAGAGAATTTAACCATTATACCATTAATTATGGACTTGCTTCTTAATTTGTGATTTATGAGATTGTCTCTTAATTGACTCTCGATTTGGAAAGAATACCAAAAGAAAAACAATTATTCCATTAACAAATATTTATTATTAATAATATATTTCATGTTATATTAAATTAAAGAGTATAAAAATGTCAAAGTTCATTATATATAATGATAAGAATAAGAATACTAATAATAATAAAAGTCATAAGTTCAAAACAACCCATTAATGGATAAGTTTAAAAAAAACAATCAACTGTTAAAGCTATATTTAATAGAAAGAATACCAAAAGAAAAAACATTTATTTATAAGAATATATTTAATTTTATATTAAATTGAGGAGTCAGTTAGCCCAAAGTGCATATTAATCCGATTTTGTTAATATAAATTGAAATTAATACATATAAAGTATAAACTAAACCTCCCAACACAGAAGGGTTTAATTATGTGATTCATTCTTAATTTGTGATTTATGAGACTGTCTCTTAAATGACATTAAAATTGTGATTTATGACCAAAATTCTCCCACCTAGTATAAATTTTCAATTAATTATGCAGATGCAAATAGGAGTTCACTTTTGCTCACTCTCCTTCATGGGGGTGAGCATTACCCTCCTCCTGTATGGATGACATGTGTCCATAGAAGGGTAAATTTGTCTAAACACTATCATATTTTATGATAAATTTACCCCTCCCTGGACACATGTCATCCTTACAGGAGGGGGGTAATGCTCACCCCCCTTGAAGGGGGGTAGGCAAAAATGGGCTCTGCAAATAGCAGTAGAAGTTATTTTTTTACTGTGTTACAAATTTTTTTTTGTTACAATATATATATATATATATAAACAATTATGAGTGAATTTTATATACTTAGAAAAAGAATCCATTGAATTGAATGCAATAATTAATGATTATAATTTGTACCAATAATAATTGATCAAAAACTATTATTTTATTTATTTGTTATGTCATCATAATATCATAAAGATAAAATAATGAGTAATGTTACTTTGTCCAAATTTACCCAAATTTGGTGTTCGGTGCACAAATCTGGTGTCCAAATGATGTGTTAACACTTTAATCCATTCATTTAAGTAATAAAAATCTAATTCAATTTAAATTAATGGACTGGATTGTTGCCACATCATTTGGTCACCAAATTTAGACAAAGTAACATTACTCTAATACAATTAATATGTTTTTATAATTTATCATTAATTCTATAATAAATGGATTACCATTAATTTGGCATTACAATTGATATTTTGAAAAATATATATCTATTATCATTTTTATGAATAATTAAAATTCAAAAACAATTTTTTTTGGAATAATCTTGTATTCAATGCATAATTAATACAGTATAAAAAAAAAAAAAGAGAACAAAAAGGTTAAAAAAGAAGAAGGAAAAAACTGCAAAAAACACTTGTGTAAATTCCCTTTAAAAAATACTCGGGTATTGGATACCCAAACCTGAAGTGGATACAATATTTTATTTAAGAGGCAATATAGTGTACACTTAGAACTAAAACTCTAACCCTAATATTTATCAATAGCAATATTCTGCTTATCAAATCCTTTGTCCATAAGTACAAAGAACATTATAAGTCTCAACTGGTTCATTAATTTTTTACATTGGTGTTGATGAATAGGATGCTAGTCTTACCAAATGGTTTCATAACGAACACCGAAATGGACAACTAATAAAAAATTCAAGAACACCAAAGTTAAAATTTCATGATCAATCAAAAATTACAATTTTAAGTAATTAAGTGTTTCCTAAAAAAAATATTCAACCAAATATTAAAAAAAAATCTAAAGAAATTACTCTTACCACCCAACGCTATCAAATTCCCCACCGTTTGTTTTGAGTTCGCTCATAAGAGAGAGTCGATGGGATGAGATGGAAAAAAAACGTGAGATTAAAAAAAAAACTAAAGGATTAAAATTATTCAACCAAATATTAAAAAAAATGTAGAAATTCCTCTCACCTCTTAACGAGATCCAATTCTCCCCGCTTGTTTTGAGTTTGCAGAGAAAGTCAATGGAATGGGATAAAAAAATGTGATTTTGGATTGTTTTTACAGAGAAAATTGAGGGAGATAAGAGGTCATTAATGGTTTATGAAGAGAAACGTTATACCAACGGTTTAAATAATTGATTTATTGTATTTATTAATTGAATCTTAAGTGTCTATCAACTTGATTTGTTAATATATATATATATATATATATATATATATATATATATATATAAATTAATGTATTTAAATTCAAAGCTCTTTCACGGTGACACGTGACATCATGAGGCTCAGCTTTTATATATTATATAGATTCTCACTATTTTTTTTTTCGTTGTTGACATTTTACGGACAGCAGCACGCCATTAAAAGCTTACCTTTCCTAAACACAATATAGTATTATTAATTTAATACAAACAAATCCAATACAATAAAATAGTCAAATGCAATCTCACACACCAAAATGTGTCCTAGAGTATTACATTTACAGAGAAACGTACACAAAAGTCATAAAACGGAGATGTTAATCGAAAATTTGCTTTGAGAAATCTCAATTAACACCCTCAAGACTGCTACCTAGGAGGTCGCAGTCGGAGTAGGAACCTTTGGTACCAGTTGTAAAGTAAAGGATGGAGATAAAAGGAAGGAGAATATCAAACTAGGCTAATATAGGTGTAAGGGCATTGTTTTATTGAAATAATTATATTTTTGCTACAATGGTGTAGCTCTCAATCATTCTTTTCTCTCAAACAAACTGGTGACGACGAATTTATACGTGTTGATAAGTGGGAAAAAAACCAAACAATGGTGAATCTCTTACTTAATTCTTACTGTAGAACCAAGTGCTAGGTCTCGAGTCTTTCGATCCTTCTCTACGTGCATGTTTAGGCCTATTTATGTATGTTGTAATTAGGGTTTAACCTTGACGTGCAAGCCGAAGATTACTCAATTAGTCTCCCTTTCTTATTCAATGTGATTCTTTCTTTATGGTAGTTGACCCTAAAGAATCGGTTTGTGGAGGATATCTTGGAGACAATGTATTTGTTTCCTTTTTGACTCTTTTCTTATTGCAATATGTTTGCTGGCTACTATAGTTTGGAAAATAACTGACTTTGCGTACTGATTAGTGGTACCGGTCTAGCAGAATAGCGCTTAGTCACTTTGATGGTGCAGTACCATAAGGTTCCAATCTTGTACCAATCGAGTGGAAATTTTCACTTTGACCCCGTTACCAAAAATAGTTATTAATAGAAGTCCCCTCTAACTTGAACACCGGTGACCAATTAGGAATGGAGTTAGATTTTCATAATTATTTGGGAAATTTTCCTTCTTCAACCGGTTACCAGAATCTGGGAGGAAATCCTCTCATTAAATGCCATGTTCATAGGTTGAGTGGGGAAAACTTACCATGTTTGAAAAAACAAAAATGTTTTGGCATCACACGTGTATTGAGCCAATCTTGGCCGAAAATCCAGCCTCATTGATCATGCTTCCGTTGTTGTTATTGTTCCATTATGCTACTTAAGCTCGGTGACCCATTCATCTTCGTCATGCTTCCAAACTTTCTTCAAAGTTTCAAGAAAGAAATCCAAACCTCTTCTCTATCTTCTTTGCCTCTTTCAAATTTTCTTCCTTCAACCTTCCGAGCAATTGTATATTGCCACCATGTCTCACTCTGATAACAACAGTGTTGACATGATGGTAAAAGGCGACTCCTCATATCTTGTATATGAGAAAATAACCCGAGAGGAGGACAACGAGTTTGATTCCTTATAACTGTACATAAAAATCATATGACAGTTTAGTAAATAAGTATACACTACGTGCAAGCAACTTTCTTAACCATGTATTGGCGTAGTCAGCCAGCATATTTGGGAACATCGTTGCATTCTGGACCTCTATCTGTTGATCAAAACTCTCTAGATGACTTATGGGATACTCAGTGCCATAATACTTGTCAGTTGGCACTTTGAATTTGGGTGGGAGTTTTACTTCCCTAATCCTTCCGGAGAATAGGCCATTCATCTCACCGAGTGGATCCTTCTGGTTCTTCCGGTGCTTTCCCTTTTTCAACTCCTGGATCTTTTTTTTCTTCCTAACTAGTTGATCCCGTAGATGTTTATTTTCTCCATCCTTAGACTCGACCACGGAGTATTCATTCCCCTCTGATAAGATGGAGGTCTTGACTTAGTTATTCTCCTAAGGAGGTTTTCTTTGGGCACTTTTCCTACTACCTCTAGCATCGGATCGAGGTTCTCTCCTGGTAACAGCTTGCTGGGCAGGGTGGTTCCCTTTTCGGGATGTCAAAAGCAGATTTGACCTGTCGAGGTTGATAAGAGTTTAGCCTACATGGAACTGGGGGCATAGGCTCTAACCTATCTCGAACTGAAAGTTGGGGCCCTGACTTGTTGTGGACCAATTTCGGTGGTGGAGGTCCTAACCTGTCAAAGGCAGGTGGTCTAGCTCTCGGTCTGTTGGGATCCTCTCAGGTGCCAGGTCCCGCTAGTTGAGGAGTGATATCCTCTACAACTAATCGAAGATGAACACTCTAGACGAAGGCTGCAACCTGTTGCTCTAGAATGGCTTGACCAATTTCAAGGGTAACATGAGCCCATGTGGTACCCAGTGGTGCTGGAGTCGGATCTTGGTGTTCGATTTCCTACCCCTCCGTTGAGTCTTCCAAGTGGACAACACAGATTGGTGAATAGATGCTTCGAGATGTCCCTGGGAGGATCGAAGTCTTACGATTTTGTGTACCAGGAAAAAGAAAATTCAACACGTGATTATAAAAAGGGTGTGGAAGTTCTTCCCACGGTGCCAAAAAAGGTTAACCAAAAATTTGCTCTAGGTGAGAAATCTCAATTAACACCCTCAAGACTGCTACCTAGGAGGTCGCAGTCGGGGTAGGTACTTTCGATACCGGTTGTAACGTAAAGAGTGGAGATAAAAGGAAGAAGAATATCAAACTAGGTTAATATAGGTGTAAGGGCACTGTTTTGTTGAAACAATTATATTTTTACTACAATGGTGTAACTCTCAATCTTTCTTTTCTCTCAAACAAACTGGTGACAGCGAATCTGTACGTGACACTAAGTGGAAAAAACTGAACAATGGTGAATCTCTTACTTAATTCTAGTTGAAGAACTAAGTGCTAGGTCTCGAGTTTTTCAATCCTCCTGTACGTGCACGTTTAGGCCTATTTATGCATGTTGTAATTAGGGTTTAACCTTGATATGCAAGCTGAATATTACTCAATTAGTCTCCCTTTCCTAATCAACTTGATTCTTTCTTTAAGGCAGTTGACCCTGAAGAATCAGTTTGTGAAGGATATCTTGGAGACAATGCTTTTGTTTCCTTTTTGGAATCATTTCTTATTGTGATATTTTTGTGGATCTGTTGTGGTTTGGAGAATAACTCTAACTTTGAGTACTAATTGGTGAGGTACCTAGTGGTACCGGTATGGCAGAAGGGCGCTTAGTCGCTCTGATGGTGCGGTACCACATTGTACCGGTCTGATGAAGTGACGCTTGAGCGTTCCGATGGCAAGGTGTTTTTAGGTACTGCTCTGCCGATGAGGTACCTAGAGTAGTGGTCTGATGGTGTGCCGCTTGATCAATCGTGTCGGAGATTTACGGTCATCCTCTTTCCTGCTGGAAAGATAGGATACGTACCTCGACGAAAATAGCGGGATAGCATCGAGGTACTTGGGTACTAGGTAGGTGGTCTGTAGAGATACAGAGGTTTTAAACCACCCCAATAGTAGCGTCAGGGGTACCCATGCTATATGAGACCTGGTACTTTGAGGTAGATCGTAGCAGGTAATTCCTACATGGTATTAGGAAGCATATCCTACTCGGTATCAATCAACCGAAAAATTTCACTTTGACCTATTACCAAAAAGGGTAATTAACAGGAGATACGGCTAAAACAAAAACCTAATAACAATTAATTTCTATCATCATCCAATATTACTGAAACATCCTTATCTTTATCAATAACAATAATACAAAAAAAATTATAGAACCAATACCACAAAACAAATTACACCACTTAAAGATAAATTGAAATTCAATGAGAAACAAATATAATTCAATTACTGAATAATGGTGGTTATTAATAGAATATGTATCCACTAAATGATGGAAATCAAGTGAGAGAGCATTGATTGCTAAAATCGTGTCTATTAAACAATATTCGCAAGTGCATGAATCATGAAAATAAGCACAGAGGCAAGTAAAGATCATTCCCATGAAAACTAGAGATTTAATGGTTGAAAACTAATTATAATTAAAGCTAAATTAAAGTAACCATAGATTGTTGTGAATTGAATTAAACTAAAAAAATAAATAAAATTAAACTAATGAAAGCAATTAAAATGATTGGGTTGTGATTAAGAATGAGAAAGTACTAGGTCATCAATGATCCCCATTTATAAACACTCGATGTCAGGACTTAAATTGTAAACAAGATTCAATCAATTATATGGTTCATTCTTTAATTTTAATGTGACTATTACCGTATGATCGCGGAATGAGTCACGTATTCCTAACCACTATTCACCCCTTGGTCTATGGTGTGAATATCGATCGGAAACCCATTAAGCGTAAGAAACAAGAACCAAATACTTTACATTGCTTGGTCTATGCTAACGATAAACATTCATTCATTCAAAAGAGCATTAATCAAGGTTAGGTTTGTTCTATACTCTAACCCTAATTCTCAAATAATCTCAACCCTAAAATCATGCCAAATAATTATCCACCCTTGATCTATGGTGTGAATAAATATTAAAATTAATGAGGGTTAAACAGTTAAGAATAATGAAAAAATCAAGAATTGAATTGATGAAATAATATTATTAATCCAAACATGAGCATTCATAAAAGGTTCACATTAATTCCCTAGTTATGGATTTAGTTACGTGCCATGAAAATAAAAGCACAAGGAGAAGTAAAGATAACAGCCATTGTATACTTCAAGTCTTCAATTGAAATCTTTGATCTTCTAATGTGTAAGATGATGATAGAATTGTGTAAGGTGTTTATAAACGATGGATGTTAGGCTATATGTTGGAATGTCCACCCTGAAAAAATAATAAAAAGATGTATACATAGGTCCTCTCCAAAATAGGGTTTTAAAATGTGCACGGACAGCTTACATAGGTCGCGGCACACAAAGCATGTGCTCTCTAGACATTTACTTGGTGTAGACCGATGTGAAGACATGTACTGGACCATGGCATAGACTGTGGTTGTGAAAGATGTCATACCCGGACTTTTCCACTCAACACACCACGATAGAGGCTTTGCTTGGGCAGCAACCTCCGAAGCGGCAACTGACAAAATTGCTCCTTTTCGCCAAAAATTCTCACACTTAGATCCAAGTCCTGAAAATGCTCAAACACCCAAATTCAATACCTAAAAGGCTCAATAAACAAGCAAATGACTAAAGGAATGGGGATTAAAAACATATACAAATAATGACTGATCAAATACCCCCAAACATATCTTTTGCTATTCCTCGAGCAAAAATAAGAAAAATAAAAATTGAAAACAAAGCCTAAAATAAAAATCCTAACTAAGCCACTTTTGTAGGGAACATGATAGCATTTAGCGTATGCTACAAGCCTTTCAAATACCAATCATCTAAAATGCATTCGAAATGTGCCCATATTGAAACAATGCATGCAAAAATCAACAAGTAAATACTAAACATAAGTCACAAACTTGAATACACTGTTCAATTTTTAATGAAAAGTCCACACTCAAGACGTTCAAGTTTCACAGTCACATTCGAAATGCCATAGATGTAATTCTCCTCGACTCTAATCCTCATAGGATATCTATCATTATTTCACATAGAACCTAGGCAAATACACTCATCAAGCATATGCGAATGAAGTTATGCACAATAAATTTTCTAGTTTTGATCGCATATGAATATAAATAAGAAAGAACGCTTGATTTATATGCAAAAGATCTCACAAAAAGAATCAAGTATTGTGAACAAGATAAACACATGATTCACTTCTATTTTCATAGCAAGGATAACCTGTAGATCGGTTTGACTTTCATAAAGGTTGTAATGGGGCCATGGGTAAAGGTTAATAAAGAATGGAAAATCATAATTCAAAAACCTAGGACCATACAATGATAATCTTCAATTACAACTTTGCACGAAACTCTTGATCTTTTATTGCGAGTGGAAAAAAAAACATCCACCACTGTCTTGTTCTTCTAAAATTCACCATTCTCTTCATATCAAACTCCTTTTGAGTAGATATAGCTTTGCAATCTAATTGACTTAATTGCACTCATAAAAATCTATTTTTTTTATTCTTATAACACACTAATAATAATAATAATAATAATAATATATATATATATATGAATCTTAAATTGAGAATCAGAGAATTACATATAAATCATAATTATCAAACTCACACTTTGGATTGAACGCAACTCTTTTCCTTTAATGATCTCTGATCGAAATATGCACAAAAATCACATGTATAACTATCACATCTTCTTCACATTCTCAAAGCATGATCCCAAACTAAAAGGTATGGCTAAAATTCGACTTATTAGGGTTAAGTGAATGTGGATGAAGAAAGAAATAGGCTTATAGTGTTTGGGTTCAAATAGGGCTATGGAGCACACATAAAGGTAGAAAATATTTACAGTGTTTTAAGTAGTTCAAGCAAACATAGTCTAATCATCACTTCCACTGGTTCGACTTACTTAAGATCAAAATAAACATTTGAATTCTTTTATTGATTAAAGTTCTATAATGCTCAATGTATAACCTATAGAGATCAAATCTAATGCTAAGAACCTACTAGGTGTTTAGAAGTAAGAACAAAATATCCCTCATAATGATATTTATGTACGCTTTTTGGCTTGGTGAACTCACAAGGGTAGTTTCCACTATTAATCATGGCAATTCAACTAAGCTTCCTATCCACTACCACATCAAGAGCATGTCATAAAATTTTGAATGTGACAGGCAGGAATACTTACCACTATACTACATAAGATCAAATATTTAAACTTAATTATTCTAAGAAAAATCACAAACCTCTCTTTCACAACACATACATGAAAACCTAGATCAAATAATGCCCAAAACTAAAATAAATTCATAAGAAGAGTAAAAGAGAGGCATACATTGGACCCTTGAAAAAAATGAGTGAAGATTGGAAGGAAGTGTGTGAATTTTTTTTTTAAAATGAAACAAAAATGGATGAAGAAAGAAAGAAAGAAAAAGGTGATGCATAGACAAGGAAAATGAAAAAAGAATGACCAAACCATGAATTTATATACCTGTACAAAAACAAACCCTACCACGGTCTTGGTCACTTACCTGGGCAGTGGTTTGGGCAACGGTCATGCCTAATTTTGCTTATCTAGATCTCAAAATGCACTATTTCACTTAAGGAGCAGCGATGTGGACCGCAGTGTATACTTTGCTTACCAAGCGGTACGTCCAGCGATGATAAATGCTTTGAAAGCTACGGTGTAGAACTGCTTACTAGTCCACGATGTGGGCAAGTCGCTTGAAAAGCGGTCTATCTAGCGGTATTTAACATAGCCTGCATGCTTTCAATACTGCAGCCTAGACATGCGTTTAGAGAGCGGTCCGGCCATCGATAGACGAAAAAATTGTTTTCAGGTCTGATTTCCACAGCTCAAATATGCACACATTAGAAGCACATGTGCTTGTCATTAAAAACTTCAAGATACCCTCAAATCTAAATTTAACAATGTCTCTACATTAAGCTCAAGATTAAGAATGTGACATTGTACAATTCTAGCTAAAAGGTTCTTGAGACACTAATTAAGACTCAAAAAGAAGGAAAAATAAAAACAAAAATAAAAATAAAAGAATTGAACATGGGTGGGTTACCTCTCACCAAGCGTTTTATTTAACGTTTAGGCAAGACATATGAAAGCACTATGGCTGAAGTAATAATCACATATTCATCACCAATTTTCTTCAGTCTGACAGTTCCACCTCTCTCAACTTTTTTGAGGTCATCCTTTTAGATCCATACTTTCTTCACATTTATTTCATTTATTCTCCCTTGTTTGCATTGTCTCATATACTCATAGCATATTGGTCGGATGTGACCCTTTCTATTACAAAATGACAAAATGGGATAAATCTATGAATGTTGCCTCTTTGATGACTGTTGCTCGATGGATGAGCTTGCCTCATTTTATTTCTTCCTCTGCTTTTCGGAAGTGGACCTTTCTTTTGGGTGATGGAATTACTCGACTCTTCATTCTTTTCCTCATTGATCGTAGCTTCCGCTAATTGATTCTTTTGCTCCATGGCTCTTGATTTGATCTCCTGCTCTGCCTTTGTAAGTTTTGCAGTGTTTTCAATTTCTTTAATCTTCATAATCTAGAGAGCTTTATCCATTTATTATATGTTAGCCTTCATTAGCTTCATCTATTGATCATATTCTTCTTTGAGCTCTTCAACCTCTTAAGAAATTACTGTATACCTTTTTAACCAAGACTCTTTTTCTTCTAGTAGTTCAGCAATCTTTGTTGTCAAATTAGAATTGAGAGCAACAATCATCCTTTTATCTTCCTTTAACTGCTCTATTTTGTTCTCATAACTTGCACGATCATACTGAGCATGTGAAATTTTGTACCTTTAGCCATCTTGAGATTCTTTAAGAATTGCAGTTGATTTTGGATAAACTTCTGGATCTATTACTTCTACATTGAAACAATCAACAAGACCTACTAGATGTTTCAAAGATTCAAAAACATCCGCATTGATCATCTCATCAAGCATTGTCATGTAAACCTTCCCATTATGTACATCTATGATAGCCTTTTACGGTTGACATGAATGGTCTACCAAGCAAGATTGGTAAGTTAATAGCATACATGCCCTCTTCTTCCATATCCAATATGATAAAATCTGTAGGTATAATGAGCTTGCAAACCTGGACTATGACATCTTCCATAATTCCTGAGGATACCTAATAGATCGATCTGCAAATGAAAGTTCCATGTTGATTGGTTTAAGATCACTCAGCCTCATCTCTTTATATATAGCACACGACATCAAATTAATGCTCGCCCCTAGATCCAGTGTGGTCCTCTCTTTTCTTGTTTCTCCCACTATGATGGTGATATTGAAGCTTCCCAGATCCTTGAGTTTTGGGGGTAAATTTTTTTATAGTATTGAAGTTTATCTAGAATATTCACCTTTTAATAAGAATCAGTCTTCCTACTTTTTGAGTTGAGTTCTTTGAAATACTTGGCATATGCTTGCATCTTATGAATCTCCTCTATGGTTTGCAGACTAACATTGTTAGTTAACAGGATATTATAAATCTCCTTGAATGATTGGTTGAGCTTGTTCCATTGAACTCTTGCCGGAAATGGAACAGAGGGAACATAAGGATTTGGAGATTTGTGAATTTTTTATGTTTCCTTAGACTTCTCCACCTGAAGCTCTTCTTCTTCTACTGGTTCATTGTTCTTCTTCAAGAAACCTGAAACATTAATAGAGGTATTAAAAGGTTCAGCAGGTTTATCATTATTTAAATCCTTACCATTCTAAAGAACAGTGATCGCCTTCGCTTGCTCAGTATGACTTGGAAATTTTCCTGGGTCACTCTTTTGCTTAGCTTCAGCCAGTTGCCCGATTTGTGTTTCCATCTTCCTTAATGAAGCCTCTAAAATATGAAACCTGGCGTTATTATCATGGATATTTTACTAGCTAAATTGTATGAAGTTATTCAGTCTGTCCTCCAATGATGGCTTATGGGTTTGGTGTTCAGGCTTCTGTTGGGTATCGACATTATACTGTCTCTGGCTATAGTTGCTGTTTTTCCCCATTGGTTTCCGGTGCCTTAATTGTTGGTCCATGAGAAATTTGGATGATTTCCCCACCCTGGATTGCATGTGTTCGAAAAAGGATCATTCTGGGGTCTAGAATTGAAATTATTCATGGCTTACACTTTTTCCTTATCATTAGGTCCAGGACCTCTTACTTGAAAAGCTTCTGCACCATACCCTAGTTGCTGATATCTCTAAGGTCGCTCTTCTCTCAGCTGTCCTACCTGTTTGACAAGTAATTCGATAGACTTTTACATCTGTGACATTTGCATTGAGTTCCCACCACTAGTATCTACTTCATAAATTTCTTCTTTCTCTTAGAATTCTTTTCTCAAGAATTTCTAGCAAGTTTTTCGAAGATAGTTTGCAATTCCTTCTGAGTCTTGTCAGTCATGGATCCTCGACATGCATTATTCACTGAGACAGTTGAGACGTCATATAGTCCATCATAGAACCATTGCCAGAGCTGGTGAATTTGATATCCGTACCAAGGACAATAAAAAGGAAGCATCTTGTAATGCTCTCAGGCATTATGGAATGACTCTTTGTCCCCTTGGAAGAAATTTGTAACCTTGGACCTAATCTCAACTGGTTTTCTATAACTCTGGTGTTTGGAAAAGCTTGAATTTCTACGAAGAACTCTCTGAGGAATTTAAGCACATATTCATTCCGAAGTCCATAGAAGTTAGGCAGCAGATTGTAGTGAAAACACTTCAGCTCATAGTTCATCGCTGCCTCATCTAGTGCAATGCACAAAGGATGATCATCAACAATAGGGTTGTTGTAATCCTTCAAGGTCTTGACAGGTACAATTGGAAGATTCAAAACTTGTTGGATGTCGGGATTTCCATCGTCTCCCCTTGTTCTTTGTCCAATACAATAAATGTTGTCGTTCAACGGTAGTAATTCTCCTTGCAGTGATCTTCTAACTTGTATTCACCGTTGAAACTTGAAACAAAAGATAGTCACACAGTAAATTATGAAAATAAAATAACATAAATAAAAACTAAAAACCTAAAAGTTAATGACTCTACTACCTAACTAATTAAATCTATTAACTAAAACTAAAACTAGAATTTACCAAAATATTCAACTAGTCCTCGGCAACAGCGCCAAAAACTTGATTGCTAAAATCGTGTCTATTAAACAATACTTGCAAGTGCTCGAAACGTGAAGATAAGCATAGAGGCAAGTAAGAATTGTTCCCATGAAGACTAGAGATTTAATGGTTGAAAACTAATTTTAATTAAAACTAAATTAAAGTAACCAAAGATTATTGTGAGTTGAATTAAACTAAAAAAGCTAAATTAAATTAAATTAATGAAAGCAATTGAAAAGATTGGGTTGTGACCAAGAATAAGAAAGCACTAGGTCATCAATGATCCCCTCTTATGAACACTCAATATTTGGACTTAAATTGTAAACAATATTCAATCAATTATAGGGTGCATTCTTTATCTTGAATATGACTGTTACCGTATGATTGCAGGATGGAGTCACGTATTCTCAACCACTATTCACCCTTGGTCTATGGTGTGAACAACGATCCGAAACCCATTAAGCGTAAGAAATAAGAACCAAATTCTTTACTTTGTTTGGTCTATGCTAAAGATAAAAATTCTTTCATTCAAAAGAGCATTAATTAAGGTTAGGTTTGGTCTATATTCTAACCCTAATTCTCAAATAATCTCAACCCTAAAATCATGCCAAATAATTATCCACCATTGATCTATGGTGTGAATAAATATTAAAACTAGTGAGGGTTAAGGAGTTAAGAATAATGAACAAATCAAGAATTGAATTGATGAAATAATATTATTAATCTAAACACGAGCATTCATAAAAGGTTCATATTGATTCCCTAGTTATTGATTTAGTTAAACATCATGAAAATAAAAGCACAAGAAGAAGAAAAGACAAAACCCATTGTATACTTCAAGTCTTTGATTGAAATCTTCGATCTTCTGATGTGTAAGATGATGATAGAATTATGTAAGGTGTTTATGAATGATGGATGTTAGGCTAAATGCTGGAATGTCCCCCCTGAAAAAATAATAAAAAGATGTATATATAGGTCCTTTCCAAATTAGGGTTACAGAATTCTGTAGAATACAAAGAATACACACGACCACCCCTTATGCCGTTGCACGGACCGCTTGCATAGGCCGCAGCACATAAAGCTTGTGCTCTCTAGACATTTACGCGATGTAGACCACTGTGGAGACATGCACTGGACTACGGTATAGACCGTGGCTGTGAAAGATGTCACACCTAGACTTTTTCGCTCGATACACGCTGTAGAGGTTTGGCTTGGGCAGTTGACATAATTGCTCCTTTTCGCCTAAAATTCTCTAAAAACAACACTTAAATCCAATGTCGTCAAAATGATCAAACACACAAATTAAATACCTAAGAGGCTCAAGAAACAAGCAAATGACTAGAGGAATGGGAACTAAAAACATATACAAATAATGGTCAGTCAAGCATTACTATTAGTAACCACTTGCATCTGCATCCATCAGTACATTACAAATTCCACCATTATTGACACCAATAATGTTTAATCGTGATTATTCAAAAGGATGGCAATCAAGTGAGAGCATTATTAGTATCCACCTACATCCGTGAAGATGGATTTGTGGAAAATAAACCTATGTTCAATCACAATCCTCTGCTACCAACTTGTTTGTACAATCCAGGAACCCCAATCAAATGTCAAATTAACATAAGAATTATGAATTTCATTTGGCTCAACCTAAATATCCAAATTAACCTCATAAAACATTGGAATACAAACAGTTGAAGACATTACCTGTAGTGCACTAACAGCATGACACTTGTCCATAATTGTCTTTGACATGTCTTGGGGCTGATTCAAATACTCTAATATGAATTGGACATGATGCTTTAGTACAAATTCCGAATTCGGTTAACAAAATGAACATATCTTACAACTTAGCATCACTAATGCAAAACTTGTCACAAACAAGTGCACTAAAAAAAATAATGGCTGAAATTATTTGGCAAAAAAAATTGTCATCGGACACTTCTAACAGCTTTATGTAATATATAATTACAAGAGCAAAATTAACCCTATCTAATAGTCACAATATTATAGTTGGAACTATACAAATCATTACTGTATACTCTAAAGGTCTACAAACACACACATACATACCTTTGATCTAATGTTATTATCCCAATATGTATACTTGAAACCTTCAAGTTTCCAGTTTTGTATAGGTTGTCAATAAAAATCTGCGATGGTTCCAGCTAATAGAATAAAAAGAAAAAAATAATATAGTCAGATATGAGAGCAGAGAGGAGATAATCTTGAGTTGAGAAATCGTTACACAAAACTCACGAAAGGTTGAGTTTTGCGGTCTCACGCATAAGGAGTGCCAACAACCAAGCACGCTAGATTATGTTCAGAGATCTACATAATTTGTAACTGTACAACATACATTAGATATTAGATATTAGATTGTGTTGGTAGGTGAAACAAAACACACTAACAGCAACATAATAATAACAATATAGAGCAGTAAAAAGCTGAACTTACCAAAGAATGAAATATACCCGCCATGGAAGTCATACTAGTTTCCTGCCTATGCAAAACCTCTGCTATGATAATGATGACGAAAATTCGAATTAGACGTTAATGAAAAAACAAAAACATAACATTACATTTACGATATATCCATAACATACCTTACTTAAAGGAACTATGGTTAAGTTTTTAGTGTCGGAGACGGCCAAGGACACATAGTTATCACTAGCATCCAAACCTAGCAACCGATCGTGTTTAGAAGCTTTGTTTATCAAAATATCCTTGACAACCTCTTTGTAGAAAGTTACAAGCGTCAGGAATTTCATCTACCGGTGAAAATTTTCATGAAGAAGACAAGCATTCAATATTTAAACACACCACAACAATTATTAAAAGTCATAATTTTTATATAGAGAAAAGATGTAAGGAAAAGAAAGAACAGTAACAGAATTAAAGGTATAATTTGAAATAATAATAAAGTTGATTAAATAGCATAATAATAATTATAGGTTGTATGTACTTACAACAATATAATTCAATACAATTAAAGGAAGGGAAATTTTGGAATTAAGTGGGGTTTAATTACAAATTGGAGATTTTTCAAAAAATTTGATGGGTATAATTATAAAATGGGTGTAGATACAGTCTTTGAGGGGTGTCATTATCGTCATTATTTTTTTAAAAGCCCACCAAAGAAATACAGTTATACTAGTTAACCACATCCATAATAGATTAAACAATGCAGGAAAAACTGGCTTCCCCGGCACACATAGGCCTGGCACGCCAATCCCATGTTCTTAAAATTGTCGTGTCGTGCCAGGCCCTACAGGTTTAGGAAAATGGGGGTCGTCGTGCCTGATCAGACAATATTTCGAGCATATTTTAGTTTGTAATGTATTTTGTTAAATTTTTGTATGTTATATGCCCTAAAATAAGGTGTTGAGCTTAATTGAAAAGTTTTAAAGGTTATTTGGGTTTAAAATGGGGGTCGCCATGCCTGATCGGACAACATTTCGAGCATATTTTGGTTTATAATGTATTTTGCTAGCCTTGTGTAGGTTATATGCCCTAAAATAAGGTGTTGAGCTTAATTGAAGAGTTTCGAAGGTTATTTGGGTTGAAATGGTAATAGCTCGTGCAGTACACTCACTTTCAAGGGCCATATCCCTCTTACCTCATATCAAACTGGGTTACATGCCACCACTTTTTGATGTCTACTTTCCAACGGTTTTTACAGATCTCAATTCTAGATTCTCTAGAGAAATTTATGGTCATTTTCGTAACGGTATGCGATGTTGGAAATCTTAACCCGAGGGCAATACGACTTTCAATGCGAATATGAAGAAGTCACCTCTGAAGTTGCATTTTTCTATGTCAAAACTCAAATTTCATACCCAAGAATGAAGCGACTTGGAAAGCTACTTAGCCAAGTCGGCTATGATGTCACCTTTTGCCCATAATTGACATTTTCAACCCGAAAATGAGGGGTAATCTAATTCTTTCACACTCAATTCATGCCCTAACCTCCCCACATTATATATACCCTCATTTTCTAACCTCTCTTCTATAGGAACCCTGCTCACTGGTAACACAGCGAAAATAGGTTTTAATTTTTTTTTAATAAAGATTGTAAACGATCTGGAACCATGGAACTTGGGATCAAATTTTTTCGGAACTAATACATATAAAATTATTATAATAATAAAATATACATATATACAAAAATTTGAAATCAACATATTCAGAAAAAGATTTTAGAACATTACCAACGTTTGGAGGCTTCTTCAGTTTACGATATGCTCCTGATCAATACCATTGATTTTTGTCACTATATCCCAAGGACTGGTAGTTGCGTGTGGGCATCTTACGGTCTCATAAACTAAAATAGAGGATGTAGAGAAATTAAGAAACTCTTTTTTATATATATATTAGTGCACAATACAAGCACACAAAATCTTTTCTCTCTTTTTGGTGTTATTTTACGCACACACACTTGCATAAAAATAACTCACGCACACACAGCACTTGAGTGTTTCACGCACATGCTGCAATTTTTTAAAATCAATGAATGCATCGTGTATCTGTAGTGTTTTCTTTTTAAAATATCTCTCGCACCCACTAAAACAAAAGGCACACTTGAACTCAGAGATGCACATATTGCCCAAGCCCCAAATCAAACCTTAAGGAAACTATCATCTACTTCTCACAATAAGGAGTGGATTCTACTATTGTGTACAAACCATCTCAGCCACAAGCCAAACCGCAATCCCAACATATGGAGTACATTAATCAGGAATTGCATCCGACCGCACCTATGGTAAATTAAAGATAACGATCTAACCTGAAGGAGTCAATAAGACACTCAGAATTAAGATCACCCACATATAGCCATCATTAGTTGATATATATGACTCCCATCGGTAAACGGATCTTGGTGAGAGATTCATATAGATCATGGCCTAGTCCTATATGATCAAATCATACAAGGTGCCTCAATTCGCATATCGAATATGAATGATTCAGAATAGAATAATCGTACATTACGGAATGAACCGCGACTATAGATTAAGCGCAAACAAAGTGCCCAGCTTTATTTACTATCTATGGACTCTTTAGATTGCATGTCTCTTACTGTATCCATCCGTATATGACACTTATATACACAGTTTGAGATTGCATCCGACAAACTAAGATGTCTAATATGCCAAGTTATAAAATAAATAACACAACAAGAATGAATAAGACTTCTCTTTTTATTTATTTCATAAATCCATTTACAAATTGCATGTTTAGGGCATAAACCCCAATAATCTCCCACTTGCACTAAAGCATGTGAGGCATGTTTTGTAACCCTAGACCATCTAGGTGACCCGAAAACACTTTAGCCGATAAGGTCTTCGTAAAGGGATCAACATGATTGTCTTGTGAGGCTATCTTTGTGACGATCATATCTCCTCTATGCACTATATCTCTAATGAGGTGATACTTTCTCTCTATATATTTCCCACTCTTGTGGCTTCTTAGTTCTTTGGAATTAGCCACAGAACCACTGTTATCATAATAAAGTGTGATGGACTTATCCAGATCTAGAACAACTTTCAGGTCACTCAAGAACTTGCAGAGCAAAACAGCCTCTTTAGCAGTTTCACAAACAGCTACATATTCAGCTTCCATGATGAAGTAAGCAATGCAAGATTGCTTAATACTTCTCAACACAATGGCTCCATCACCTAGGGTGAAAACAGATCTAGACCGTCGATTTCCTAGAATCCATGTCTGACTGAAAATCAGAATATATGTATTCTAACAAGATTAAATCTTGTTCGGAATACACTAGCATATAGTTTCTCATTCTTCGAAGATACTTGAACAGTCTTGACAGCAACCCAATGATCCTATCTTGGGTTGGACTGATATCTGTTGACTACTCTCGCTGCATACAGATGTCTGGTTTTTACTAGTCTGTCTATCTTGTCAAGGTTTATATAATCAAGCCTTAGATGAAAGAGATACATGTCATTATCTGAAGAATTTCTCCGTTAGGCAGTGTAGTATGTATTAATGGTCTTAAACAAATTGTTTTCAATAATTGCTGAACAAATATTCATATCATTCTTTACAATAATAACAGACTTATTATAGAAGAAACATAATATTTTTTTTCTAACAAATTAGAAACGGAAATTAAATTTCGTGTAAATCCAGGAATATAAAATATATTGTTCAACAATATATAAGTATTATAAAAACGTAATATGATTATGCCCACTGCTCGTGCCGACACGACATCCCCTGACCCACACGTATTGAGAAGGCTTCCTCCTCTAGCAGCATCCAAAAATCAGTCTATTGTAAAGAAGAACAAACATGGTTAGTGGCCCCTGAATCAAATTTCTAGAGTGAAGAATCATCTTCCACTAAACATGACTCAAGAACAAGTAAATCACATTTACCTTTCTTGGACTTCTTCTTGTTTTGGGCTTTCTTGGGTTTGGGCTTACCCTTTGCCTTCCCAACAGACCTCTTCCTCTTAATATTATTGGAGAAAGATGGTTCGATAACATTTGTCTCACCAGTTTTACCGTTGTTGTCCTTAGTCAATGACTCAAAGGTGGCGAGCTCATTGAGCAACTATGACACTGAACTTTAACTTGTTCATCCCGTAGTTACTCTTAAACTGATCGAAACTCTTTGGAAGAGTCATCAGAATGATGCTCACTTGATTGAGTTCGTCAATGGCCCTGTCCTTGGCTTTTTCCTTGTTAAAGTAGGACATCATGCTCAGGACATGTTCCCGAACATACGAGCGAGCATAGTGGAACGAATAGCTTCGTGTCGCTTTTGCTCGAAAGGATGTCCGAACATAGCTTGCAATGACTCCATGATTTCAAATGCTGAAGTCATTGCTTCAGGCTTTGTGACAAGCACGTCTGTCATAGAAGCCAACAGATATGTTCGTTTCTTCTCATCATATGAGACCTATCATCGGTATGCATCACAAACAGTTTGTGATGCATTAGCAGCAGGAGGTGGAGAACATTCCTCCGTAAGTACAAACTTGAGGTATTTGGTGACCAATATTGCATTAATATTACGTTTCCACTTAGCGTAATTATCACCAGTTAATTTTTTTTTTGCGAGAATGTGTATTAATGCAAAAGACATAATTGCTGAAATAAGATAAAAATATTCGTTTAGTCATTTATTTAAAATAAATGTGAGTGCTTTGGTATAAATTTAAACATGATGCATGTGTTAGGGTTTATGTCCTAAAGATGTAATTAACTATTAATTGGAGGGTATTAGTTGATATATGGATTGAGGTGAAGATAAAACAATAGGATTATTTTAATTTACTAAATCATTTATCTAAGTATTTGAATTTAAATTTAAATTTAAGTTTAAATTTAAAATACTTATTATCAGTTTTAATATATTAGATATATTTGAAAAGGATAATTAAAATATATATATCAATTATAACACAGGAGATTGCATTGGATGCAAATTGGTGTGTGCACATATATAAGTGTTTGTATAGGATACAAACAAGTATATATATATATATATAAGAGAAAAAAAAAGGTATCAAAATAAAAAAACGCATCAGTGCAAGACTATGTGATGCAAGTTTTGTTTTTTTTTAAAAAAAAAAATTGTTTTTGGTGCATGAAGCACAAAAGAGAGAAAAGAAACAAAATATTTTTTTTTTTGAGTGCTGTGTAGTCGTGCACTATTTAAATATATATATAAGAACTAAAATTGTTCTAGTTAGTTTTCACTTAGAAGAAATAATTTCTTCCTCTTTTCTCTATATCCTCTTTTCTCTATATCCTCCATTCAAGTTTCTGAAACCGTGACACGCCCACACGCAGTTACCAATTCCGGGAGATAGCGAGAAAGATCGAGTGTTCAGACAGGAGCATATCGAAAAGTGAAGGAGCCTCCAAACGTTGGTATGTTCTTCTTCTGATTATATCGATTTCAATTTCCTGTGTTTACATATTGTATGTATTAGTTTCGAAAAATAATTACGATCTCATGTTTACTGGTTCCAGATACAGATTATGATCTGTATAAAAATTTTAAAACCTAGTTCCGCTGCGTAGCCGGTGAACTGGGTCCCAACAATTGGTATCAGAGCTAATTTTATTTTCGGAACATGAAATTATTTTCGATGCTCCTTTATGTATGATTGTGTAGGCACGATTTAAATTGACTGTATGTTGTTTTTATATGTATATTATTATTTTTTTAATTTACAAAACATGATTGATCGTTAATTATATGGTACTATGGATTTAGCGTTTATGGGTTGTATTATTATTATTATTATTTGTTTATATTTTTTTTATTGTTATTGTATTGTAAACAAAAATGTAACCTATGTTGAAGACCTGAAAAAATCACGAAGAAAGATTCATGAGATGAATCGGAGTGACCTGAAGAGATTGGAAGACTCAGAAATTACAAGAAGATCAAGGAATGCCTTGGAGTATTTTTGTAATTTTAGATTCAAAAAAAAAATTAGGTTAAATAATATACAGTACTCGGTCAATTCATGTATGCTTTATATTATGTGATGAAAAAAGCATTGTCATGCATACGTATGTCATTTAGATTAGATGTGCCTACACAAATATATTTGATATGTCATACATGCATCATAGCCTGATATTTTATGTATTTTTTTTAATGTGATTAAAATGGGCAATATACATAAATGGTTATGAATAATGAGATTAGTTTTTTAATGGTTAGAAAACTTAGTAATTCTTATTAATATTAATCTAGTTATTAAAGAGTTTAATAAGTTAGATTAATAGGGTCATTTATTGTAATTAGGATTAATATGATTAATTACCTAATAATAAATGATCCAAATAAAGTATTAGGGTTTTAATAGTTAAAACTTGGTAAATACTAACATAATAATCTGACCCTAGTAAATAGTTTACAAAGGCTTAGATTATTCACTAATAGATTAGATTTGTAATTGTTAAAAATCATTAATAATTTATTAGTTAATTAGAGTTTGTTTCTAATTAGTTAATGCGCTAGATAACTTAATTAAAGTTAGTCCTTCAATCCTGTAGAGTCTAGGTGCATTAACGGTTAATAGAAAACCCTAATTTTAAAATAGTGGTGGGAGAGGGATATATATAACATATATATCCCACGGTCTCCATCATTAGTTCAACACCGTGAGATCCAAGTGGGGCCTCGTGACAGCTTTGCTTTCGTCCTTCCTAAGGAGGGTTTCTACAAAGGTCAATACCAAGGTTGACTTCCTAACATATAGGATTTCTGAGGGTATTTTGGGATTGACCGACCCTAAGGTGGCAATTCTCGAGTTAAGTTCGTGAGATCTGAAATGGAGGGTTACACTCACGAAGGTTTTGATTAAGTTTGTTAATTAAAAACCTGATTAAATGAATGATGGTTGAATGATATGGAATAAGAGTTATTCTAGAATATCATTTGATTGAGAATGTCTTGGTCAAATATGCAAAGACTTGACTGACGCTAAGGCGGCATTTCTTTGTGGTATGATGGATTGTCGTGGTATAGTAACTAGTTTTAGAGTAGTTCTTGTTCGTTAAACATGTGCATGCATCATGTTTAAATTTATGCCAAAGCACTCGCGCTTGTTTTAAATAAATGACCGAATGAATGTTTTATTTATTTCAGCAATAATGTCTTTTGCATTACTTCAAATTCTCTTAAATGACAAATTAACTGATGATAACTACATTAAGTGGAAACTTAACATTAATGCAATATTGGTCACCAAAGACCTCAAGTTTGTGCTTACGAAGGAATGTCCTTCAATGCCTGCTGCTAATGCCACCACACGAACTATTCGTGAGGCATACGAGCAATGGGTCTCATCTAATGAGAAAGCCCGAACATATCTGTTAGCTTCTATGACAGACGTGCTTGTCACAAAGCACGAAGCAATGACTTCAACATTCGAAATCATGGAGTCATTACAAGTTATGTTCGGGTAGCCCTCCGAGCAAAAGCTATACGAAGCTGTTCGTTCCGCTATGCTCGCTCGCATGAAAGATGGTACATCAGTTTGGGAACATATCCTGAGCATGATATCCTACTTCAATACAGTAAAAGTCAATGGCGGGGCCATTGACGAACCCTATCAAGTGAGCATCATACCGACGACTCTTCCGAAGAGTTTCGATCAGTTTAAGAGCAACTACGGGATGAACAAGTTAAAATTCAGTCTTACACAGTTGCTCAATGAGCTTGCTACCTTTGAGTCCTTGATTAAGAACAACAAGGGTAAGACTGGTGAGACAAATGTTACCAAACCATCTTCCTCTTCAAATAATTAGAAGATGAAGAGGTCTGTTGGGAAGGCAAAGGGTAAGCCTAAACCCAAGAAAGCCCAATGCAAAAAGAATGGTGCCTCTATCGACCAAGGCAAAGGAAAATGTTTCCATTGTGACAAGGTTGGGTATTGGAAGAGGAATTATCCTCAATATCTAGAGGAGGTTGCCAAGAAGAAGAAATCGAAAGGTAAATATGATTTACTTGTTCTTGAGTCATGTTTAGTGGAAGATGATTCTTCGCCCTGGATAGTTGATTTACAATGGATTGATTCTTGGACACAACTAGAGGAGTAAGCCTTCTCAATACGTGTGGGGTTAGGGGATGTCGTGTTGGCACGAGCAGTGGGTGTAATTAGATTACATTTTTGTAATAATTATATATTGTTGGACAATGTATTTTATATTCCTAGATTTACACGAAATTTGATTTACGTTTCTAAGTTGTTATAACAAAAATATTCTGTTTCTTTTAATAATAAGTCTGTTATTATTGGAAAGAATGGTCAGAATATTTGTTCAGGAATAAATGAAAACAATTTGTATGTGTTAAGACCATTAATACATACTACACTGCTCAACACCAAAATGTTTAAGGTTGAAAAAACAAAAACTAAATGACATAAGATTTCTCCAGATAATGACACGTATCTTTGGCATCTAAGGCTTGGTCATATCAACCTTGACCGGATAGACAGATTAGTAAAAATCTAACTTTTAAGTAAGTTAAAGGTTGGCACCTTACCTATCTGTGAATCTTGTCTGGAAGGTAAGATGACTAAAAGACCTTTTACTGGAAAAGAGCTTAGGGCTAAAGAACCGTTAGAGCTTATACATACAGACGTCTGCGGACCGATGAATGTTAAAGTTAGGGGTGGTTATGAGTATTACGTCACCTTTATAGATGATTACTCAAGATACGGATACGTCTACCTGATACAATGAAAGTCGAAAACATTTGAAAAGTTTAAAGAATTTTGAGCTGAAGTTGATAATCAATTAGGTAGGACTATCAAGTCACTACGATCGGATCGTGGAGGTGAGTACCTTGACCAAGAGTTTGAAGACTTCATGGTTGAGCATTGGATAGTTTCCCAACTCACAGCTCCCGGTACACCTCAACAAAATGGTATATTGGAGAGGAGAAATAGAACCCTGATGGAAATGGTGAGATCTATGATTAGTTTCTCATCATTACCAAATTTCTTTTGGGGATATACGTTACAAACAGCGGTATACATTTTGAATGTTGTGCCATCCAAATCTGTTCCTAAGACTCCTCTAGAGTTGTGGAATGGTCGTAAAGCTAGTTTGTGACATTTCTGCATATGGAGGTGTCCAACACACGTGCTGAAGAACAGAACTGGAAAGTTAGACTCCAAGTCTGTTGTCTGCCTATTTGTAGGATACTCCAATGAAACCAGAGGTGGACACTTCTATAGTCCTGAAGACAACAAAGTATTTGTATCGATAAATACAACGTTTCTTGAGGACAATTACATTAGTGACCATAAACCTCGTTCCAAGATTGTATTAAATGAGTTGGAGCCTGGTGAGACTAGTGCTTCATTAACAAGAGTTGTTGATCCATAAACATCTGAGAGTTAGATGGTTTTTGGTCAGGATACACTACCACCTAGACGTAGTGTGAGGGTTGTGAGACAACCTGAACGCTATTTAGGTATAGGTGGGGGACAAGGTGTTGTCTCTGCTGATAGTGTGGATGATTCGTTGACATTTAACAATGCAATGGAAGATCCTAACTTAAAGCCATAAATCTTGAGATGGAGTCCATATACTCTAACTCAGTCTGGGATCTTATAGACTTACCGGATGGGGTAAAACCCATAGGGTGTAAGTGGATTTACAAGAGAAAGATAGGAGTAGATGGGAAGGTAGAGACCTTCAAGGCAAAACTAGTGGCCAAGGTTTATACCCAGAAAGAAAGGGTCGATTTTGAAGAGACCTTCTCGCCAATGGCCATGTTTAAGTCTATTATGATTCTCTTATCCATTGCTGCCTATTTCAATTATGAAATTTGTCAAATGGATGTCAAGACTACATTCTTGAATGGCAATCTTGATGTGAGCATTTATATTATGCAACCAGAGGGATTCGTGTCTCTAGATTAAGAGAAAAAGGTTTGCAAGCTACAAAGGTACATCTATGGACTTAAGCAAGCATCTAGATCGTGGAAAATTAGGTTTGATGATGTGATCAAAACCTATGGCTTCGAGCAGAACATCGATGAGCCTTATGTCTACAAGCGCATCTTTGATAAGAAAGTAGTTTTCTTGTTCCTATACGTAGATGATATCCCACTCATAGGGAATGATATGGGAGTGTTGTCTGATGTAAAGAGCTGGCTGGCTAGCCAATTCCAAATGAAAGATTTTTGGAGAGGCGAGTTATGTTCTAGGGATCCAACTTATAAGAGATCCAACTTATAAGGGATCCAACTTATAAGGGATCGTAAGAACAAACTCATAGCACTATCTCAGGCATCATATATTGATAATATTCTTGTGCGATTTTCGATGCAAAACTCTAAGAAAGGTAATTTATCTTCTATGTCTACGGAACAGTGTCCTAAGACACCTCAAGAAGTTGAGGATATGAGACGTGTACCCTATGCATCGGTAGTAGGTAGTCTCATTTATGCTATGTTATGCACGAGACCGGACATCTACTATGCAGTGGGAGTAATCAGCAGATACCAGTCCAACCCAGGATTGGATCATTAGGTTGTTGTCAAGAAAATTCTCAAGTATCTTCAGAGAACGAGAGACTATATGCTAGTGTATTTCGGGTAGGATTTGATCCCGTTAGGATACACAGATTCTGATTTTCAATCAGACAGGGATTCTAGGAAATCCACGTCTGTATCAGTATTCACCCTGGGTGGTGGAGCCATTGTATGGAGAAGTATCAAGCAATCTTACATTGCTGACTCCATCATGGAAGTCAAATATGTAGCCGCTTGTGAAGCTGCTAAAGAGGTTGTTTGGCTCCGTAAGTTCTTGAGTGATCTGGAAGTTGTTCCAAACCTGGATAGGCCGATCACACTTTATTGTGATAACAGTGGTGCTGTGGCTAATTCCAAAGAACCAAGAAGCCACAAGAGAGGGAAGCATATAGAGAGAAAGTATCATCTCATTAGAGAGATAGTACAGAGAGGAGATGTGATCGTCACATATATAGCCTCACAAGATAATCATGTTGATCCATTTACGAAGACCTTACCGACTAAAGTGTTTTCGGGTCACCTATATGGTCTAAGGTTACAAGACATGCCTCACATGCTTTAGTGCAAGTGAGAGATTGTTAGGGTTTATGCTCTAAAGATGTAATTTGTAAATTGATTTATGAAATAAATGAAAGGAAAAGTTCAATTCATTCTTGTTGTGTTGTTTATTTTATAACTTGTGCATATATTTAACATCCAAAATTGTCGGATATAATCTCGAACTGTGTATATGAGTGTCATATATAGATGGATACATTACGAGATGTACAATCTAAAGAGTCCACAGATAGCTAATAAAGTTGTGTACTTTATTTGTGGTTAATTTATAGTTACAGCCCATTCTGTAATGTACAGCGATTCTATTCTGAATCATTCATATGAGATATAGGAATGGAGACACCTTGTATGATGTGATCATATAGGACTGGCCATGATCTATATGAATCTCTCACGAAGATCCGTTTACCTATGAGATTCATATATATATCAATTAATGATGGCTATATGTGGGTGATCTTAATCCTGAGTGTCTTGTCGACTTCTTCAGGTTAGATCGTGGTCTTTGATATACCATGGGTGAGGTCAGATGTATTTCTTGACCAATATACTCCGTATGTTGGGATTACGGTTTGGCTTTGTTAGGATTATGCTCGATAGCAAGAGTATAATATTGTATTTGACAATCTTTTCATATTAATAAAGTGATTTCTAGTTTAACAAATCTTATAGCATTTATAGTTTAATTATTATAATTGTCAAAAGTAAATAATCATAAGGTCAAAAGACTATGAGAAAAAAAGAATTGTTTATACATCTAGATATGTATGAGGTAGACACAATTCTTTAGTTAGTCTTAAATAATATTCAAAACTTAAGATAAAAGGTTGGGCACATTTATCTTGTCAAAGTTGTAGATTCTTTTACTAGCTTTTGAGTGGGATCAAATGTGTTATGATGAGTTTAAAATCATCAAAGTGTGGTGTCTTTGGGCAAAAGAATCTAGTGCACTGGGTGCATTGAATAGGATCACAATGAAATACTTTATCTAGAACCGTCAATGGATAAAAGTTTTCATTTGAAGACAATCGAAGAGTCTATCTCAATCCTGAGATAAATGATGGATTTATGGTTGCAAGTGTTATCATTTGAGCTATCAATGAGTACGACTATATAGAATAGTCTATCCTCGATAGTTTGATGGTATTCATTTGTTAATCGATAGAGGACTTCATTTATAGATATGGACATCGTGGCTCCATTTATTGAATGAGAGTAGAATACCATCATATGGATGTTTTAAGGTATTGGATATTAAATCTTAACGTTAAGTTTTCAATAGTGTCTTAAGTTTTCAATAGTGTCTATTAAAACATGGCTTCTGGACAAGTCAAAATATCCAAGTTCAAAATATGGTCATATGCGTAAATATGGTAACTTGGAGAGCTATAGGCGGTCTATGAGCTCTTGGCGATTACTGGTATTCCTCACGAGGATACACTTTCTCCAATAAGGCTGTCTAGGGTATGAATGAGTAACATCAACTTATTCTATCTTTATTTAAGAGTTCAATTTTAGTTCTTTAGTGGAATGAAATAAAATTAAATAGATCGGACCTAAGTGAATCATTTGTTGATTGTTATTGGGTTGTGTCTATTGGAGCTTAAATTTAGATAGCCCGTCAAGATCCCCAATCCACACGAATTTGCATGGATCACTTGATATATTCTACCGAACCAATTTAGGGGTCCATTTAGAATTGTATTAAGGCATGTGAACTTGTTTCTTTTTGTAAGAATAGGTCTAGTTCACATGTGGACTTTTTATTAAGGTCCAATGGATTTAATAAAATAAGAAAAATAATATATGGCCTATATATATGTGTTGGGCGGCAAGGCTATTTAGAATAGCTTAATTATATTATTTTTATTTTATTATTTAATTAAATGGAAATTAATTAATTAATTGATTAATTAATTATTTAATTAAAAGTCAAAATCTTTTTCCTAGTATGAGATGGTCTCCTAAAATTATACTATTGTTGGTAGTATAATTAGTATTAAAGACTTTATTTGATAAGTAGATAAATAAAAGTAGATAAATAAAAGGAATTATTTATCTAATCAAACTAGGAAGTCTTTAATATGGTTACAAATACACTATTGAGTTTGATTAGGAGTCTTGGTGTAGGATAGAATTCCTTTTAGAAAAGAATTCTTAACCATCAAGTAAATCCACCTAAGGAAAAGATTCTTGTCCACCAAGTAAATCCTTCTTGGGAGAGGATTTGGTCTCCTATATATATACTTGTAAATTTCGACCAAGCATGAATTTTTCGGTGTGAGAAGTTGTTTTTTATTTGTTTTTTATTGTTATAAAAAAAACTTCATCCAACTCATCGTGTGAAGAATTCGGCCAAGCATAGAGAAAAGATGGAACGTTTTTGTTTTCCATAGTCCACTAGTATCCTTTGCATCAAAAGGGTTTTGTGTACAACATCGAATCAAGGTTCACGCGAGTTTCAATCAAATCGATTGATAATTCACAAGTGACCGGACGTTCTTGATTTTTTCTCTTTGAGGATTATTGTGACTAACAAAGAAGGAGATTTTGTTTGTTTCCATCCTCAGGTATACAATTTAAAGAAAGGAAGCCCACACTCCTTGGTGATTCACGTTCGTGATTGGATTAGAAGATCTTACGGATTCAATTCGACGCTAGTTCAATCGTCACGAAAAAAAAGGTACGATACTTTTTATATACATCAATTAATCTAGGGTTAAGGTTCTTGTTATCAAAAGGGAATTTTTATTTATTTATACGCAAACCCTAATTTTCGTTTTTATCACGCTTCCGTTGCTTTTTAATCCACTCCTTCTTGTGAGAAGTAGATGGTAATTCCCTTAAGGATTGATTCAGGGCTTGGACAATATGAGTATTCTCCTAATTCCGTAAGAAAATAGGATTTATTGTCCATTAGAGAAGCAATGGTACTTAAAGGATCTATGTAATTAGAGGGGTATAACGGACATTATGACCCAGCTCTAATTATGAACTATTGTGAAGGATCAGACCATATGTAATAGCTATATTGATGGAAACCGAGTTGTATCGGTTTGTGTAAAAGCGTCTACAGTTGAGAGAATGCAGCTTCGGGTTTTTAGTGGAATAACACCTGAGTTAATAGTCAATGAATATTAATTAAAGAGTATAATTAATGATTCCAAAGATTATTGGAGCTCAAAATACTGTGGGACCATTAGGTACCCTTGCTAGCCCGATCGATTTAGGTAACAAGGGTCACGGTTAACTAATTGGATTGTCCAATTAGTTGTGTTACGAAAGTGACACGTATTTATTTGAGAATTAATTGAATAATGATATTATTTAATTAATGAATGTTAATAGTTAAATTAATTAAATAATTAGATTATTTAATTAAATTGATAATTATGAATTATTAATTAACTATTAATTGGAGGGTATTAGTTGATATATGGATTTAGATAAAGATAAAATAATAGGATTATTTTATTTTACTAAATCATTTATCTAAGTATTTGAATTTAAGTTTAAATTTAAAATAATTATTATCACTTTTAATATATTAGATATATTTGAAAAGTATAATTAAAAGAAATATATCAATTATAATACAAGAGATTGCATTGGATACAAATTGGTGTGTGCACATATATAAGTGTAAGCAAATTAGATGTACACATTTATAAGTGTTTGTATAGGATATAAACAAGTATATATATATAAGAGAGAAAAAAAAAGGCATCAAAATAAAAAAACGCATCCGTGCATGACTATGTGATGCAAGTTTTGGTTTTTTTTTGTGAAAAAAATTGATTTTGGTGCGTGAAGCACAAAAGAGAGAATAGAATTTTTTTTTTTTTTTTAGTGTTGTGTAGTCATGCACTGCTTAAATATATATATATATATATATATATATATCATCCGTGCATGACTATGTGAAGCAAGTATTGTTTTTTTTTTTTTGTGAAAAAAATTGATTTTGATGCGTGAAACACAAAAGAGAGAATAGAAACATTTTTTTTTTATAGTGTTGTGTAGTCATGCATTGCTTATATATATATATATATATAAGAACTAGAATTGTTCTAGTTAGTTTTCACTTAGAAGAAATAGTTTCTTCCTCATTTCTCTACATCCTCCATTCAAGTTCCTGAAACTGTGACATGCCCACACGCAATTACCAGTTTCGGGAGATAGCGAGAAAGATCGAGTGGCTCACACAGGAGCATATCGAAAAGTGAAGGAGCCTCCAAATGTTGGTATGTTCTTCTTCTGATTATATCGATTTCAATTTCCTGTGTTTACATATTGTATGTATTAGTTTCGAAAAATAATTATGATCCCATGTTCACTTATCCCAGATACAGATTACGATCTATATAAAAAATTTAAAACCTAGTTCCGCTGCGTAACCGGTGAACTGGGTTCCAATAGCATGAACATTTTTAATGAACTAGAACTACCCTAAAACTAGTTACTATACCACAACAATCTAACATACCACAAAGAAGTGCCACCTTAGGATCGGTCAAGTCTTTGCATAGTAGACCGAGACATTCTCAATCAAATGATATTCTAGAATAACTCGTATTCCATATCATTCGTTCATCGTTTATTCAATCAGGTTTTTAATTAACAAAACTTAATCAAAACCTTTATGAATGTAACCCACAATTTCATATCTCACTAGCTTAACTCGAGAATTATCGTCTTAGGGTCGGTCAATCCCGAAATACCCTTAGAAATCCTATCCATTAGGAAGTCAACCTTGATATTGACCTTTATAGAAACCCTCCTTAGGGAGGATGAAAGCAAAGTTGTCACAAGGCCCTACTCGAATCTCACTGTGTTGAACTAATGATGGAGACTGCGAGATATATATGTCATATATCCATTTCCCACTCACTATTTTATAAACTAGGATTTCTATTATCCGTTAATGCACCTAGACTCTATAACTTTAATCAAGTTATTTAGTGCATTAACTAATTCATTATTTGAAACATGTTCTAATTAACTTATAAATTATTTATGATTTTTAACAATTAAAAATCTAATCTATTAGTGAATAATCTAAGTTTTTGTAAACTATTTACTAAGGTCAGATTATTGTGTTAGTGTTTACCAAGTTTTAACTATTAAAACTCTAACACTTTATCCGGTTCATTTATTATTAGATAATTAATCATATTAATCATATTTACAATAAATGACTCGATTAATCTAACTTTTTAAACTCTTTAATAACTAGATTAATATTAATAAAAATTACCAAGTTTTTTAAACATTAAAAAACTAATCTCATTTTTATAGTCAATTTATATATATTGTTCATTTTAATCACATTAAAAATATATATATAAAAAATATCAAGTCATAAAGCTTGTATTATTAGGTCCTATGGGAGTTTGTTAAGTCTTAGATTTGTGTTGGCTTGATCCCATAACAAAAATTTGTTTCTTTGTATTGCTTAGTTGCTTAAGTGGTTCGTGATGATAAGAGCTTCAAGGAAGAAAATCAACTTCTCATGGTGCAAAGTTCGCCTTCAAGAGGATTGGTATTATTCTTGGATGCTAAGGTATCGAGATCCTTCTTCCTCTTGCAAGGCATATGCGCACAATCACACAATTCATTCATATGTATCCCTGCTTAGTTGTGCACCATTATGCACACACACACACACGCAATTCATTCATATGTGTCCCTGCTTAGTTGTGTATCTTTAAATGCGTACACACACACAATTCATACATTTATGTCCCTGCATTGTAGCGCATCATTTGTTATAACACTTTCACACACTTGATGTTGAATGCTCATGCATTGGTTTGAAAGTAACATGTTTTGGAAAATGCATGATTGGAGACTATCTCTATGTAGTTTGCATTCTTGTGTGAAATGTGTTTGTTTGTTTATATGTTTGTGTAACATGGATCTTAAACTTGATTTTGGTCTTAGATTTTTCATGATTGAGTTCCGGTCATTTCGGTTACTCATTCTTGATTTCAATTTCTAAGTCAAAAGATACTACACTTTCAACTCATGTTGCATACATTGTCTTCGTCTTTGTATATCGAGTCGAATTCTTATTTTATGGGTTGATTATCTTATGTTTCCATTACCGTGAGGGAGTCCTGGTTCGTAATCTCTAAACGTATTCGAATTCAAAGTTCGGAGGCCAAAGAACGGTCGAAAAACGCGAGGAGAGCGCAAGGGGTGAGGTGCGATGGCTTAAGCCATCCACATGCACCAACCCGAGATGGCACGTGGCCATCTCAGCCCCAAGAGTGTTCTGCCCCGAGATGCCCACGTGCCATCTCGGGGAGAAACTAAGGAAGGAGGGTGTTTTGGTCATTTGGTCTTTTCACTCTTTAAAACCTCTCATTCCCTCTCATTTCCAAAAAATAAGAACAAGTTGAGAAATTGAAGAACAAGTGCAGAATTTTTATCTCAACATTTTGATTTTTGTTTTTGTGATAACTTCTTCATTTCTACTCCGAATCACTAGATTCAAATACCGATTTCGAGTGTCTTGAAGATTTCTACGAACCCCAAGCATTTCCCGAACCAAAGGATGTCTACATTTTTCGTTGTGATCTGATCTTCAGTTCGTGATTGCAGCCTTGTTGGTAAAATCATCTTCTTCTTAGTTTTCTTCTTAGATCTTCTTATTGATTGATGTTATTTGATTAAGAAGCATGACTAGGATGATTTTGATATCATTTTATGGTTTGTTGATTTGATTTTCAAGTTTAGCTAGATTTGTGATATATCGAATGATTTGTGCTAAACTTGATAAACATGAAATTGTTTCTAGAAATCCTTTGTTCTTATGCTTGATTGATTGTTTCTAGATCTAATTTCATTTCTAAGAACTAGGTTTTGTTTCAATTGATGTCTATATCTTCATATCTATGTTCTTAGTTGATAACATGCTTAGGTTGTCTAGATACATTTGTGATTGATCTTTGAAAGCATAATCTAGTCATCTAATTGCATGTCCAGAAAATATGTCGCATTATGAGTGATCATGGAAGTGAATTTGAAAATTCTAGATTTAGTGAGTTTTGTGATGATTATGGGATTTCACATGAGTTCTCGGCTCCTAGAACTCCTCAACAAAATGGTATTGTTGAAAGAAAGAATCGTGTCTTGCAAGAGATGGCTAGGGTCATGCTCAATAGCAAGAAAGTCCCTAGAAATCTTTGGGTCGAAGCGGTCAATACCGCATGTTATGTCACTAATAGAGTTTTTAAAAGGCCTGGCACAAAACAAACCTCCTATGAACTTTGGAAGGGCAAGAAGCCCAATGTGAGTTACTTCCACACTTTTTAGAGTAAGTGTTTTATTTTGAATGATAGAGATCACTTAGGAAAGTTTGATGCTAAAAGTGATATTGGTCTCTTTCTTAGGTATGCTAATAATAGTCGTGCATATAGAGTTGAACTTGAAACCTAAGACTATTATGGAGTCTATTAATGTGAAAATAGATGATCTTAGCATACTTGATTTGTTTGATAATCATGGTGTCAATGAACCTAAAAAACATTTGTTAAATGACACTAAAGCACCTATTGATGTGACTAGTTGTGATGAAAGTGAATCTAGTCATAATGATGATAATGGTAGTGTTGCTAGAGAAGAAAGTCAAGAGTTAGAAAATGGTTTGAATGATGACCAACAAGATGTTGAAAATTCTAATTCTAGACTTAGGAACATTCATTACCAACAAGACATCATAGATGATTTGAATGAAAGGGTTAGAACTAGAAGGCAACTAGCTAACCAAATTTCATATGCTTGATACACTTCTCAAATTGAGTCCAAGAATATTAATGAAGCAATTATTGATGAATATTGGGTTAATGCCATGCAAGAAGAACTAAATCAATTTGAGAGGAATGAAGTGTGGTCATTAGTTCCTATACCAAAAGATATCAATGTGATTGGTACAAAATGGGTGTTTAGGAATAAGACCGATGAATGTGGCAAGATTGTGAGAAATAAAGCAAGACTAGTGGCTCAAGGATACATTCAAGTTGAGGGTGTATACTTTGATGATACTTTTGCACCCGTTGCACGTCTTGAGTCCATTAGGCTTTTGATGTCCATTGCATGTCTTAAGAAATTCAAATTGTTTCAAATGGATGTCAAAAGTGCTTTTCTCAATGGATACCTTTAAGAAAAAAATGTATGTTGAACAACCTAAGGGTTTTGTAGACCCACACTTTCCTAATCATATGTTTAAGTTGAAAAAGGCTTTTTATGGCCTTAAGCAAGCACCTAGAGCTTGGTATGATAGGTTGACTCAATATCTTATTGACAACCAATATAGGAGAGGTGGTATTGATAGAACATTATTTGTCAAGCATTATAACAATGATATTTTTGTTGCACAAATATATGTTAATGATATAGTGTTTGGGTCTACATGTAAAACCAAGGTTGATGATTTTGTGAATGTGATGTCAAAAGAATTTGAAATGAGTATGGTAAGTGAACTCAATTACTTTCTAGGCATGCAAGTGAAACAATCTAGCAATGGTATCATGTTGTCTCAATCTAAATATGCTAGAAATCTTATTAAGAAATTTGGCCTTGAAAGTGGAAAAGAATTTGAAACACCTATGAGTACAACATTAAAACTTGACAAAGATGAAAATGGAAAAAATGTTGATCAAAGTCTCTATAGGAGCATGATAGGTAGCCTTCTCTACCTAACGGCAAGTAGATCGGATATTTGTTTTAGTGTAGGTTTGTGTGCTAGGTTTCAAGCTAATCCAAAAGAATCTCACTTGAAAGCAGTTAAAAGAATCATTAGGTATATAAAAGGAACACATAATCTTGGTTTATTCTATTCCTTTGATACTAATGATATTCTTTTTGGCTATCATGATGTGGATTAGGCAGGAAACATTGATGATCGTAAAAGCACATCGGGTGGTTGCTTTTACTTGGGGAATAATTTGATTGCTTGGCTAAGTAAGAAACAAAATTCCGTCTCTCTTTCATCATCCGAAGCCGAGTACATTGAGGCTAGAAGTGCTTGCACACAACTTCTATGGATGAAACAAATTCTCAAGGATTATGAGATAAATCAAGGTAAAATGACTCTCTATTGTGATAATATGAGTGCCATTAACATCTCTAAAAATCCGGTTCAACACTCACGCACAAAGCATATAGACATTAGGCATCATTTTATTAGAGAATTTGTTGAACATTCAATAGTAACTCTTGAACATATGCCTACTAAGAATCAACTTGCGGACTTGTTCACAAAGCCCTTAGACAAAGAGAGATTCGTATCTCTTAGAAGATCCATTGGCATGATTTGTGTTGATTAATGCTTGTGTGTGGTTATGAGTGGCTTGATAAGCAAAACTATATTGTATATCTATTTCTTTGAGAGCTACTCATGTGAGAAGTAATGATCTTGATAAAATAGCTTTTATTGCTTCTAGATCATGCACTTAAGTCTTTGTAAATCTTGTTTTTAAAAGTGCACCAATGCTTCTCTTATATGTTTAAGTTTGAGTAGTTGAGTTTGAAAGCTTATAGATTATGGATGCATCTTGAAGTTCATTGTCTAGTACATGATAGATGACCTATGATTAGTATCCATTTTGCTTCGGTATCTACATAGAACTCAATGAGCACCTTCATGGAAAGGGCTACACACCTTGGTTGTGAAGCCATCCAATGTAGGAAAGGGCTACACCATTGTGATGAGTGAAAGTCGTCATGAAGAGTATATGTTTATGTTAGAAAAATCAAAGAAGTGTTGAAAAAGAATCATTTTAAAAAAAAATCTTTGATTCAAAGCCTAAAAAGAAATGGAGGAAGGCTTAAAATGGAGTATAGTTGAAAATTGTGATTGCTCGGATTGAAAAATAGAAATGGAATGACGAGCCACATGCACACACACGCTCACAAGTTGAAATCTATTCTCTTTAAAGCAAAAAATCCGGATGATAATCTGGTTGACCTTGATTGGAAAAGCTTTAAATGGATAGGTGTTGAAATAGTTTGCATGTTTATATATGCTTGAAGCATTTTTTACGCGCACACATTTTTACTTAATGTGCTTGATTCATTAGCAATGAGAGAATAATGAAAATCTATGATTCTCTTATTAATTTTGGACAATAATGGTTTACTGTCTTTTGTTGATTGAAATGTGTGATTGTGTGATTCCCTTGTGAATAAGTTAACATGCTTATTAATATGTGGATCATATGTTAAAGGGGAGCTTAGTTTGTTAAACTTAGTTCTCTATACAACTTGTTTGCTCACTATCTCATGATTTCATTGTGCATCCCTTATACCCTTGTAGACATTTTCAATTGGCATTTATCTCTCTAGATTGTGTAATATGTGTTGTCTATTCCTTGTCAAAAAGGGGGAGAAAGTGTTTCCTCACCATGTTACTTGTTTTTTATTTAAAGGGGAGACAATCCATTAAGGGGGAGAAATTTTGGCTTAAGGGGGAGAAAATTTTTGTGTTTGCATGAGATAAGAAGTGTTAACGGATCTTTTGTTTGGTATTTGTATATTGTTTGTTTATCTCACCTATCTTCTTTGTAGAAGATTTCTTTTGGTTGTTCTTGTCTCATAGGTGTTTTGAATGTGTGAAGATATTCTTGAAGACTTATGAAGACATTTTAGTCTAAGATTATCTCTTTGTAATGTGAGGATGTGAGAATGCAATCAACATTGATTATGAGAGATCATTGTATGGTGAGGTAGAGGTTTTGTCATGGAATAGCCAAAGGGGGAGATTGTTAGGTCCTAGGGGAGTTTGTTAGGTTCTAGATTTGTGTTGGCTTGATTCATAACAAAACTTCATTTCTTTGTATTGCTTAGTTGCTTAAGTGGTTCATGATGATAAGAGCTTCAAGGAAGAAAATCAACTTCTCATGATGCAAAGTTCGTCTTCAAGAGGATTGGTACTATTCTTGGATGCTAAGGTATCGAGATCCTTCTTCCTCGTGCAAGGCATAGGCGCACACACACATAATTCATTCATATGTATCCCTGCTTAGTTGTGCACCATTATGCACACACACACACACACACAATTCATTCATATGTGTCCCTGCTTAGTTGTGTATCTTTAAATGCGTACACACACACAATTCATACATTTATGTCCCTGCATCGTAGCGCATCATTTGGTATAACACTTTCACACACTTGATGTTGAATGCTCATGCATTGGTTTGAAAGTAACATGTTTTGGAAAATGCATGATTGGAGACTATCTCTATGTAGTTTGCATTCTTGTGTGAAATGTGTTTGTTTGTTTATATGTATGTATAACATGGATCTTAAACTTGATTTTGGTCTTAGATTGTTCATGATTGAGTTCCGGTCATTTCGGTTACTCATTCTTAATTTCAATTTCTAAGTCAAAAGATACTACACTTTCAACGCATGTTGCATACATTGTCTTCGTCTTTGTATATCGAGTCGAATTCTTATTTTATGGGTTGATTATTTTATATTTCCATTTTCGTGAGGGAGTCCCGGTTCGTAATCTCTAAACAGATTCAAATTCGAAGTTCAAAGGCCAAAGAAAGGTTGAAGAACGCGAGGAGAGAGCAAGGGGTGAGGTGCGATGGCTTAAGCCATCAACATGCACCAACCCGAGATGGCACGTGGCCATCTCGGCCCCAAAAGTGTTCTGCCCCGAGATGCCCACGTGCCATCTCGGGGAGAAACTAAGGAAGGAGGGTGTTTTGGTCATTTGGTCTTTTCACTCTTTAAAACCTCTCATTCCCTCTCATTTCCAAAAAATAAGAACAAGTTGAGAAATTGAAGAACAAGTGCAGAATTTTTCTCTCAACATTTTGATTTTTGTTTTTGTGATAACTTCTTCATTTCTACTCCGAATCACTAGATTCAAATACCGATTTCGAGTGTCTTGAAGATTTCTACGAACCCCAAGCATTTCCCGAACCAAAGGATGTCTACATTTTTCGTTGTGATTTGATCTTCAGTTCGTGATTGCAACCTTGTTGGTAAAATCATCTTCTTCTTAGTTTTCTTCTTAGATCTTCTTATTAATTGATGTTATTTGGTTAAGAAGCATGACTAGGATGATTTTGATATCATTTTGTGGTTTGTTGATTTGATTTTCAAGTTTAGCTAGATTTGTGATATATTAAATGATTTGTGCTAAACTTGATAAACATGAAATTGTTTCTAGAAATCCTTTGTTCTTATGCTTGATTGATTGTTTCTAGATCTAATTTCATTTTCTAAGAACTAGGTTTTGTTTCAATTGATGTCTATGTCTTCATATCTATGTTCTTAGTTGATAACATGCTTAGGTTGTCTAGATGCATTTGTGATTGATCTTTGAAAGCATAATCTAGTCATCTAATTGCATGTCCATAGAATTTGTTGATCATTATTTTCTATGTTGAGTGCTTGTTTGCGATTTGCATTCATGATCACTTAGATGCCTTGTGAAGAGGTAGAAAGTCTCATATCTTAAAGTGATTTTTTGATTTGAGCATTTGTAAGTCTTAGCTAGAGTCAGGAGAACTTGGATGGCTAAGCAAGTGGAAGTCTCGACAAGAGGTGTGAAACCTCGGATTGTTGAGCAAGGAAGTCTTGGCAAGAGGTGGGAAGTCTTGGCAAGAGGTGTGAAGCCTCGGATTGTCAAGCAAGGAAGTCTTTGCTAGAGGTGTTAATCCTTGGATAGTCAAGCAAGAAGTCTTGCCTAGGGTCAGGAGGATCCGGATAGGTGAGCAAGAAATCTTTCTAGAGACAGGGGGTCTTGGATAGGAAGTCGGCTTAGTAGATCACTAGGTTCAAGATAGAGTGAGAGTGAGAGCTTGTAGAGCATGTGTGATGCTTTATTGTGTAACTCTATTTGAAATAGTGGATTTGCTTTTGCCGGTGGTTGTGGTATCAACCCATGGATGTTTCCTCTTTGGAGGTTTTACCAGGTAAATATTGTGTGTTATTGTTTGCAATAATATAAGGCATACATGAATTGATCAAGTAATGTGGATTATTTAACCTAAAAAAAATTGAAATCTAAAATTATAAAAATACCCCCAAGGTATTCCTTGGTCTTCTTGTAACTTCAGAAATCTTTCAGTCTCTTTAGGTCACTCTGACTCATCTCATGAATCATTCTTCGCGATTTTTACAGGTCTTCAATATAGGTTACAAATTTGTTTTATTTATTTACAATACAATAACAGTACAAATAATATATATATATATATGTATATACAACCCATGAACCTTAAATCCACATTACCATATAATTAACAACTAATCATGTTTTTGTAAATTAAAAAATTTAATATACATACAAAAACATCATAAAATCAATTTATTTAGTGCCTACACAATCATACATACAGGATTATCGAAAATGTTTTCCTGTTCCCAAAAAAAAAATGGCTCTGATACAAATTGTAGGAACCTCATTCATGGGTAACACAGCTGAAAAAGGTTTTAATTTTGTTTTTAATAAAGATCGTAAACGATCTCGAACCAGTGAACTTAGGAGTTGGGGTCATAATTTTTTCGGAACTAATACATATAAAATTATTACAATAATAAAATATATGTATATACAGGAAATTTATATCAATATATTCATAAAAGGATTTGGAACCTTACCAACGTTTGGAGACTCCTTCACTTTACGATATGCTCTTGGTCTATACCATTGATCTTCCTCACTATATCCCGGAACTGATAACTGTGTGTGGACGCGTCATAGTCTCGGGAACTTAAATGGAGAATGTACCGAAAAATAAGGACCCGTCCTGCAGCTGTTTTTCGATCTGTTGACGTTTTATTTTACAAAAACGATTTCGAAAATGCGTTCGTTAACCGTTTTTCATTTTATTTTCGAAAAACAAAAAAAAAATGAAAAACAAAATCAGTGTTAAAAGTGAAAGATTTGAAAAACACAAAATACTTAGGGCCCGTACTGTAAACGTTTTTCAGTTACTGTTTTTCGAAAATAAAATTGAAAATGAAAACAGTGTTTTTGGTTTCAGTTTCGAATTCTGAAAACGCGTCTGATAGCATATACTGAAAGCTGTATTTTGAAAATGAAAACGGAAAAAACGCGTCTGGTAGGTTAACCAAAAACTATCAAAAATTAAAATATCAATTTTCGCATTTTGTTTAATATTATTACAACTATAAACAAATTGATTACATAATTAACCAATATAATTTTTGTACTGTAATTTTTAAATTAAACAAAAGTAACACATCAAAAATTAATTCAAAAAAAGCATATAAAAAAATGAATTAATCAAAACTAAACTCATAAATTATAAATAAATAATTACAATATATATGTATATATTATTATATAATAAAAATATAACTGTATATAATTATTATATATATATACATATTATCATAATATATTATTTAATATAATATATTATAATATTACATATATTATTTTATATTTATTTTGATATAAATATGTAATATTTGATATTATATATATATATATTATATATATTATTACATATAAATATTATATATATATGATTATATTTATAGAATATTAATATACTAATTTTATATAATATTTATATATAGTAATAAATATTATAATATTATATATATATATATGGACAATACATGGGTCCTCACCGGTCAGTACCGTTTGTTTTAATTGGTGGAAAAAACTATTTACAGTCTTTGATATTAAATACATAGGGTTGGTGGTGGATTTTTCTACCAATAAAAACAAAAGAGCTAGTACCTTGGGTACTGACTAGTTAGTACCCAAGTATTTTCCTATATATATATTATTTTATAAATACTTTTAGTTCTAGTTGGAAATAAATTATTCTGGAATATATATATAAGGGGCACTTTGATCATTTGAAAATCTTGTCCCGTCTTGTCCTAACCATATGAAACGTATAATGGTACAATTAATAGTTTAAAAAATGATTTTATATATATATATATAAAATGAAAAACAAAATAAAAAACAAAAAACAAAAAACAAAAACAAAAAACAAAAACAAAAACAAAAAACAAGTATTTTGTGTTTTTTAAATCTTTCACTTTTAACACTAGTTTTGTTTTTCATTTTTTTTTTTCGAAAATAAAATGAAAAACGGTTAACGAATGCCTTTTTGAAATCGTTTTTAAAAAATAAAAACAAAAACAGACTTAAAAACAGCTGCAAGACATGACATATTTTTCATTTTTGTTTTTGTTTTTCACTTTTTTTATATAAAAAAATCATTTTTTTTTTACTATTAATTGTACTGTTATGCGTTTGATATGGCTAGGACAAGACGGGATAAGATTTTTAAATGACCAAAATACCCCTCTTATATATATATATATAATTTAGGATTTGATTCATTCAATTCATCTATGTCTTAATTATTTATTCTTGTTAATGCATGATCATACGTTGACATGAATTTAAGGTTTTGATAATTTAATGATTGAGGTTGGAGTATTGATCTATACATAATCTTAATTAATATTCAATTGAATGGATAAAACTAATATTAGCATTGATCTATGCAAGTAGGTTTTGGTTCATTGTTCTTGCACTTAATGGGTTCTCAGTTGTAGTTTGCGCTATTGATCTATGGGTAAATTATAATTGAAAATACTTGATTCATCCCAGGATCATACAGTAACAATCATACTAAAGATAAGAACGAACCCTTAACTTGATTAATATTTTTTTCAAATTCAATTCGAAACATAAAGTAGACATAGTAGAGGAACATCGATGACCTAGTTCTTTCTTAGTTGATCACAACCAATTCTTTTTAATTGCTCTATTAATTTAGTTTTAGTTTAATCAATCAAATCAATTTTTTGATACTTTTAGTTTAACTTTAATTAAAGTTAGTTTTCAATCAATAAATCTCTTTTTCTCATGGGGATGATCCTTACTTGCCGTTGTACGTTATCTTCACGATTCGTACACTTGCAAGTATTGTTTAATGAACACGATTTCAAACGATCAAATCATCTCCTACGCTAAGCTTTTCCTAAGCATCAAAGGATCTAGTGACATGTGGCAATCAAAGATTTTAATGGTCAAGATTTAATTCATGTATTTTTTCAATCATAATTAGACAAATAAAAGCATTTTAATGGCCATGATCAGAGATTTTTGGTAACCACTAACCATTAAATAATTTGGTTTTCACCTAATTTTAGAATCACAAAATTTATTTAAAATTTTCAATCCTCTGATCTTTTTCTCTTTTATTTATTCTGCATCCAAATCTATTAAAAAAAGAACAATACTTGGGTACTGACTGGTCAGTATCCAAGGTACTGACCCCATCGATGGGGTGGTGCCACGTGACCTATTTTATTGATACTTGTAAAAAAATTAAAGAAAGAATGTCACGTGGCAACACCCCATTGGAGGGGTCAGTATCTTAGGTACTGACAAGTCAGTACCCAAGTATTTTTCTTAAAAAAACAACCCTCTTCTCAAACTCTTACAAAATCTTATTATCTCCTGAAATTTATTTCATAATTTTCAATCTCCTCATCTTTTTTTTTTCTCTTTTTTTTTTAAAACTGTTCATCCAAATCTATTTATAGTTACAAAAAAAAAAAGGAAAAAACTTCATCTCAAACTCTCACAAAATCTTACTATCTCTAGTGATTTTTATTTTTATTGTAGAATAATCGTCTTATACTTAGTTACCAGTTCAATGAATCAAAAGAAAGAGAGAAAAAAAATAGATAGAAAATATGAAAGAGCAGTGATGGTCATTGCCATCATGAAGAAAACATATATTAAATAACTGAAATAATCTTACATTCGTTAACATTGCATCCTTGCCAAGTTCTAAGTTCAAGGATTTAATTATTTTTTATTTTTTGAAAGTGAGCAGCAATTGTCAGTTTGGTGGTGATTGCAAGTTTGAAATAAAATTAGGGATTCTAAAATTACGATGAAAATGTTTATGGCTGCCGAAAATCTCTAATCCTAACCATTAAAATACTTTGACTTGTTTAATTGCAATTGAAAAATACATACAATAAATCTGGATCATTAAAATCTTTAATTGCCAAATGTCACTAGATCCTCTTAAGTTTAGAAAAAGCTTAGTTTAGGAGCAGATTCATTGTTTTCTTAAGTTATAAATATCTGAAAATTAATATTTTTATATCTATATACTTATAACTATTTGTTATATATTTACATTTTAATATATTAAGGATAACTATAATAAATAATTTAATAATTGTAAAACAAAATTATTTAGTTATTAATAATATTTTAAATTTATTTTCATAATATTATTTAGATGCAATTAAACTCTAAAATAAAACTAATAAAACTAATTATCAAACTATGAGAGAGAAAAACGACTCGTTATCGAAAACCGGAATCTGGTAGGTAAATCAGTCACTAATTGTTTGAGTTTTGAAACAATTAGGTTTTATAATGATGTAGTTGTTTATTGTGAAAAGGGAAAAAAAAGTATTATTATGAATAATAGTTTGATAAAAAATAAAATTGAAAATTAGTTAAATTGATAAAGATAATTTTAAAAGTAAAAAGTTGTATTAAATTTTAATAGATTTCTATTAAGTGAAGGTGAAATTTTGTCACTTTTCAAAACAAATGATTTTAAGATTTTTTAAGTAATTTTATCTTTTTAAAAACAAACAAAATAACTTAATATAGTATATTAAATATCATTAGATATTAAATTGAAAAATCAAACAGTGATTTAGTTTTTTTTATTTTGTACTATACAAAGAAAAGACAAAAAAGTTAGTGGGTGCGAGAGATATTTTTAAAAGAAAACACCGTTGACACACGACGCATCCATTGAAATGGAAAAACTGCATGAGACACTGTGCAGTGTTCATAAAATAACAAAAAAAAATTGTGTAAATATCGTCCAATAATATCAAAAGAAAGAGTTTTGCATGGTCAATTCTATAAGTGCTTTTCGGTTTCTGTTTTTTAAAAATAAAAATGAAAATGAAAACAGTATTTTTGATTTCAGTTTCTACAATAAAAACGTTTCTGTATATACTGAAAACTGTATTTTAAAAAAACAAATAAAAAAAAACGTATCTAGTAGATTAACAAAAAAATATTTAAAATTAAAATATCAATTTCGACATTTTATTTAATATTATTACAACTATAAACAAATTGATTAAATAATTAACCAATATAATTTTTGTATTGTAATTTTTAAATTAAATAAAAATAATACATCAAAAATTAATTCAAAAAAATATATTAAAAAATGAATTAATCAAAACTAAACTCTTAAATAATAAAAATATAACTATATATATTATATATTATATTATATTTTTATATATAATAATACATAACATATTCCATTATATTTGATATATCATATATTATATTTTATATATACAATATTAATATACTAATTATGTATAATAATAAAATATTATATATTATATATAATATTTATGTAATAATAATATATATATATTATTATTATATGAATGTTTTTAGTTCTAGTTGAAAATAAATTATTCTGGAATTTATATATATATATATATATACATATAGCCTTCAATGAGTTCTTCCAAACCTTCAATAATGAATCCTTCTTCATCTTCGAATGTGTAAAGATGAATGGAAGTTGTATGGTAATATAGTGGTAGGGGACGGCCCCCCTTGGTGGCTTGAGACCTCCTTTGGCTTGTGTATCTCGAAATTTGGGTTCACAGGGGTTTAAATAGGTGTAAATGTTATGTCATATCCTTAAACAACAAGGAAATCAATTTCTTTTTAGAACTTTGCCTTTTTAAGATTTTATTTCTTTCATAATCCAATAAAATTAACTATTTAATGAAGGAAGATTAGGATTAGGTGTCAACTTGCTTGCACAAGACTCCCACACAATTCCAAAAAGGAAATATTTTCCGTTCCAACAACTTGCAAAATAAATCCCGTCATTATTCATAGAATTATGACTAATCTGACTATTGAGTACTAAAACAAGTATAACTTCTTCTAGGAATATCGAAATAGCGATCCGAAAAGTGCACCAGAAACTAGACTTTCGGGGCTTTCCATCCATAGGTGGTAGGATACACAATTCAGTTGGAGCTGAGAGATATAGGCACCGCAATCTGATTGTTCTGACTGGCCGAAAATTGTCTTTCCGTTGTATGTTGCACGGCATAGACCACGGTTGAGATTGATGCCTAGGAAGAAGTATAGAGCGCTGAAAAGAACAGAAATCTAACTGGAATGTACCGCCAACTACACTACGGTTGGTGCTCTATAAGGACAGCGCCCTATGTCGCAGTTGTTGGCAATTTTACCCTTTTTCTTCTCGTTTAAGCTCTTACCTTTGAAATTAACATCAAACACTTCATCTAAGGAATGTGACATACACATTTTCAACAAACACATAAAATACCTAATTTCACCCAAGAACAAAATATAAATAATAGAAAATGGGGACTTAAAACATGTAGAGAAATAGACCGATCAGGATCCAAATCTGGATGGGATATGCCTATATATAACTTCTCCGTACGGTTCTCCTATCGATTTAATAATATTCCCATTATTTCACAAAACTCTTTTAGTCTAAAATGAAAAACATTTATGTTAAGACAGAATTATATAAGTTGTATAGTATAAAGACAGAAAATTGAATGAAATAAATGGAAAGAATAATACCAACAATAATCGTTTTTATAGTACAATTACTTGTAAATTGTAATGTACAGATGATGCATATATTGATAATTGTGTTTATTTCTCATAAACGGCCTAAAAGATTAGACATCCTAAGCATGGGTATATATGTGCGAGTGCTGTTTGTGTCTTCTAATCTATTCGTAAACCCCGTGTTATCTCCTTTCACTGTTTTCTTCAGCATCTACAGTCATAATTTTGATCATTTGATATGTTTTTTTACTTGTGCTTCTTGCCACCAGCCAAGATACGTTGAATCTGAAGCCCTCGGCTAAAGGCTTGGTTGAAAAGCAGCCTAGTCTGGAATTCTGAGACGAACGGGAACCAGGCCAGTATGGCCACGGGTGCAAAGATAACGAATCCCATCAAGTACTCATACCCTCTTGCAAGAGCTTTGCAAGACCCCCACATTCCAAGACCACTCATCAATGGTCTGCATGCTTGTGATATCTGATCATTTTAAACCACACTCAATCATCAGTCGGCACTTTATAGCATTTAAAATATAAACTGAGAGAATCATGTTATATTACTTCGTACAAGTATACAACCATGTAAATCAATGAAAGATCAAAATTCTGATATGTAGTTTCAGGGTTCCCTTATGATTAAAATGTAGTTCCAAAGTCCGGATATCTGGTCAAGTTTTATGCAATGTCATGATCCTCATGTCAGAAACGTGGGCTATTATCAAACCAAAAAACATAATTGCACAGCATGTAAATGCATGAATAATGAAATACTTGTTCTGAAGAAAAGATAATGATGTTGGGAAATTTAAGTCAATGTATGCATGATGGAAGAAACATAATCCTGATGTCATGAAATGGCTACTGGTAAAGCTGTCCACCAGAGTGTGTCACTTTGAGAGAGAGCAGAAGGGAGCCCTCTCTAGTTACCATATTGATTGGTAGACAGTTTATTCACATTTCACTATAAAAGAGAGCATAGGAAAAATAAAAGGTCTTAAATAAGCATGGACACTTTTGCATATTGGTGATAGATAAAGTACCTGGACAATTGCCCATCCTGTTGGCAAAAAGGCCAGTAAAGCCTGAAAGATGTCTCCAACTGTGAGTTCAAGGAAAACAAACATAAGGACTAGAGCGACTACAGCCCCAATAAAGAGGAACAATTTAAGGAGCCTGAACATCAGCTGAAAATCTGCACTGAACTTCTTTCTACCCATTGACACAATCTGCAGTTTAAGGTTGCACCGATTAGCGTTTAAAAGTCTACAGCCATGACAGAAATGGGATCACTTGGACAGAAATGAGTTCATTTGGACATAAAATGAGTTTTTATGTGGGAGCACTAACCTTTAAGATAATCATCACCGCAAAAATAACAAGCCAGGACAGACCATAAACCTGAATCAGAAAAGCAAATCAGGCAACTTGTTTGATTTCATATTCAAAAGCCCCAATAGTCTTATAAACAAGGAAGAGCAAGTTGACATAACTTTTAACCCACATTTGTATAAGCAAAGCAGGCATCATCATTTCTAGTTCCAATTATAAAAGAAACAAAGACATCTAAGTGTTCCCTGAAAGGTATTGACATTTGTATAATTACCCTTGAATTGCCTTGGCATTCTTCCCTTCACACACCTATGTATCCATTGTGATACAATCAGGAATTTAGATATCAAATTTAGGGGGATTTTCCATCCACAGAAGAAAACTTTCTTGATTTTAATCAGGTCCGCAGAAGGTCAATGTTTCAAATAATTAATGATTTGCCATTTATAATATGCAGAATTCTTAATGGTAGAAAAGATTACTAGAATTCCTTTTGTAGATGTCAAAACAAAGTGGAAACTAAAACACATACAAAGGCAATAAAAAGCAAATATACTCACAATTATGCTCCGCTCTTCACCGGTTTTGATGGCCTTTGTCAAGTTAAGTTGATAAACAATTCCATATTGATAGACAAAGAAGCGTAGACTAAGAATAATTTCCCACAAGCGCCCCAAAAACCCAGTGTGCAGAAGATGTTCCTGTTCCTCATCCCACCAGGATTCCCAGCTCTTGGCTGCTGGCACACCAATTCCTCCTCCGCTGCTGATCCACTTTGACCAATCATCCCAATCATCCACTATCTTTTGCCACTCAAATCCCGAAGGGTTAAAGAGAAAAGGAGCAAACAAGTAAGAAACCACCAGGAACCACATTGAAAGGGTGATGAGTAGGTAAGTTGTAGCATCCTTTGCTGTTTTACCATATATTTGATAACAAATAAGCAAAATCGTAAGCTCCAACCCTTTCACAAAGTGACTCCTTGAGTACATCCTATAATTCTCAGCAAACTTCTCATGGCGTACAACAAACCCACGCCCAGTTGCCCTGTACTTTGCCCCACCATGCAGAATAGTGCGCCCAAAATAATGAGCTTTTGTCCCGAGAGAGAAGGTGAAGAAGACAGATGCTAACTGAAGCTGCATAATTATGAAATCACCCAAAGCAGTTCTGAAACCCCTCTCTAATCCAATCTCCATCACCATAGGCAAGGCCATCAAAAGACCTAACTGAACAAGGGACTGGGTACCCATAGCTGCCCTTAGAGGATCATTTCCTCTAGCCGCAGCAAACTTAACAATTGACTCCTCCAATCCACTTAATGACAAATAAAGTCTACCGTACAAGAATGCATAGACTGTAAGGACAACCATCTGCATATTAATAACTTAATAAGAAAGTGTTAACTGAAGAAAATGCAAAACGAGAAATGGTACTTAACCAAATAGTTATCTTTCTATTTAGATCTGCTCATAACGGTAAGACAATCCATATTTTTTCATCTTCCTATCCGACTTGCAGTTTAAAAGGCAAACTTATATTGCAAGAGATTTGGACTTTCTCCACTTTCTTTGTGTGTGTATAAACTAGGTGTATTTTTTACATTGTCTACTTTCACTCAGCATGTACTGTGTTGCTTTTCAACCTATTGGCACGAAAGTTTACAGAACAAACGGATAACAATAACTTGTTTTCTCCGATAATTATATGGTACCAAGTCGGTACTTGGAAATATAAAATGGGAGTCAACCTTCCAAAAGCTATTTGATAAAAAACAAGAACAAAAAGAAAAGGAATAAATATGAAAGTTATGGAGGAAAAAAGTTTCTGTAAGTGTATTTTTTTATTCCCCTTAATCCTCCTGTATTTAATGCTATTGTTTAACCTTCACTCCTCAAACTCGAGAAATAGAGGACCTTTTATGTACCACATTAATTGACCTCTGAAACATGAGGGATATATCATCTTCTTAACTTTTCACTTAAATCATTCTTTTTAGATTTACCTCAGCTCACTAAAGATATTTTCTCTGAAAAACGAAAGAATTGTTTAATTCCAACCTCTTGACGTTGGCTAGTTTAATAGTAAAAGTATTGGAATGGGCATTCTTTTACCCCTTCCAATTGACCTTGTCTATGTTCAATTATCTTTCAACTTGAATTATGCAAGAGATGAAAATTACCAGTGAGCTGACATAGAAGCCAATTGTTGTGAAGTAGCAAGACAGCATGCGGAAAAAGTCAAAACGATGTCCTAATCGATAGATATCCCTGCTGAGTGTCTGCTCCCCATTACCACATGCTACTTTTGCTTCAAAGAGTGAGATTTGGTTGAGCCCCACATCTCGACCTTTCCCAACTTGAATATACTCATGGTGAGTGACATTTCCTCGTCTTAATATTGAGTTGAAACCTACATAAGTAAACTAAATATAAATAGTTGAAGTAAATCACATTTATCCCCACGCAAAAAGATATTTTAAGATGCTTACCAGCAAAAATGTCCTCACTCAAATTCACGTTCCGAGAAGCCTTGCTCATGCCGCCACGAGTTATGTGGAAGATTCTATCAAATACATCTGGATGACCATAGTGGAAACGAATCCTAAAAATCAACAATAACAATTATTAGGTACTGTCATAGTTATCATCATTTATAATTTTGTTAACTATTTACACCAAATCCATCTCTAATAATGAAATCGAGAAATTTAAACCGTAGAAGAAGATATATGAACATTTATAGAAATTATATTATCTCTGAGAGTCTGACATCACCTATCTTAAATCAAAATACACAAATATTGATTTTTTACAGTGTATATAAGGGAAAAAAACATACTTCAAAGGTCTGGCAAGAACCCTTTGACCAATGGTAACAAAGCTTGTTTCCTGATTTGACATAAACCAAGCCAAAGAAGAAACACTGCACCACAAATTTAAAAACATATATCAGAAAAAATTCATAATGCCTTTTCTAAATGTTGGAAACAGATTATTTCTCTAATGGAAAGGAGAAAAAAATCTATAGTTAAAATTAAAAATAAAAGCATTTGTTCAACCTTCCGGTAAAAATATGTTCACGAACACCTAAAATCGAAGGTGGACGCACTCCATGATCCTCATTAAATTCTTCTAGAAGATTACGCATTTTGAAAGCTTCTTCCAAGTAATTGTCCTATAAGAATTTGGTACAATAAATAAGTAAAATTGGATAAAAAGTCTATGTTGGAACTTCGACAAATAAAAATTCTCGTGTTATACCTGATTCATGTCAATTGCTTGAAGAGCTTCTCCTCGAGTAAAAACTACAGCATGGTTCTGATTTTCAGGCTTTCCTTCTCCTAATTTAGCTGGACCCGGCAATTTTATACGATAGATTTCCTTTAGAGGAGATACAAAACCAATCAGCTTATGGACTACAAAATGCCATGATGTCTATAATGTTCAGAGGTCAAAGGATAATTACCTGGTCAAGATTATCAACAGCCTTCACCAATACAGAATAATATACTTTTTGTGCCTTTACGCTTTCTGTTTCTTCAACTTCATCAATATATGCTACACGAAGAGAGGGATGGCTACAAATGAAGCAATGGAATTAGAGTGTTGAATAAAATGAACTCAGGGAAAATTTCAAGATTTTCAATTGCAAAACACCATCGTCTTTATCACACCAAATACATACTTAACCATCAAATTCAGAATGTCCGTGGCACGACGATCTCCACTCCGTTTCTGATTTCCATAGTTCTGACAGGTAGCAACATAAGTAAATTTCATGTCAGCCATTGCCTCTAATTGAGCACTTAAGGATCTCTGACTTCTCTTTTCTTCCTCAGATGGAATTGTGATAGCCTTGTAACCTTCCAGTATCTCTGTTCACATGAGGAAGCATAAGTATCTCCGAAACACAAGTACTTTACCAGACACTAGGCTGCATCTTGAGAAAGCATTTAAATATTATTGCAAGCTGAGGCCTCAAATACAAAGGCACCAAAATGACAAGCTTCATACATGGTTTGCTTACTCGAGCATGAGTAAGAGGTATTCACTCAATCTTTTAGACTAAATTTGCGATTTATGTTGACTTCTCAGTTTTAATTTCTAGAGACTCTACACTATATTAAACTTTTCCATGAACAAACTGAGGTATTCCACTAAAATTTTAACCACAGACTTATTAAGATTCAATATGCAGTATATTCATGAGCTTAATCATTTGTTTCTTCTTTCTAATCTCTTCACTTGTGAGTTAAAGAACCATGCTTGTTTAAACTAGCCTAGAAGAACATGTGAGAAGTTTTCATTTTTTGATGAATAAAACACAATTTAAAATTTTACGAGTAAATGATAAAGGCAAAAAAGTAGTATGGTTGAAAAAAACTAGAGAAAAAGCCTATGGTTTCTATAGAGCTAAAGGATAAGTCTTTTTTGCACTCTAATAATAACACAATTTTCGTTTTGAAACCTTTTAGCAAGTCCTGATGCATTTTGTTTCTTTCTCCTCTCAAGGATGTAGGTATTCTTTTTGGTCCTGTATCATTTATGATTTATCATTATTATAGTTTTTCAGCTGAAAAATGAATCAGGATATCTAATCATACTATTTTGTCCTTACCTAAAAAACCTAACATGATCAAAATCAGTGATATCATGGAGTGCAGAATAGTTGATTGTATTTTCAACAGCCTTTGAAGATATAACCCATTGTACTTTGATTCATTAAATAAATTCATTCTTTTTTATTGAAAAATAGGAGGCTGAACCAATAAAAACTTATTTTCTGATTCAACTCAGGAGTTGAAATCCACATCCAACAAGCTTTTTATCCATTCTGCAGGGAATTAGTGAAAAAGGAAAATCGGAATGTTTTGTTGCAAATGTTATGTACTTTTAGCATTCATACTGTCAATCAATTTTCTCAAGAAGCTCAACAGTGAGGTACTGGAGATGTTTTTCTCACACGTCAATTTACCTTTTTCATCAGCCATGTCAAGGAAAGCCTGAAGCTTCAAAGCCCGTCTGTAGTACATCATCCCTCTAACTGCAATATATATTTTCATTAGTAACGGTAAAAATATGATAAGAATTCAAAAAAGAAAATAATGCACTGATCACCTGTCCTGCACAAAGTTTGTCCTCTTAAGGAGACCCAATGGCGAAGCTGCAATATGTTTTCATCATTTTCCCACACCTCACTCTCTTTCTTACAATTGAGTCGCTCCATGAAGTTATTCCACTCATCTAACAAAGTCAATCACACCAATTTTATTGACACTAACTGAATAGATGTTACCATTATTATATACAATTTCACTATGAAAGTTTGCAATTTTACAAACCTGGGAATATCTTTTGCAAGTAGTATATGATTGATACACCATCTTCATTGTCCATCTCAAGGTCAGCTTTAGAATAGACTGTCTCCTCACTGTAATACGGAGTCAGGACACTGTCCATGGAAAAAGATTTTAATTATGTGAACACACTTCAATTCAAATGGCTCAAATCTTGAAAGTAATATAAGATAGTCCATCAAATAACTCAAATTTAATGTATATGTCTCAAATCTTCAACTTCAACTTTCCACATAAAGAATTGAGCTCAGATTGATTCTATGAGTAAGTTTAATGCTCTTGGGCAGGATCTCAGTTCCAACTATTATCTTCTCCAAAACAAATCAACATATAGTAATAACATCTATTCTCTCGTGTGAAGGAAGTACAAATCAGACCTGAATGAAAGCATTTTGCGGACTGTAGGAGCACGTGGCATATCCATAAACAGCGAGTTTGAGAAGAATGCAATCCTTCTACGGGCTTCAAGGTTTGTTGGTACATCAACAGCTGATTCCTTTACTGTCAAGAGAAGATGAAGGCGCCTTATCTAGCATGAAAGAAGTAGAAACAAGTATCAATTGCTGCAGAACTCGGAAGGCGCAGCATTATTATATTCAATCATAATTGTTGCAGCAAATGCAGATTATTCTATATGTATTTGTACCTGTTCTTCCCATTGTGCTGTAACCACAGGAGGGAACACTATAGCAGGTTTTGCATCAGTACCATTAAACAGCTGCCTTCCAGACTCTTTGTTACTATTTCCAAGTTCCACCAGTTCACTGATTGTATGATACATGTACAAAGGAAGCACAGTTAGCTTTATTGCAAGAACAAACAGTTATACTAAAATTTGATGCATACTACTCCAATTAGATTGCAATGAAGTTTACCCACCGAATCTCATGCACCATCATATCACGTGTAACTACTTCTAACATGTCTAGTAGCAACAATACCACACTATCTTTCTTGGATGGATCAGCATCTTTCTGCAACATGAAATGAAGGGGTGAGTTTCTAGTACCTATTGATGAAGCACAAATGAGCAGATGGATACTTCATCTATAAATAATTTTATCGAATGACTCACCAAGATCCCTACAAGCTCCACAACTTTCTTGCAAAGGGCTGGTAAAGGACCCATTCTGAAATTTGCAAGGAATGTATTCTTACTAATGTTACTCTCAATTTCTTTAATGATGATGCCGATTATCCTGTTATAGTAGACCAGCAATTAGAAATCCTGCAGTGAAACTATCATCTTAGAACAAGGGAAAATGTTCATCCTTCTCCAATGACACATGGTGCTTCCTTTTTTTTTTTGTCCGAATTGTACCCCATCCCAGCTCGCCCATATTGTAAACCAAACCTCCCCAAGCCCAAATGTGAGCATGATTAGAACCTAGGACCTATTGCACAACTGTAAGGGACATTGCTAGCTGGACTAGCTAGCAATCACAATGACATAGGTGATTGGAGATACAAATATCATAATTGAGCTTGAAGATCGGACAATTTTTTTTTTTTAAAAAAAGGACATAATATGAAATGTAACAAGTAGAAAAATCATATATAAGAAATACAAGAGCTCACATACAAAAATAAAACTAAAGAAAGGCGAAGAAAAAGCTAGAAGTAGGATAACAATATTCATTAGGTTCATAACATGCTTATCTACTAATCTCAAGGAACGGGGGTCTTGGGGTTGATGGAAGTAGAAAATATAAAAATGATTATCAGCTGGAATCCAGAGCCGTAAAGAAGGCATGCAGTAGCATGATATAAAAAAGTTTGAGAAAATGATGTAATTCTCTAAATATTGCAGCTTCTTTGTCTTATAAAAACTTACTAAGTTCAGTTTTAAATATGAATGGCCAAATGCCAATAACAACCTTTTCTCATTTTCTCCAGCTACCAAAGCCTTCAGCACAAGTTTAAAAGACTCATAGCATTCAATCACGGCACATTTCATGTATTCATCCGTGCATATGCGCTTCCAAAGGTCAGTGTCCTTCTTTTGAAATTGAGCTGCCATATCCAATGCGATTGGGATCTGTGAAGGTTGACAAACACAGTCAATACAAGAGGAAAACAACAACAAATCAGCAATATACAATATCAAGAATTTGGAAGATATTACACAGACCTTGCTTGCAAGCAAAAAGGGTGGCCACTGAATTATTTTAAGGCTAGGATCTGACGTATAAGGAACTAGCAACAGATCCATCTCCCTGAATCAGAGAGATACTCAATTTAGTTTTGACTACATGGGGAGTAAAAAAGTAATAGACTGAAGAAAACAAGAATATATTGTGGTGGGGAGCCTTTCCTGTCACTTATCAAATCTTCTTCACGGAAACTACAAATTACTTCATTCCACAACTGGGCAAATTTTGCAGCTTCACTTCTCTTGCTTGCCGAAACCTGCACCAGCATAGAAAATTTTAAGAACATGACTCTATTCATCTCAAGCGTAAATAATTAAAAAAAAAATGATTTCAAAGGTATGAGAAGAACCTCACTAAACTTCTTCGAAAAGGAGAATCCTCTTTTCCGTGACTTCTCCGAAGGCACCAAATATGTATTAAACGCACCAGGTAAGGATTGGAACCGTGACCTCAGCATGCCCAGAGTTCGTATCTATATTAAGGACATGAGTTATTATGGGGGACAAAGTCTAGTTACAGGTTAGATAAATTAAGGAGTCCAGCCAAATATATCCTATCAGTGACACCTTCACACAACACCGAGTTTTCCATTGCAACAAGCAAATCAGAAGTTCGATGAAAAACAAAAAGTGAAATATTATTCTCAATTGAGCTAAGGATTCCTAACTGAAGGTCGAACTCGAGACAAAGAATATAATAGACAGAAAGTAGACAAGCCAAGCTAACGGCATTAGATTTCCAAGATGCATCAGTACACCTCTTAACATAGGCTCAAATAGAGTTTCCAAATCAAGCATGATAAACAGCAAGATCCCAAAATTAGTCTAGATTCAGCAAAGATGTTATGCTAACTCTTCAAATAGTAACATTCAAAATCATAAGATGAATCATCTGTTACAACTGATGATGATAATTTAAAAGGATTACCTCTCCTAGGCGATCAAAGGCACCAATAACGCCACCAACCAAAGTCGAGAAAATAGAATACCAAATTTGAGTGTCCATAAAATAAACCTTCATTAAATTAAAAAATGATAAGATTACCGGAAATATAAGAAGATGCCTATGTAAACCGACTCGTTTGGAAATTATTAAAACAAGACATAGGAATTAAAATTAAGGCATACCAAAATTATCGGAAACCACAGTGCTACAACTGCTCCAAAGTTGTTATTAGCTAAATTCACAAGAGAAACATTAATTATATACTAGATAAGTTAGCTGAAATGGAAAGATTATGGTCAATAGAAACCAAATACCATTGGGAAAAAGTTCATGCCATGCATATCTAACACGACGAATATTCATTATATCTTTTGTTGGCTTCACTAAAGGTCTTATCTGGCAAAAATGATAGACGAAAGCATTAAAAGTGAACCAAACTGGGATCAGTATCTGACTCATGAAGAAAAATAACACATCAAAACTGAATTTACCTGTACAAAAAAGCTGAATGCAAATTTGGAGCACAAAAGTAGCACCCAGAAAAGAGTATACCTGAAATTAGAAAAAGTATTTGAACATTGAACCACCTTTCAGACAAATTTAAAAGTGAAAATCCATATTTGTACTCACTTCAGAAGAGCAAATTGACTTTCATGCATTCCCCTTCCCACATAAATCCTCGGCTGCAGCAAGTAAATAGTTTCTTTTAGCAGATAAAACAACCATTGGTAATAGCTTAAAGATGAAGATAGATATTTTAAAAGAGCACAGAATTTTTATCTCAAAAAATTGTGCACAACAATAGTAAACTTAAATGAAAGAATGTTTTCCAAAATGTGGCTATTTCAGGATATATTTTATGTAATTCTAAAAATTGAAAAAAGATATGTATAAACTCTTATTAAGAAGAGAAATGGTAGCACAGTTCTTCTGAGGACAGATCTACTTTATTATTATCATTGAAATGTTTCTAAATATTTTTAAAATATATTGAGTGCAGCTACATATTGTGCATCAATAAGATAAACCATGCAAAGGCTCACGTGCTAGCTCAATTTGAAGATTTTTCTCAAAAATAGTTCGCTGTACAGTGTAGCATAATCCATTATAATCAAAATCCTCTATCAGGCAAATCCTGTTTTAAATTCCAATATCATGGTTCTCATTTTTTTTTAATAACTGTGTAATGTATTACTTGGAAACTCAAATTCTGTCAGCATGATAAAACATTTAACGCAACATAGAAGTTTTACAAGTGTGTGCAAAGTAATTTAGTTGAGTGTGTGACTCGGAAAAGGTCCATTTAGTTAAGACAAGAAATACATGTTTTCTGATACAAGTATTTTGAGTCCAGAAATTTCATCCTATTATCATGCCAAAGCGAATATCCAATGACTCTTATTTATTTGTTAAGAGAGCTCTCATATCCCTTTCTTTCTATTTCATATAGAATTGATCTATCCTTTTATTTCTATTCTCCTTTTTCTTTTAAAAAAATAAATTATGTCAGAATAGAGGAAACGATTGGCTTAAAGAGGCATTGCTTTGTAAATTGTAAATGTTAAAGAGGAATTGCTTTGTAAATTGTAAGTGTTAGGTAATGGATTAGGCCTAAAAGGTTAAACATGTATATAACGACCCAAAGAATAGTAATAAGCTCTAATGTACCCCTCCATGTTTAAAGACCAAGGGGCTGATCACATGAACCAAGCTAAATCCAAATTTTGATCAAGTGGGAGTCTCGAAACCAGAACCTCCTCATAAAAGTGGCTTTGACATGTTAAGTGGCCGCTAAACCAAAAAACTAAAGCTTGTACTAAGAGTCCAAACAATAGTATTATGCTCTAACAGCCAATATAACTTCTGGTCCAATTAAATTCCTTTGTTTCAATAAAGTCTGCAGAAATGAGCAACATGCTTCTAGGGATACAAAATTATCCACGGATAGTGTAAAGATCCACTCCATTTACATTGGAGGCGGGAAGGGGATGGATACAATCCCCTTTTATTTTCAGGGATTGTGGGCATGTATTCAACAGTAAAGACAAACTTCAACAGAATATGATATTTAAATTTCAAGATGATAGAGGAGAGGAGAATAACAGGGCAGGTTGCATACCTGTGACCACCACAAGAGAAGCCTAATAATGTGCCAATCTGAGTTCTCAATCCAGCGTCGAAGCATAGGAAAAATGAACAAGATAGCTGCAAGTAAATTCGGTAGCAAATATAGTCCCACAGCCATTACATATAGAACAGGAATCCCATTTACTTGAGGAAGAAATCCCAATAGGTCTTTAATAGTTTTAGGGGCAAAAGTGACGGATTGCACATAAGTTATTGGAAGGATGACAGCCCAGGCAAGGCTAGTTATTATTTTTAGAATATTTCTCAATACATCAGTGAACTTCCACCTATGATATCCTGGAAAGTTCAGCACAAGGTCCAAGATACCTGAAAACAAATTGAAAAGGCAAGACTATTGATTAAAAGCTAAGTTAAATCGTATCATTCAGAACTGCTCAACTCAAGAAGACAGAGAACTTCAGTTTCACAATGTGCATTTTTTCTCATATAAATTCTCAAACCCAGCTAAAGAATCATCATGCATAAAGTTATTAATTACAGGTAAAAAAATATTAAACTACTTGGACAGTATGTATGTAGTGAAATAGCCACCAAATCATTCATGGTTTTGTCAAAGCATAATGACATGACTCAAAGCATTGAAAGTGGAAGGCTAAAAAATGTGGTCTTATTGTGATGGACAACCGAATAGGAAATCGCTTATTCTTCTGAATTTTCATTCCTTTCCGCTAAATCGCCCCTTTTCTTTTTTTTTTTTTTTCTTCCCTATCTTTTATTTCTTTTCTTGTCGTACATCACATTTTTTTTCTTTGCATAAGGTAGTCTCTGTTGTTACCAATGAATGAGAAACCAATATACGAAGCCAAATGCATATATCAAGTTAGTTAGAGAAATATGGTTGGTTTAATTAAACCAATTACAGTCCTTCAGAGTAATTAAATGGAACTATCTCATAAAGATTAATTAGAAATACAAACTGAGATGTTTTTTTTCCCAAAATGTGGTTTTGTTATTTTCCTTGATTTTTGTTTTTTTTTTTTTTTTTTTTTTTTGGTTTTAAATCTAAATAATGCTTATCATAGCAATATTCACAGAACAACGATATCCAAAAGTGCAAATTGGCTAACCATGGAAATCATACTTGTTCTACAATGTGAAATAATATCAATCATTCCAAATAAACAAATGCAGTGACAAGTGTAAAGATGAATTTTCTAATTTTCTAATTTACTGTTTTAGAATTAAGAATAATTTTGTCTAGCAGCTTTCGGTTTTTGTTGCTTCTTTTAAGTTGACATGATTTCAGAGATTACAAATTTATTTTCTTTTGATTTGTTTAAATAATTTTTTAACAGGGTAAAATACAGCAACTTCCAAGAATTGTACCATTTTCATAGACATCATGTTTCTTGAACTTTAAAGATAAGTGATTACTGTAACCACACATTTGTTAGAATTTTAGTGACCATGGCCTGTATGATAACTTCCAAAAAGATTGAGCAATCAATGGCACATGTTTCCAACACTATGTATAATGCTTCGACTTCAACCAAACAGTAAATAAGCAAGAATATCATACTTTGAAGGAGCCGAAGAACGGCTGCAGTAATGAAAATACTGGATAGGTAAAATAATGTTTTCTTCTGAAAGATCTCTATTGGTGAAACTCCTGTCCATGCAATAATAAACATTGCCTGAAACAGTTGAGATACTATAAATATTATTATTATGAACACAACCACCCTAAACCGTGATAACATTAGTATATGTTTGCCGCTATTGACTACCTGTAGACCCAGAATATAAAATGTCCACAATCGATCATAACTTCGAAAAATGTGCCAAAATGTTCGGGATTCAACAAAATTCGATTTTCCGGTGCATCGTGATTTTCCTTTAAAACCCTTCCTTCCCTGGAAAAGCAACAATAGTGAACACAACCAAAATATTAATTTGGATTTTATGTATCGACAACTCTGTAGACTATAAGAGTACCTCACGGGTTGATTTAAAAAAGTCACCATCATCACGCATGGGCCAACCAAGAGAGAAGCAATCAGATGACCTGAAGAGCATATAGCAAAACCAATTAACTCAAGTACAAAGAGATCCAAAATCAAACATCCTGGTTTTCAACTTGCACTGATATAGTAAGCTTATACGAACCAGAAATACTCATTCAGATCATCATAATTGCACCAATCAGTGTTAGAAGCTTTTCCATCTTTGCTCTTCTTGGCTTCCTAGAATATTTAAAGCACAAAAATACACTCAGAACAAATAAACTCACATTTTTTAGTACAGTGTCTGTTTGTGCTCATGCATACCTTATCAATTACACGGTAAATGGGTGTTATAACCTTCCGCAAAAATGCCTCATCATCCCCACCATAAGAAGGTTTAATGTTTTCTCCGGTAACAATGCTAACATTTCCAGCCAAAAGGCCATGGAGTTCATATGCCATCTGAATATACACCGAGGTATTACTCAAAAAGTAAAAGAAGTGTACTTCTATTAAGTAAAAACAAATCGGGTGATAAATTTAAAGAAGGGAATTCACTTAGACAATTAAAGGGTACTCACATTATGAAAAATATAGCACAGACATTCTGGCATGAAACGAACATTAGCTGCTTCACCCCATATGAGGAGATATAGACCCATGTATAGTATCTTTCTCTGTTGTATTTCTTGGGGTCCTTGAGGGAGCCTTTGTGGAGGAAATTTTATATTTTAGTCAAAAGTTTCAGGTCACAAATAAGAAGTTCAAGTTCAAACTGTTAAGAATGAACTCATTGAAAAGGTTCACAACAAAAATAGATGAAGAAAAATATCATATCTCACCGTAAACTGTGCTTGCGACCTAAAAATTTGCACCAAGTTTTGTAATTCTTAAAAAGCTTGTTCATAACTGCATCAACAGCTCGTTCATCAAGCTGCACATGAGAAATGTTCTTAGCCAGATCCCAAGCATTGGAAGATATATGCAGATAAGTTGATCATAAACATGGTGTTCAGAGGAGAATAAAATTGATTAGAAAGGAAAATTTAACAAGCTGTTATGGAAGTCACTGTCAAACTGAACATGTTGACATAATTTATCAAATATCGACTGCTCATAATCAGCACAGACATCCAAATTCAGCTCTAAATAATGAATTCAACACCAAATTTAACAACCAATATGTAACAAGATAAAACAAAGCAGAGAGTTTGGCAAATAGCCAAATACCTTGTTAAGGGGTTCAGGCTTGGGATGAAGCCTTATATGATTATTAGCAAGTAGCAAAATTAGATGCTCTCTCTGGTTCCTGACGTTGTCTCTCTGCATTCACAAAAATAAACTAAACTCATTAGTTACTTCTTCATGTCACACATTGATTGCAAGCTATAATACAATTACATCCTTTCTTGACTTATTTTTGGTCAACAACATACCTGGAACCCAAACATTGCCCTCAGCCAATCAAGAATGTCTAAATCTCCAGCTTTCTGCCTCTGTGGTTCAAATGCACCTGGCCAATTCAAGCCACGGGTGTTCCACAAGGCAGCCACAGCAGCCTTAACCTGGTATATAATTTAAGTGGCAAGTTAAACAAGGCAGCTAGAAATTGGATTAAACAATTAACAGCATTAGAAAACAGAATTTATGTATAAGAACATACACAATTACATTCAGTAATTATGCATACATACATATTATATAATTATTCTTAACGTCAAGAATTAACTTTTTTCATTAAGAGTTCACTAATGTTAATATTTTTTTTTTTGTGACTTGTAATGTTAAGAGTTATCATAGTTAACAGTTCATGTAAAATAATTACTCAAAAAAATATAATTCATTTTACTTATAACCGTTAGATAGCATTCAATGGTTAAGATTTGGTGTGGACACACAAAGAAAATCCCCACATCTACACATTGAAAGGAATATATTATGTACTTAGTTCTTATACACATACAAACATCAGATACAAATACCTCCTCAAGCTGCATGATAGATTGTGAAGCCCCAGCAGCATCCAGTGGAAGAATGTTGTATGGTGCATAGATTTCCTTCTTTTCTTGGACATCTCTAGCAGCTGCAATAATCTGCTCAGAATGACATATTTTGTAAGTAGCTTTATGCCATTAGATTGTCAATAATGTAAAGAAACTCACAAAAAATAAAATGAAGAAGATGAAGAAAAATAGAGAGACTTACCTCAGGAGCAACTTCCTCAACTTTCTCAGACTTATTAACAGCGCAAAGCACTTCGAAAAGCACCCCAGCTGTCTGGTAGGCTTTACCGAGTTGAGCTCTATCAAGAAATTGGAACCAACAATTCGATTAAAATGTTGTAAGGACACTTTGACACCAAACAGAAATTATATATATATATATATATATATATATATGCAAAATTGTTAGATTACCTGTCTGCCTGCTCCCCCTGGTCGAGTGCTCTAATATACTGTTCATAGTACTGCTGATAATAGCTCTCGATTTCTCGTGCATCAGTCTTTTTAATACGAGAAGCTAGACTGGATGCATTGTCCTGATTCAAATAGACAGATTTTTAATTTTTTTTTTATAAAGGCCATCATCATACGCCCAAGATGATATATGGAGATTTTCCCGGGCAAAGCTCAACCCCAGCTAGTTGGGGTTAAATAATAACAAAGAGCATGCGATTAAAAATTAAAAAGTGAAAATAATCCAAGAGAAAAGAACACGAATAAAGATCATTATCCAAAACAGATAAAGAATTTACTCAGATAATTTTAAAATATTAATTAATTAATTAACAGTTACCCTTTCTAATCTTTGCAATAGAGCTGTCTTGAACTGCCTTACTCCACGACCACTGGAACTCTGATCCAACCTATGAGCTTTCTCGAACGCATAGAACCGACCTTCAATTTCCCCCGAAGATAAAAACAAAACAAACAAACAAAAATACAGAAAACAATTTCAGGAAGCATCCGAAAACACAAAAATGAAAAAATATATATATAAAATCAATTAAGAGTTTAAATTAGATTATATCAACTTGAAATTAACACGTACATAAGTAATTTCAACAAGCATTCGAATTAATTAAGAAGCAATTTCAAGAAAACAGAAAAAGCAATTTCAAGAAGCATATTCGAAAACACAAAACTGCAAATATATAATTAAGAGATATCGAATGAATACGTACATAAGTAAGCTACACGAGGTCGTTCGCTCTCGATTTCAGTGGCAATGCGAAGGATGGGGGCAATGGAACCGAGTGACGAAGGCACGACCTCATTGTCGAAGACCTCCGTAGAGAAGGTGGTCATGGCGGCGCTCCTCGACGGTCGCCTCGTAAGGCCCGCATCCAGGGTCGACATTTCTACCTACTACTCAATCTCTTCGTTCTTTGAAGCGCGCCTTTCGCCTGTAGAATTTTTTTTTTTTTGTTGTTAAAATGAAAGAGAAAAATACAAGAAGAAGTTGGAATTCAGAGAGAGAGAGCGAGAGAGAGAGGGAGAGAGACGTGTGTGTGTGTTTGTGTGAAGATTTGTTGTAAACCTTGTCAAGGAAAGACGATAGGCAAAGTTTGTTCTGAGCATGTAGACAGAAATAAAATGAAGCCAATGGTCTAGAGAGAGGAACGCGCGCGGGAGGACGAGGAGACGTTTGATTCTTTGAACGCTTCTTTCGTGCTGTGTCTTATTTTGTCGTTTTCTTTCTATTTTTGCCTTCGTTTCCTTTCTTTCAAAACCGTTTTAACGTCTATCCGGGTGGGATCTCGTTGACTCTTTTTGACCTAGCTTGTCATATGTTTAATATTTGTTTCTTTTATATTTGAAAGAAATTATTTATAATTATTTTGTCTTTTTTCTTCCACCGCCCTGAAAGTATCATCGTTTTGAAAAGCTTGGTTAATTACTTAATTATTAGTCTTGAGATTTGTATAATTTTTTTTAAAAAAAAAATTATTAACAATATAATTTCTATATTATAGCTAAACCCGATATAATATATAAGGTTATTTTTAAACAATTGTTTTTTTTTTTTTATATAATTCACATTACCTATATATGTATTAGTATTAGCCAGCTAAATCATATGTCATAAAAATACAAATGTCATAACAATTTATATAAAATATCTAATTTATTTTTCTTATAATTCACATTAAAAACTTTCGTAGTATTAACGGGATATTATTGATTTAGTCCCTATATTTTTTTAAATTATTTATATTTTACTCATTCATTCTTTTTCCTCTGGATTGATCCCTGTGTTTTTAAAATTCACTCAATTTGATCCCTTTGATTAGATTTTTAACGATCAACCCAAACAGACAAATTAAATTGATCATTTTACCCTCAACTTAAAGCAAATAACCATTTCACTACTAATTTTCTTATTTAAAAATATTAAAATAATAAATAATAAATATTTACAAAAATTAAAATTTACCCTTCTTATTAATAAAAATTAAATGTGAAAACAAAACAACAAAAAAGAAAAAAAAAAGATATGGATTTTTTTGAATTTGGAAATAAAACCCTAAATTCATCTCTTCATCAACATCATCATCAACACACCACTAGACAAATCACCCAAACATCATCTCCAAACCCATTCATCTCTTCACCAATATCATCATCAACACATCACTGCACAAATCACTCAAACATCCAAATCCAATCAAGTCACCCTCTCCAAACACCCAACAACCAAAACCACTCAAAACCCCTCCACGAAATCAATCAATCTTAGTTGCCCCTCCCACCACTGATTGGTGTTCTAATCCGGACAACTTTAGAAAAAAAGCAGCGACGATGACAACGTTGATCAGAAGAGACGCAACTAGAAGTCGACTGGTTTGATCTAGGTTCGGTTATCGATCTAGGTTCGATCGTGTTCATCTCTCTCTTATCATCCTTTTTGTTTGATGAGGATTCACTTCGGTTCGTGGGTTTGGTTTCGATTTGGGTTTCAATTGGTGGTAGCGATGGTTTTGGTTGATTTGGGTTCTAGTGATGGTGGTGTTTTGGTTTCTGATTTGGGTATCGGTTGGTGGTAGTAGTTGTTTGGGTCGATTTTGGTTTGGTTTCGATATTGGTTTCGGTTAGTAGTAATGGTGTTTTGGTAGTGGTTAAGGAGTTTGTGATGGTGATCTGGTGATAATGGTCTGGAGGTTGATTGGAGGTGGTGTTTTTATTATGTATTTGGTTTGTGTTTGATGATGGTTATTAGGAAGATTTGTTTGTTAATGAGGGTTAAAGGTTGAATGTAGATGGTGATGGAATTGGAAGGTTGGTGATGATGATTCATGATATTTTTTTTCATTGTTTTTTTAATGAATGGTTTCTTTTTATTAAATGTTTATTTTTATATTAAAAATACTAAATTTAAGGAATAAAACTGAATTTTAAACCATTTCAATATATATATATATATATATATATATATATATATATATATACAACAATACGTTTTTTTGATTAATTTAACTCACTAAAATGTTTTTATTTTTTAATTTTTGTTTTATCAGTAATTTTTTAATGGGTTTTTAGCAAAAATACCCTATTTTAGGGGACCAATTGCAAATCTGCCCTAAAATTAAAATCAATTGCAAAAATACCCTGAAATGACCTTGATACCCTTGAGTTAAAAAAAACAATTTCACTCTCTATTGCCCTATCCATCCAAAAACCTCCTACTAGTACTACTCATCCCGAAATCTGAATCCCATCTTGTGGTTACAGCCACCGTCTTCAACTTTGCCACGGTTTCCAGCCACATTCGTCGTCGCCGTAACTAGCAACAACAAAGTCTTCGTCTCATCATGTTCATTACAACAACAACTCGTCGTGGCAACGTCTTCGTCGGAGAGTTGCCGAAAAGCCACCTAGCAGGCACGCTGACGCCGTTGTGGTCATTTATCGTCACCATCCGTCTTCTTTTGTCAGCCTCCTCATTCCGACGCTGTGATACATCGCCGATTTGGGTGCCATTTTAGGTATTTTGAGTTTGAACCCTAACATTTAGGTTTATGGTTTTGAGTTGAAATTGATTAATGGGTTTTCAATTTTTGAGTTAGATTTGCTTGATTTAGGGGAATCATTGTAGAAATTGTGTTAAATTTTGAAGAAATTTGAAGAAATTTGGGTGATTACTCCCAAATGACGGACTTTGGGATGAGGTGACCTGATATCGAGTCACCCCTACCCGAATCTCCTTCCCTTGTTTTGTCAAGTTTGTTACTCAGATGTTGAAAGCATCATTTCCACCTTCGTTTAAATGGGTTTGTTTGGATGTTTTGAATGTTAGATGTGGTGATATTTTATTTCTTGATTTTGAGATGTAGTTAAATGGTATAAGTTTATACAGTGTGTTGATTGGTTTGCTTTCATAGGTTCCAAGTCTGATGGATCTGGTAAACAGATGAGGGGAGTTGCCTATCCTATTTGTACAGTCCATTTACAGGTTTGAAATCTTTGTCCACTGTTAGGAAATTAAACATGTAATTTATAAAGTTATCATTTTGATTATGAGAATTGTTGCAGGTCCAGGTTCTGAGACGATTAAGTTTGGGGTTTGCCAGCACCCATTCCTTGTGAGTGCTCATTGATTGATCTCACATGCGCTATGGAGACATCTCCAATCAAATGCCTCTCTCTAGTAGTTCTGGTCTACTTATTCATCTGTTGGTTGTTAATGAATTGGATTAGCTTGTATATCATCTATTCAATACATTTTCTAGTAGCATGGGAGGTAGTTGGAGAAGATAGAAATACCCTAGCAGAAACTGTTTGCAGAGCTATATTAAAGTAAAAGGAAAATGAAGACTGTAGGATTTATTCAACAAAGTTTTGGATTCAAGAATGTTAGTCTGATGTTAATTAATAGAAGTTGTTTGTTAAGTTGTAGTAAACAAGTTTGCTTTTGTAGAAATCAGATTGTATATATATACAGAATACTTGTTGCCTATTTAGTTAAGATTTTAATAAAAGTTTACTATTCACTTTTAAAAGATTGATGGTTACTTTTTCTCTGAAACTTTCGTAGTGATTTTCTCGATATAATCACTATCTCAATAAATTTTGCTCTAAATCCATCGGGTTAGGGGTGATCCGATATTGGGGTATTAATTTTTACATAGTTAAAAAGTAGAGAAAAAGCATTGGTTGACCCAATGGTTTTTACATAGTTAAAAACTAGTGAAAAAAGGCATCGGGTCAGTCTAATATGACATCGGGTCACCCCAATCTAATACAAAAAATCATCGGGTCACCCTGACTCGATGATTTTTTCCATCGCTTTGGGGTGACCTGATGTTGAGGTCAGGCTGACCCGATGGTTTTGATGTGGTTAAAAACCAGAGAAAAATAGCATTAGGTTAGCCTGACCTGACACTTTTTTCCATACTTTTAATACCTTTTTCGAATTAAAAAAAAAGAATGCAATTGTAATACATGTTTTTTCACGGTTTGATTAGTTTGTTGGTGAATTCTTAGTTGATAGTTGATAATTGATAAATTTAATAAATAAAGTTAATAAATGGGATGAAGAGAAGTTAATTAGTTAAGAGTGAGGGTATTTTAGTAGTCTTACAGTTTTTCTATAAATTATTTGGTTTTAGGGTAGATTTACAATTCAACCCCTAAATTAGGGCAGTTTTGTTTAAAACCCTTTGCTTTTAATTATAACCGCAAGACGCGTTTGTCAATGATTTTAGCTTTTGAAAATATGAAAATCAACAACTATATATTGAATCAAAAAGAAAAACTACTGATCAAGAATCATCAACTACATAAGGAATGTTAACAACATTTTATATATAAGGTATATGATATAATGCCATGTAGACCCAATCTATATAATGTCCAAACCTACTTCATGGATGAGAAGGCCTTAGCCATTTTATAGATGACAACAATTTCCATTATATATTTTCCCTATTAATGAAGAAAATAATAACAGTATATATTCTAACTAGGATGGCAACCCAAGGTGTGCCTCTAGCTTGGTACATCCACTAGTGCAGTAAGCGCAGAATCCGAAAGCTGTAGCCTCTATTGGATTATTGGAAGACAATGAAGCCATTAAAAATATCAACATAATTGGCAACAAGAAGATGAAAAGCTGAAAGTTAATAGTTCTGAGTTGCAACTGAGGTTACTATACCTTGTAGCCTGTGTACTGAGAAAGCCAGAGTAAGAGCAAAACTGCAGAAAACTGCCAGTAATGGCGGCAGCACCGCGGAGACAGAGGCCAAGGTCTGTCCTGACCAGCCCTGCTTCCACTCTGGACCTCTTCTCGTTGTGTAGAACCAATCCAATCCATTGATTTATCTATATTTTTGCTCTGGACACACACACACACACACACACACACATATATATATAAGAAGTTAGAAGGCTATAAATTATGCTTTGATGCAAGGTTTGCTTTGGCATAAATGATCATAATTCCAGTGACCTCATAAATGATCTCAATCAATTCTAGTGACACGGTATACCTTATCTAATAATTGATCATAATTTGCATCTCTTGAAAAATCATACGTCTTCGCTCTTTAACCTTCATACCAATATTGACCATGATGACTTTTCTATTTCCCACCCCAATTCAAAATCAATTGCCCACTTGTCATCTTCAATCCTGGGAAAAAAACAAATATAATAAAGTGCTAAACATCAGTATTATTTGAAAGAAATTAGATAAGATTGTCTAAACTATGTTTCGAAAAAAAATACATTAAAGCCTCGGGACGGGGTGGCCCGATGCCGGGTCACCCCGTCCCGAGGATTTAAAGCCTCGGGAAGGGGTGACCCGATGTCGGGTCACCCCGTCCGGAGGATCTTTCCGTGTCTTGGAAAAATCCTCGGGAGGAGGTGACCCGACATCGGGTCGCCCCGTCCCTAGGATTTAAAGCCTCGGGAAGGGGTGACCCGATGTCGGGTCACCCCATCCCGAAGATTTAAATCGTCGGGACGGGGAGACCCGATGTCTAGTCACCCCATCCCGAGGAATTTTTCAAGACTTTGAAAAAACCTCAGGACGAGGTGACCCGACGTCGGGTCACCCTGTCCTGGACATTTTTTTCAAACAATAAAAATGTTCGGTTCGGTTCAACCATTGAAAGTAAAAAAAATGGAAAGAAAAAAACTTCAAGAGCATTTCAAAACTCTCAAAATAAAGCTTATGAGGCTGAAAACATAATTTTAAAATGCAATACATACCTTTCAATTACTTTAATATAATATCTCCAATGATTTAAAAACCTAAAATTGAAAAACAAATATATGAGAAATAAAGTGTTATAGTGTAGGAAAATTGTTAGATAGTATTTAGTTTATTTGTTTGATAAGTTAGTTGGAAAATGGTTGGTAAAAGTAATAAAAAGGATAATAAATGTGGTTAGTGATAAATGACGGTATTTTGGGAAGAGTATGGTAGTTTTGCAATTGATTTAGATTTTATGGTAGATTTGCTTTTAAGCCCCTAAAATAGGGCATTTTTGCTAAAAACCCTTTTTTAATTTATATTTATAATATTAATTTTAATAGTATTACATAAATATTTATTTTTCCATTGATTTTTGTGTTGCCTTGTGGCATTTCTTTGGTTAAAGATAAAAACATCCTTCAAACCGTTAAAGTTGAGTAATGGTGGACTAACATAAGGATCAAATTGAGTGGTTTTTTATAATATAGGGATCAAACCAGTAAAAAATGAATAAGTGGATAAAAAATAGATAATTCAAAAAAATATAGAGATTAAATCAATAATATCCCTAGTGTTAACAAGTAGAGTGGTAGGTTTGAAGTACCAAATTTTCTATCATAGATCTACTTCAATTTATATTTTTTACGGTTTTTAGCGAAAATACCTTATTTTAGGGAGGCAATTATAAATCTACCATAAAATTAAAATCAATTACAAAAATACCTCAAAATGACCTCAATACCCTTCAGTAAAAAAAAAAACATTTTTCACTCTCTAATACACTAACCTCTCAAACCTCCTGCCCACTCATCCCGAATCCCACCTCAAAGTTTTTCCATTGCAAATCTAATGTGAGTTTTAATTTGAATTATTTTGAGTTTTAAGTTGAACTCTAATATTTAGGTTTATGATTGTGAGTTGAAATTTATTAATGAGTTTTCAAATTTTGAGTTAGATTGATATGATTGAAGAGAATTATTATAAAACTTTTTTGTGAAAATGAACAAAGTTGAAGAAATTTGAGAGAAAAGAAGCTTCGAGATAAGATGACTCGATACTAGGACACCCTGTCCCGAGGTAAAAAAGCTTTAGGCCATGATAACCTAATATCGGGTCACCTTGTCCTAGGGAAAAAACGCTTCGGGACAAGATGACCCTGCATCGGGTCACCCTGTCCCGAAACTTATTTTTCCTTGGGACACCCTGTCCTGAAGCAAAAATGCCTCGGGACAGAGTGACCCGATACCAAATAACCATGTCCCGAAGCTTTTTTCCATGATAAAAAATCTTCGGGTCAGGATGACCTGGCATCTAGTCACCCTATCCCGAAACTTTTTTTTCCTTGGGACAAGGTGACCCAACCCTATCCTAAGATTTTTGCTTCCTTGGGACTGGGTATTCCGACCTTGTCCCGAAACTCTTTTCTCCCAAGTTTCTTTAAAATTATTCAAATTTCACACAATTTCCATAATAATTCTCCCCAATCATACAAATCTAAGTTAAAATTTGAAAACCCATTAATCAATTTCAACTCACAACCATAAACATAAATGTTGGGGTTCAAATTAAAACTTAAACAATTCAAAACTAAAGATCAAAACATTTCGAATAAAAACTCACAACAATTCAGGTTTGTGGTGCACCAAGTTTTGGAGTGGGATTAAGGATGGAGTGAGATCGAGATGGGTGGGCATGAGGTTTGGGAGGATAGTGCATTAGAGAGTGAAAATGGTGTTTTTTTAGTAAAGGGTATTGAGGTCATTTCAAGATATTTTACAATTGATTTTGATTTCAAGATAGATTTACAATTCCCTAAAATAGATATTTTTGTTAAAAACCCATATTTTTGTAGTAGATAAAAAAAAAGAAATTCAAAAATAACCACAACTATTATGAAAATTTTGTTTTTAACCACATACGAAAATTTATTTGTTAATAGCCATTTTAAAAAAAAATCAGTATATTTCCGTAAAGTACAAAAATACCCCTGGATTTGATTTTTCTTTTGTTGACGTCGATTTCTGGATTATGTCAGAAAAGCCAACAAGGATTGGATTTCAGCTATTGATTCAAAGCGAGAGAGATTCAGAGAGAGTAACGAAGACAAGTTTTACGTGGTTAAACTCCGATGACCGGAGAAACGTCCACAGGTGGTTGAAGGATCAACTAAGCCAAAATCCACTATGAAAATATCATATTTACAAGCTCTCGATCTCTCTTTTTTCTCTCTATATTTGCTATGATTGATGTATGCTATATTGCCTATATCTTTTGGAACCAGATTATGGGTCTATTTACATGTTTATAGAACCATAATCTGTTTTGTACAAGTAATACAAGATCTTTGTATTTAATTGTGATTCGGTTACTTGCTTTAGGTTGATTTCTCTTCTTTCCTGTTCGAAGTCTCTTATGGAAATCGAGTGAGATTCTAGTAGTGCAGTTTTATTTGGACTTGTTTCCTTATAAGAATGTAGTCTTTGTAGCGAAATCAAGTTGTTTCCTGATTGAGGATTCTTCTAGCTCAGTATTCTGTTCTCTTTGGGATTCTTCCTGATGGATATCTTTGCGTATTTAATGACTGAATCCGTGTGAATTAAGCACCAAGTTTCTTACTCGGGTCGCATTTATCCTGAGTAAGAATAACACTTGTTGGTCCCGAGTATCGCCGTTTAAGCCTGAGTATACGGTGCCTTTTTGTCTACCCCGAGTACTTTTAATTGATTTGGAGTAATTTAGTTGATCCCGAGTAGGTCTTGCCAAGCTACTGGTTTACTCGGGTTTTCTTCTCTTTAATGATGTCTCGTAGGATATTTCCTGAGTGCCCATTTGGGCGTCCACCTGGCTATTTTCTCCTTTCTGTCAATGACGTGTATATTTGGTAAAATTCACATATGACAATACCCCCTTAAAATATTTTTGCCGAGAAAATTTCATTTCGGGCAAGAGTATTTTAATCATCTTAATTTTTACTCGTCAGAATAGCCGTCTTGTCATAATGGCGTGTCTTAATGGTGACCATGTGGTTTCGATTCGCTTTATTACGCGAGATCTTAAATGATGGCGACGTTTTGAAGTTCTGATTGTCGAGGGCTACTTCCTGTTTTGACACGTGTCCCTCGTCTCTTCGTTTTTCAATATCATTTAAGAGATGATTTTTACGTCTTCTCAAACGCCGCATATGTCATTGAGTTTCATCATAAAAAATCCTAGGGTTTCGTGCCATCTCCTTTTTAAATTCTTCGCTGGGAGACATTGTTGGTTTATTCTCAACAATTTTCAGCAGAAATTTCTTTAAACCCAGATTTTTCTCTCCAGAAGTTCACGATTCTCCGTTTGCATCAATCTCAATTCAAGGTTAGTTTTAATGGGGCCGTAGTCTCATTTATCGACTCCAGTGATGAAGATGTAGCGGATAAGATTGCCCCGAGTGTTGGCACTGGTGCATCAGTAGATGCGGCCGCTTCAGAACCGAGTAGGGCTTCTTCTACCCCGGAAGTTGGAGATATGGGGGCTGAACCTTCGGGGGTTCCTTCTCCATCCTTAGAATCGAACAGGGCTTCTCCTGCACCCAAGTTTAGAAATCTGGGAGCTGAACCCTCGGGGGTTCCTTTATTACTTTCTCCTCAGGATATGCTACGGGAGATGTCCTTTGGTCGGGCTTTTATCAGGGAAGACCAATGAGCGGCTTTCGGGATGGTTCCCTGACCGAACGTCTCCAAAATGTTTTTAACGGTGCATCTTATGTAAGTTGAATCCGACTCCTCTATTGTTTTGCTTCTGTCAGATTTCTGAATATATCTCTTTGCAGATGGTGGCTGAATTCGCTGAGTTAGCTCAGACGCAACAACATCAAGCGGATCGAATAAGGCGTCTAGAAGCTCATCTGAAGGCGAGTGATGAGGGTCGTGCTCGAGCCGAGAAAGCTTACCAGCAGGAGGTCGGTTCTGTACAAATATTTGCCGACCATTGTCTGGCGAAGCAGGTTGAAGCCGAGGACAAGGCATCTCCAGCAGAGGAGAAGGTTGCATCACTTCAAAATCTTCTATCTTCTGCTGAAGAATCCATGCTCAAGGCCAAGCAGGAGGCGGAGCAGGCGAAGTCGGTGTATGACCAAAAAATCGAAGATCTGGAACGCCAAGTGCTGACAGTTGAATCCCTTTCCCGAGAGGTCAGGTTGGAACTTGAAGTCCAAAGGTTGGATCGTTTTAAAAGATCCCCTGCTTACGATGCCCTACTTCTTCGGGAATTTCAACATGGGCTAGTTTCGGCCGGCGAGTTCTTTAAAGTTAAGAATAGGGCGACTGAGAAGGCCCGAGCTAATTGGGAGCTGTCAATCAAACATTACGTGGACCGGTCCTTGGAATCTCTTTGGATTCAGATAAAGGAATGGAGAGCCTACTGCCGTAGTCAAGGCAAAGAGCCTCATCCCATGCATTTAGAGATTCCGTCCGAGCATTCTCTCTCGACCTTTTACGCAAGTCAAGAGTCGGTGGAGGGTGTAGTCCCGAACGTTCGGCCAGTCCTGGGTGAGGATTACAGCCAGTGGATGGATGATACTGTCGACGATATCACTTGACCGTCTAATGAGAGCCAGCTTCGTGAGTACAAGATGGTGTCAGATCCGAGTATTGGCAAAGGCTCAAAATCCTAGCAACTTTAATTTTGTAGAATTGTAGAAAATTCTGATTATTTTTTACTTCTACAGAACCATTCTTTGAACTGTAACCATTCTTTTAGGATCAATAAAATTCTATTTTATTTTGAATTGAATGATCCTGATCTGTTTATTGTTGATTGTTGCTGAGTGCTGTATTACACTGGCTGATGTTCGGGTAACTTAACCGAGTATCTTATTAAACCGGTTGTTACCCGAATGACTTCAATTGTCAAGTATCTTATTAAATTGGCTTCTTCGAGGTTCGGGTAACTTAACCGAGTATCTTATTAAACCGGTTGTTACCCGAATGACTTCAATTGCCAAGTATCTTATTAAACTGGCTCTTTATTATTAACCGAGTCATCTTGAAACAGGCAAGCTTACACTTGTGTTTCATATCCGGTTGCTACCCGAACATTACATCAAGGCTCACCATGATCATAAGTTCGAGTCCTTACGCAATATCAAGTATGTCTCCCCAGTTTTTATGCGCAAGGGTTTACCGAATCGTTGAGCTCTTTTTTAAAAAAAAATTGCTTCAACACAGCTACGCATTTCACCGAAATTTCTCCCGATAGCGTCCCGAGCATTTTTTCAGAGTCCGGTGCATCGAGTTTGCCTTTTTGCGAAGGTCATTTTGACCATGCTCGGCTGGCATGCTCCTACGAGCTTATCCGCCCATTCGGGCTTTGATGGTCCCGAGAATTCTATTTGCATGATCTTATTATCATGCTCTGCTTCCATATGTTCTTATTATCATATGCCTTCTTTTGGAAATCCCGAGCTAGATGCTATCCTTTCGGAAATTCCGAGTAGTTTTATTTATTACTGCAAAAAATCAATAAAGATTTAAATTACAGTTTAATATTTATCCTGACTAATATTGTCCTGACTAAAAAAAAGAATAAAATATTTAATATAAATATATATAGTTTAAGGATAGAAAATCTTCAGATATTGGGCATTGCATGGTCGGGGTAAAACCCCTCCATTGGGTCGAGCAATCAAATGAGCTCCATGGCCGACTTATCCCAAGATCTTGTATTCTTTAAGCGGATTGGTAAGGTCTTGCTTGATTTTTCCTCCCAGTTAGCCCCGATCTTGACCACCTTATCTGGTTCTTTTAATCACTTCAACTGGTTCTACTTTGGATTCATTTAAGTCCTCCATTGGATCCAACTTGAATGATAAGGATTCTTTACACTGATTTGGCTGCATTATGGTGCACACCTGTTCAGCATCATTCTTGCCTTTGTATACTGACAGGTTTGCTCTTCTGGCCATCTCTTGGGATCCCTTGACTATCCTGACCCCCTGGTCTGTCGGGAACTTGATTATTAATGCATAAATGGCGATTACAGCCCTTGTTTTATTTAGGAATGGCCGACCCAATAATGCATTATACGGCCAATTGTCTAAGTCAACTACCACGAAGTCGTGCAGGATAGTCCTCTGGCAAGGTGTTGATCTAATCTTCTCAGGCAGTTTTACCGTCCCGAGTGACCTGACTTCTATCCCTCCAAACCCCCTTAATGGAGTATGGAAAGGCTGTAAATCTTTTCGTTCTAACCTTAGCTGGTCATAGACGGCCACATTGAGGATGTCTACTGAACTCCCATTATCTATTAAAATTCTCTGGACTTCCCGATGGCCAATCCGGACACTTATAACCAAGGCGTCATTAGGCCGAACATCGACGCCATGGGAATCTGCCTCTGTAACGACTATCGGGTCCCATCCTTCCTTCACCCTTTTCGGGTTTGGCTCAACCGAGTTTACGTCAAAGTTATTCCTTGCTTCTATTGCTTCTCTGATTTTCTGAGTTCGTTCTCGGTTGCTTTTCCCGGTAGAGGGTCCTCCATATATCGTATGTATTACCTGATTGACCTCGGGACTGGGCCATTGATTTCGTCCAGAGTGATCTGCCTTAACTTCTTTCTTAGTTTCTGATTTCTCATCTTTTTTTAAGATTACATCCCGCAAGTGCCCTTCCCGAATAAGAGTCTCTATGTAATCTCTGAGCTGGAAACACTTTGAAGTCTCGTGCCCGGTTTCCTTGTGAAATCTGCAATACTTGGTTGCATCTCTCCGGACGAACTGAGATTGTCGCCGTGGTTCTTGCACCATATTATTTTCTTCCAAGATGGCTAAAATTTCTTCTTGTTTTTTCCGCAGAGGGGTGTAATTGGTATGTCTGCCTCGGTATTTCTCTGTGGACCGTTCGGCATTGAGCTCATTACCCCCATCCTTGTTTTTCTCCTTGCCGTTCCCTTTCAGCTTTTCCTTTTGATCCCTCTCTTTGGTTTCAACATCCTTCTGTTCGGGCTTTCCTCCGTGCATATAGCCCCCCCATGTAGCTAATTCTTCTTCTTCGGCCAGTGCGTATCCTCCTGCCTCATCCATCATGTCAGCATATCTAGTGTCGTGCTCTTCTCAAATCAAAGGATAGCCGTCCATTCTGTAAATTATTGATGAATGCAGCGATTATGGCTTCATCGTTTGCACTGCCAATCTCTGATACCCCTTGGCCGAATCTCCCTAGATATTTCTTCAGTGACTCATCTTTCCCTTATTTTATTTGAGCAAAATGAGCCACCGACTTTTTCCTGTGAATGTTACTCAGGAATTGCCTTGAGAAGCTCCTGCTTAATTCACTGAAACTCTTGATGCTTGCTGAAGGTAACCTTCCGAACCACCTCGACCCCATGTCTCCTAGAGTTTGTGGGAAGTTGGGACATAATAAGGGATCGTTGTGGGCATACTGGGCCATAGCGCTTTTATAGCGTCTCACGTGCTCTTTCGGGTCCGTGTCTTTCTTAAACAGCTCCACGTGCGGCATCCTAAACCTTTCTGGGAAAGGGGTCCGCAAGATTTCCTTGGTAAATGGGCTGTCTTAGTCGTTGTCAGATAAATCGTTATAGCCATAACGTCTGACCAAGGCATCCATTTGACACCTATTGTTCTCGACTTCTTGAGTTAGGCTCTGGATCATGACATCTCTGTCCCCCATCGGGCTTCATCGATGGTTGATCTGTTGGGTAACTGTCATTCTTTTTAGCTCTTCACTTTGATGCCGAGTTTCTCGCATAACTTTGTAATGACGTTTGTGATGAGGCCGATCGCTATCTTCTGATGACGACCGATCCCTGTGCTGGTCATATTTACGGTGTCTAGTGCGGACTGTTTGATTGTGGTCCAGCCTCTGGTGATGTTGTTCCTCTTCAAGAGTTTCCTGTCCAGCCGGGTTGATTGGGGAAGAGTTCCTTCTGGTTTCTGGCATAGTTATTCCTGGCCCAACCACCACCGAACGGAGCCTTGCGGGTGGAGAATTGGGAGTATGTGCTCCTGCAGCCAGTAAATCAATCCCTTCCCCTGCTGTGTCTGTAACCAATTGCTGGAGGGCCTCTTGGAAATGCATCGTAAGATCTCTGTTGGTTGGAGGAACTTGCTGGATCATTGCCAGGTGTGCAGGCTGGTTTTCTGTGTTTGCTGCAGGATCTTGTAACGTGTTGTCAACATGGAAATCGCCTGGTGATATTTGGCCATTCCCTGAACTGCTTCTACTTCTACTTCCTGCCATTGCTTTTAACAAGTTAGGAGGTTCAACCCCTCCTTCTAGCGCCAATTGTTGACGTCGATTTCTGGATTATGTCAGAAAAGCCAACAAGGATTGGATTTCTGCTATTGATTCAAAGAAAGAGAGATTCAGATAGAGTAACGAAGACAACTTTTACGTGGTAAAACTTCGATGACCGGAGAAACGTCCACGGGTGGTAAAAGGATCAACCAAGCCAAAATCCACTATAAAAATATGATGTTTACAAGCTCTCGATCTCTCTTTTTTCTCTCTGTATTTGCTATGATTGTTGCATGCTATATTGCCTATATCTTTTGGAACCCGATTATAGGTCTATTTATATGCTTATAGAACCCTAATCTGCTTTGTACAAGTAATACAAGATCTTTGTATTTAATTGTGATTCGGTTACTTGCTTGAGGTTGATTTGTCTTCTTTTCTGTTTCGGAGTCTCTTATGGAAATCGAGTGAGATTCTAGTAGTGCAGTTTTATTTGGATTTGTTTCCTTATAAGATTGTAGTCTTTGTAGCGAAATCAAGTTGTTTCCTGATTGAGGATTCTTCTAGCTCAGTATTCTGTTCTCTTTGGGATTCTTCCTGATGGATATCTTTACGTATTTAATGACTGAATCCGTGTGAATTAAGCACCAAGTTTCTTACTCGGGTCGCATTTATCCGGAGTAAGAATAACACTTGTTGGTCCCGAGTATCGCCGTTTAAGCTCGAGTAGAAGGTGCTTTTTTGTCTACCCTGAGTACTTTTAATTGATTTGGAGTAATTTAGTTGATCCCGAGTAGGTCTTGCCATGCTACTGTTTACCCGGGTTTTCTTCTCTTTAATGATGCCTCGTAGGATATTTCCTGAGTGCCCATTTGGGCGTCCACCTGGCTATTTTCTTTTTTCTGTCAATGACGTGTATGCTTGGTAAAATTCACATACGACATCTTTAAAACTGAAAGAAAACTTGAAATCATGACTAAAATCTGGAACCAAACTTGAAATCACGGCTAGGAACTTGAAACTTGAAATCTTATTTAAAAAAATTAAATTTTGAAACTTGAAATCTTGCTTAAATTGAAATGTTGAAACTTGAAATCTTGATTAAATTGAAAGTTAAAACTTGAAACTTGAAACTTGAAACTTGAAACTTGAAACTTAAAACTTGAAACTTGAAACTTGAAATATTCTGGGTTTTTGAGTTCTTCGTTTTCAAATTTTGAAACTTGAAATGTTGCTTAAATTGAAATATTGAAACTTGAAATGTTGAAACTTGAAATGTTGACTAAATTGAAATGTTCAAACTTGAAATGTTCTGGGTTTCTAATATTTCATTTTTTTCCTTTTTTTCAGCAGATCTAATCACCGGTGAAGGGGGAGCTCGACGGTGTTGCTGGACGGTCGTGAAGCCCATGCGACGGCACTTCGACAAGCCGTCGACGACATGTGAGAGAGAAAGGAAAGGAGAGAGAAAGAGATGTGAGTGAAAGAGAGAGAGAAAGGAAAGGAGAGAGAAAGAGATGTGAGTGAAAGAGAGAGAGAAAGAAGAGAAAGAAGAGAGAGAGCTACAGAGAGAGAGAGAGGAGGCCGACGACGGTTTGCCGGTGAGAGAGAGAAATCGGGGAGAGAGAGGAAAGGAGATAAAAAATGAGAGAAGAGAGAGAAAATGGTTGGGGATAGTTTTTATATGGAGGCATTCAAGTAATTTATCAAAAAAGTGGCTATTAACAAATAAATTTTCGTATGTAGTTAAAAACAAAATTTTCATAATAGTTATGGAGTTTTAACAAGTTCCACTACAAAAAATGGTCAATATCGGTTTGTGCAATTTTCCCTATTTTATTCTTATCTTTTGACCTTTTGTTTCTAATAATGGTCATTAGTTTACTCTCTTGCATGAAGATTCCATAATGTATACTGATTCAAAGTTTGTATAGTAGTCAAGAAAGTGCGGAACAATAACCAAAACCAGCGTAAGGCAAACAAATTATTTATAAAGTCTCCTTGAATTTCTACGAAAAAACTATTAGCATATTAAAATCTTGAAAAAACTGAGTTCTTATAAGTACATTGTTTCTTTATAAGAAAATCTACCAATAGAGGTCAATCATATAAGATGAAATGTATTATGTGCCTAATGAGTTCCTATTTAGATATGGCACCGGTTCGAATTGGATTGAAACCAACAGTTCCGGTTCTGGTTCGACCAGGCAGTTCCAACATATTAAAAAAAAAAAAAGGGTTGAAGCTTATCTGTTTATCTCTTCTTATCCTTCCTCTGTTCTTCACGATTTCCAGTTGATACCAAAGTACCAAAAATGCACACAAGAAATCACCAGTTAGTCAATCACAAATTTCACAAATTAACACAAAATTTTCCAATCGTTACAGTTTTGCCTTAGGATTTAGGAAAGACATAAAAGTTGGCTTTGATTTCTCTTTGAACTATTTCCAGATCCCCAATTTCAAAACCAAGCCCTGAATTGAAACTGTCTCTAAACCAAGCCCTAAATTGAAACCCTCTCAATTTCGAATTCAAGCCCTAAATTGAAACCCTCTCACCAGTCAAACACAGTCACACACACCATCGGTCCACCACAAACCCCCAATCTCATCTTTATCTCTCTCTCCCTCTGCCTCTCGATCGATCCAAGCATGAAACAAGAAGAAGAAGAAATATGAATAAGAAGAAAGACGAAGAAGAAATAAGAAGAAAGAAAAAGATGATGATCGATCAAAGGGAAACAGTGATGATGGTCGAAAGAAGAAGATGGTGAAAATGGTGATGGTGAACCGGTGGCAGGTGATTTGTGATTTGAGGTTGATTTTTGTGTTTGTGTGTGTGTGTGTGTGAGAGAGAGAGAGAGAGACAGATCAGAGATAGAATGTGATTTGAGTAAATCTGGTTCGGGGAGATTTAGGTTTGATATATGGGCATTGGGTATTGGATATCAGGGGTGTGCGGTTTGTTTGTTTTGGATTGAAGTTCCATATCAAAATCAATGTAGATCGGTTTGGTTATATTTTTACTCAACCTAAACCAATATGATTTTTAAAATTGATTCAAACCAAATCAAAAAAAGATTGGATCTGGTTTGGATTAATTTATCGGTTTAGATTTAAACTAAAAAATATTTTATTTTTTAATATTATATTACAAAAAATATTTTAAAAAAATAATTATAACATGAAATATTAATATTATATATATATAAGGAAGTATAAAAAAATCAAATGAACAATTACCAATTAAAGACATGTTTGATATCATTTATACTTTTAAAACCCTAATATATCTATCAATCAGAAGAATTGTATCAAAATAAATAAATAAACTATAAAAGCTTAAAGTGATCGATAAAAGTTATAAAATATGGACCGAATAGAAAACATAGGTGAATTTTATATTTTAATTTTACTTTCTAAAATATGTGGTTTGGTTTGGTTTGGGTTGGTGAATTATTTCACTCAACCCAAACCGAACTACTTTTAATCGGTTTGTCCAAAAGACAAACCAATCCACCCATTTTTTATATTTGTAATCGAACCAACCCAAACTTTATGGATTAGATTGGTCGGTTTGGTTCGGTTCGGTTTGACCGTTTTTTACACACCCCTATTGGATATAGCTGATACATATCGAGTAATTTGGGTTAAAAACAAAAATTAAACTATCGAAACCATTGTAACCGGAACGGACATTATGTCTATTCCTATTAGGACAAAAACCCGAATAGTCTCCAAACAATACGCAAGATAATGTATATCTTTAGCATCCAAAATATTTTTGTCCAAGATATATATATATATATTTGGAAAATTGTATAAACGTTCCTTGATATTTGAAAAAATTATACTGATATATCAATTCTTGACATATACACACAAACTTCCTTAACCTTTGAAAAATATTACACGTACATCCCTTACCATTAGTTAGGATCCGTTAACTCCCAATAAACAACCGTCAAATATTTAAAAAGTCTGAAATACCTACATTTTTATTTTTAAAAGTAAAAGTATAAAATATTAAAAAAATGCTGAAAAAAAATATGAAGGTAGGATATGGATAAAAAGAATAATGCCAATTTTTCTAAATCTGGTGTCAACACTTTAATCCATCCATTTAATTTATGTAAATCTAATACAATTTAAATAAACGGATTGTAATGCTACCATATCATTTAGACGCCAGATTTAGGTAAAGTAACATTATTGAGATAAAAATCTAGAAATGGAGCATAAATTTGGAAATCTAGAAATTTGGAAAAAAAAATCCATCTTGATCTTGATCTTCATCCGATCAAGATAAAAACCGAGACCTAATTAGTCGGTAACCGAGCATTGTTTAAAAATAAAAACCCAATCCCCAATTGCATAAACATCTGATCCATATATGTATCTTAATTCTTAAACATAAACTCTACTACACACACAACTGCGTAGAAATCAAACCAAGACCCATCAAAATGCACACCCAATTCATATCATAATTCATAACCAAGGCTAGGGGTGGGCACAAAACCGAAAAACCGAAAAACCGAAAACCGAAAAACCGAAAAATCGAACCGAACCAGTCCAATTGGTTTTTTTTCCGATTTTAGTTGGTTGATCGGTTTAATTCAGTTGATTTTTTCACAAAATCGACTGGTTCGGTTTTGTTCGGTTTGGTCCTTAAAACCGGTAAACCGAACCTGTAGTAAGTATAAATAAATAAATAAATATATATATATATATATATATTCAACAGTCATCACTCACCAGTTCTAACTTCTGATCTAACCCACCGCTTGCCGCATATCTCTCTTTTTCCCAACTTCAATTTCTCGATCTCCTCCACACCGCGACCGACCATCAACAACCTACCCTGCCGCATGTCTAATCTTCTAACGTCTGATTTTTGCATTCTCACTTTCTCAGATCTAGCCCGCCGCCCATCGCATGACATCTCTCTCGAATTTGACCTCGCCGTGTGAGTTCCTCAACGCCACCTGCATCGACGACCTTCAATCTCTCTCTCAGTCTGAGGTACAAAATCTGATTTTGAGCTTTATGAAGAATCTTATTCTTTTTTCTATTGACTGTCATTTGACTCATTTCGATGCCATCAAGTCACATTTATTGTATTTATGTTTGTTTGGTCAATGAGACATGCAATTCCTCCTTGAGAGATGAGAAAAATAAATTCTTGAGTCTATGAGTATAGTGTTTGTTTTCAATTTGTTGACAGTTGCTCTGATGAGTGATGATTGTGTTTTATTAGCTTGTGAATTGATGTATTGTGTTACTCTGTCTTAGAAATACATATATATACAACTAGTTGGATTGGACTGAATTGGATTTGATGCACGGTCTATTTATATGCATAAGTTTTTACATGCCTAAGGCAGAGATATGTATCTGTTTTTCGACAATTAATTGAAAAATGTTGCGGAGTTGTAAATTATTAAAAAAATGTAAGATGTTGGGAAATTACTGATATATAATTTGACATTATATTTGATGTTTACTTTTTAATTTAGTCAATATCGGTCCAATAAGTCCACTATATGAAAAAAAAATAGAGTATTTCGAACATGTCCAGAAATTTGAACCATTAGACCCAAAACCGAAAAAATTGAACCGAACCGATCCAATTCGGATAGTTTTTGATCGGTTGATAAATATTGTCATACGTGAATTTTATCATACTTACACGTCATCAACAAAAAGGATAAATTGTCAGGTGGACATCCGAATAGGCATTCAGAGAATATCCTACAAGACATCACCGAAGAAGAGAACCCGAGTAAGCAGATATTGAACAAAACCTACTCAGGGTCAATCAACATCATATATTACTCGGGATCAGCTAACGGCACTCGGGACTGGTTAAATAACGCTTCTACTCGGGATCAAATGATGTTACTCGGGATCAAATGGCATTACTCGGGACCAGCAGGTATTGCTCTTACTCGGGACAAACATGATGAAAATCAAATAAAGGCCCCAGTGCGTAGCTCAAGTGGATCAAGTCATAAGGATACACGGAAATATCCATGTCAAAAAGGAGTCCCAACAAAAATAGAAAATTAAACAGGAAAGGTTCCCAATCAGGCAACAACTTTATTTCTTCAAAAAGACTGATCCTATAAGGAAATAAGTCCTAATTGGACTACATTGCTAAATTCCCATTCACTCTCAATACAGACTCCAAAACAGGAAAGAAGACAATCAGCTTCAAGCAAGTACATAATTGTAATTAAATACAAAGATCTATTACTTGTACAAGGCAAATTAGGGCTTTATAAACATATAAATAGACCCATAATCTCGCCAAAAAAGGATATACACAACAATCAATAGAAAAATACAGAGAGAAGAAAGAGAGATCGAGAACTTGTAACATTATAAATTCATAGTGGATTTTGGCTTGGTTGATCATTCAACCATCTGTGGATTTTGGCTTGGTTGATTACTTTCTCTAATCTCTTTCTCTTTGAATTGATAGCCGAAATCCAATCCTTGTTGGCATATCCATAAATCAACGTCAATAATTGGCTAGAAGGAGGGTCCGAACCTCCGACTTGATCAAAAATGATGGCAGGAAGCAGAAGCAATTCTGGGGATGTTCAAAAATCTCTGGACAACTTCCATGTTGGCAGTACCTCGCGGGATCTCGCCGCAACAACGGAGAACCAACCTACATTCCTAGCGGGGATCCAGCAAGTTCCTCCAACCAATGGAGATCTGACACAGCACTTTCGAGAGGCGTTGCAACAATTGATGGCCGATGCAGCAAAGGAAGGAGTTGATCTACTGGCTACAGAAGCACAAACTCCTAACCTCCCACCTGCGAGGATTCGTTCGATCGTAGTAGGGCCAGAAATAAATACACCAGAAGTCGGAAGGAACCTTACTCCAATCAAACAGACTGGACATGAAACACCTGAGGAGGAACGACCACGCCAAAGGCTGAACCAGGATCAGACAGCCCGGGCTAGACACCGCAAACATGGCTGCCACCGAGATCGGTCTTCATCAGAGGACAGCGATCGGCACTATCGCAAGCTTCATCACGGAATCATACGTGAAACCCGATATCAGAGTGAAGAACCAAAAAGAGGAATGATAATCACCCAGCGGTTCGACCATCGGGGAAGCCCAGTGGGAGGCAAAGACGTCGTAATCCAGAGCCTAACTCGAGAGGTCGAAAACAACAGATGTCAAATGGACGCACTGGTCAGACGTTATGGGTATAACGATTCATCTGATAACGATTCTGACAGTCCATTCACCAGGGAAATCTCGCGGACTCCATTCCAAGAAAGGTTCATGATGCCGCACGTGGAGCAATTCAAGAAAGGCAAAGATCCAAAAGAGCACGTGAGACGCTATAAAAGTGTCATGGCTCAGTATACCCACAGTGATCCCTTACTATGTCTCAACTTTCCATAATTTTTGGGAGATATGGGTTCGAGGTGGTTCGGGAGATTGCCCCCAGCAAGCATCAGAAGTTTCAGTGAACTGAGCAGGAGCTTCTCAAGGCAATTTCTGAGTAATGTTCACAGAAAAAAGTCAGTGGCCTACCTTGCTCAAATAAAGCAAGGGAAAGATGAGTCACTGAAGAAATACTTAGGGAGATTGGGCCAAGCGGTGTCAGAAATTGGCAGTGCAAACAATGAAGCAATAATCACTGCATTCATCAATAACCTGTAGAATGAACGACTATATTTTGATTTAAGAAGAGTCTGATTGACCATATATGCAGACATGATGGTTATGGCGGGAGGATATGCACTGGCCGAGGAAGAAGAGTTAGCCACGGGAGGATGCTACATGCATGGGGGAAACCCAAACAGAAAGACGCCGAGTCCAATGTGCAGAACCGGAAGGGAAAATAGAAAGGAAACGATAAAGAAAAGAGCAAAGATGGGGGTAATGGGCGTAATGTCGAGCAGACCATAGAAAAATACCGAGGGAAATACTCCAATTACACCCCCTTTGAAAAAAGCAGGAGGAAATCCTAACCATTTTAGAGGAAAATAATATGGTACAAGAACCACGACGACAGTCTCAGTTCACCAGGAGAGATACAACTAAATATTACAGATTCCACAAAGAAACCGGTCATGAGACTTCCAAGTGTTACCAGCTAAGAGACTACATAGAAACCCTCATTCGGGAAGTACATCTACAAAATGTAATCTTGAAAAAGGATGAGAAGTCAGAAACAAAGAAAGAGGTCAGGGTCGATCACAGCTCTGGTCGAAATCAAAGGGCCAGTCTAGAGACCAATGAAGTAATACATACTATCTTTGGAGGACCATCTACTGGGAGAAGCAACCGAGAACGAACACAAGAAATCAGAGAAGCAGTAGAAACAAGGAATAACTTTGACGTGAACTCGATCGAGCCAGACCCGATAAGGGTTAAGAAAGGATGAGACCCAATAACGTTCACAGAAGCAGATTCCCATGGATTTGATGTTCGGCCAAATGACGCCTTAGTCATAAATTCTCGAATCGGTCACCGGAAAGTCAGGAGGATCTTGATAGATAATGGAAGTTCGGCTGACATTCTCAATGCAACCGTCTACGATCAACTCAGGTTGGACCAAAAGGATTTACAGCCTTTCCATACCCCACTCAGAGGATTCGGAGGAATTGAGGTCAGGTCACTCGGGACGGTAAAATTACTTGTGAAAATTGGAGTGACACATTGCCAAAGAACTGTATTGCTTGACTTCGTGATGGTAGACTTGGACAATTAGCCATATAATGCACTATTAGGACGACCATTCCTGAATAAGACTAAGGTTGTGAAAGCCACTTATGCATTAATGATCAAGTTCCCAACAGAACAGGGGGTCAGGGTAGGCAAAGGATCCCAGAAGATGGCCCGAAGAGCAAATCTGTCAGTATACAAGGACAAGAATGATAGCGAACAGGTATGCACAACAATGCAACCGAATCAAAATAAAGAGTCAATGCCATTCGAATTCGATCCAAGGGAGGAGTCGAATGAGTCCAAAACTGAGCCAGTCGAAGAGATTATCTTGAAAGAAGATGGACCAGACAAAAAAATCAGAATCGAGGTAAACTTGGAAGGGGAAGTCAAATAAAGCCTCGTTGATCTACTCAAAGAATACAGGGATGTATTCGCCTGGAGTCATGAAGATATGGTCGGGATAGATGCCCGAATAATCTCCCACCATCTCACAGTAGACCCGAATATAAAACCAGTGATACAAAAGAGAAGATCATTCAATCTCGAGAGAAGCCAGACCATCAAACAGGAAGTAGAGAAGCTACTCGCTATAGGATTGATTAGAGAGGTCAATTACCCTCAATGGGTAGCTAATGTAGTCCTCGTTCAAAAGAAGAATGGACAGTAGAGGATGTGCGTAGATTTCACAGATCTCAACGAGGCATGCCCGAATGATAGTTTTCCACTTCCGAGGATAGATCAGTTGGTGGACACTACATCAGGCCATGAGCTGCTCAGTTTCATGGACGCCTATTCGGGATATAACCAAATCCGGATGAACAAGGCTGACGAAGAAAAAACAGCAGTCACAACTGATCAGGGTTTATACTGCTATACAGTGATGCCTTTCGGATTGAAAAACATAGGAGCAACTTATCAAAGGTTGGTTAACAAAATCTTTTCACTGTAAATTGGAAGAAACATGGAAGTATACATTGATGACATGCTGACCAAGAGCATCACGACAGATAAACACACTTCAGACCTGCGAGAAACATTTGATGTCTTGAGGATATACCAAATGAAGTTAAATCCGAACAAGTGTTTATTCGGGGTTCCTTCAGGAAGATTCCTGGGTTTTCAAGTTCACCAAAGAGGAATCGAAGTCAACCCCGAGAAGATCCAGGCCCTGCAAAAAATGACTTCACCGAGGACACTCAAAGAAGTACAGCTCCTAACGAGATGTTTGGCTTCCTTAGGAAGATTCATCTCAAAAACCACAGACATATGTGCACCCTTTTTCAAAGTAATTACAAAAGGGAAAGAACTTGAATGGAATGAAGAGTGCGAGCACGCATTCTTAAAAATCAAGGAATACCTAGGACAGACACCCATCCTCTCAAAACCACAGATGGGAGAGATACTCCAGCTATATTTATCAATTACAGAACTGGTAGCAAGCTTAGTCCTAGTCAGAACAGAAGATGGAGTACAAAAGCCAGTGTACTACACCAGCAAGGCACTTCTACCAGCTGAAACTAGATATTCACAGGCAGAAAAGATGGCACTGACACTAGTTTCAGCAGTAAGGAAGCTAATACCATACTTTCAGGCTCATACAATCCAGGTTCTCACCGATTGCCCATTAAAGCGGATTTTATAGAAACCAGAGATTTCAGGGAGATTAACCAAATGGGCAATCGAGCTAAGTGAATTCGATATCCACTACATCCCGAGAACATCTCTCAAAGGGCAAGCAGTGGCAGATTTTATAGCAAAGTTCACAGAACCGAACCTAGAAGCAAAAAAGATGTTGGGTAAAAGTTTCACATGGAAACTGTATTTTGATGGCTCTTCAAACACTCATGCTAGCGGGGCAGGGATTGTAGTATGCACTCCAAAAGGAGACGATGTCGAATGTGCCATGAGGTTTGACTTCAAAGCAACCAACAATCAAGCCGAGTACGAGACACTAATAGCTGGACTCAGAGTCTGTATAGCTCTCGGGACAGATGAGGTCGAGATATTCAGCGATTCACAGGTAGTTGTCAACCAAGTCCTGGACGAGTACCAAGCCAAGGATGAAGGCATGATAATCTACCGTGACATTACGAAACAGCTCCTCCAAAAATTTAAAGAATATAAGATTACCCAGATCCCAGGGAGGAGAATGAAAAGGCAGACGCATTGTCCAAGCTAGCGTAGCAACAACCACAATCAGGCCAAAGACTATTCCGGCTGCACATCTCCTTAAACTGAGCACAGCTGAACCAAGAAACTTAGAAATTTTAGAGATCCGAACACAACCAGACGGTTGGATGACTCAGCTAAAAAGGTTCCTGAAAGAAGGCATGCTACCAGAAGATCCCTTACAAGCAAAACGTATTAGGTATAAATCAGCCAGGTACACATTGGTTGGAGGAGAACTATACAAAAGGGGGTATTCCCGAACACTCCAAAGATGTGCGACAGAAGAAGATGCATATCGAATATTACAGGAAATCCATGGAGGAGTTTGCGGAAACCACACTGGGGGTAAAAGTTTGGCACATAAGGTACTCATGCAAGGTTATTATTGGCCTACTCTATTCTCACATGCACAGCAGTGTTCAGAAAGTTGCAATACTTGCCAAGGATTGCTAATGACATCCGACAACCCCATGAGCAGTTCAGAAACCTCACGTCCCCATAGCCATTTTCCATGTGAGGTTTGGATCTAATCGGCCCAATGCCAGCTGGAACAGGTGGTGGTGCGAATCATGCCATAGTAGTAGTTGACTGTTTCATGAAGTAGGTAGAAGCTGAAGCATTAGTGCATATCACAAAAGCAAACACCACAAATTTCATGAAAAAGAATATACTTTATAGGTTTGGAGTCCCAAACACTATAATCACTGACAATGGCACTCAGTTCGACAACTTGAAATTCAGACAGTTGTGCAAAAAGTACCGGATTGCCAATTACTATGCCACACCTGCCCACCTTCAAACAAATGGGTAGGTGGAAGCAGTGAACAAAATCATAAAGCACACAATTAAAGCAAAGCTAGATTCCAATAAAGGAAGGTGGGTTGAAAAGCTTCCCGAAGTATTATGGGCGTATCGGACAACAACAAGAACTTCAACAGGAGAGACTCCATTCACTTTAGCGTTTAAAACAGAAGTTGTTATCCATATAGAAACATCGTATACGTCACCTCGGGTCAGGCTATATGATGAAGATCAGAACGTTGATATGTTGTTGCAAAGTCTAGATGAGCTAGAAGAGAAAAGGAAGAAATCCCAAATACGAAAAATGGCATATCAGCAAAGAGTAGCTCGCCACTACAACTCTCACGTTCGGGTCAGAAAATTCCACCTAGGAGACCTGGTACTCAGGAAGGTGTCATTGAACACAAAAAATAAAGCTACAGGTTCCCTTGTCTGACAAATGGGAAGGCCAGTACAAAGTCGGCAAAACCCTTGCATATAAAAACTGGGGAGACGTCCTCGGTAATGCATAAGGACTCGAACGTATGATTATGGTGAGCCATGATGTAATGTTCGGGTAGCAACCGTGTATGAAATACAAGTATAAACTCACTTGTCTATTTTAAGATGGCACAGTTAATAATACTAGCCAAGTTTAATAAGATACTTGACATAAAGATTACAAGAGCCAGTTTAATAAGATACTTGGTATTGAAATTATTCGGGTGACAACCGGTTTAATAAGATACTCGGTGAAGTTATCCGAACATCAGAGTTAGCCAGTTTAATAAGATACTTGGCATTAAAGTTATTCAAAAAACAACCGGTTTAATAATATACTCGGTCAAGTTACCCGAACACCAGAAATAGCTAGTTTAATAAGATACTTCTCATAAAAATTGCAAGACCCGGTTTAATAAGATACTTGGCGGTCAAAGCTATTCGAAAAACAACCGGTTTAATAAGATACTCGGTGAAGTTAACCGAACATTATAGTTGAATAACATACTCGGCAACAGTTAAGAAATTTCTTTGGCAATGAAAACAGATCAAGACCATTCACCTCAGAAAAGATAAAACTTGGGATTTTATTAAATCTCTCCAAAGAATTCTTTACAAAGAATTACAAAGATTTTTTTACAATCCTACAAAAAATCAAGACTGTGAGGATTTCGAGCCCTTACCAATACTCGGGTCGGCACCATCTCGTACTCGCGGAACAGACTTTCATTAGAAGGCCAAACAATTGTGTCAACTGAGTCATCCATCCATTGGCTAAAATCCTCTTCTGGAATCAACCCGACATCAGGCTCCACACCATCTACGACCAACTCTTGACTGGCATAGAAGGTAGAGAGGGAGTGTTCGGATGGAATCTCTAAATGCATAGGATGAGGCTCTTTGCCTCGGCTACGGCAGTAAGCTCTCTATTCCTTCATATGAGTTTGAAGAGACTCCAAGGACTGATCCACATGATGTTTGATTGACAGCTCCCAATTGGTTTGGGCCTTCTCAGTTACCCGATTCTTGACTTTAAAGAATTCACCAACTGAAACCAGCCCTCGTTGAAACTCCCGAAGGAGAAAAGCATCGTAGGCAGGGGATATTTTGAAACGATCCACTCCTTATACTTCAAGTTCCAGCCTGGCCTCTCGGGATAAGGATTCAACTGTCAACGCTTGGTGCTTCAGATCTTCAATTTTCTACTCATAAGCCGACTTAGACTGCTCCGCTTCCTGCTCGGTCTTGAGCATTGATTCTTGGGCAAAAGACAACAAGTTCTAAAGTGATGTTGCTTTCTCTTCTGCCAAAGAAGCCCTCTCCTCGGCCTCCATCTGCTTTGCCAGACAATGGTCGATAAAAACTTGTGCAGAACCAACCTCCTGTTGATAAGTCGTTTCGACCCGAGCACGTCGATCCTCACTTTCCTTTAGCTGAGCTTCCAGACGCCTTATTCGATCATCTTGATAATGCTGTGTCTGAACTAGCTCAGCGAAGTCGGCCACCATCTACAAAAAAGGTTTGATTAAAAATCTAAAAATCGGGCAAACAAGCAAAACAATAAAGGGTAACTTATATAATATACATCGTTGAATTTTTTTTAAAGACGATCAGTCAGAGAGCCATCTCGAAAATAGCTCCAACGGTCGTCTCCGATAAAAGCCCGACCAGATGACATCTCCCGCAGCATATCCTGGGGAGAAGGATATAAAGGAACCCCCGAGGATTTAGCCCCTAGATTTCCAACCTCGGGGATAGGGGAACCCTTTTTCGGCTCTGAAGCCGCCGTATTCGCTGACGCTCCAGCATCAACGTTAGGGGGAATCCCATCCACAGCATCTTCATCGCTGGAGTCAATAAATAAAACCACCCGAGGGACCTTAAGTGGGTGAGTCGGGGAGCTGACTGATTTTCGCTTCTCATCCGAGAACGGTGGAAGCTTAGATCAGCTACGGGATCTTCCTAAGTATCATCCCGGAAGGACTCAAAGAATTCAGGATCCACAGGTACTTCTCTCGCAGAGGTATTACCTCCATCATCGGTGTCAGTTCGCTCGACAGGCTTCTTATCGAGACCTTCACTCTGCCCATGCCCGTCGCCAGGCAGTTGAGTATCAGTCGGGCCACTTGAACCACTAGTTTCCCTAGCTGTCGGTTGAAAAACGTCCTTAGGGACATCTTCAGAAATTCGCTCTTCAACCGCATCAGTCTCCTCGTCGGACTCAGGCTGAGCGATGCCTTCATTGCCTTAACGAGAAGCTTCTTTCCGACTCGCCTGAATAATTGACTTCACTTGGCGAGCCTGAAGGTCGCAGACAACGTCCGTATCATACACTTAGAAGAAAAAAGAAAAGGCATCAGAATGCAACAAAAAATATATAATGAAAGGAAAAGGTTACAAAAATCGCTTACATTGCCTGCGTTGGCTCGAAATCTTTTTGAATAAGCCGAACTCAATCATCTTCGACTCAACGAAGAGATAAGTCTTGCTCCTCTTCTCCAAAGTGTGAACTGCCGCCCGAACAAGTCTGGTCAGCTCTGCATCGCTGTACTCGATTTTCTTCTTGTTTCAAATCTCGGGGGAATAGAAGAAACGGGGGACTTTCAACACCGTCCGAGTACCCCCATCTGAAACAGTTACTTCAAGCCCGAGACTACATCCGACGAAAAACTAACTATTCTTCCAGAACTTGTTGGGCGTAGGAAATCCCCATATAAAACCCCTCTTTTTAGGGTCATCAGAGATATCAGCTTCCCGACTCGCTTTTGTCTCCTTAGGGACCCAACAATCCGATGAATTAGACATGAGAAAGTAAGTCCCCGACTTGCCCAATTGCCTCAGTGTAAAGAAGTGCCTGATTTCATTCGGGGATGGCGGCGATAAGTTCATCCGGTGTACATGTTCCACATGCACATCAAAAATTTGTAGCTATTCGAAGCCAGCTGAGCCGGAGTAATCCCTGTTTCAGCTAAAAACCAGGCAATGAATGGTTGGAAGGGAAGAGTGACGCCGCAGCAGAGCATGGATCCGTAGATCGCCACTATACCCAGGGGAGGATTCCACGCAGCTCTATCACCCACTGGAATCAGAGTGATCGAGTTAGGAAAATCGAATCGGGAACGAAACTTTTCTATTTCATCTGCCCCGAATACATTCGGCTCGGTATCAAATCCACTCGGGCGAGTAGCAGAGAAAGAAAGGTGAGAGATTTTGGACGCCTCTTCAACGTCGTTCTCGTTGACAATATGCTCCTTGATCAGAATATCGCCCGAGTTGTGCTTACAGACTTCACTTCTACTTTGATATTTTCCCATCCTTCGAAGAGGTACCCAGTGATAAGAAATATCAGAATCAAAACTAGATGAAGAACTTGATACAGGGCTAAAAGTGACATCAGAGTGAAGCCCAGAAACATCAACTTCTAAAAATGGAGGCTCATCAGCAGGGATTCCCCCCAGTAGTCTTATAATGCAAGAAACCAACTGGAAATCCCCACATTCTAATGCATCAAGAGCAACATTAAAAAGACGATGACGGGAAGATGGCTCCATTAAAAACTAACCTTGATTAAATTTTGATGCAAGATCTTCAATGGAAAGTCACGACCTTCTGCGTAAAGAAATCTGGGTTTTAAGAAATTTTTTCTGCTGAGAAATCTTTAAGAATGAACCGACTGTTTCAATGAAGAATTTAAAGAAATAGAAATGGTTCAATGAAGAATTTAAAGAAATAAAAACACAAAACCCTAGATCTCAAGGCGGGAAAAAATAATGATAAGGATTAATGACGTAGGCGGCACACGGGGAAACGCGTGAGTCATTTCTCATAAATGACATAGAAAAACGAATAGGCAAGGGACACGTGTCGGAAGGAGAACTGGCTTTCGCCTTCAGAACTCCAAAATGTCACTATCATTAAAGATCTCGTGTAAAGAAACAAATCGAATTCGCAGGGTCTTCATTAAGACACATCATTATGACAAGATATTTACTCGGGTATTGAAAAAGATATTGAACTAATTAAAATAATTTTGCCCGAAGAAACCTTGTTCAGCAAAAATATTTTAAGGGGGTATTGTCATACGTGAATTTTATCATACTTACACATCATTGACAAAGAGGATAAATTGCCAAGTGGACATCCGAATAGACATTAAGAAAATATCCTACAAGACATCACCGAATAAGAGAACCCGAGTAAGCAGATATTGAACAAAACCTGCTCAGGGTCAAGCGACATTGTATATTACTCTGGATCAGCTAACGGCACTCGGGACTGGTTAAATAACACTTCTACTCGGGATCAAATGGCATTACTCGGGATCAAATGAAATTACTCGGGACCAGCAAGTATTGCTCTTACTCAGGACAAACATGATGAAAATCAAATAAAGGCCCCAGTGTGTAGCTCATGTGGATCAAGTCATAAGGATACACAGAGATATCCATATAAAAAAGAAGTCCCAAAAAAAAATAGAATATTAAACAGAAAAGGTTCCCATTCAGGCAGCAACTTTATTTCTTCAAAAAGATTGATCCTATAAGGAAATAAGTCCTAATTGGACTACATTGCTAGAGTCCCATTCACTCTCAATACAGACTCCAAAATAGGAAAGAATACAATCGTCTTCAAGCAAGTACATAATTGTAATTAAATACAAAGATCTATTACTTGTACAAGGCATATTATGGCTCTATAAATATATAAATAGACCCATAATCTCGCCAAAAAAGGATATAAACAACAATCAATAGAAAAATACAGAGAGAAGAAAGAGAGATCGAGAACTTGTAACATTATAAATTCATAGTGGATTTTGGCTTGGTTGATCATTCAACCACCCGTGGATGTTTCTCCGGCCATCGAAGTTTTACCACGTAAAACTTGTGTCTTGATTACTTTCTCTAATCTCTCTCTCTTTGAATTGATAGCCGAAATCCAAGCCTTGTTGGCATATCCAGAAATCATTGTCAATAAATATCAATTTGATTGGATCGGTTCACTTTTTTGAAAACCAGACTTTATCGGTTCTATGAAAAAACAAACAGATCCAATCAACGCCCACCCCTAACCAAGGCCCATCAAAATGCACACCCAATTCATACCATAAACAAAACCAAACCCCATCAAAATCTACATATAGACTGGTCAAAATCAACAAAATCCGATGTGATGGAGTGACGAAGATGCCATGGCTTGAACGGAGATAACGAAATCATCGACAGAGCTGTCTCCTTCAGAGATGAGTCATCTTCCATCTCGTTAGAGCCATTGACTCCATCTGTGGATTAGATGAAGCAGACAAAACCGCACCTGTGAAGAATTCAATTTTCAAATTAGATTCGTCACGGACTCAGGGTCTCACGGTCTCACGGTTCTCTGTGATTCAAGTTATGCCACTGCCGCTGTTGAGTTCGCTGAAGATGGAGCTCTCCATTTCTCAATCATAGATGGATAATCTTTAGTGACTTCGTGAGATGAAACAGATGGCTCCATTTGGTCGGCGGGATGTAGCATCGGCTCCATCTCTTGTCTGACCTGTCTGATATGGAGCTACAAGATGGAGAAGAAATTACTTAAAGAATTATATATTCTTAATTTTAGTCAAAAAGACTCTATTGCCCCCAACCTTTAGGAGTTAATGGTAGAAACTAGTGACAACAAATTTATGTGCTGCATGTTACAAAAGTCAAGGGAAGTTTGTGTGTCCACGTTGTAAGGTTCTCCATTTAATAATTGGTTTATTTACGTAACAAACCATAATGAAATCTTTTGTAAAGGTAGTTTAGGATCTTCATGTGGTCATCAAAGTTCGTGATCATGTTTGGAAAGAATCCTATCATCCCAAGTGATTCAAATTAAAGAGGTGTATGGAAAGATTCCAAGTATCCCAAGTGCTTCAAGTTAAAGAGTCTCAAAAGTATATCACTTGAGTTGTACTCTTGAAGAGATTAGCTATACACACAATTCATTCATTTGGGTTTTTAATTGTCATTTTAGTGTGCATAATACCATTTTCACACTTACGCATTGTTGACGGTGATTTTTGGATTATATGAATTCAACCATACGTCTAACAAGGTAATGGAAATTGATAATTGAATTGCAAAGCAGAAAAAGAAATCAAGCATGCAAGACACAAAGTTTTACGTGGAAAACCTATAGAAGGAAAAAATCACGGTTGCCTAAGACGACTAAAAAAAGACTTCATTATGAATGATTTGTTACACGCTTGATCTCTCTTACTCTCTCATATAATATTTTGCATTCCCTCTTTCACGGATGTTATTATGGTCTATATATATGTATAGAATCCTAATTCTTGATGTACAAGGAAAGTTATTGAGATTTAATGAGACTCTGGTTTATTGGAGTTGTTTTGTCCTTCTTTTCTGTTCCACATCGTTTATGTCTTGAATACATTAGATCGATTGTCTAATCTAGATATTGATATTTATAAGGAAATTTATTTTCTTATTAAAGTGTGATTTGAGACATCTTATTTGATTAAGACTCATTCTTTGCGTATTCGAGTCATGATCGTAGCAAATCCAACATTGTCCATGTGTCGTTCAACCGACCATCTGCCAAACCCGACCAGATCTCACTCCCCTTGACCAACGATTGGATCCTGATCGTAGGTCTTGTCCCAACCATTTTGATAATCACGATCGGTTCATCTTTACCTGGTCAATCTAATCTCCTTAATTGGGTTATCTCTACCCGATCGTTTAGGAAACCCCGAATGGATGTTATGAGGCCATCTTTGGTCAACTTGGGTTGGTTCAGCCTAATTGACTTTTGGTGATTTGGCATCTCTGATTCCCGTATATTTGGGCAATTATCCTGACTTGTCACTCATTCAGATTTTACCAATAACAGTTACAATATGTGATGTTGTGCTTGCGGTACCTCTTATTTCTTCGCTTGATACATGTGCTTATGTAAGGATTAGAATGATGCTCTAGTTTTTGGCGTGTAAACAAAGAATGTGACTAGACGAAATCCTTAAAGGATCATATCAAGGCGAGATTCTTGGTGAATCGCGTCTTCATGCATTTATGATGCAAAGATCTTCATTCCTTATGGGAGTTGTCTTCTGAATCTTCATATTTATTACTTGATTTGTCATTTGCTGGATTGTTGGTAATTGCCTTGCCAAATATAAGGCCATATTTTGCTGAAGATATGCCAGAATCCAATTTTGTAATGATATTGAAGATATTTCCTATTTTCTTTGTAGGTGTGGAGCTCTTGTTAATTTGTTGTTTGGGAATTTCTTTAACGATCGACTTGTTCGTTACTTTCCAGCTCACTGCTGCCACACGTGGCTTGTCGAGCTGACATGGTCTGATGCCGTGGCGAATTGAATCTATAAATTTTGGGCTCTATGCTAATGTGTCAAGCCAAATAAAATAAGGGTTCAAAAATTTAATGGCACCTTTTTAGGGGGCTTTTGTGCAAATATCACTACATTAATAAATCATGTTTAAAAGGTACCAATTAACGTGTGGAGACCAAAATACCCCGAAATTGACTTTGTCGTTTTGAATAGAGAGAGAAAAAGTGAGAAAAAGTGAAAGTGCTTGAAACCGTCCGGAGTTAAATCGACGACTTCGCATTCTACTACGACGGAACTAGAACTTGGAGAGTTGAATAGAATATTTGAATCGATAGAGGTTAGTTGACCTAGATTTTCTATCGTTTGGTTATTGATTAAGTGAATGAAATGTTAGATTAGATTTTATTTGTGGATTTGAGAATGATGTAAGGTTAGGTTAGGGTTTTACATTTGTTGAAAGTTGTTGAGGAAGATGATATTCTGGGTGTCCGAGCTTTTTGTTGATGAACCCGAGCATTTATTCATTGTTTCTGAGCTTTTATTTTTGAAATTTGTTTGAGTTCATTCGAGCATTTTTGAGTTCATTCAAGCTTTTATATAAGCTCCGAGCTTTTATAAAATCTTTGAGTTTTTCCATAAAATCTCCGAGCTTTTATATGAAAGCTCTGAGCTTTTATAAAAGGTCCTAGCTTTTCTATAAAAGATCCGAGTTTTTTATTAACGATCCGAGCATTTATATATAAGTTACGAGCTTTTATATATAAGCTCTGAGCTTTTATTTGACTGTTCGAGCTTTTGTAACAACGGTTCGAGCTTTTCAGATTAAAGGTCCGAGCCTATTTTTTTTAAACCTACGAGTTTTTAATAAGTGACCCGAGGTTACTTTTTATAAGCTTCGAGCTTGTTATTTCTGAGGATTTGACAGTATACTTAATTATGTTGTCGTTAAATTTCAGATGTCGAATCGATTAAGAGAGTCGCTTGAAACTCTAGAGGAAGAGTGGTACGAGGGCAAAGTCACCTGCCACAACCATTTTGATGCCCTTGGCCATATAGATGATGCACTTAACCGGGTCCCTGTAGAATTGGCTGTTGAAGACCGTCGTCGGTTCATGGCGTCATGTTTTCGGCATTTCTTGACCATGCACCGACCGGTGAAGTTTTTGGTTGGTGTTATCCACTAGCTACTTCTATGGGAGGTGCATCACAATGGGTGGGTCGCCAGATGAGATGCAGTTTATGTTAGGCACTCATGAGGTAAGGTTCTCAAAGGTAAAATTCCGTTTGATGACTAGATTGCGGTTCGGAGTAGTACTGGATATGAGCCACTATGTTAGCGTGGACAATGGCCTACATCACCGATACTTTGGTGGTAAGGATAAGATTTTGTCTGTGGAGTTGAGAGATGTTCTAAGGCTCGGTGAGTTTCATCAGACATATGATAGTGTGAAACTATGCCTCATATATATGCTAAACTGGATACTTATGGGGTTGGACGAGAGTAAAAATTCCAGTTTGGTAGATACGACCGGTGGATGATCTCGATACTTTTGATGCGTTCCCGTGGGGTGCACGCGTGTATATTCATTCCATATATTCATTCAAGCATGCGCTTGATGGGCGACATGAGCGATTCCAGAGACGTCAACAAGCAAAGGGAGTTGCCAAACACATGCAAGTGACCTACAACATTTATGGACTATCTTACGCCCTTCTGGTAAGAGTTTTGTGAATTACAACATTTACGTTTGTAATTGTCTATATGGATTTTTATCGTATTTTTTTTTAGGTTTTTGTTTTTGAGGTGATCCCCGCACTTGGGCCCTAGTTCGGGACTCAGATGGTTACCGATTTGTTTCTCCGTATTCTGAAGTGGGTATTAAAGATACAATCGAGTTAGCGGGTAGGTTTCTTATTTGTTAATGTTAAAATTTATTATTACAATTTTCAAGGGTCTAACAACGGTTTCAAATGTTTGTGATGACGAAGCTGGTGTCCACAACAACTGAGAGGGATGAACCATATTATACGGAATTAGCGGTGGCCATACCGGATAGCGATTCTGTTCGGTGTACTAGTGCCGTACGTAGTGATACGGAGGGTTCGGAGGCAGAGTTCAGTGATGAGAGCCCACAGATGCATGCAGAGGGTTCAGATCTGGAGTTAGCTGTTGGGAGACAGCCGAGGCAGAGACGGGTTCGATTTAGGATGCCTGCTGGACATAACTCTGGAGAAGACGTTGGAGGAGAGTGCGAGGTACTTACAAATTGTTACTCTGCATGAATTAACGTTTAAACCCATGTAAATGTTAAATGACTAACAAATATCATTTTGATTCAGGACCGTCTAGAGCGTAGAATCCAAGATTTAGAGGCTTTCGTCACTGCTTTACGGGATGGTTTGCTTAACAGTGAAGCGGAACGATAGAGGCAGCATCAAGAGTTGATGGAATATCTCTGGGAGAGGTTGGGGTCGACATCACAATCATATAGGGATGGTTCACCATCTCAGGATCGATATTCCAGCCCCATAGGAAGAGACGGGCATCGTACTCATATAGAGAATATAGAGCTTAGCACCGTCATCAGATGTAGGGTACCATACCTGTGGCCGAGGTTACCAGAACTGGAGTTACAGGTGTTGAGCAGGACACGGTAACTGTGGCTCTTCATGGATTTCCCCTACTAATGGAGGTGCAAGAGACTCTGTCTGAGCGATCCCATCGTCACAGTGTTTCCTCCACCAGAGTTATCTCAACAGTTCGATCGCATGGCACCCCTCTGCCCACAGACATCTCCGGCCAATCGGGATAGAGCCCCCAGGGAAAAATCGAGATCATCTTGACAAAGCCCCCCTAGGAACACAACGAGATCATCCTGACGGACCCCCAGTGACCCCCAGTGACCCCACAGACCCATCCTTTCGCACCCCTTGTATTCCTCAGACCCGCAAGAGGGGGTGACAGTTGATGGGCTCATACACTGATCCATGTTGGCCGAAAAGGCCAAGGACAGCGCCGGCAGCTACAAAACATGCATTCATGCCAAATGCTTTAGTAGACGGTGGCAAGCTGGAGGCCTACAATGCATACAAGAGGAACACCATGGGGGAATTGTAAGTATCAGACTATTTAGTTTATTGAAATTATTACTTCTATTGGTTTACTTGTTTTGATGTTTTTTGTAAAAAAAAATTACAGACACAATGTGGATCTTATGGAGCCAGTAGCGTTGACTTGGTTCCAGCGCTTCCAAGAGAACTACATGGAGTTGTTTGACACAGTACGTACCTAACTTAAACTCTACCGACGATCTTTACAATAAATTATTCTAATCATGTTTTACAAAAATCTTTGCCAGCATATGGACGCGTACCTGAACATCTTTCGGAAGCGTCAGAGACCATACCCCACTGTGTACAATCAGAGGATGAACGTTCTAAGCACTCAGGTTTTTGTAAGTTTTTTGAAATGTTAGTTTCGATTTTATGTTTGTTGTTTTCTGTGATCCTAACTCCGGTTTAATTTTTATTTGAACAGTCATTGTTGGAATATCAGTGGGACAAAATCATGCCTCGTGGTCCTGACGTAGAAGTACAGACGCTGGGGTGGAAAATGTTGCAGTACAGGTGGTCCGCTGATGACCTTTTCACAGTACCAGGTTTGGCTTTGCTAGGAACCCGGCCATGGCACGAGGTTGACATGGTAAGTGTTTTACAATTTAGGCTTAGCTATGTTCCATTGTGAATGCGGTGTTCAGGAAAGATTTGATCATATATATGTGTTGTACAGGTTCTTATTCCATGCAACATCGACCGACAACATTGGCTTTTGGCCATCGTGGACTTTATTAGCGGGATCATACACATCCTAGACCCCTTCAGACAGGAAGTCCCCGTCAGCATAAGGAAACGCCAGATATGCCACTGAGATGGTTTCTCCCCTCTATGTTGCATCAGTTTGAGTTCCACGAGGACAGGAAACCCGATGAGTAGAAGTTCCAGAGGCTGAATAGGCCCTTCGGGGTGAGCCTAGTGGCTAGATCATCTATGCCGCAATAGGAGAAAAGGTATGAATTATCGAACATGAAATTCACTTCATGTATAATTAAGTAACATTCTAACGATTTTTGATGTCATGCATTGTAGCGATAATTGTGGAGCACATACGTTATGATTGCTCGAGTACATTCTGGCAGACCAGGTCCAGTACGATTGGACTGAGGATGATATTCCCACAATCCGGGAAAAGATGGTTGTTAAGGTCTTTTGTAATTTTGAGCCACAATTCCGGACATAGTTAATGTACATAACATTTTTTTAATAAAATTATTCATTTAGTTCATTGACATAATTATTTAAAATTATCGCATTGCATATATACCAGTTATAACAAGAAAACCTAAACATATGAGGCTCAATAGGCATAATAGGAATCGAGTACGCATTAATTAATGTTTGTCTCTTGTAGTAGTCCACACAAAAAGTAGTGAAATTCAAGTTTCGGTCCCTATAAGAACATTAAAAATTATGTGTCAAACTCATTTGCAACAACCAGATAGATGGGAAATAAAAGTAATATATCTTGTTGTTGCAAGCGTGTGCGAACATGGAAACATGTCCATTTGAAATTTGTTGCACGTGCAAGTCTTCCGGGCTAAGTCAACAGTCCATTGCTTGCCGGACCGTTTGACATAGAATATGTTCCTGTCAACTGGATTGATAGTCATATAACCATAATTGTCAACATGTTTGAGGATCACAATATGTGATTCGTCGGTCAACTGATGATGCATGGACTGTGCAGTATGATGGCGATCATGAAACCACCTCTGTAGCATATTCCTAATGAACTCTGCCAGTGTCAGCATGGGCAGGTGCCGTGCGAATTTGAGGCATGAGTTTATACATTCAACAACATTTGTTGTCATGACCCTATTGTTGGGATTATGCTCGATAGGAAGAGTATAATAATGTATTTGACAGTCTTATCATATTAATAAAATGATTTCTAGTTTAACAAATCTTATAGCATTTATAGTTTAATTATTATAATTTTCAAAAGTAAATAATCATAAGATCAAAAGACTATGAGAATAGAGGAATTGTTCATACATCTAGATATGTATGAGGTAGACACAATTCTTTAGTTAGTCTTGAATAATATTCACAACTTAAGATAAAGGTTGGGCGCATTTATCTTGTCAAAGTTGTAGATTCTTTTGCTAGCATTTGAGTGGGATCAAATGTGTTATGATGAGTCTAAAATCATCAAAGTGTGGTGTCTTTGGGCAAAAGAATCTAGTGCACTGGGTGCATTGAATTGGATCACTGTGAAATACTTTATCTAGAACCGTCAATGGATAAAAAATTTCACTTGAAGACAAACAGAGATTCTATCTCAATCCTGAGATAAATGATGGACTTATGGTTGCAAGTGTTATCATTTGAGCTATCAATGAGTATGATTATATAGCATAGTCTATTCTCGATAGTTTGATGGTATTCATTTATTAATCGATAGAGGACTTCATTTATAGATATGGACATTGTGGCTCCATTTATTAAATGAGAGTAGAATATCATCATATGGATGTTTTGAGGTATTGGATATTAAATCTTAACGTTAAGTTTTCAAAAGTGTCTATTAAAACATGGCTTCTGGGCAAGTCAATATATCCAAGTTCAAAATGTGGTCATATGAGTATATATGGTAACTTGGAGAGCTATAGGCGGTCTATGAGCTCTTGGCGATTACTGGTATTCTTCACGATGATACACTTTCTCCATTAAGATTGTCTAGGGTATGGATGAGAAATATTAGTCTATTCTATCTTTATTTAAGAGTTCAATTTTAGTTCTTTAGTGGAATGAACTAAAATTAATAGATTGGACCTAAGTGAATCATTTGTTGATTATGATTAGGTTATGTCTATTGAAGCTTAAATTTAGATAGCCCGCCAAGATCCCCAATCCATACGAACTGGCATGGATCACTTGATATATTCTATCGGACCAATTTAGGGGTCCATCTAGAATTGTATTAAGGCATGTGGACTTGTTTCTTTTTGTAATAATGAGTCTAGTTCACATATGGACTTTTTATTAAGGTCCAATGGATTTAATAAAATAAGAAAAATAATATATATGTCTATATAATGTCATGGGTAGCAAGGCTAATATATAAAAGCCTAATATATTATTTTATTATTATTTAATTAAATAGAAATTAATTAATTTGTTGATTAATTAATTATTTAATTAAAAGTCAAAATCTTTTTCCTAATAGGAGAAGTTCTTCTAATATTATACTATTGTTGCTAGTATAATTAATATTAAAGACTATATTTGATAAGTAGATAAATAAAAGGAATTATTTATCTAGTCAAATTAGGAAATCTTTAATATGATCACAAATACACTAATGAGTTGGATTAGGAGTCTTGGTGTAGGAAAGAATTCTTTTTGGAAAAGGATTCTTGGTCACTAAGTAAATCCACCTAAGAATAAGATTCTTGCATACCAAGTAAATCCTCTTTAGGAGAGGATTTGTGAACCTATAAATATAGGTTGTAAATTTGAACCAAGCCTTAGTTTTTAGTGTGAGAAGTTGTTTTTTATTTATTTTTATTGTTATAAAAAAAACTTCGTCCAACTCATTGTGTGAATAATTCGGCCAAGCATAGAGAAAAGAGTGAACGTTTTTGTTTTCGATAGTACACTAGTATCATTTGCATCAAAAGGATTTTGTGTACAATATCGAACCAAGGTTCACGCGAATTTCAATCAAATTGATTGATAATTCACAAGTGACTGGACGTTCTTGGTTTTTCTCTTAGAGGATTATTGTTACTAACAAAGAATAAGATTTTGTTTGTTTTCATCCTCAGGTATACAATTTAAAGAAAGGGAGCCCACACTCCTAGGTGATTCACGTTCGTGATTGGATTGGAAGATCTTGTGAATTCAATTCGACTCTAGTTCAATCGTCACGAAAAAAAGGTACGACACTTTCAATATACATCAATTAATCTAGGGTTAAGGTTCTTTCTTTTAAAGGTATTTAAATATATATATATATATATATATATATATATATATAATTTTATTTTTCACGCTTTCGTTGCTCGGTTTTTCTTACACTTATACCTTCTTTCTAGACAATGTACACGAGACCACTTGTGTGGACCAGCTTCAATGGCATAATTGAATGCATTCTGGTGTAGGATACGTAACTCTTCCATGTGGCAATTTTAATTCAACTCGGTGTACAATCTAGCTGTTTTATCCATTATGGCAGCTACATCCTTTCTGTGAAACCGCTTCTTGACATTTTCAAAAAAGTATCAACAACATATCGTATGGGTTGCATAGGGGAACTTTAGAAATCCCAGGTTCAATGCTTGCATGCCGATTGGAAATGAAAACCAGATCATCAATATGGCCTAGGGCACCTTTCAAGCAATCTAAAAACCACTACCATGAAAGGTTGTTTTCTAAGTCACCGTACCCAAAAGCAATTGGATACACCTGTTCGTTCCCATCTTGTGCAGTTACAACAAACATTATATCCCCGAATCTTCCCTTTAAATGGGTACCATCTACTGCAATAATTGGACGCATACACCTCCAGAATCCTCTGAGTGAGGCACCCAACGACATAAAAAATAGAGAAATTTACCATCTTTGTCGCACTGTAAGTCAGTTATTATGTCGGGATTTTGTTACACTAACACATAACCAAATTATGGCAATAGTTTGAAGGTTTCCTCATGCGTTCCATAGGTCACTGACAACGCATATTGCAGGGCTTGATGTGCCTTACTGTACAAGATTTGGATGCCATACATTGTTTTCATGTAGGCGATTATGTCCTTCGGACACATTAGTCGACCATCTTGTTGTTGAAGTCTAGGTGCAACCACTTCTCCAATTATGAATGCACTACCTTGTCGGTAGCGGTAGTGGATCTTCTCCAAAGGACATGTGTGTTTGTTCACAAAACTTCTTACTTGGAAGTATGTCCCTTCATCTCTCCTCACCGCTCTTAATTTCTACGTACAGTTGTCTATCAAACAAACCAAATATAACGTTGTCTTAATCTACCTTTTCACCTTCCACTCAAAGTTCTGCCGCATTGCAAAATGCCCAACTAGTCTCTTCAAATTCTTTTTAGTAGGAAAAAATTGTCCTTTATATATCATGCTTGTAGGTTATTCTTCAACCGAGTTCCTACTTCCACCCATAAGAAAACGAGTATGATTCTGCTCCTGGAATAACTCACGATGTGACATTATCAGAATCAGATGAGTTAAATTAGGCCAGACCTCTGAAGTCCCAGCTATATCTGTTGTACTGTAACTAAATCTTTGTATACGTCTTGCACGTCTTTCCGGTTCGACAACCTCTTCCTCATCCTCATTGTTAGCTACATTATCAACCACATGTAAATTTTACTCATCATCCATCTCTTGTGTCGGCCCAACATTCGGTTCACTTTTCAGCTCATTATTCATGTCATTATAGAAGTCATTATAATGGTGGTTGAACTGCCTATCATTCATCTCAATTTGACATCCAAACACATCGTCGAATTGAGGTCCGACTAATTCACTACGGTCAGCTACTGCTCTTTCAATTAGACTGACACATACTTGAGGGATCACCCTATCTTCCCCTAGCATAAACTGAACATCATCGTCGTTTCTTATAAACGTTCGACATGTACTCCTGGGAACCATTGATATAGACTGTGGATTTGAACTGTATTTGTTCACATCATAATTCACAACGGTTTGCACGAGCGACATCAATTCTTGGTAAGTCATACTCTTTGACACATACATTCATTGGTTATCAGAACAAAAAAACCTCTGACTTTCATCGAGTAACTGCTCCCAATGATTGTTGTAAGAGAAGACTATTCTCACCTGATTAATTCTCCTATCAAAATCATCATCACAAACCATTATTAACAATATCTAAATTCAAATTAAAATAACAATAAAAAAACCTCAAATTGTAGAAAAAAAAAACCTACGAAATTCATTTCAAACACATCGGTCAAAACTAACTTAAAGCTCGATCCTATATAAAAACGGCTTGACAAATTAAAACCTCGAAAACAATAAAAAAAATACCTTTGAAATTATTAAACAAAAGCTGGGAAAATAACAAACAAAATCGGGTAAATGAATAAAAAAATTCTAGGAAATAATAAAAATCCTTGGAATAAACAAAAAAAGCTCGGAAAATTACAATAAAAGCTCGAATCAATCAACAATTTCTCGAAAAATCAAAATAAAAGCTCGATCCAATACAATAAAATCTTGGAAAACCGTAATAAAAGCTCGACACAATACAACAATTCATCGGAAATATTTAATAAAAGCTCGGGTAATTCAACAATTTCTCGAAAAACCAAAATAAAAGCTCGACACAATACAACAATTTCTATGAAATGTTTAATAAAAGCTCGGGTCAATTCAACAATTTCTTGGAAAACCAAAATAAAAGCTTGAGTCAATACAACAAAATCTTGAAAAACCATAATAAAAGCTCGACACAATATAACAAAATCTCGAAAAACCATAATAAAAGCTCGAACCATTCTCAGAAAATCAAAATAAAAGCTCGAGCCAATACAACAAAATCTCGGAATAACATAATAAAAGCTCTACACAATACAACAATTTCTCGAAAATGCTTAATAAAAGCTCGGACCAATTCAACAATTTCTCGGAAAATAAAATAAAAGCTCTAGTCAATACAACAAAATCTCGGAAAACCATAATAAAAGCTCGACACAATATAACAAATTCTCATAAATGCTTAATAAAAGCTCGACCCAGTACAACAAATTCTCGGATAAAGATAAAAAAAACTTGGTGCACTTTCTAGAGGCTATATGTTCATGCATTAGTTGAATACATCTTAAAACCCCTAAAAAATGTATGGAAAAAATTAGGGAGATCACAAAGATCTGTTACCTGCAGATTCGAACAAAGTTTCTGATAAGCACTTTATATCGATTTCCAGACTACTTTTTTGGAGAGAGAGATAACTTCTCTTTTTCAAACCGAAGATCAAAGCACAAATATAACTTTTAACGGTAAATTGGGTAGTTCACCATAATAGGTACCTTTTAAACATAAGTTATTAAACTGATAACATCATCACAATACAAGAAAAAAAAAGGTGACAATCCTTACAATTTCCCCATAAAACTACCTCAAACACATATGATAAACGACTATAAATAAATAAATATAAACCTGAATCATGTCGCCAGTTTCGAGTCAGCTATGGAACCTTCGATTTTATTTGTAAGAATCAAAATCATTTCTACATAATTATTTGATTAGTTTCATTTAATACAACCCCCGATGCACTAACTAATACACTACTGCCATATGCGTTTAGGCTGTATTACTCTTACGAATGAATTTATTTATTTATTTTTTCAAATATATAAATTCCTCTTTATAATTTAAACTTGTGTGTGTGTGTTTTTAACTATTTAATGAGAATATGAATATATTAAATTACGAAGAATTTATTTTTATTTGAAAAAATTAATCTAACAAATATTATATAATTTTTAAAACAAATTACACAAAACTCCCCTGAGATTTACTCTTTTACACATGAAAATAACTTTAAATTTAATTGACACTCACCTCCCTATTATCAGGGTTTGACCGTTAAGTGTGAGAGTTGACCATTAAAAAATGATAAAAGACATAAATAACCTTGATTCACCAAAAATCTAAAATAACTAATTACATTAAACTCCTCTAGGGTTTGCTCTGTTACACATATAAACAACCTTATGATAATTGACACTCACATCCCTTATCGTTAGTCAAAGTTGGTCAAATTAAACCGATATTGACTATCAAAACTAAGGATAGTTTAGTCATTTGAACCATTATATATATATATATATATATATATATATAATTGAATAAATATTTTGAAATGAAGATTTTTTTTAGGTAATTTAAATGAAGATTAAGTGAAAAAAATGTTTTTAAAATTAAGATTTTTTTTGGAAAGAAAAATAAGATTAATTGAAAATTAAGAATTAAAAAAAAAACATAATTTTTCATTAAAAAAACGGATAGTTCAATCTTAATGTAAAAGAAATTCATATTAAAAAGAAATCTTAATGCTTTTAACAGATCGTCAGTTCCACAAATAACACAAATTGCAATTCTTTCCTAATTTGTTCGATCTCCTCCATAAGAAATTGAGTCAGATCACCAGTTCTACCGACAACACAAATCAAAATTCTTTATAATTGTTGTTAAAAAATTTAAATTTTTTTCTATTGATTAAAAAAAATTATTTTTTTAATTCTATTTCTTTGGAAAAAAATATTTTTTTCATATTTATAAATATATATTAAGTTTTTTTTTTTTTTTAGCAAATTGTACCAAATTATGAAGGGATTGTGATTTGTGTGTTGATGGAACTAGCGAACTGACACTATTTTGGAAAGAAATTTGGCTCATTCTCTCTTGGAAGATATCGAATAAATTTGGATGGAATTGTGAATTGTGTCGTTGATGGAAATGGAAAACTATTAAAGACATTAAGATTTTTTTAATTTTTTTTAAACAATTTGAATATCTTTCAAATTATATTGATCTGTCTATTTCTTAATGAAAAATTCTGTTCTTTTTTTTGTAATTCTTAATTTAAAAATAGGTTTTTTTTGTTCACTTAATCTTCATTTATAAAATACCTTTAAAAAATCTTCATTTTAAAATATTTATTCAATTATATATATATATATATATATATATATATATATATATATTTGTATGTATGTATATTTAAATGCTTTAAATGACTAAACTATCTTTAGTTTTGATAGTCAAAATTGGGTCTACAGTTTAATTTGACCAACTTTGACTAACGACAATGGATGTAAGTGTCCTTAATCAATAAATTTGTTTCTATGTGTAAAATAGCAAACTTCAAGGGAGTTTAGTGTAATTATTTCTTTTAGATTTTTAGGGCATCGTGGGTATTTTTATCTTTTATCATTTTTTAACGGGTAACTCTCACACTTAACGGTCAAACCCTAATGGTAGGGAATGTGAGTGTCAATTAACGATAAAGTTGTTTCCACGTATAAAATAGAAAACCTTAGGAAAGTTAAATGTAATTTATTCTAATTTTTATTTTAAGGTTTAATTGCACCAACCATCCTATGTTTAAACTTAAATGGATGCATATTCAACTTATGTTTTTTCCCACCAAGTAAAAAAAAAAAAATTCCCTTTAGTTATAAATTACGCTAACATAGTGTGAGATGGGCCGTTATCCTACTAATTGTGATGGGATCTTGGACAAAAAAAATAAAGAGTGATGATATTTATACCCCTTAAAAATAGTATGTACACCCTTAAGTTAATGTGTTTTAAAAAATTCAATAATACCCTTGAATAAAATTACTAAGATGATTAATTGTTTATTAGTACACCAACCAATAATTATTAATTCGTTTCCTATTTTAATATTTTGTAAAAAAATTTCTTATTAATGGTTTGATATTAATATATATTATAAAAACTATTTCCATTTTAATAAACCTAAGATTCCCTTTTAAAGATAGTCTCATCCTTTTTTAAGGAAATATTAATTTATTGCTAAATATGAAAAATAAATCAAAATTATAAGACAAATTTGGTTATAAAAAAGGTAAGTTTTAAATTAATTTTTATTATTTGTTGGAAGAACAAAAAATCATTCTTGTTAGAAGAACAAAATCTTTATATATATAAACAGACTTTCATATTGACTATATTATTTATATTATTTATATTTCTTTTAAAGCACTTTAGACTTTTTATTATTATCAATATTAGATGTTCTTTTCTGTTAAAAAAATATATATTAGATGTTCTTCAATTTCATCGAACACTTATCCCTTTTTTTTTACATATCATTTATCAGCTGTCTACTTCCACATCAATTGAGACATATCACAAATCTTTATCCTAACAACTCTCTCGAACAAAACATGATTCTTTATTATATATATAAAAAAAAATCTTAAAATGGATTTTTAACAAAAAGTAGAGTTTGATTTTTAAAAAATCGAGAACAGAAAAGAAGTAGGGAAGAGAAAGACTAGTAAGAGAATTAAAAGTAAAGACAAAATTTGATATACTAATAAAGTTAATTAAATAACATAATAATAGTTATAGATAGTGTGTACTTATAAAAATACAATATAATATAATTAATGAAAGGGTAATTTTAATATTAAGTGGGTACAAATTAAAGATTTTTTTTTTAAAATTTTAATGGGTTTGATTACGAAATGGATGTAGATACAATTTTTGAGGGGTGTCATTATCGCCACTCAAAAATAAAATATTGTGATGGGCTCAAATTGGACAAATTGAAAATATATGTTACCCAATTCTGTTTACAGCCAGTCGCATGTCGGCCTAAGAACGCAATTCTACTCTCTCCACAATATATACGATGGTGTATTCAATTAGGATTCTTAAATACATTTAACGACATTAATCCAAATGACAGATTTTCATCGATTTCTACAGACTTTTATAAATCCACATGTACTTTCACTGATTTGTTTAGATATCTACCTCGGATATTAATGAATTTATTTAGACATCTATCTCAGACTTTCATGAATTTGTTATCTCAAACTTTTATTATAGATGTATTCATCATACCAGTATATGACTCGATCAGCCAGCCGAAAAGAAGCTCCATTTCAAAGCTATTTTCATAAAGATCTCAACTTTCATGATAAAACTAAAAAAAATAACAGCTGAATACATAAAACTTTGTGTATGAATAAATGTTAAGCATAAAAAAAAACACTAACGACAATAATTTCGACTCAATAACTAAAGTCAATCACGAATGAAAGAAAATGACATAATTTATAACAATTTTGAGAGCAAAATTAAAAGAAAAATACTCAACATTCATAACTCATCTTCACTAATTCACATTGTTATTCAATTAATCATATAAACAAATAATAATCAACTAGTAGAATAACCGAGCAAAGCTATACACAAAACATTGAAAAGAAAAAGCATAACTGTAACCCAAACCTTATCACAATTGACCATCATTTGATCCACGATTTTTAATTTATTCTCTATAGCTCTAAATCTTACAAAATTTGATATGCTATTGTTAAATTATCAATTTAATCCATGACCATTTGTATATTAAAACATTCAATTTATATATATATTTTTTCTGAATCTATCCAGCAGAAATCAATATTGACATTTGTCCACTTCAAAAATTATAACAATTTTTATACTCATTTATAAATCACGATATTTTACAGAATAACAGTAGACATAACATTCTATATACATATAATTTTTTATAATTTTCTAGGTAGAAGAACCCATCAAAATAAATTTAAAAATTCTAGCCATTCAGTAGGCCTTTGTACATTTCAAAAACACATAAAAACTAATAACCGTCACTATCAATTGAATAGGCTATAAATCGTCATCATGCTTTCTACTTTCATCAAGTTAAACATATCAAGAATCATAACCAAGTATATTCTAGAAATTCAACCATGAAAGAGATAAACAAAGGAAAATAAAATCAACGAACTCTAACAACAAGAAAAACTCAAAATCCTTAGGGAGAAAGCTGGACTTCTTATGACCTTTGATATGTATAACTCTCACTATCAAGTCCATCAAAATCCATAACCTAAAAAAATCCTTTAAAATCTAGTCTCAATTGAGTACACCTTGATTTTTATAGACATTTTTAAAGTCTCAGTTCAGTACATCCGGATTTGGAAGAACTCTTTAAAAGTCCATAGAAATCTTAATTGAATATATACCACTGGATTAATAAAGACTCATTTAAAGTCTTTAAATGTCCTCGAGAATCCTAATAAAGGTGTGCATTTTCGGTTTGGTTTGGGTTGAAGCTCAATGTCAAACCAAACAAATATGTATCAGTTTGACTATATTTCAACCTAAATCAAATCAATGTTATTTGCCAAACTATTCAAACCAAACCGAAAAAATTCGAGTAGGTTAGAGTAGATTTATAGATTTAGGTTTGAACCCAATAATCATTTTTTGTATTATTATAACAAAATTATTTTAAAAATTAAATATAGGTGTTATTTAATTATTTAAAAATTAAAAATATTATATAATTGATAAATTAACAGTAACAAGTATCATAACAAAAAAATAAAAATTAAAACTCATATTCTAAAATATATCGGAAGGAAGGAGTAATTATATTTTATTTATTAAAAAATTATAATTCATAAAAAATAAAGACGAGTGGTACATTACCAAATGATATGCCGATATGGTAGATGATAATGAATGAGAAGACTAAAAAAACTTATTTATATGTGAAGCAAATAAATGTAATAAAGGGAAATGTGGATTTGATTTTTATTAAATATACGAGTTGATTTGGGTTGTATGAATTTTATTTTTAGCAACTCAAATTGAACCAATTTTTGATCTGTTAAATGACAAACCAATTAGTAATTTTTTTAAATGTGAAACCGAACAACCCATAAAGTTTGGGTTGGGTTAGGGATAGGGGATCCACATTTTCCCATTTCCCACAAACATATATAAATATAATTATAATATTGTCCCCTAAGTATATATACATATTTACTCTTTTTACTGTATTAATGGATTTTATTTTGTATTTATAATGGAATATTTATTTTTTTAGTTTAATTTGTAATTTTTAGTTAAATGGGAAAATAGGGAACCGAGGAAAACAGGAAAAATGAGGAATTGGGGTTCGGATGGATATACCTCCCCCAAAAATTTCCATCCCTGGTCTGAAAAGTGGGGATGAGGATGGGGGGACCTATATCCATCTTCATTACCCAAACGTCCATCTCTATCTCTCATGTTTACTATGATATTAGAGGAAATAGGGATATATAACACCTCTTCAATTTTGACTTGTACAACTATCACCGCTTTAATAACTCTTGTTTTATTAGCATTAAAATAGGTGGTGAGACTAAAATACAACCACTTATTATTTACTTTTATTTTTCATTTTGATTTCTCTATTTCTCTCTCTCTTTCTCCCTCTCCTTTCACAACTCACAGAAACTTCGATCTCTTTGATTTTTTTTTTTTCATTTTAATTCGTTCTCATTTCGTTAGTAAAATTCGAGACCAAAATCGAAGTCTACCCAAGTTTTTCCTTTATATTTGTTTTCTCTTACAAATGCGAGACTTATTTACAATTTCGAGACTTATTAAGTAAATTCGATACTTGTTTTACAAATTCAGGACTTATTGGGATAAATTCGAGATTTATTGGGTCAAATTCGAGATTTATTGATAAAAATCGAGACTTATTTTTTTAAAAAAAATCGAGACTTACTGAGACAAAAAATCAAATTATTATTTTTTGCTTTATTCTTCCTCGTGAAGGTAACAGGCCATCAATAGTGAAATTGACGATTCGACAACGGCGCCGATTGACTCCGGAAATAGTTGGATCTGGAAGATTGGACGACGCTGAGTTCGTTGGTACCATCGGTTTCGTCTGATTCGTGACGGATCGTCGTAGATTTGACTATGAAGGTTTGGAAACGATTCGGGTTTGGTTTCGTTTCTCTCTCCACACAGCTCGAAACTAAAAACGGATGCTGCGGTTACAACGGGTGGCACATGACAGATGTTTTACCAGTGGTTTTGTCGATCAACTCACTGGAGATGACATCGGCGGTGGAGCTCGAACTCCATCAATAGAGATTTACAAAAAAAAAAAAAGAGGAGTGGTAAAAAAAAAAATTTAGAAGAGGGAGAGTATTTTTGTCCCAATCCCATATTTAGTGCTATTTAAACTAGAGTTATTAAAGCGGTGCTAATTGTGTAAATAAATCCCAAAAAATGCTATATAAATTTTCATCTCTTATGATTATATCGAACGAGTTTGCATTACTCTGCAATAATCCAACATGCTTATATTTTTATTATTAGTACACGCTATTAGAAAAGTCAGTATGTAAATTTTTATTTTTTATACCATTTTTATTTTTTGCATTAAACTGCGATAATCCCACATGCTTCTCTCATGCTTATTTTGATTATATCGACTGAGTCGGTATGTTTATTGTTTCACAACTGCAGTCCTTTGCATAGGCAAGAAAATAATATGGATTTCATGGTAGATAAATTTCAAACTCTGGTAAGTTTTTGATTGCTGTATATTACCTTTTTAATTTTTTTTTTCTGTGTTTTTAGTTATTTTAATTTTTCCTTCCTGAAAGTTTTTTTTTTTTTTTTGGGGAAATAGATGGAAATAGACATATAAATAATGCACTTTCTAAATTTGTCAACATGCAATGTTTTTACTTTTTCTGTCGAATACAAAACTACCACTTCGTTTTGTTTTAATTTTACTTTTTAAAATGTTTATTATTTAAAAACAAATTGTTTTTATCAATAAAAAGGGTTCAAAAAATTAATGACACATTTTTGAGGGGCTGTTGTACAAATAGCACCACATTAATAATATATATTTAAAAAACATCAACTAATGTGTGGAGACCAAAATACCCCGTTTGAACGTGCGACTGAATGAGAGAAAAAGTAGAGAGAGAAAATTGAACTTATTTGACACCGACCGGAAGTGCGTCGACGGCGAGCAGTGACATTTGGAGACTTCAATGAATTATTTACAATTGTTTGAGGTAAGTTGAGCTACATTTGTTATCGTTTTTGATTTAGATAAGTTGTGCATTTTTGAAAGTTGAATGAAATGGTAGAATAGGTTAGATTTGTCGATATGAGAATGAATGTGGAACGATTAGGGTTTGAAATGAGGTGGAATAGGTGTTTAGGAAGATGAGGTTTTGTTGGTATTCCGAGACTTTTTGTTTCAGATACGAGCTTTTTTTAAAGGAGCCTGAACTCTTTAAAAAGGGCACCGAGCTTATTTTTTGAAATTTAGGTTTAGTTTGAGGAAGATGAGTAATATGGGTTTTCGAGACTTTTTGAAAAGGAGACCCGAGCTTTTTTAAAAGACCCAGAGCATTTTTTTTAAAAAATTTTGTTTAGTTTGAGAAAGATACGTATTCTTGGTTTCTGAGACATTTTTATAGAGTTTCGAGCTATTTTTAAAGAAGCCCGAGTTTTTTTTAAAAAAATTGTAGGTTTAGTTGTATCGAGTTTTTTTTCCTTGTAACCCAAACTTTGTCTGTACAGTTAGCGATTTTTAAATTGAATTTTGAGTTTTTTTTATATATATTGTGTCTTTTTCCAATATATGCGAGACTTTTTATTGAAGGTCTGAGTTTTTTAATTGTAGTTTTTGTTATATCGAGCTTTTTTTCTCTGTAACCTAAGCTTTTTCTATACATGTTCGAGATTTTTCTATTGAATTTCAAGCTTTTTTGTATACTGTGATGTTTTACAGTATTTACGAGACTTTATTGAAGGCCCGAGCTTTTTACTTGTAGGCCCGAGCTTTTTACTTGTAGGCTTAGTTGTTTCGAGCTTTTGTTGCCTGTAACCAGAGCTTTTTTTGTACACCTTAGAGGTTTTAAAAATGAATTTTGAGTTTTTTTTGTATATTGTGAGTTTTTTCAATATATACGAGACTTTTTATTGAATGCCCGAGTTTTTTTTTTTCATTCAGTCGTGCTTTTGTTGTATATATTCTAACTTTTTATTCATCCATTCGAGCTTTTTTTACTCAATCCAAGATTTTTTATAAAGACTGGACCTTGTTTGCAGTTATGTTGGGGGCATTAAAAATAAACTCATGTAATTTTTTTTATGATTTTTCAGATGACGAATCGGTTGAAGGAATTGCTTAAAACTCCGGAGGAAGAGTGGTACGAGGGCAAACTCACTCGCCACGACTATTTTGACGCTATTGGCGTTATAGACGACACACTTAACTAGGTCCCTGCATAAATTTCTGTTGAAGACCGTCGTCGGTTCATGGCGTCATGCTTTGGGCATTTCATGACGATGCATAAGTGTATGAAGTTTTCAGGTGGTGTCATCCATCGGCTGCTTTTACGGGATATGCATCATACTGGGCTATCAGATGAGATGAATTTTATGCTGGGGAATCAGGAGGTGAGGTTCTCGAAGATAGTTATCTGTCTGATCGTCGGATTACGGTTCGGAGAAGTACCGGACATAAGCCGGTATGATAGCATGGACAATGTCATACATGAGTGTTACTTTGTTGGTAGGGATGAGATTTCGTTCAGGTAGTTGAAAGATGTTTTGAGCCTCGACCAGTTTTAGCAGGCATACGATAATGTGAAACTCTGCTTCCTGTATATGTTGAACTGGATACTAATGGGGTTGGACGAGAGAGTGAAGATTCCAGTTTGGCAGTTTCGGTTGGAAGAGGATCTCGATGCTTTCGACGCGTTCTCGTGGGGTGGCCAAGTGTACAGTCATTCGATATTCTCATTCATGCATGCACCTGATGAGCAATGTTATCGGTTCGTGAGACACTAGCAGGCGAAGGGCGCTGACGTACACATGTTAGAGACCTACAACATTTACGATCTATCTTACGCCCTGTTGGTAAGAAATTTGAATTACAATATTAAGGATTCTTAGCATGCTTGTATTTTTTGTAGATTTTTGCTTTTGAGGTGATCCATCTGCTTGGCATCTAGTTCGGAAGGAGGAGGGATACAGACTTGTCTTCCCGTATTCTCAAGTGGGAGTTACACAAACAACCGAGGGCGGATAAGCTATCGAAGATATTCACGACGCATGTAAGTATCTTAATTGTTAACGTTAATAGTTATTACAATTACATCTTTCTAACAATGGTTTTAGATGTTTGCGAGGATAGAATTGGTGGCCACCAAAGCTGAGAGGGGTGAACCCTATTATACGGGCATAGAGGAGGCGATACTGGATCCATCGAGTGGCGGATAGGAGGCCATACCGGATGTAGTAAGTGCTGGATAGAGTGATACAGAAGGTTCGGAGCTAGAGCATCGCCGTGGAAGTGAACAGATGCATTCGGACACAACGTTAGCTCGTGGGAGACACAAGAGGCAGATGCGGGTATGATTTAGGATGCTTGGACATACTGTTGGAGATAACTCACAAGGAGATGTTGGAGGGAAGTGCGAGGTATGTTCAAATTGTTGTTTTGGGTTTATTTGTTTCAAACGCATTTACATGTTCATGACTAACAATGTGTAATTGTTTTTAGGGTCGTCTAGAGTGTAAAATTGAAGATTTAAAGGCTTCGGCCCTTGCTTTACGGGATGATCTCCCAAGAAGTGATACAGAATGAAAAATGTAACATTAAGAGTTGATAGACTTGGTCCGAAGGCGGTGGGGTTCGACATCACAAATAGTAGGAGACACCCCATAATCGAGACTCCAGTCCCAGAGACAGAGACGGGCGAAGTAGCCATGTCAGCGTAGGTCAGATGCAGGGTACTGGACCTGAGATACAGGGTACTGAGACTAGACTTACAGGACGACAGCAGGAGACTCGTACTGAATGTTTACCTGACTTTCCCCTTCTTATGGAGGTCCTGGAGACTTTGTCCGATCGATCACGCCATCTGAGTGTTTCCTCCACCGGAGTTTACTCTACGATTAGACCGTGTGGCACCCCTCATCTGAGGGACACCTCCGGTCCATCAGACCAGACCATTCCTCCTAGAGACAGGTCCTTGCGATCGCATTGGACCCGACTCCTCTTAGAGACAGGTCCAGACCATTATGTGGGCTCTGTACACCTATCAAATACAAGTCCACACCATCCTGTGCGTCTTCTTTACCTCTTAGGGATAGGGCCAGACCATCCTATGGGACCCCTCATCCTCCCACCGACACATCCGGACCATCCTATGGGATCCCTCGTTTCCCTCGTATCCCCCGTGCTCACTAGCGTGGGTGGCAGCTGCTGAGCCCATACATTGACCCTACTCACCCGAAAAGGCCAAGGACAGTGCTGACAACATCAGAGAATGAATTCATTCCTACTGCTTCGGTAGATGTTGGGCAAATGGAGGTCTACAAATCATATAAAGGAACATGACCTGGGGAATTGTAAGTATCATACTTTTTACTTAATTGAAGCACATTTAGTTTATTTTACATTCATTGTTATGATATTTTGGAAAAATTAATGCAGACGCGATGTTGATCTCATGGAGCCAGTAAACATAGGTTGGTTCCAGCGGTTCTAAGAGAACTACATGGAGTGCTTTGACACGGTAGGCACATAACTTTAACTTGGTTTAGCTTTCATCACACTCAAATTCTAAAGTTGTTTTGTAATTATTTTTCAACATATGGACGCATACCTGAACATTTTACGGAAGCATCAGTGAGCATACCCCATTGTGTATAACCAGAGGATGGACATTCTGGGAACCTAGTTCTTTGTAAGTGTTTTTTAGTGTTCGTAACTCTCCTGAAATTTTTTCTTCTACAGTCATTGTTGAAGTATCGGTGGGATAGAAAAATACCTCGTAATGCTGACGGGGAAATGAAGAAGCTGGGGTGGAAGTATTATAGTACAGATGATCCGCTGACGACCTTATGACCGTACGTGGATTACTCCCCGTAGGAAACCGGATATGGCACGAGGTTGATATGGTAAGTGTTATAAAATGAAGGCCTCAATATGTTTCTCCCATAATTTTGGTGAACAATATGATTTTATCATATGTCTATGTGTTGTACAGGTTCTTATTCCATGCAACGTCGGATGCCAGTATTGGCTTCCAGCGTGGACCTGACTACTGGGATGATACATATCCTAGACCCCTTCAGACAGAATGTCTCCGTTAGCATCAGAAAACACCAGGTACGGCCACTGAGATGGTTTCTCCCCTTGATGTTGTATCAGTCTAGGTTTCATGACGTCAGGAAACCCGGCGAGGAGAAGTTCGAGAGGCAGTAGGCCCTTTGGGGTAAGCCTACCGTCGAGATCAGTTGTGCCACAACAACATAAAAGGTATATGTGTTTAATTATCAAAATAACTTCCTGTATAATTTATTATCAACTTAACAGTTATCCTTATCGTGCATTCAACGGTAACTGTAAGGCACATACGTTGAGGTTGATAGAGTATGTACTGGCAGACAAGGTCTAGTACGACTGAACAGGAGACGATATGCCCACAATACGGGAAAAGATGGTTGTAGAGGTGTTCTGTAACTCCCAGCCACAATTCTGATTGTAGTGACTGTACATAATTATTTTGTATACATTTTTTTTAATATTATTCATTCTTTGATTATTTAAAATTGTTTACGTTGCACAACAACACATTGCATACCGATCTTAAAAAGGAAATTTAAAATTAACATCCCTATTAATTTGAAAATGGAAATGAGATACAAGTCGTACAATTACAACTAATGAAAATGACTCCTAATTAAACACGTCCATTCATACTACGGTGGAGTCTTTCTCAAGGCACGTCTGTTTGTTATTTTCAACTGAATAACAGATGCTACACTTGCGCTGTTATTCCTGAGAAACAACTCTGCTCGGACTATCATTATTCAAAGATGGGTTAGTGTTGAGGTTTATGCCCTAAAGATGTAATTTATAAATGGATTTATGAAATAAATAAAAAGAAAAGTTCAACTCATTCTTGTTGTGTTGTTTATTTTATAACCTGTGCATATTCAACATCCAAGATTGTCTGATGTAATTTCGAACTATATATATATATATATGAGTGTCATATATGGATGGATATAGTAAGAGACGTGCAATCTAAAGAGTCCATAGATAGCAAATAAAGATGGGTACTTTATTTGTGGTTAATCTATAGCTGCGGTTCATTCCGTAATATACGATGATTCTATCCTAAATCATTCATAAGAGATATGAGAATAGAGGCACCTTGTTGTTGGGGTTTATGCCCTAAGCATGTAATTTGTAAATGGATTTATGAAGTAAATAAAAGGAAAGGTTTAATTCATTCTGTTATGTTATTTATTTTATAAACTTATGTATATATTAACATCCTGGATTGTCGGATGTAATCTCAAACTGTGTATATGAGTGTCATATATAGATGGATACAGTAAGAGACGTGCAATCTAAAGAGTCCATAGATAGCAAATAAAGCTGGATACTTTATTTGTGGTTAATCTATAACTGTGGTCCATTCCGTAATGTACAGTGATTCTATCCTGAATCATTCATATGAGATATGGGAATGGAGGCACCTTGTATGATGTGATCATATAGGACTGGGTCATGATCTATATGAATCTCACACAAAGATCCGTTTACTGATGAGATTCATATATATCAACTAATGATGGCTATATATGGGTGATCTTAATCCTGAGTGTCTTATCGACTCCTTCAGGTTAAATTGTGGTCTTTGATATATCATGGGTGAGATCAGATGTATTTTCTGATCAATATACTCCGTATGTTGGGATTGCGGTTTGGCTTGTGGCTGGGAAGGTTTGTACACAATAGTGGAATCCACTCCTTCTTGTGAGAAGTAGATGGTAGTTCCCTTAAGGGTTAATTCGGTGCTTGGACAATATGAGCGCTCTCCTAATTCCATGAGGAAGTAGGATTTATTGTTCATTAGAGAATCAATGGTACTTAAAGAATATATGTAATTAGAGGGGTATAACGGACATTATGACCCAGCTCTAATTATGAACTATTGTGGAGGATCACACCATATGTAATGGCTATATCGATGGACACCGAGTTGTATCGGTCTGTGTAAAAACGTCTGCAGTTGAGAGAGTGCAGTTCGGGTTTTTAGTGGAATAACACCGGAGTTAATAATCAAAGAATATCAATTAAAGAGTTTAATTAATGATTCTGAGGATTATTAGAGCTCAAAATACTGTGGGTTCATTAGGTCCCCTTGCTAGCCCGATCGATTTAGGTAACAAGGGGTCACGGTTAATTAATTGGATTGTCCAATTAATTGTGTTACGAAAGTGACACGTATTTATTCGGGAATTAATTGAATAATGAGATTATTTAATTAATAGATAATGGTGATTAAATAACTTAAATAATGAGATTATTTAATTATGTTATTAATCACTAAATGGAGGGTGTATGTTGATATTTATTTTTGAATAAAATAAGATAATGTGATTATTTTATTTTATTTTATTAAATAATTTATTTTTGAATTTAAATAGTTTGAATTCAAAATTAAAATCAAATTAAAGATATGAGATATTTTTATTTGAAAGTTTTAAAAAATCAAATATAGATTTGATTAAATTTTTAAATATTAAATATAAGATATTTTTATTAAAAAAATAATGTTGTTGTGCGTGAAACGCACAGCAACTCACACACACACACACACACACATATATATATATATATATATATATATATATTTAACAAAAGACAAATGGTGGTCTTTTGGCTTTTGGTTAAAAAGAAAAAAAAGGCTGGTGAGTGAAAGTTTGTGTGAGTTATTTTGTGCAAGTGTGTGCATGAACAAACACCATAAAAGAGAGAAAAGGTTTTATGTACAAGTGTTGTTCATTAATATAAAGAAAGAGTTTCTTAATTTTTTCTTTTCTACACCCTCCATCCTAAGCTCCTGAGAACCGTGACGTGCCCACACACAGTTATCAATCCCGGGAATAGCTAGGAAGATCAGTGGTACGGACCAGGAGCAAATCGAAAAGTGAAGGAGCCTCCAAACGTTGGTATGGTTCTATATATATATATATTATTATTGATTACAATTTCCTGTATATATATATATATATATATATATATTTTTTTTTTTATTAGTGTAATAATTTTTATATATATTTGTTTCGAAAATAAATTACGATCAAAAGTTCACCGGTCCCAGATACAGATTACGATCTGTATAAAAAATTTTAAAAACCCGTTTCCACTGCGTGATCGGTGAATTTGGTTCCAACACTTGTATGATGTGATCATATAGGACTGAGTCATGATCTATATGAATCTCTCACCAAGATCCGTTTACCGATGAGATTCATATATATCAACTAATAATGGCTATATGTGGGTGTTCTTAATCCTGAGTGTCTTATCGACTCCTTCAGGTTAAATTATGGTCTTTGATTTACCATGGGTGAGGTCAGATGTATTTCCTAATCAATATACTCCGTATGTTGGGATTACGGTTTGGCTTGTGGCTGGGAAGGTTTGTACACAAAAGTGGAATCCACTCCTTCTTGTGAGAAGTAGATTGTAGTTCCCTTAAGGGTTGATTCGGGGCTTGGACAATATGAGCGTTCTCCTAATTCCGTGAGGAAATATGATTTATTATCCATTAGAGAATCAATGATACTTAAAGAATATATGTAATTAGAGGGGTATAACGGATATTATGACCCAACTCTAATTATGAACTACTGTGGAGGATCACACCATATGTAATAGCTATATCGATGGACACTTAGTTGTATCGGTCTGTGTAAAAACGTTTGCAGTTGAGAGAGTGCAACTTCGGGTTTTTAGTGGAATAACACCAAGTTAATAATCAAGGAATATTAATTAAAGAGTTTAATTAATGATTCAAGGATTATTGGAGCTCAAAATACTGTGGGTTCATTAGGTCCCCCTTGCTAACCCGATCGATTTAAGTAACAATGGTCACGGTAAATTAATTGGATTGTTCAATTAATTATGTTATGAAAGTGACACGTATTTATTCATGAAATTATTGAATAATGAGATTATTTAATTAATAAATAATGGTGATTAAATAAATTAAATAATAAGATTATTTAGTTTTGTTATTAATCACTAAATGGAGAATGTTTGTTGATATTTGTTTTTGAATTAAATAAGATAATATGATTATTTTATTTTATTAAATTAAATATTTAATTTTTGAACTTAAATAGTTTAAATTCAAAATAGATGGTATCTTTTTTATAAAAATAAAATGAAAATTTTGTTATTAAATAAAAAGATATCATAAGATTTTTAAAAGAAAAAATATATATGTGATATATATTCTTTGAAAATCGATCAAAACAAGATACCATGAGTTATTGAAAGAGGAAATATATTCTTAAAAAAAAATAGGAACGTCAACACACCAAATGAGATTTGCTTTTAATGTTTGTCCTGTTGAAAAAGAATATATATGCATGATTGAAAAACAAATCAATGCATCCATTGAATTTAGAAAAGGAGCAAGGTTGTGTATGAGACACATATATGCGATTGCTCCGGTGAAACTGAAACCTGTGCGTGAGTTATTTTATGTGTGCAAATGTATATGGGTAAAAAAAACTCCAAAAAGAGGAAGAAATAGTTTCTTCTTCATTCTCTCAACATCCTCCGTTCAATCCTTAAGATCGTGATACGTCCACATATAGTTACCAGTCCCGGAAGATAGTAAGGAAGATCGGTTGGTTCTGACAAGAGAATATTATAAAGTGAAGGAGCCTCTAAACGTTGGTATGTTTTTATTCTCCTCATATTGATTTCAATTTCCTGTATATACATATATTTTATTATTTAATATTAATGAAAATAGTATTTAATATTAAATTTACAATTATAAAGGATTAAATAAAAATTAAAAGTATAAGCGATCGAGTTTTTTTTGTTAGTGATCGAGTTTTTTTTGTACATGATTGAGTTTTTTTTGTACATGATCGAGGATTTTTTTGTAAATGATCGAGCTTTTTTGAACTTGATCGAGCTTTTTTTGTTCAGGACCGAGCCATTTTTTTACATGATCGAGCGTTTTTTAATATGGCTTGAGTTTTTTTCAAAAATGGCTCAAGCTTTTTTTTAAGGATCGAGCTTTTATTTTAGGGGTCGAGCTTTTTTTGTTCATGATCGAGCGTTTTTTGTACATGATCAAGCTTTTTTTGTGAGGGACTCGAGCTTTTTTTGTGAGGGATCGAACATTTTTTTTTTGGATCGAGCTTTTTTAAAATTTGTTCGAGCTTTTTTAAAATGCCTTCGAGCTTTTATATTCAATATTTTAAACTTGTTTGCACCACTTCAAATCAACTCGGACAAATATAAATACAAAAAGAAATACATACATGTTCATACATTATTTTTTAAAAGTTTACAACTAGTAGACATATTAAAAAAAAATGGAGACAACATGTTTATACATTGTTAAATCACACAAAAATGCATGAAAAAATGAAAATGAATATCAGAAATATTTGTTTACCTTCTTGTGTAATATCTGGAGAAAGACATGTTTTTTGAAAAGATACAAGAGTAGTTGATTGATTTTCAGACAACTTTTTTGGAGAGAGAGGCTTTTAAAGAATAAAGAATCGATTATTTAAGGGTAATTTTGGTAGTTCACCATAATAGGTGTCTTTTAAACTTAACTTATTAAACCGGTGACATCAATGCAACTCACCAAAAAAATGTGATATTTCTCACAATTTCCACACATTCTAAAAGTGTCATTTAATTTTTGAACCCATAATTGGCCAAATACATGTTTCTTTTTAGCGTTTGGTTACCATGGTAGAATAATAATTGGAATAATAATGGGAATGAGAATTAGAATGGAAAGGAATAGAAAACTGATTTTTTTTTGTTTGGTTGAGATTTTAGAATTAGTATCTGAATCAATATTATTTTGTTTGGCTAACAACTGAATGGAATGAAATTAATTATATTTTGACTAAAATACCCATAATTACAAAACCTTTTTAATAAGATGATAAATTATGGATAATGATAATAAAATATGAAAGAACATATATATAATATTATTTATTTTATATATTATTATATACATTTTAATATATATTAATATATAATATAATATATATTATATATTTGTAATATAAATATGATTAATATTATATATTATATATTAAAAATATTATATATCGTTATATAATATATATAATAAAATACAAAATTATAAATTATATAATCTAATAATATATATATATATTATAATACATATAAATATAATACATATGTAATAATATATTATTTATATAATATATTATTACATATATTATATATAATATATAATTACATATATATATATATATATCATTATATGTATTATAATTATATAGTATATAATAATAATATATAGTATTTGCATATTATATATATAACAATTTATTATTTTTGGAAAGGAGAGTATTTTTAAAATAGAGTTCAAACATAGGAGGGTATTCATGGAATACCAATTTTAGTTTGGAATTAGAATGGGTATTTCATTGGTTTTTTGATAGAATATCCATTCTACCAAAATTGTGGAATCCTCGTTCCATTCAATTTTAATAAGCCAAACATTAGAAATGATTTTCTTTTCATTCCATTTCACCCGACTACACATAGCATAGGTGAAACTTTTGCTGTGCTTATGCTAATTATTCATTCACAAGTTAATACTTTCCCATGGATTATTGTCCCAACGAATAATTAATTGTAGGTATTCAATCTTGATATAATTTGAAAAGGCTAGGTCTTTAAATGCGCCAAAAATAAAATAACGTAATTTACATATTTATAAGATTTATATAAAATAACTTAATCATCTTTTAGTGGAGATGGTTGTGCACTTTCATATCCACCATGAATATTTTACAAGTATGTATGAGGAGTTTTCTCCTGATTGATGGGAGCAGTTTTCTCTCCGTAAGAGTTGTAGTCTATACAATATCTTCTCTCTCTTCGATAGTGAGTGTAATAGTCTGAGCAATAGTTGGATTTTTTTTTATAAAAAAGAACCCATATTTATAGGATTACTCCTAAACAAATGGATTCACAAATAATATCGCTAATGCCTTTTGCTTTTTCGATTTTTGATTCGCATTGATTGTTGGTTTGACATTTGGCATGGTTTTTCTTGATTCATCTTTACCATGACATTTGGCAGGCATACTTGAATATTTCAAAACTGGTATCAGAAAATGACATTTGGAATGTATACTGTGTTAGTGTGTTCATGGATGTAAACCGTAATCGAGGAGCAATATGAAACCAATATTTTCCTAATCTCTCCATCTCGGGTTTTTGCATTGTACTAATTTTAAGATGTTCATTTTCATTCAATGTTAATGGAGTAGAATTGAATTGTTTTAAATTATGTTATGTATTTGATGTGGTAGACGGTTGTGTACTTGTATTGAATAAAATTGCATTACATAATATCTTGGATTATAAAATAATTAAGGGTTAATTACAATTTTCTAAAATAGTTTAGTATTCACCTAATTGACTTTGAGTTCCCTGTCAATTGGTGATTTTAATCATATTCAACGGTTGACTACGGTTGGGACATGGGATAGAAAAATTGATAATGCCATGCATTCTATTTTTAAAAAGTCTTAATTGCTTTTTTACTATTAAAATAACCCATTTGCAACTATTTAATAATAATTAAATATATATAAACTTATAATAAAATCTTTTAAAAACAATTAAAAAAATAAAATCTTTAAAAACAATTAAAAAAATAAAATCTTTAAAAAATGATTCCCGGATTTGTTTGGGTGAATATTCCCAAAGTTTCATTTTATTCTTTTTCAAACAATTTCTGGAATGTTTTAAGTTTAAAAAAAAAATCAAGACCTAGTTCCATTTCAAGTTTTCAACCCAGGTCAAAAGGGACTAATGTAATAATGTTGATGAATCCAATCTATGAAAAATTGTTGGATATCAATGTTTTCAATATTACAACGTTGGATATCAAAGATCATCAAAACGCAAATGATACTAGGATTATTACGTACGATCGGAGTATAATTAAAAGAAAAATACACTCGACTCATTGTGCTATTTACTGTAACTCAGGGAAGACCAGTAAAAGAAGAAACCGATGAATAGAAACTCTTTATGTTTTTTCTCTATCGTAAAAGTACGCTCAGAATGAGATGATCAAATGAATAGCACGCTTTGTTATTTATTGTATCCAGACTCATATATGGATAAGAAACTTTAAATTTAAATTATTATCTAAATTTAATATCTCTTGTATCTATATCCCAATATCCAGCTTTAACTGATGAGTTTGAATTTAATTGAATTATATCTATAATTCAAAAATCAAACTTATCAGGTGGTATCTTTTTCTGGTCAATTAATTTAATTAGTTACTAGACTCTTTTCACCATTTGGGCGTAATTTTCCAACGGTTTCCACTCGCACAAGTGGAATAATGCAAACTTTACAGAGTCACGTTTCTCAAACTTTTGGGTCCAATCACATATCATTCAACATGCAAGCACACTGTGTGATCGATGAACAATATTCTACAAATGTATTGGAGCATTAAATTTGATATTTAATATATCAAATTCACAGTTCATATGTGTCCTAGATATAATTTTCATTCATTAGCCCAAGCATACTTAACCCCTCGGTATACAAAACCCATGTTTGACTATACCAAATAGTGTATTCACATTTGTATTATTGTCTATCATAGACAATACAATTGGTCGACAAGAATACCAAAAATTAATGAAGAAACATTATATCTTCCCATCGAACACATGTATCTCAATTTCAAAGACAATTGTTATCCTAGTTGTGTTTCATAGACTGAACAAAGCCATAGCCATAGAAAAATATGCTAAAGAAGCTAACATTGTTTTGTCACTTTGAATCAAAGTCAATGGTCATAAGGACACCATTGAGGTTTATTCAAACCTCAAGGAACTTACACAATGAGAAAGTAGGGATTCATTCTGTCGTTTTTCCTTTTGATCACATAGCACACATGGTATGAATCAAGTGCTACAATGAATTTCATTATCATAAAGAATGTATATGTCTAAACTATTCACTGTATAGATCTGAGTCCAGTCACTATCTACAACGCCTAACTTGAGTTCATTAAGCTTGTCATTTCTTACTTAGGTACCAATTATGTTCTCACATATGGCTTAATCATGTTTCATGATTGTGGGGTTATGTCATGATCAGTTCAAAAGAATACAAGAATCTCATCTTGACATAGTCAAAGCGACATATTCATATATATAAGCTCCATGAGAATAAATCCTCTACTTTATTCTCTTCTATATATGTGTCTTATCTCAACATACTATCTTAGTATCCGAGATGAATACACGTATAAGAATATCGGTCTCAGCCTGACGACATATTTAAACGACATTTGTGTGAAAAATATGCTAGCAAGGGAAAAAGATTTATTCATATAAAATAGTTAAATTCAAACAAATCATCATGATTAAAATCTACGTAGCCCTAAAGACTTAGCATGTGATGAGCAAACATCTTTAGTCATTGATTTGGTAAATGAATTGGCTACAATTTCATGCGTAGATATATATTGAATAATCACTTCCTTTTTTCCTATGACATTTCCGACATCTCTGATATCTCTATATGTTTAGATTTACTGTGACATTTCAAGTCCTTTATGTGAGCAATGGCTGTTTGATTATCACAGTAAATAGTTACTGGTCTTGAAGCACCAGTAACAGCCAATGAATCTTTTGAGCCAAACACCCTCATGTATTGCTGCTGTACACACCACGAATTCAGCTTCCATTGTAGACAATGTAATACATTTATGTTTCTTGCCACACCATGAGATAGCGCATCGATTGAGCAAAAATGCATACCCTGATGTTGGTTTTCGCTCATTTGGATCACCTCCCCAGTCGGCATCTGTATATCCGACTAAGCGTAAATCTCCTCTTTGGTAGCATAGACAATTTCTACAGTTCCCTTGAGGTATGCTAAGATCCTTTTGACTGCATGCCAATGTTTCTGCCCAGGGTTATATTAAAATCTGCTCACAAACCCAACTGCAAAACATATATTAGGTCTTGTACATATCATTGTGTACATGAGACTCCCAAAGGCATTGGAGTAAGGAACTCTACTTATTTTATCTCGTTCTTCTGGAGTCTTAAGGCACATTTCGAGACTAAGATTTTATCCTTTTGAGATATGAATATCCATACGCTTGTAATTAGCCATATTGAATCGTTCTAGAATCTTTCTAATGTAAGGCTCTTGTGATAGAGCAAAAAGTTTCCTTGAACGATCTCTTGTAATCTTTACTCCCAAAATATAGACAGCTTCGTCCATATCTTTTATCTCAAAATTTGAAGATAATCATTCTTTAATGGCCAAGACAAAACTCTTATCATTTTCAGTTAATAGAATGTCGTCCACATATGATGAAAATATCACAAAATTACATTCAGACTTTTTTTTATAGACACAATGGTCTTCTTTGGTCATTGCAAATCCATATGACATTTCTGCTTGGTGGAACCTAAGATACCACTATCTGGAGGTTTATTTCAAACCTTATATCAATCGTTTGAGCTTGCAAACTTTGCACACTTGACCTTTTGAAACAAAGTTTTCAAGATGTACCATGTAAATTTCTTCTTCCAATTCTCTGTTGAGAAATGTTGTCTTTATATCCATTTGATGTAATTCTAGGTCCATATGTGTGACGATTGCCAGAATAAGGCGTATCGAAGCAAACCTCACTACTGGAGAAAAGTTTTCTTACGAAGAACCCGTTTGTTTCCAATGGCTCGACGATCCGACGGTAAATCAACCAAGTCCCAGACATGGTTATTTTTCATCGACTCTATCTCTTCTTGCATGGCTTTCATCCATAATTTCTTAGCAGGTGAGTCAGGTGAGTTAAGAGCTTCATTTGCATTTTTAGGTTCATCACGGTCATGTGAAGCAAACATAAATCTTTCCCCCATAATCTCAAAACGATGATGTGGGATAGCTCTAAGGTTACTCTTTCGAGTTTGTAGATCTATAGAAGTTGGTTCAACAGCTGTGTTACTCGCATTAAGGACAGGGACAAAAGTCTCAGGTAATTTTTTATCTATCTCAATTGGAGTGTTTCAATTTACATCATTATTAAGATCATCCAATTCAAAGAATCAAACATCTTTATCAACTTCACCTCTATTTGGAAATTCATTTTCCCAGAAATTGACATCTCGTGATACCAATTCAGACACACTTCCATCGGATTTCTCACCTATCAGTACATATCCTTTGGAATGCTCAGAGTATCTAATAAAGGTACAATGTTTTCCTCTAGCACCCAATTTTCCATATTGGCTGAATAGATCATGAGCATAACTCGCACACCCCCAAGGTCTCAGGTTTGTTAAAACAGGTTTTGTACCTGTCCATAACTCATATGGGGTGGAAGTGATTGATTTTGAAGGCACACGGTTAATTATATAGGCTGTAGTCATTAAAGCATCTCCCTAGTATGAAACTTGTAAATTTGCTTGTTCCATCATAGACCTAACCATTTCCAATAATGTTTTATTCTTTCTTTCCGCTACGCCATTTTGTTACGGAGTGTAAGGAATAATCAATTGCCTTTTTATACCTTTCTTGTTACATAATTCCTTGAATTGATTGGAAAGAAATTTATATCCTCGTTCAGTTCTCAAAACTTTTATTTTCTTGTCTAATTGATTTTCAACTAAATTCATAAATACTTTGAATCAATCCAATGCTTCGAATTTATGAGAAATCAAATAGACATAACTGAAAGGTATGAAATCATCTATGAATGTAAAGAAGTAAGAAGCTTCTTGCCTCGTTCTTACATTCATTGGACCACAGATGTCTGAATGAACCAATTGCAATGGAATTTCAGCTCAAGTTCCTTTACCAAATGGTTTTCTAGTAGTTTTTTCTACTAGAGAGTTCTCACAAATAGACATCTCGATTCTAATGAATGAGCCCAATAGACCTTCTTTGGCCAATTTGCTAATTCTATCTTGCCCAATATGACCTAGTCTAGCATGCCAATTATAATCATCAATATCATCGGAAAGAGATATTAAGAAAAAACTACTATCATTATTAATACTGTTAAAACCAGTATCCAAAACATGAAACCATTTAACAAATAACCAGTACCAATTTGAATAGAATTCAAATAAACTTTAAAATTTTTCCCATGGAAATTTAAAGCGTAATCTAGGCTAAGAAGAATAGTAATAAAGACTAAGTTTTGTTGGATTTCTGGTCCATACAAACACATCTGTGAGATAGAGGGTTTTGCCATTGTGAAACTCTAGTTTGAACATGCCTATACCCTTAGCTTCCACTCTTGAGTCGTTTCCCACGTATATCCACTTCGTTCCTTATGGAATCCAGTGATATTCCACAAATGCTCTCTGATCTCTAGTTACATAGTCTATTGCTCCTGAGTCTACAGTCCATAAGAGACTAGATTCAGTGAGTAAAACAGTGCTAGAAACATAAGCATATTTTTTTATTTAAGGAACTAGGTTTTACCTTTTTCGACTCAACGCATAAATAAGCGAAGTGGCCCAGTTTGCTACAGTTGTAGCAAGTTACCTTAGCCTTATCCTTCTTAATTCCAGCACGCTTGCCTCTCTTCTGCTTTTTATCCTAGCTTTCTTGTCGTTGACAGCATGAAATTTTCCTTTTGGAAAGGTTTCTTTCCTCCATTGTGCTTTGGCCTAAAGCCTTACGCGAGTCTGGTATCACCATATAAAGCTGACCAAAAGCCTTAATAGCCTCTATGCGCTCAGCTTCTAGTTCCAGATGCACGAGATATCATCAAAAGTTTTGATGCTATCATTGTGCATCATATTGACCAGCTATCGGGGAGAGATCGGATAACAACTTGAACCTGTTGCTCGTTAGTCAAGACATGCTCAACATTTTTCAATTCGCGCATCATGTTTGACATCTCTCTTAGGTGCTGCCTCATTGTATGATTTTGATGCTTCCTATGTGTGTCGAACGTGATTTTGAGCCTCCTAAGCTTAGTGTTTGAAGTACCACCAAGCTTGTCCTTCAGAGCAATCAATATTGCTTGAGCAGTTTCATACTCCTCAAACTCACACATAAGGTCATCAACCATACTGCTCAGCAACGTTATGTGAGCTATGTTGTTTTTCCTTTTTCAGACTTGATAAGCCTCCATATCCATTATGTGTTTAGCAATAGTTCATGGTACAGGTTCAACCATGTTGTTGATTATTGTTTCAAAAGTCTCTTGCTCTGTAAGGATATACTGAACCTTACGGTGCCAAATATCATAATTTTCACTATTCATTTTTTCTCCTTTATTCAATTCGGCCATCATATTTTTGGTAGTAGAAGACATTTTCGTGTTATTTAGACAAAGAGATATATTTTCTTTTTAGTGCTAGCATATTTCAAATTCACACTTATTATTGCATCAAACATTTACACTAAGAAATATATTAGAATAATATGTATGGATAGATTCTAAAATCAGTCGAAGCTTCTAATCATTTTCTAGTTCCAAAATTAAAACTAGTACATAATGTTAGTCTATTTTGCACAATTATAATAATTATAACGGTTCATAGAACTCCTACTAAACAAATATAATCATTATTAAACAATAACAATCTAGCACGATTCAATAAGTTCAAAGAAAAAATTTAAATAAACATAAATAAGCCATAGAGTTCATAACGTAAATCTAATAACTATTTTTGACATAAGGAACTTATAACTTAGTTTTATCATGTTTATTGTAGAAACATTTAATGTAAGTGTGTATTTTTATGAGAATATTTTTAAAATATATTGTGTGCAGCTTTTTTGTTTTCGAAAATGTTTTTCTTTATGTTGTGCAACGGGCTAAACACTTAACACATAATTTTAATAAAAAAAGTATACCTTGTGCATGGTCAAATGTGCACAACAATCTATGTATGTGCTTTGAAAACCTTTCGATGTACAATTTTTTAAAAGATTGTGCTCATTTTTTTAAAATGTGTGTATTTTTAAAGGAAAGAGAACCGTGGAGAAATGTTTTTGACAAACGTGCACTAAATATATTTTTTTGGTTGACGTGCTATATCTATATGAAAACGTTTTGGCATCAGTTTCTTTACTTCAAGACATGTGCAAGGCACATGCTAGGTAAAAATAAAATTGTACATATTGTGAGTAAAAAAAAATGATCAGATTATAAAAAATAATTTTTTATTTTATTTTATAATAGTTTTCTCTTTCAAATTATTCTGAAACTATATATATATATATATATATATATATATATATATATATATATATATATATATATATATATATATATAGTTTGTATAAATGGAAAATGATAAGATTTATTTCGTTCAAGAAGATTAAGAGAAATCTGATTTTTTAGAAAAGTTATGAGAGTTTAAAATGAATTCTGAATTTTTTTTCATGAAAATATTATGTTTTTTTATGAAAAGAGCGAATAAATTATGACCATTTCGAAATCTTACTTCCTTTAAGTACTGGATTCCAATTACGAAGATATTATTGAGAGCTCTCTCACAAGAGCTGTAATACATAGTACCCATTATTCTTAAAAACATTAATAGAGACAATATTGTTTTGCTTAATGATGTTATTCGTGAAATAGAAATGATAGATGAACATTGTGTTATGATAAACATGAGGTGTACAACAACTTTGAACATATTTCCGAACCTTCATAGCGCAAAATACATGGGTCATTATGCACGTGAAAAGTGTCAATGGCTTGGAAATGTGGCAGCTGCAGGGGTTAAGAAGTTAGAGAATTATGCATTTAGTGTGATAAATGTTTCTACATTAGGCATGATAGAACTAGGTCCAAAGTTTCTTATTTCAAACATAGTTATTAGATTTACATTATGAACTCTATAATTTATTTATGTTTATTAATTTTTTTCCTTTAAACTTATTGAATCATGTCTGGTTATTATTGTTTAATAATGATTATATTTATTTAGTGGGAGTTCTATGAATTGTTAGAGCTATTACAATTGCACAAAATACACTGATATTATATACTAGTTTTAATATTGGAATTAGATGATGATTAGAAGCTTCAATTGATTTTCGAATCTATTCTTACATATTATTCTATTATATTTCTTAGTGTAAATGCTTGATGCAATAATAAGTGTGAACTTGAAAATATGATAGCGTTAAGAAAATACATCTCTTTGTCTAAATTACAGAAAATGTCTTCTGCTACCAACAGTATTATGGCCAAATTGAACAAATGAGAGAAACTGAACGGTGGAAATTATGATATTTGGCATTGTAAGGTTAGTACATCTTTACAGAGTAAGGGGCTCTTGAAACAATAACCAACACCATGGTTGAACCTACGACGGGAACTACTATGACTGAACTCAGATCTATACAGTGAATAGTTTAGATATATACATTCTTTATGAGAATAAAATTCACTATAGAACGTGATTCATACCATGTGTGCTATGTGATCAAAAGGAAAAATAAGAGAATGAATCTCTCTTCCTCATTGTGTAAGTTCCTTGAGGTTTGAATAAACCTTAAATAGTGTCCTTATGACCATTGACTTTGATTCAAAGAGACAAAACAATGTTAGTTTAGCATGTTTTTCTATGGCTATGGTACTATTCGGTCTATGAAACACGACTATGATAACATTTGTATTTGAAACTGAGATACAATTGTTCAGTAGGAAGATATAATATTTCTTCATTAATTTTTGTTATTCTTGTCGACCAATTGTATTGTCTATGATAAATAAGAATGCAATTATGAATACGCAAAAATTTGATATAGTCAAGCATGACTTTTGTATACTGAGGGGTTAAGTATGCCTGGACTAATGAATGAAAATTAACTCTAGGACACATATGAACAATGAATTTGATATATGAAATATCAAATTGCATGTTCCAATACATTTTTAGAATATTGCTCATAGATTACACGATGTGTTTGCTTATATTAATGATTTGTGTTTGGACCCAAAAGTTTGAGAAACATGACTCTATAAAGTTTGCATTATTCCAATTGTGCGAGTGGGAGATGTTAGAAAATTACTCCCAAATGGCAAAAAGAGTATGGTAATTAATTTAATTAATTGCCAGATAAATATACCACATGATAAGTTTGATTTTTGAATTATAGAGATAATTCAATTAAATTCAAGCTCATCAGTTAAAGCTGGATATTTGGGATACAAATAAAAGAGATATTAAATTTAAATAATAATTTAAATTTAAATTTTCTCATCTAGATAGGAGTTTAGACCCTATAAATAGCAAAGTGTGCTATTCATTTGATCATCCCATTATGAGCATGCTTTTACAAAGAGATAAAAGCACAGAGAATTTTTCATCGGTTTCTCCTTTTGCCAGTCTTTTTCGAGTAACAGCAAATAGCATGGTGAGTCAAGTGTTTTTTTTCTTATAATTATACATCGATCGTGTGTAACAGTCTCGGTATCCTTTCCGCTGCGATGATCTCTGATATCCAAAAATCAAGATGCATGAAATCAAGAGGCTATTCCTTAAACAATCAAAAATAATTTACAGCTAGAGATATCGTTTTCTTCAAACCCATCAACAATTAACCACCAAAAAAATCTATCATTGGAACCCATCAAAACCCATAAAAAATTAAATCTCTCACTTAGAAAATCAAAATAAGATATGATCACAACTTCACAAACCAAACCTAAAAATCCATAATTAGAACCCATCAAACCCCATACAAAGAATAGAACAAAAAAAAAAACTCACTTACGTCATCAAAAATCAGATCTAATCACACAAACCAAACCTTCAATTTTAAGGCAATCTTGTATTTTTTTGGGCTTTAAAGTCATTACTAGAGACCAAATTATCTATTTTTGGAGAAGAACTAGATCTCTGGCAACCTCCATTAGAGGAGAAATGGTTTTGATCTTGATGTAGGACAACTACCCTTGGAGTTTGAAGAAAAGTTGGATAGAAAATTGGCAAAAAAAAGAAATAGGCATGGCTAAAGGAGCTGATTTGAAGAAACTGACATAACTTTAAGCTCGATTGTCCGATTGTCTATTATAATATGTTTTCGGAAAGGGATTTTGACGATCTACATCATGGAACCCTAGGTTCCCCGGTTGAGGTCATTTGCACCCTAAAAATATCTGATTAAGGCAGGCTGTCGGGCATTTGAAGTTTTTTTTTATTTTTTAGTTTTTTTCGTTTTAGCTTTTATTTATTTAGAGAATGTCCGATTTGGTCCTTTTGTTTTTAGTTAGGGTTTTCAAAGGCTATTTAAACCTCTTGTTCTTTGTTTTGAGGAATAGAATAAAAGTTTTAGTCGAATTTCGAGTTCTTTTTCTGGTGGATTCCAGTTTTACGTTCTTAGGGCTTACGTTTGTTTTTAGTTAGGGTTTTCAGAGGCTATTTAAACCTAGGGGTGGACAACGGTTCGGTTCGGTTCGGTTTTGGGTAAAACCGAACTGAACCGAAAATATTTCGGTTCATCCAAAATTGAACCGGTTTAAACCGAATAAGAAATGGTAACCGAACTGAACTAATTTGATTTTAATCGGTACTGATCGGTTCAGTTCGGTTCATTTCGGTTTTGGACCTAATGGGCCTTATTGATTTGATGAGTTTAATGAGTTCTTTTTAATATGTTTTTAAATTTGATGGATTGTTGGATTCTAATTTTGGGCCAGAGTTTTAATATTTTTATCAGCCCATGCCCCAAGCTCAAAATAAAAAACAAATAAAACATAACTAATAATAATGAAAGAAAAGCTAAAGAAGTTTGTTAGGGTTTTTTTTAGTTATACTTATATAGATGGTTTAATCGGTTCAAACCGGTTTTTAGGAAACCAAACCGGTTTGAACCAAATTTTTTTTGGTTTTTAATTTTTTAAACCGGTTTAAACCGAATTCATTTGATGAACCGAACCGAACACTCTTTTTTTGGTTCGGTTCGAATCGGTTCGGTTCGGAACTTAATGCCCACCCCTATTTAAACCTCTTGTTCTTTGTTTTGAGAAATAGAATAAAAGTTTTAGTCAAATTTCGAGTTCTTTTTCTGGTGGATTCCAGTTTTACGCTCTTAGGGCTTACGTTGGTAATCCCTTTTATTTCCGTTCTGCATCAGATCTCCTCACATTGAGAACAAATCGATCTTCATACAGTACATCGACATTTTTTTTGTGTTTAGTTTTTAATTAAAAAATTAATTTTGTTTATTGTTACATTTTTCAAAAAAAAAAGTAATGTAGCGAATGACAACTTTACCCCTAGCAATCCAGTCAACCGTTATCGCTAACGGATTTTGACAAACAGCGAGGGGGCCTAGGGGGCCTACTGCAATTATAGCAATTAGTTAAATATTAAGCCTTTTTTGTAAAATTCAGGGCATGTTATTGCAATTAATCCAATAATGAAAATCAGATAACTAATTATAATAAAAATAATGATATAAATCAAGCCTAAAAACATAGAATATAATACTAGCTCGGAATTTATTTTTTTATTGCTCTGTTGACATGACAACATAGTTCAATGACTATTCACACACTGTTCATGCAACGACATTATTCACAGCACCAAATTTATATAAAGCTGTATTAAAAGGTTTCTCGTTCTTGCATGGCTTAGGGTTAGGGTTCTGAATTTTCTTCTTCGGCAGTTCTTTGGGCGGAATCAAGGGTTTCTCTACCTCTTTCTTCCATTTCGGTTCTTTCCAAGAATCTTTCTGGTGCTTAGTGTGGTGAAATTTGGTTTATTGGATCGTGGTGGATTTTGGTTTTTGTTTGCATTCTTTTTTTCGTGTTGGACAGTTGTGTTTGGATTTTCTAGGTTGTTTCGTTTCTGGTGGAGCCTCTGGGGCTTCTTCGGGGGTGGTTATGCCGGTTTTGGTCTAGGTTATGGCTTCATATGGAATTGATTTTAGTTTTGTTACGGTTGTCAAGCTTGGGGCGAGTTCCTCGTCAGTTCCTGCCAGGAATTAGGGTCTTAAGATTTCCAGGGTGGTTTCTTATGCTGACATTGTTAAGGTTTTAGGGCTTCAGGTTGACAGTGTGTTGTTGCCTACGGTTTCCTTAGTCCCTATGAAAAATGCACGGTATATTTCGATTCGGGTTGATCCCAAGGCTTACCAATCGCGGTTGAAGGAGTGTAGTAACTCTCTTATTGGTCGGGTTGTTCTTAAGATGAAATAAAGCATATAAATTATTTTAATTTGATATTATAAGAATAATAATGATATTTTAAAAGATTTATTAAATGCTGAAATAAATTATTTCAGAATCACTCTAAAAAAGTAACACTCACATTCTTCTCAAAATCATTGTCAAAACTTGTCAGATAACCAATTAATCATTTTGGAAGTTTTATCAAACATCATTTTATGTCAAAATTATAAAATAAACTGATTTTATCTTCTTAAAAGTAATACAAAATTGGCCTAAATTAATTTTTATTGTAAAGATTTTAATGTGTATAAAAGTAATTTTAATTGAAGGTATTATCGCACATCACCTCTTAGTAGAGATGGTTGTGCACCTCCCTTCTACACCTAGTAGTCAGGAATTCGAGTCTCACCATACATATTTTACAAGCCTGTGTGAAGAGTTTAGTAGTATTTCAGACCGTGTTTGTAAGTCTAATTAATCTTGGCAGGTCCCAGAAGTAGTTGTATTTTAAAAAAATGAAGGTATTATCGAAATTTAAAACTAATAAAAATATGGGGGTATAAACAAGTTTTGAGGGGTGTAAATATCTCCACTCGAGCACAAATTCTTCATTTTATTTTTTACCAACCGCATGTGGGCCTGAAAACGCAATCTACAGTCTACATAGCATTTAGAATTAAATACATTTGAGGGTATATGTGTAATTTATTAGCTAACTCTTGAAATTCCTACCTATATATAATTTTAAACGTTTATCGTTAGGGTTACGGATATTGACACCGATAAAACTTAATAGTTCACCAATTTTTGTAAGTATATTGATGTCTAAATTTTAAAAAATAAATATTACTATAAGTACTCATCATAATACCAATAATACCCTCATTGAAATAAATATATTTATTTTAATACATATTATTAATAACACTCTAAAATTATTATCACACCGAATTTGTAAAAACAAAATCATATTATTTTTGGAATCAAATCTTTTTTTTAATGATGGTCCAATTCACATTTGGAAATATCTTGAATGTAGGAGTCGTATAAAAGGGAATATGCATAACCGTATATGGGTCAAGAGATTTTCAATTTAGAATTTTTTTTATTTCTTTTGCTATCTTAAAAATAAATCTTATTGATATCTACAACTATCTTAAAAAAAAGACTTGTTAATATCTATGACTATTGTTATAAAAAAATTATTTATTGATAGAGTTCATAACTATACATAAAAGAAAGATAAAAAAAAATGATAATCAATGTTGATGAAAAAGTTTGATACTTGAAATAAAATTAGAGTTTAATTAGAATTTATAAAAAAAAATTAGGGTTTATCATAAGTTTATTTTTTGAACTAATTACACCAACCTCCTCTGAGGTTTACTCTATTACACAAAGAAATAACTTTATCGAAAATTGACATTCGCCTCCCATGTCGTCAGTCAACGTTCGTTACATTTAACCTTTGACCATATCAAGAAAGGTAATATTGTCTTTCGACTTAATTTTTTATATTAAATATTTTAGATAAAAAAATAAAACAAAACAAATTAAATCTCTCTCTCACGCGTTCATCATCACCAAACCCTAATAAACAAATTTCTCTATCTCTTTCACTCCATCATCAACATCAAACCTCCCAACACCCAAGCGACGACGGTGATCGGAAGCAGCGACGAAGACGGCGACCGGAAGCAGCGACGAAGATGGCGGTGATGACCAGAAGCAATGATGACAATCGGAAATGTGATGACGACGATCGAATCTCTCTCTCTCTCTCTTCCTTTTCTTCTTTCTCGGTTTTGGGTGGTTGACAGTGAGTGGTTGATGGTGGTAGTGAGATCGATCAATCTATCTGGAGAGAAATGAGATGTGATCGGAGTGGCTAGGGTTGGAAATGAGAGAGAGCGGTGGGGAAGAAAGAGAGATGAGATCGGTGGGGAAGAAAAAGAGATAGAGAGATAGATCGGACCTGTCGAAGACGATTCAGAGTTGGTTTGTAAATTTTGATTTTGGTTTCTTTTTATATATAAAAAACCCAGAAACTGATGGGGTTTGAGAGGGTTTTTTTTTTTGGTGTGCATGTGTGTATGTGTTTGGTGGTTCTGATAAGAACTTGGATTATTGAGAGTAGTGTTTTATTTTTATTTTGCTATGTTTTTTTTTATGGATTATTGAATGAGATTTGTGGATTTTATGAAGATCGATGAACTGGGTTTGTAAAGATTGACGAATTGAATTAATTATTCCACAAAAAAAAAGCTGGTTTGTAATTCTGTGATCTCTATCCATGTTCATCTTCTTTTTCTTTTTTAATTTTTGTTTTTTTAGTTTGATCTTCTTCTTTTTAATTCTGGGATCTCCATCAGATTCCATTGATTTGGGGATGGATTTTGGTGTTTGATAATGATTTCTAGAAAAAAATAATATTAGGGTTGATGATAATGATGTTTGATTTCTGGAAAAAAAAAATAGGGTTTAATTAATTTGGTGGAGATCCAATCTGGATTTCCACCAAATCCATTTTATTTTTAATTTCATTATTTTTTAAATTAAAAAAAATGGATCTGGTGGATCTCCACCAAATCCATTTTTTAAATTTAATTCATTTAATAATAATAATAATAATAATAATAATAATAGTAATTTTATTTAGTTTTTGTTTTTTCATTTATTATTTATAATTAGTCAACCGTTAGTTTCAACAATCGTTGACTAACGGTAAGGGAGGTGAGTGTCAATTTTTGATAAAACTGTTTCCGTGTATAATAGAACAAACCTCAAAGGAGGCTGGTGTAATTAGTTTTTATTTTTTTTAGAGGTAAGTTTTTTAATAAAGAAACATAGTAGAAAATAAGGATGTAATTAATGAGTGTATATAATATTTGGTATATTTTTAATTGAAGTAACTTGTCCTTATTATTAAATTTGTATTGAAATATTTTTATAATTAAATTTTATAATAAAATATAGATATAGTAAGTGGAAATTTCAAAAATAACATGGAAATTTTGTTTTTATCCACATACGAAAATTTATTCGTTAATAAACATTTTTTTGAGAAATTACTTGAATGCCCTCATATAAAAACCATCCCCAAACAATCTCTCTCTTTTCTCCTTTTTTCTCCTCTCTCTCCTTTTCTCTCTCTCTCTCTCTCTCTCCTTGATCTATCTCTCACACCGGCGGTGTGCCGGCAAACCGTCGCCGGCGTCATTGCGGAGGCCAGCGAACCGTCGCCGGCCTCTTCTCTCTCACACCGACATCTCTTTCTCTCTCCTCGCAGCTCTCTCTCTCTTCTTTATCTCTCCTTTCCTTTCTCTCTCACACGTCGTCGACGGCTTGCCGGAGAACCGTTGCCTGTGCTTCATGAGCGTTCAGCAACGCCGTCGAGCTCCCCCTCCTCCGGTGAGTAGATATGTCAGAAAAAATGGAAGAAAACAAAATACCTAAAAACCCAGAACATTTCAAGTTTCAATATTTCAATTTAGTCAAGATTTCAAGTTTCAACATTTCAATTTAGACACGATTTCAAGTTTCAAAATTTGAAAACAAAAAACTTAAAAACCCAGAACATTTCAATTTAGTTAAGATTTCAAGTTTCAACATTTCAATTTAAGTAAGATTTCAAGTTTCAAAATTTCATGTTTTTAGACACGATTTCAAGTTTCAAGTTTCAAGTTTCAAGTTTCAAGTTTCAAGTTTATAGTTCTAGTCGTGATTTCAAGTTTGGTTTCAGATTTTAGTCATGATTTTAAGTTTGCTTTCAGTTTTAAAGAAAAAATCAAATCCAGGGATATTTTTATAATTTATAGACATACACCGATTTTTTTTTTTAAAAAAGTGGCTATTAATATAAAAATACAACAACCTCGTATTATAATTTTTGTTCAAATAGAGTAAGTTGATCGTTGAATATGTGGGCTGTCATGTGATTTTTAAATAATCAACGAGTTTGCCTCGTAATTGGACCCTTTTTGTAGCATTTCTAATGGAGCAACTCCAACAACATACCATCCATATTAAAAACATTAAAAAATCTTCTCCAACAAATACACAATCCATACCAAAAAAAATAAATTATGCAGCTACAAGGCAGCACCTAGCTACACCAATCACCTTTTTATTTTTTATTTTTTTTTATTTCATTTCTACTGCTTGTTACATCAATGTATATGTTTTTAAAATTACTAATTTAACTATTATATATTTAATTATATTAATATAAAAATATATCGTTGTAAAGAACTCGTACGTATTTGAGATCTTCAAATGATACTCAAATACATATACATTAATATTGTATAAATATATATTGGAAGAATATTATTTAAAGATGTTTTTTTAGTATAAAATTTGGTATGATATATTGGAGTGGAAATATTTTTAGTGGAAGTAATATACTATTTTTACGATAAATTGATATAATATTTGGTATATTGGGTTGGAGTTATTCTTTAAAAGATTATGAATCATCGTCGATGAAAACATTTTTTATTTTTTAATTGGATACTTATTATTTTATACATGTGTTTGCAGTACTTTCTCTCTACAGAAAAATGATTTGGATTTAATAGTAGCAAGGACTATTCAACGTGTGGTAAGTTTTCTCACTATTATTAATTTTTTCATTTTTTCTGTGTATTACTTATACTCCTTTTTTGAAAGTCTAATTAATCATTGAGGCATCTCCTCTGTTTAATTTGTACGTCAGATTTGTGATTGATTGAAATGCTTTACCGAAATATACCGAATAAAAAATACGTAGTTAGTTCAGTTTTCAATTATATTACGGTCCAAACATCCTCAAAATAATGAAAACAAAATTAACACTGAATTAATGTGTTTCGGTTTTTGTTTTGGAAAACCATATCCATATTGAATCAATCCGAATCTAATCAATGACGGTTTGTTCAGCTGGGTTATTCATATTAAAACGGTTCATATCTATCCTTACTAGCTTTGCTTAGAAACTACAGATGACAATAAGGAAATGGGGATGGATATTGATTCCTTGGAAGGTATCCTCAATCCCTTCCCTTTTTCCCGATCTCTAATCTTATATTTTTATCCGTTTATCACGTTTCATCATGTTTGACTTACAATTTAAAATGCCTACATTCAAATGTATTAAATTTACTCATTCAAATTCAAATAAAAATTACATAACACAATTCAAATAAAAATACAAATAAATTTTAGGGTTATTAATTATGCCTATGATTAAAATGGAGAAACGGGAAATATGTGGAAATAAATACTTATTTAATTTTATTTTTAGAAAAAGGTTTTGGGGGAATGGGGAAACCATTTACATTTGGGTTTCCCCAAATGGGTACCGTCTCAATGTTATGAGGCGTCACCATAGGCGACCGATTGTGAAGTTTCTTTTTGTTTGTGGTGACCGGTGAGTGTAGCAAAGTATTGAGTGTATAGAAGATATCTTCTCCTGCAAACTATTGGATATATATATAAATTAGAGTTTTTTGTTTGTTTGGAGTGAGTGTATGAAGGATAACTGTACAACAGGTTTGGAGCGATTTCAAAAAAGTTTAACAGCTGTCGAGCCAGCGATGGAATAGGGAGACTAAGTATTAACTTGAAGGGTAGACAATAGAAATAGGTCTAGCCTTAGATCAACCAATCGACACGTTCGAACGGGGCTACCACCTAAAACTTCACCGACTCAAGAATTCCTAGCTCGAACTCTAATTTCTAACATTCTAATATGACATTTTCGAGGCAAGATTCTCCAACAAGAGCAACCGTGCTTCACTTTTAAAGGTCGATGGAGGCTCCATGTTTAACTCACCAGAGGTAGCCAAACGACCCACCACCATTTACTTTGGAAGGTTGACTCTAACCTCACCTATGCTCGAGTCGGCAAGAGTCCCAACAATAGTCACCCCATCATGATTGCTCGAGTCAGATGTTGAATCTGTGGACTCTTGGTCGACTTCGATTGGGTCTCCCTGATATTCATCGATCATCTTTGCCAACGAGAAGTTCAACGAGTCTTCGCTTTGACTTGACATTGCTCCAAACGTTGTCGAACAAGAAAAATCGAATGAATAGAGCTATCTCAAACAGGGCGACCACATCGATTTAAAATCTAAGATCAACTAGATCGAATTACCCTAGACCAAGTAATCAACAAAAGCCTTAGGCCAACATCGCTATTTGAGTTTGAGGTTCTATTTTTCTCTAATTAGTGAAATTCTATTTTCTTTGATAAGCGAAATTCAATCTCACAAACAGGTTTGACAAGCAAAAACCTACATAATATGGATCAAATCCCTAATAAAAAATTAAAACTCAAACAAAATTCAAAACGAAAACGTAGAAGCAACTAATTCAAGTAGTTTGACAAAATGCGTTCAAAAAACAACAAAACATAAAACGAGAGTGAGAAACAAGAAACTTACCGGAAATCAATAGGAAAAACTAGAAAAAATATCGGAGATTCATCGAAAATACTCAGAATCTGAAGAAGACGCCTGAGGAAAGGAAACTTAGATTTTTTTTTTTTAAACCAAAGTGAGGAAGAAAAGAAGACTTCAAAAATTTATACATACTCAATGGACACTAGTCGCAAAACGATGGGGCACATCGCTTCGAATAACATCTCTTGAAAAGACACTGTTGTCCTTGGGAACCTAAAAGGCACCAATTCAAATTATTTGGCTTCGATAAAAGATCATGCCACTTCAGCCCTAAGAGGGCCAAAAGGCTTAGGAAATTTGACTCATGAGATAGCATTGCTAGATACCCATCATCGACCAAAACGTTGAGACTTGCAGTAAAATGATCAAAAAACTGTTGACGGTTCGATAATCGATCACAACTAAAATCATTCAAGAAATCTTCGCTCGACTTCAGTGATCGATCCAATAAAACCATCAGTCCAGCTCGATATTAACGAATAACTTCAAGCTCGATCGTATCAACTCTCCAACTCGAGTGCTTCGAGCTTGGAAAGTGGGGGACAAACTGTAATGGTCAAATTCAAAATGGTAATCGAGCCAGAAGTTACACAAAACCCAATGCCTCGCAATGTCTTTACTGTCTGATTCACGTGAATCAAAATAGACAGTTAAAGACCGTGATACACGCCCCCAAATGAATGGGCAAGACATTGAGGACCCTGAGCCTTCACAATAAGTATGAGACCTCTCCTTACGGAAAGGGCCCAAAATTTCTCCCTCTCAACTCACGCGAAAGTTCTCTATACTCTTAAACCTCTTTGATATTTCTTTACATTTATTGCGGATAGCGGATCCATCTTCCGATCGAGGTCAACTTGAATATCTACCAAAGTCGATCAATCCAATTCCTGATCGACCAACGTCGTACGAAGTGATCCACCTAGGCATAATCAATATCCTATCTCGACCCAATTCTAGTTCGATCTATATCGACCAAACGAATCCCAGGGGATCAAGTCACCAACATCAACACCAAGTGTCAATTCTATAAGATCGACCCACAACTCGACCATAGATATTGAGCAACACGGTTTGTTAGTTATTACTCTTCCTACTCCATCGTTTGAACATTAAACTGACTTGAGCATCAGAGAGTCCCCCAAGGGAACATCCCTTCCTATGGTCCCGCCACCACTCCTCTTTTGTTTTACAGGTTGTCAATACCCACGTCGACGATCAAAGATTAATTGTTGATCCTTTTTTATATTTCACCATGCCGTTAAATATTTTTTTTTAGATCCGATCGACTACAATACGTAGTTTTGTATCTTCAACGGATTGGTTGCTAAGAATAATAAAAACACTAATTAAGGCTAAAAATAGAAAAACCTTGAATTATATAGCTAAAAAGGCTATTTGCTCAAAATAATTTTATACTCATCTTAAATACTGACAGGTGTTTCTATATGTATATGTATTAAGATGGAAAGTATCCAGTGGGAATAATTTCATATTGACCAAACCTGTAAGTCCCATATTATTGGAAATTATGGATCTTCCCCAAACACCCAAACATCTCAACAGCAATCTGGAGCTCTCTTCTCCTGTCAATGTGGGGTGTCACTATTGCAGTTGTTGTGGGTTCAACTGTTCAGGTCCATGATTCCATCTGAGGTAGGTAGCATAAAGAGAAACAAAGGAGTAACCGCCGAATCATTTGAGCGGATTCAAAGAGACAGGAAGAGTGCCTGAAGAAGAAACAAGGAAGAAGGAAAAGAGAAAGAGACAAATTTTTGAGACTTGTTATTGCCTATGTTGTGCATATTTCTCACTGGCTTTAGGCAGCGTATTAAAGGAACATACACAGTTCAAAGTTCATGGAACCAAATCATTGTACTAATTTTTTATAAATATATACTTAGCAATGTCAAACAAGTAATTAGTATATGTATATAAATAAGTATATGTATATATATATCCTGATTAAAGATATTTTTGACAGTATTTATACCTTCGAAACCCTAGCTACTACATCAATCAATCAGAAGACTTGTATCAAAACAAACAAATAAACTATAAAATCTTAAAGTAATTGATAAAATTTATAAAACATGGATTGAATAGAAAACGTAAGTGAATTTTATATTTTAGTTTTACTTTCGAAAATAAGTGGTTTGGTTTGGTTTGGGTTACTTTAATCGGTTTATCCAAAAGACAAGCTGAACAATCCATTTTTACATTTATACTTTACGGGTTGGGTTGGCCAATTTGACGGTTATTTGCACACCTCTAGTTCTGTCGTAGTGTCTTAATCTAATATGTATTGTGGTGATTATTAGGCAGCACTTAGTAATCACCACAATACAAGTGAAGAATCTCTTAATCCAATCTAGATTGCACAAAGCGTTGCCTAATAATCACCACAATACAAATTGGATTAAGAGATCTTTGACTTGTACTTGCCCCTAACCACAATTAATATTACATCAAATTTCATCGAGCCCATGCTCCTAAACATATCTGTTTGTCTAAACCGTTATTAGGCAACATAACTCTGATAACAGTTGTTAGGAATAGTAACGTGGAAGCGTTGCTTAATAATCACCACAAACATGGATAACGTCTAAACAAAAATATAAGATGGACGAATCCAATCACACAATACATAAGATTTAAGTGGAAACCATGATCGCGAGATGACAAGAGAAAAAATATCACTATATAGTGAATTGTTACAACTACACATTAAATATTCTCTCTTTTCAATCCCAAACCCCAATTACAACAAATGCCCTACCGTCTGATGCTTTCAGTTGTATTTTGAGATCTCTCTTGGTATATACAACCAAATAATAAACAGTGGAAATGGTGAGAAAATGCACATTTTTTAAGGTGTGTTGTGATGATGTCACCCATTTAATAACTTGCACAAATTGCCCCTAAACTTTAATTTTTAAAAAGCAACATTCTGGACTCGTTGGTATCTCCCCAAAAAACTTGTCTGAAAAACTTGACTCTGTCTCTAAAAAAGTTGTCTCTCTCCAGATTCTCCAGTAGAAGGTAACAAATATTTAAGATCTTCACTTAAATTTCTTTTATGCATTTCAGATATTTTGCATTCATTTCTGTATGGGTTAACAATGTATCCATTTCTCGATAACAATGTATCCATTTCAGATGCTGCACTAGAATGTATGAAAATTGAAAACATCCGTGCTTTTTTCTTGTGTGACCGAGAATATTTAAAGATGAATCAAACTTATTTTATATTGGAACGAGCTTTTTTTTTAGTTTGAAAAAGCTCGATTATTTGAAAAAAATGCTCGACAAAAAAATACTCGATCCCTTAGGAAAAGTTCTCGATCCTTGGATAAAAGTTCCCGAACCGTTATAAAAATTCTCGATAATTTGACAAATAATCTCGAACCCTTAAAAAAGTTCCCGATCCCTTAAAAAAATTCTCGATCCCTTAGAAAATGTTCTCGGTCGTTTAGAAAAAGTTCTCGGTCCTTTAGAAAAAGTTCTCGGTCCTTTAGAAAACGTTCTCGATCCCTTGATAAAAGTTCTCGATCATTTGATAAAAGTTCTGGATAATTTGACAAATATTCTCGATCCCTTAAAAAAGTTCTCGAACTGTTAGAAATGTTTTCGATCCTTTAGAAAAAGTTCTCGTTCCCTTGTTAAAAGTTCTCGATCCCTTGATAAAAGTTCTCGATAATTGACAAATATTCTTTATCCCTTAAAAAAGTTCTTGAACCGTTAGAAATGTTCTCGATCCCTTAGAAAAAGTTCTCGATCCCTTAGAAAAAGTTCTCATTCCCTTGTTAAAAGTTCTCGAACCGTTATAAAAAGTTCTCGATAAGTTGACAAATATTCTCGATAAAAGTTCTCAAATCGAACCGTTATAAAAGTTCTCGATCCGTTGTAAATTATTCTCGAACCCTTGAAAAAATTCTCGATCCCTTATAAAAAGTACTCGATCCATTTGAAAAAAGCTCGATCACTTAGAAAATGTTCTCGATCCCTTTCCAAAAAGTTCGATCCGTTTGTAAATGTTATCGATCCATTAAAAAAAAGCTCAATTCCGAAGAACATGTTCTCGATCCGTTACAGTTGAGAAATTTTTTTAATTCTTAGTAATTGTAAAAGTAATTTTTTTTTTGTTAATAATTGTTTGTGATGATGATTTTCACAGGACAATGGATCGGGTTAAATTAGTAATATCTTACAACGGTCGACGGGAGCAATTATCTGATGGAAGTCAGAGGTTTCTTAGTTCCGATAACCAAGGAATATATGTGTCCAGAAATATGACTTACGAAGAGCTGGTGTCCATCGTACAAACCGTTGTGAAGTACGATGTGAACAAATACATTGCTGATATACAATCTATATCAATCGTTCCCTGGACAACATGTCACACATTTATAAGAAATGACGATGATGTTTTGTTTATACTAGGGGAAGATAGGGTGATCCCTCAAGTATGTGTCAGTTTAATTGAGAGGGCCACATGAGGTGTCATCGGTGAAAAAATCCCTCCTCATGATAACACCCAACATTTTCGATCTTCAGGCGAAAGCAACCAGTTGCTCACAGATAGAAGTGGGATTGACGGTAGGGAAAACCTATGTGGTGTCCCACTGGAAGTAGCCGACCATGGTGATATAGTTGGAGCTCAATTGGAAGATGATTTCGGTTGCCATATTGAAATGAATGCTAGGCAGTACAACCACCAATACAATGAGATGTACAATGACATGAACAATGAGCGGAACAATGAACCTTATAACTTACCAATCCATGAGGTGGCCAATGAGCCAAATTTGCATCCGGTACAGAATGTAACGAACAATGAGGAAGATGAAGAACCGTTCGAAAGGGAAAGACGTGTAAGACATGTACATAGATGTAGTTCCACTGCAGTACATATAGCTGGGACATCTGAGGTCTGGCCTGATGTAACTCCAGCTGATTCTGAGAATGCCAGAACGTGGGTTATTCCAGAAGCAGAATCATACTCGTTTGGTATGGGTGGAAGCAGGAACTTGGTAGAAGATGAACCTACCAACATGATATATAAATGTCAATTTTTTCCTACTAAAAAAGATTTGAAGAGATTTGCTGGGCATTTTGCAATGCGGCACAACTTCGAGTGGAATGTGAAAAGGTCAAATAAGACAACATTACATCTAGTTTGTTTGATGGACAACTGTACGTGGAAGTTAAGAGTGGTTAGGAGAGATGAAGCGACATACTTTCAAGTAAGAAGTTTTATCAACGAACACACTTGTCAGTTGGAGGAGATTAATCACCGCCATCGACAAGCTAGTGCAGTCATAATTGGAGAAGTGGTTGTACCTAGATTGCAGCAACAAGATGGTCGACTAATGCGTCCGAATGACATAATCGCCGGTATGAAAACAATGCATGGCATCCAAATAATGTACAGTAAGGCACATCAAGCCCTTGATTATGCATTGTCACTGACCTATGGAACGTATGAGGAAAGCTTCCAACTGCCGCCATCATTCGGTTACGTGTTGGAACAACAAAATCCCGGAATGATTACTGACTTACAGTGCGATAAAAATGGTAAATTTCTATACTTTTTCATATCGTTGGGTGCCTCAGTCAGAGGATCCAGAGGTGTATGCGTCCAGTTATTGTCGTTTATTGTATCCATTTAAAGGGTAGATTCGGGGGCACAATGTTTGTTGCAACTGCACAAGATAGGAATGAACATGTTTATCCAATTGCTTTTGGGTATGGTGACTCGGAAAATAACCTATCATGGGAGTGGTTTTTGGATTGCTTGAAAGGTGCCTCGGCCATATAGATGATTTGGTTTTCATTTCTGATCGACATGCAAGTATTAAAGCAGGGATTTCTAAAGTGTTCCATATGCCACCCATACCATATGTTGTTGACACTTTTATGAAAATATTAAGAAGCGATATCATAGAAAGGATGTTGCCGCAATAATGGACAAAGAATCCCGAGCATACACCGAGTTGCAATATAACCGGCACATGGAAGAGTTATGAAACTTGCACCCGAATGCATATGAATATGTAATTAATGCTGGTCCACACAAGTGATCCCATGTACACTGCCCCGACAGAAGATATATGGTCATGACAACAAATGCTGCAGAATGCATAAACTCATGCCTTAAATTTGCACGGCAACTGCCTATGTTGACTTTGGAAGAGTTCATTAGGAATATGCTACAACGTTGGTTTCACTATCGATATAGGGTTGCACAATCCATGTGTCATCAGTTAACCGACACAGCACATCTTGTGATCCTCAAACGTGTTGATAAGTGCAATTTTATGACTGTTAATCCAGTTGAATGGAACATATTCTCGGTGAAGCGGGCTGGCAAACAGTGGACCGTACTTAGCCCGGAAGACCTGTACATGCAACAAATTCCAAATGAACCTTCTTCCATGTTCTCACGCTCTCGCTGCCGCAAGGTACATCATACAATTTTATGTACTGTACGGTTAAAATTACTTAAACGTGAATCCTATCGTTTTCTATGTTTTTACAGGGATCGAAACATGGAATTCACATCTCTCTGTGCGGACTACTACAAGCGACAAACACTTATTGATGCCTACTCGGTTCCTATTATACCGGTTGGACATCCTTCCACTTGGATTGTGCCATCTGACATCGCTGAGAGAGTCGTTTTGAATCCAAGCTCCAGGAGACAAGCAGGCCGACCGAGGGCTTCACACCGTATCTCATCTTCGGAGAGAACAACTACACAGAATTGTAGACGATGTCGACAACCAGGGCATAATTCGAGTAGATGTTCTAACCCATCTTTGAGTAATGAAGGTCGGAGCACAGTTATTCCTGAGGAATACAGACGCAAGTGTAGTATCTGTCATACAGTTGGTCACAACAGACAGACGTGCCCTACTAGAGACTCCACCGTGGAATGATTTGAGGCGTTATCATGATGACATTGTGATAATTTGAACTCGTATGACATGTTCATTAACTAAAATTCAATTGTATTTAAATTTGATTTGAGACTAAAATGCAATTTTATTTAAATATGATTTGTATATATACAAATGTAAACATTTTTATACAAAAGAATTGGTAAACATACAAAAGAATTGGGACATATACAAAATAATTGGTAAATATACAAAACAATTGGTACAATATACAAAAGAATTTGTAAATATACAAAATATTTGGTCCTTATACAAAATAATTGGTAAGTATACAAATGAATAACTACATAAATCTAAACGGGCCGAGAGTTTGTAAATATTTCAACGGCCATCTTCTCCCGTATGATCCCCATATCGTCTTCCGACCAATCGAAATCCTTTATGTCCGCCAGTAAGTACTCGATCAATCTCAACGTGTGGGACCACAGTTACCCCTGCAGTTGGACACATTAAAAAGCGTTAATAAAACATTAAGTTTATAATAATATAATCTTAAAGATACTATTACGAAATGTCTTATGATTTCTTCTGCTGGGGGACACGTTTTTTCGACACCAGGCTGACATCAAACGGCTTACTTGTCTTCTCAAATTTCTTAAGTCCAGCCGGTCGTGCAATATGAAACCCAGCCTGATTCAACATCAAGGGCATAAAGTAGCGCAACGGGGCTACCTGCTGCTTCAGATATGAGATGGGACCTCCTGTCTCCAGGGGTCGACTATCCACATCTTCCCGCATGTGAGGTCCATAGTCACCAGTAGCCAATGTTGCCGCCCAATGTTGCACGGTATCAGGACCTTTCAACGTAAACAGCATGTGTTAGGATGTACAAAGACAACTATATATACAATTGCAAACCATGTCAATTAACACTTACCATGTCAACCTCATGCCACGGACGACAACCATTCGGGGCACCCCCAAGCACCGTCGTAAGGTCGTCATCCTTCCACCACGACCTCAAAAGATACCAATGCCTCGAGGTGATCTGCCCGCGAGAATCACGATGCATCATTCTCATGTAGTGGTGCTCCAGAAAGGACTGTAGAAACAAAAACTCAAAGTTATTACTGTTTTCCATACAAATGTACAAGCATGCGTAATCATTCCTAATTTCAATACTTACAAAAAATTGCGAGTCCAATATGTTGACCATCTGACTGTACACATTCGAGAAAATCCGTTGACGCTTCCGAAGAATATGGAGGTACGCGTCCATATGCTGAGAATATAAACACGTAAAGATATGTTAGGAGGCTTACACATCTAAAACAAATACTATAAACAGAATTTACGGTACGGTCCCACGTACCTTATCATCTACATCCATGAAATTGGTCTGCAACCGATGGAACCATGCAGCATCAACCGGCGCGAGCAAATCAACATCATGTATGCATTAATGTTCCATCAGCTACACATTTATATAATGCTTTACAAGAAAAACTGCCACCTAAATAACAAAGAAATTTACTTACAGTTCTCCGTTAATGATCTTCTTGAAGGCTCGGTAAGCCTTCAACTGGTCACCGTCCACCAGTTCCTTGGGATTAAATACGTGCTCAGGTCCCTCTAGTATTACCCTCGCCCTCTTAGGTCGGTACGAATCAGTGTACGGGCTAAGCAACTGCCAACCACGCTTCAGTACACGCCTCTACTGTCGAACTCCCCCCGCCGGGGTATGCTGAGATGAGGACGGTGGAAAAGGAGCCTGCTGCTCAAGGGGAGGTGGTAGAGGGGGCACCTGCTCCTCGCTCTGAGGGGGATGAAGGGCTGGCTCCTCGCTCGGAGGTGGAGGGGGAGGAAGAGCCTGCTGCTCTAGGAGAGGTGGTGAAGGGGACGTCTACTCCTCGCTCTGAGGGGGATGAGAGGCCGACTCCTCTCTCGGAGGTGGAGGGGAAGAGGGAGCCTACTGCTCATTCATCAGTTGAGGGGGAGGGGGAGCCTGCTGCTCATTTATCGAGGGATGGGGGGGAGGGGGAGCCTGCTGCTCTGTCGTCGGTGAAGAGGGAGGGGGAGCCAACTCCTCAGTAGGTGGTGGAGGTGGAACCTGCTGCTCGCTCGGAGGGGGAGGGGGAGAGGGAGGGGGAGGGGGAGGGTAAGGGGGAGATTGAACTCCACTCTCTATATCTGCCCCTCCGATATGTGGATCCTGTGTATGCTCATACATATGCGGCCTGAAGCCTTGAAAGCCCCCGATCAATACAAGCAACTCCCTATGTTGTTGCTGTCGATCCTCCTCGCTCTTCTAGATCAACTCCAGCAACTCCCGGTGCTGTTGTTGTAGATCATCCTCACTCTTTTTGAGGGCTTCATGCAACCCGTTCAACTGCTGTTCTAAAAGGCCCTAAAATCATGCAACATTGTTAATACTAAAACAATCATGCGTCATCCGGTAAAAAAAAAAACTACCATCTCAACTTACCTGCCCATCAAGTGCAACTCCTGCACGGGAATCCCCTGTATCGGCACCATTTTCTGGTGTGGTAAACCGAACCTTTCTACGCCTCACTCATCGAGGAGACGGCTCAGTTCCGCCAGTGTCCATCCCACTGAAATTTGGACCTGCACATGTAATCGGACCCCCACCCTTCTCATCGGGATGAACTGCACTTGTAGTTGGATCAGGGACAGTAGGAAGGTGAACCCTGTGGTCCTGCACATACGGGCTCCCCCCTCTCACTTAGGCCTGCGAAGTATGGTGCCACCGCCTCAGCTGTTGTGGGCACGAATTCCATCCTCGTAGACATCTGAAAGCGTAATTAGATGAATGTCATTGTTACTTATAGTAAATAATATAACATACGATTAATAAATAAATTAATTACCCTAGCACTAAAAATCTTGTCAAGCTTCTTCCCTCTGGGTTGTTTCGTCAACTCCCACTTCAACATACGAGGACAAAGGTCGGTAACCTTTCGAGTCCGAATCAGAAGCCCAGTTGGGGGATCACCTCGAAAGCAAATATCTGCATCAAAGATCTGCATCAAAGATAAGTACAATTATAAAAAAAAAATTGGATTAGAAATGTAATGTACTTGTTGGAAATCAAATTTCTTACCAAAAGGGTGTGTGATAGACCGTAGATGTTGTACCCCTCCACGGAATGTCCAACATCGCTATGTGACTACTGGCGTCTTTCCTCACGACGCCGCGGTAACGCATGCTTGAATGAAAATATATAATGCCTATAGACGTGGGCACCCCACGGGAACGCATCGAAGGTATTAAGGTCCTCTACCAACCAAAACTGCCAAACTGGAATCTTCAATCTCTCGTCCATCCCCATCAATATCCAGTTCAACATGTAAATGATGCACAACTTCACAGCATCGTACGCTTGTTCAAACTCTCCGCAGGTAAGAACAGCCCTCAAGTCATCCAACGATACCACATCATGTGCAGAAAAGTACCGTTGATGTATGCCGTTCTCAACTGCAACATACATACTCGTGTTCGGTACGACTCCAAAACGTAATCCGGTGATGAGGCTAAATTCCACCTTCGAAAACCTGACCACATGGTTCCCTAACGAGAACCGCATCTCATCTGTCGGCCCGTCATGGTCCAACTCCCGCAACAGCAGTTGATGAATAACACCACCCGAAAACTTCAGCTCCCGGTGCATGGACATGAAATGCCCAAAACAGGAGGCCATGAACAGACATCGATCCTTAACCACAAACTCTTCAGGGACCCGGTTAAGTGCATCGTCTATACGGGCGAGGGCTTTAAAATGGTCGTGTCGGGTTAATTTTCCCTTGAACCAATTTCCCTTTAGAGTTTTAAGCAATTCCTTCAAACTGCTCGTCATCTGCAATGTCACAGAAATAATACATCAGTAAACGGCAAAAAAAAAAAAAAATTCTCGATCGTTTGAAACAAAATCTCGATACTTTGAAAAAGTTCTCGATCCTTTGAAAATGTTCTCGATCTTTTGCAAAAGGTCTCGATCCTTTGAAAAAGGTTTCGATCCTTTGCAAATGGTCTCGATCCTTTCAAATTAGTCTCGTTCCTTTGAAAAACCTCTCGATCCTTTGAAAATAGTCTCGATCATTTGAAAAACCTCTCGATTCTTTGAAAAATCTTCTCAATCATTTTATAAAATCCGGACCCTTTCAAAAACATTGTCGATCATTTGAAACAAAATCTCGATACTTTGAAAATATTTTCGATCCTATATAAAAGTTCTAGATCCTTTGAAAATGTTCTCGATCCTTTGCAAAAGGTCTCGATCCTTTGAAAAAATTCTCAATCCTTTGAAAATAGTCTCGATACTTTTAAAAACCTCTAGATTCTTTGATAAATCTTCTCGATTCAATAAAAAATCTTATCTTATCTTCTCGATCATTTTAAAAAATCTCGATCCTTTGAAAAACATTCTCGATCATTACAAAATTATTCTGGATCGTTTTAAAAAATTCTCGATCCATTGAAAAAAGTCCCGCTCTTTTGAAAAACCTCTCGATTCTTTGAAAAATCTTCTCGATCATTTAACAAAAGCTCGATCACTTTAAAAAACATTCTCGATCGTTAGGAAAATATTCTCGATCGTTTAAAACAATTTCTCAATTCTTTAAAAATATTCTCGATGCTTTTAAAATGTTATCGATCCTTTGAGAAATAATCTCGATCGTATGAAAAATTTCCTCGAATCTTTCAAAAAAATTTCCTCGCTTTTGCTTGAAATATTCTCGATTTTTTATTTTCTTTAAAAAAAATGCTCGATACCATAATTTCATCTTCCTCATAACATATTCAACCTCATTTCAAACCCAAACCAAAACCACAACCATTGTAAACCCTAATCTACAATTTCAATCAACAGAACAAGTCTAAAATGCAATGATAAGTTATCAACCACAAATCGATAAATAAAACAAACTGAACTTACCTCTGTCAATCGCTGTGAAATGTACTGTATTCCCGTTCCGGTCAATAAGTTGTCGATTTCGTTGTCGTCAGTTTCTTTCTCACTGTTGTTTTTCTCAGACTCACAAAACGATAACTTTCTCTCTTTTTCAATTTTCTTGGGGTATTCTCGTCTCTTTACATTAAATGGCGCATTTTAAACTTACATTACTAAACTGGTGATATTTGCATAACACCCCTCTGAAATAGTGTCATTTATTTTTCGAGCCCATAATAAACCTCACTATTTTATGGTCTCTAAGTAATGAGACGCCTAAAAAGAATTGGAAATTTCTTAACAAGTATTTCCTAAAAAAGGAATCCCGAAAAAGAACATTCCCTAAACAAGAAAACCGACTAAATAAGGAATCCGTGAAAAAAACTTTTCCTTAACAAGAAAACCAACTTTCACATATTTTCTCATATCTTTCAAAAGTTCCACGCGCCCAACCACGTCCCAAAATAAGTTCGGTTGAGCGCATCTACACCCCGATTACAGTGTTTTTTTCACCATTTACTTCGTCTTGAACTTTTCTTTCCAACGGTACCTAAATCGCATTCATCTATATCCATTTGCACCACGTTCGCATCAGTTGAAGTCGCTTGGTTCATTTGGGAATACAAACCAAAACCTAACAAATCAAACCGCATAACTTTTTTCGATTCGGCTTGTCATGGTTTCATAAGTTCGGTTGGTTTGTGCCAACTACCATTGGTGATGGAGTTTTTGTTTTTGTTTTTGATTTTTGAAAAAAATACATATTATTTTAATTATTTTAATTATTTTAACTATTTTAACAAATAAATATATTTTGGATGATTTGGAAAGGATAAATTTGTTTGTGTTGAATTAACACTCGAGCTAATAGACAAAATGAGATTGGTGTACCAATATACTCTTCACACTGAGGGCACGTTTGTTTGTCTATATAGTATTGTATTAGGGTGTATAGTTTGGATGGTCCCTGGACTAACTAATGTGAACAGTAACACTAATACACCTCAAACCGTATTAACTAATACTAGCTAAGAGGTGGGTTTACATTATATTAGCAGGATGATTTTTATTTTATTTTTTTCATTTTCTTTTCGGAAAAATTCATAAACTCAAATTATAAACAGACTTTATCTTCAACCTTCATCTTCCAGAAACCCAGAAACATTGACACCGCATCCAACCCCAAACCAAACCACCACCACATCCACGCCCAAACCACCACCAGATCCACCAAGAGAGAAAGAGAGAGAGAGAGAGAAAGACAAGGCGAAAGGAGAAGAAGAAGACGAAGGCCGATGTGACGGCTGTGAGAGGAGAGAAAGAGAGGCGATAGTGGGTTTGGTGAACAACGGTGAGAGGAGAGAGATCAGATAAATCGAGAGAAAGGGGAAAATGATTTTTTTATAAGATGAATTATATATATATATTATATCTTTTTCATAAATCAACTAATTTTAATTTTTATAATATAATTTTTAATAATTTAAAAATTAATACAATCTAATACACTATATCACAAACACACCAATAATACAATCTAGTTCAATCCAATCCAAACCAAACACAATAATACAGTCCAATTCAATACAGTTCAATAAAGTATAGTCCAATACTATCCGGTATAGTACGTTGTGCTAAATGAACCCTCATACGATAAGATTGTAGATTCAAGTTTCTCTATCTCCCTAAACCTCAAATTATTGAGTATTTTTTTTAAAAAAAAATACTCAAGCTAATAAGAAATGTCTTAACAATAGAATCTAAGTAAATTAACTCTCTCTGTTGCAAGACCCACAAGTTTGCAACGTCGCTCAAACCTAATTAAATACAACAACAAAAAAAAAAAAACAGATAACATATAGCAAATTGGTGGAGCGAAATATGGAGGCGGGATCGTAGAGGTTGATGCCGGAGTTCCATCTAGAGACCAACTCCGATGAGGAGCTTGAGCTAGTTATTGCTGGAAATGGAGAGAGTAGACTCGGTCCAATTTTTTTTTTTTTTTCTATGCCTAATATTTATATTTTAAATTAAAATTTTAAAATTATGTAAAAATTAAATACCCGCAATTATGACATTTTTTATTGTGTCCGTTTTGGTTCCTTTACATAATCACAAAGTACATATACAAGTAATATTACTAAACGTGTTTATTTTTTTAAGCTCATTATTTTTAATGGAGTTTACCAAATAGTTTACTCTAGATTTCACATTTGCTGGTCCATGAAACAGTAATATTAATTTATTTTGTCCTTCGTTCAGGTCAGATTTTTTTTTTTTTTTTAAATACGTTCATGTCAGATTATATAGTTCGGAAATTATATTATAAGTATGATTATGTCAGATTATATAGTTTGGAGATTATGTTATAAGTATGATTATATAGTTTGTAAATGATTTCCATATTGAAAACTTATAAAAATAAGAGAAAGGTTTTTTCTTTTATACGGGGAAACAATTTAATCGTTAATTGATATTCACATCGGGTTCAAAAAATAAATAGCACTTTCTAGTGATGACATTTCAACACTGTCACTGCTTTAATAACTTATGTTTAAAATGCACCAATTATGGTGAACGGATAAAAATACCCTTAATAGTTGTTCCACATCAGATTTCTTTCATTCATTTTACAATGACATAATTGTGAAGTAGAGAGAAAAAGTCTCGTTGAAACCCAGACAATTATTTGAACGGCGGCGGAGTGGCGCTACGCAGACGCATTTGGGGGTCAAGCTCCCTACCGAGCTTGCGGTGGTCGAGTCAGTTGTGTGTTGACGAAGATGAATATTTTGGTTTTTGAAAGTTTTTGAAACATTTCCGAGCTTTTTTTTAAAGGGGTCGAGTTTTTTTTTTAAACATGATTGCTTTTTTTTTAAAGGGATTTAGCTTTTTTTGTTGAGGATCGAGTTTTTTTTTACATTATCGAGTTTTTTTTGTAAGGGATCGAGCTTTTTTTTTGTGAGGGGTCGAGCTTTTTTCGTACATGATCGAACTTTTTTTATAAGGGGTCGAGCTTTTTTTTTTGTTAAGGATCGAGTTTTTTTTTTATATGGTTGAGCTTTTTTTGTAATTGATAGAGGTTTTTTTATGAGGGATCGAGTTTTTTTTTAAAGGGATCGATTTTTTTTCTTAATGGCTCGAGTTTTTTTCTGAAGGGATTGAGCTTTTTTTTCCAAGATTATAAACTTGTTTGCAGCAGTTTAAAAATGCTTGTACCAATGTAAAAAAGCTCAGACAATTTTTTTTTAAAAAAAAATACTCAGATCAATTACAAAATAGCTCGTAAACATATCAAAAAAAGCTCGGACCAATGTAACAAAATCTCTGACATATATACAACAGTTCGTAAACTTATCAAAAAAACTGAATCATGTTTAGACAAATTGTAGATCGATTTTCAGATAAATTTTTTGGAGAGAGAGGTGAGTTACTACTTTCAATGATCAAAGTGAGGAAATTGAAGTATAAAGAAAATTAAAAATTGATTATTCAAGGGCAATATGGGTAATTCACCATAATAGGTACCTTTTAAACTTAACTTATTAATCCGGTGACATCACTACAACTCAACAAAAAAAAGGGACATTTCTCACCATTTCCACTATTCAAATCCACTGTCATTACTCAAACTTAATCATGGACCAAATTTAACTATCAAACCTATTTTTATTAATCATCACTCAAACCTTTTTTTTTTATACATTCAGATTATTTTTTGTCTGGCTATTATTTAAAAGTTTTTCAGTATATTTATCATTTTAAGAGCTTAATTTTTAGTATACATATTTTTAAAATTTCGAATATGGTTGGTGTTTTTTTTTTTTTCATTTTTCATTCATTTTTTATTTATTTATAGAAAATAAATTATACTCTAGAGAAAAAAAATTTAAATAATAATAATTACTGGGTGGATTGTAACATAGTTGTGATTGAGTTCAATTACAAAAATATAATGCATTAAAATTATATAAAATATATCTTTCTTAAAGGATCTTTTGTATTTATCAAGAAAAAGGAGTAAACATAATAACTGAATAACTGAATAACTGCTCTGTTTTAATAAGCCGTGTGTCAATGTATAGTGTATACATAGAGGAAGCTTCTCACATGCAAACCTCCGGCCATAACTTATATCTGAAATCACTCATTATCACAACTCACACGACAATAGATGACCGGGTTTGCATAGAGAATTTATATAATATAATTTTGTTATATTTTATATTTAGATTGATGACCGGGTTTACATACTGAACAATTAATTAGAAACCAGCAAGCTTCTATCTAGCTAGGAATTGAAACAAGGAAAAAAAAAAAACTCGAAGAGAAATAAAAGAATAAAACAAGAAGAAAAAAAAATAGTCTCCCCTAATGGCAAGTTCAAACAGAAGAAAAGCAACTTGCATTTTTTCTAACTTGGTTTTGATCATTTCTCTTCTTCTTATCATTGTTTATGTGGTCGAGGGTCGATCTTTGGCGGGTTAGGTTACGTTTTCTAATAAATATTTATATTTTAAACAATTTAACGTTACTTTTTTTATCCGATCGTTATTTTGAATTAATAAAATGAGAATTAGCGGATGGTTTTCAGAAGGGTAAGTCGAGCCCAGAATGGAAGACGGTGTTTGGAGTATCAAGTGGAGACACTTGCTTTGACATTGTAAAGCAATTCAACTTGAGTCACTTGACAACTGAATTCTTCGACTCAATCAACCCTTATGTCAACTGTGATGCTCTCTTTGTTGGTCAATGGCTTTGTATTAACGGCACAGCTTGATCTTCCAACCACATCTTATAATAAGAACACAAATGAATGTAGGATTAATAATGAATACACTCTCGTCTCTCGAAGTTCAATTTTATGTAATCAATAAGTTTGTTTCAGATTGAACTAAAGATTTTGGTCATTCACTGCAATTGCATGCAATTTGAGCTGGACAAACCACTTGTACTTCTTCGTATTTTCTATATAATGTATAATTACAGCCTCTTTGTCCAACTCTACTTCTTCATCGATGTGAAGCCTCTTGTGTACTCCTTATTGCACCAGTGCATCAGTGCACCATTCTGACTATGCATGCTTTTTTTAACACCAATCATATTATAAATTTTATTTTGGTGACCACATACATTTCACGTACGATCACATACAACATTATATTAGTACACCAGCCGTCTGATTAATTATTTGCCATAATATATGTTTCATAAATTTCATCTACAATCCATCAAATCAATATACAAAAGTACAACAAATAAAAACCCGCAACAAAATTAGCACAAAAACTTTTGTAATTTCATCCATGGATAAAAAAAAAACATTTAAACCCTACCCCTAAAGATGTTGGATCATATATTTATCGGGTAGAAATCAACGGGTAATCATGAAATCATTATCAGTCATCCTTACTAATGAAAGAAATTTATGTTTCTAAATCAATTCATCAAGTAAAAGATGGCATCCAAGAGGATGGGTTGAGTCCTACATGTGATCGGAAAGGAAGTGCTCAACGCATGCACAGTGGCCGGAGTCTACCACTAATCAATCCAATGACAATTTCTTATTTATATTTTCATTACGGGTTTGAATCATACCTGGCTCAGTTTGGTATTACTTTTCCAGATACTTTTGGGGTCAAAAGTGATTCTGGACTTCAGACAGGGTGTTTGGTAAAATCGTGGGAAAGTGCTTTTGGTCACTTTTAGCTTCTCCTAACTGAGTTTTTGAGAAGCTACAAATACATGCTTTGGATTTTGGCTTCTGCTTTTAGAAAACGTGCTACAGTGATATTAAATGAAATTTTACTAACTTTCCAACTTTATCCTTGCCTTAAACGAAATTTAACAAAAAAAATTGGGCTTATATTTTTATACAAAAAAAAATGTTGCCATAATTAATTCAATAAAGTAAAATAAAAATAAAATAAAAAATAAAGTAGAATAAAATAAATAAATAAAGAAAGAAATAAATAAATAAATAGGATTAATAAATTAAATAAAGTAGAATAAAAAATAGGACTAATTAATTCAATAAAGTACCATAATTATATAACACTTAACACCAAATACAAATAAATAAGAAAAATGTAAAGTAAAGCAATTAGTACCATTTAGATGTCTTTATCTTTTTAATAATTTTACAGACTCACAACACTTTTTATATCAGTTTACCAAACACATTGAAATTGCTTTTAGTTCTCACAGAATTTTTGAAAATCAGTTTACCAAACATTCAGCTGATTCTTCCCACAGCAATTCCAACAGCAATTCCTCCAACAGCAATTCCAAAAACAATTCCTCCAACAGCAATTCTAAAAGCACTTCTCCCCACAGCACATCAATGCCAAACTGAACCCCTCTTTGGTCTCCCCCAATCCCAAAATATATAATACTAAAAAAAATTATTTCCAAAAAAATGGACTGAATTATAGTTTCCCCTTTTATAATATTTGGCCGAACCACTAAAACTGTTTCATTAGAATTGAAGGGGGAAAATCTACACATGCAAATATGCAATGCTTCTAAAATAAATACGTAATATATACTCTTTTAGTAGTACAATACAATGGTTCCTACTTCCTAGATGATTATTTGGTATGTACCTTTGTAGAAACTTCTACAGAAAGTCTCTTGAATCAAAATTGCTTTTACGCAAAAGGGTTTTCTCCAAAATCACATCCTAAGTGAAGGGCCAATGCTCACAAAGTGTTGATGTAAGGTTAATAAACACCAACAATAATTGTAGCATCTATCTATCATGAACTAAAAGAGTTGACACTGTAAAGTAATTTCAATCAACTACTATTAAACAGCTTAATTCCCCATCTGATATCCTCACAATGTCTCACATGAGGAACAAGAGTGGCAGTATCCACAGTAGTCTTTGCCTTGCAATCATAAACAGGAGGTGCATGGAAACAAGGCTCCATCGACATGCCTCGGCCACAAAGAGGATCTGGTTTTGTTTGGTTAATCTTGTACAGAATCCAGGGTCTCACACCTCCTAGACCTTGAGCCACATAGCCGAAGGTTGACCATGCACTAGTCACCAATTCATCACTAAAACTTAGAAGATTCATTTCAACCCAAGCCTGGATGTTGTGTGAATTGTTATATGACTGTTGCTCCTCTTCCTGGCTCGGCTGGTAAACAGCAACCACTTCTCCGGTCTTAGTTGGGTGTTCTTCATACATATTCTTAAGTTTCTCAAAGTAACCTGGGAATAAGGATGTTATCAGGACAGCTTGGTTTGTCTGGCTTTTGGATGGAGCAACTATTGGTTTTTCTGTATCAACTTCAGGCAACAATTTTTCCTTCTGAGTGCAAGCCAAAATTTGATCCAAAACATATTCAAAAGGACTAGTTTCAACATCAAATACCCGTATTTGGATGCCGATCCTCCTCTCAGCTTTGGCCAGGTAATCCTGATAGTACTTGATAATTAGTCTCCATACTTGATTGGAAGGTTGAAAAAGATACCTACCCAAGTGGTGGAAGACGGTTTCTTTGTCCGGAAATAGCTTGTTTAGTTCTTGTTCAAAAGATGGGATCAGGAACAGAGATGGAAGAAAGTAGACATTTGATTTCATGATCAACCACGGTATTTTACTGAGAGGAGCTTGTTCTTGATCGCAGAAGAAAAGCTTGTCATGATGATCATAGTCATGAGATAAGTATAGAAATAGATACGATGGAAGTAACTCTGTCGAAGCATTTATAATATTACTCTTTAGCAGGTTCCCATAACTATGATTATAATTTTGCTCAAAACTGCTGATTTCGCTCTTGAAGAGAAAATCCTCGGGCAGTATCCACGACGTATCCGGAAATGGTTCACAGAAAAGTCCAGCCATGTCATGTTCTTGGTTAATGAGTAGAACTCTGTTTGTAAGAAGAGCATAAAGAAAGGCTGAAGTGATGGACAGTATCCTGTTCCCCAAGCCACAAAAAGCTACCCAAACAACATAGTTACAGTCGGTTGAATAATCAATTTCACCAGATACTAGCTGTTGTATGCTTTTTTTGTATGACTCTGAATGAGGTCCACACCGTTTATGAAGCTCTTCATAACTTTGTAGTTTGGAGATAAGATAGGATGAAGGCTTATGAGGTGTAGATTTGCGATATAAGGCAGACTGGTTCTTGCTTATGCAAGATTCTTCTTCACTCCCTAAAAAGTTGGGCAAAAACCAAGTACAATTAACAGAAAAAAATATGCAAGGGATCCCATATTCAATAAATGTAAATCAAATACAAGTAATAGGCATTTATATGTATATAATGCAAGCATGTTAAGAAATGCTCATGTTTTTGAGATTTTATACAACATATGATGCTAAGAATAAAAAAGTAATGTCAATTTATATCGGGAAAACAGATCTTCCATAATTTGAAAACACATTTTTATTGAAGAAAGTATAAAAATGAAAGAAACCTATGACAATTAGAAGGTGCTTCTGACAGCATGCACTATTATTCAAGGATGCAAACTAATCCCAGAGCATTAAATCCATAACTAATACAAATTTTGTGTAGTATTACTGAAAATAAATCTGAAACTAAAATCTCATTCTGAATTAGGAAGATCAATCAACAATAAAAAAGAATTACTCAGTCTAACACAAACCAAAAGGAGTCCTCCAGAAAATTTCAGTCAAGGGCTCCACTGATTTAAAACAAAAGCTTTCCAGAGATTCGAAAGACCCGAAAAGGGCTTTTGTGTATTATACTAAGACAAAATAATATAAACAGTAATGCCTTGGCTTATTTGAAAGTGTGTTTGTTTTTATAAGAAATACAAAATCAAATGTTGAACTAATAACTCACAATACATAATAGAATTACTCAAAACACTAAAATCAACTAAGAAAAAAGTCAGATAATGCCTACCGAAACCCCTCAATTTAATGGAACTAATAAAGGAAAGAAATGAAATCACAACTTTTTTGGAATAGTGAAACAATTTTTTTTTGTTTTTTATAAGAACCAACTTTGTATTAACAGAAAAAAAAACAAGCCACAAAATTACTCTACAAAAACTCACCAAAATATAAAAAAGTGTAATGAGCAGTATACCCCGTGAAAACACAAAAAGGAAAAAAACTAAACAATAAGTATTCAATCCACTTGGAGGGCAAAAACAAGGCAATTGAATCATAACAATTATCGGAACAAATAATATTAAATCATACCAAGTATCTCAACACAGTGATTGAATTACTTTTACATTAAATAGTAAAAACCAAATTATTATTTAAAAAAAAAAACAAAGAAAGAAAGAAATACCAATTCTATTGGATTTAGGGGTGATTGAATTCAAGGTTGTGTCTTGGTAAATGAAGACGGCCACAACTGAAAAAGCTATCAAACCTGCACCCACTTTCGAAAATGGTTTCATGCCAAACCTGTTCCCTCTCATCCGCAATCCGAAACAGTTCCCTAAAAAAACACTTCATGTAAAAAGTCGAACACATAATGTTGTATCCTACAGTATATAGCTTAGCTCAATAAATGTGAGGCTCAGTTATGAAAAATTAAGGTTCAAGTTCAATGAACAAAAAGGATAATTAATGAACTTGGTTTAATAAGTCAAAGGTGTTATATAAAGCTAAAAATTTGGCTAGGCACATGAATCGTAACCCAAATCAAGAATCTCTACTAATCAACTAAATTCACACAACAACAATCAATGGGCATACCAAGAAAACCAGAACAACTCTCCAAGTCACAATCATAATAAACAAGAAGACAACAATGATATAATCTAAATTGCTCCGAATTTTAAAGGAATTCCAAGTCATAATCATGAACCAATTTCCTTAAACGCTATTAAATTCAATAGATCTACCAAAAACTACAAAAATGATTTTTAAATTGAACAAATACTTGAAAATCTATGCACTGGGCATGAATAAATATATATAAATTAAAACCATAACTAGTACAAGATTCACAGTACCTCTGTTTTGGGTTATAGCCCGGTAGCCGAGCTAGCCGGAGATGACCGACAAGACGATGACAAATCTACCGGCGTCGTTGGCGGTGGTGATCGGTTCTGGTTAGTGGAGAGGGAGAATGAAACAGTGAAGAAATTAGAGAGATCGAAGAGAGAGTGAAGGGACTTAAGTCGGCCTTAATGATCGGACGGTGCCGACTGTCATATTATTATTTTTAGTGACATTATCATTTTCGTCCTTGCCGTTTTAGCAAATGATACTAGTTTTTGTAACAATGACCGAAAATATAAGAAGACGAATTTACCCTTAACCTTAAATATAATGAAATATAATATAATTTTACCTTCAAACAAGTTAAAGATATTTTTAAGTTTTAACAAGGGTACCGTTAGTACGTGTGAAGAATTATTGATCTTTTTACTTACCTCATATAATCTTATAATGAATTGGTGATTAAGATGTGATTGGTTTTCATAATCAATTTATCAATAACAAATCACAGGTTTTAAAAGGTTCGGAAAAAAATCAAATCAACTGAGGATCCAAATCTATATAGGATATTTATAGTTGTTGGAGTGAAAACTAGTCATTAGATTTTTAATACAAGGGTCTATATCACCGCTCAATGTTGCTAAGCGGTAAAACATTATTTTTTTCAGTTCTATTGTAAGAGGCATATCAAAAACAAATGCAAGAGTCCATAAAAATCAAAGGATTTTTATTTAAAAAAAATTAAAAACTATAGAAAATAATTCATTTTCATAATTACCTATTAACGATATAGTCACTGCATTATAGCTAAACTCCTTTAATAAATAAATAAAAAATAAATAAATCATATAAATTTGAATATATATATATATATATATATATATTGTTAAAAATAATTGAGAAAATAAAATATGATTAAAAATGAGTGATAAAAATATAACATTTTAATTATAATTACAATTCTACTAAAAAGGAGATTAATAGATTGTCCGGGGATAACAATGGATTGTGTTCGTTCGGGGCCTACTAGACTCAGACTCAAACCCAAACCTACCAAACATTTTGGGATCCAAACCCACAACCAAATATATTTGTTGGTTTGAGTTCAGTTTCTACACTTGTGGCCCGTGGGTCTTAAGATGACCTAGACCCAACCTGCGAATTTACTCGAGTTTAGGTTTAGACCCATGACCCCTATTCATAGTTGTCTTTTACCCTTTCAAATAAAATTGTCTTTTACATTAATACATATCAACCAATAGAGCCGTGTGAAGTGAGCAACACATCTTTTTTCATCTTCTCAAGATTGAGATGACAGTCATGAGACGACCCGTTAGGAGCAGTAGTTGCTTTTTTCTGCCAATGATTTCCATTCCATTGCTTTTTTCCTTCATCTGGTTTCCCTTCTCGCCTTCCACCAATTCTTTCACCCATCTCTCAATTTCATCTATATTAGAGTTAGAGTCAATTCCACCCACTATATGTAAGGAACCCACCAATGGCTTGGTGGGTTAGAACTTGCTCTTGCGAGCATCAACTTGCCAAGAGACTTCTTTCCTTGGTTTATGAAATGAAATTTGGAGGAACCCCATGTATTTATTTGGGTCTATGAGTTCGGGTATGTTTTTTTTTTTAGACCCAGACTCAGAGTCGGACCCAATGTTGATCGCTTGTTTTGTGTCCAGAATCGACTCGTGACCCGAATATTGAGATCCGTATTCGATCCATATGGTTCGAGTTCGGACCGGTATTCGCGGGTTGGAGTGAAATTGCCATCTTTATGTGTGCCTGTGCAACACAACCTCCAACCATATTGAAATATTTTTTAAAAGAAAAAACTAGAAAAAATAGATGATTTTATTATTTTAAGGTATTTTGTATTTACTTATATTATTATTTTATTTTCCTTTTCTTTTCTCATGTGAACATGTGGCATCTTTTTATAAAAAAATATTGTGTTTTAAATAAAACTCCTCTAAGTTTGATTAACAATTGAATAACAAAATCAACAAAATGATGTATTTTCACAAGTTTAGGAACTACACGAGCTCAAAATGAAAATATAGGTAAAAAGCGGCATTTCTGAAGAAAAAAAAAACTCAAATCTTCTTTTGTTTTATAACTCTAATTTTGAACTGAGTCATCTAGATCCGACCCTGAAATGATGTACCACTTATATTGATTCACCTCGAATCGATGCACAACTTGCATCAATTTGAGCAAAACCGTTGCACACCTTGCATTGGTTTGGACCAAACCGTTGCACAACTTAGGGCAAATCGAGACACAACTTGCGTCGATTTAGATTGAATTGTTGCATAACTTATATCAGTTTTGAGCGAACTAATGCACAGCTTGCTTCGGTTCACCCAAACTGATACAAATTAGTATTCTTTTGGCCCGAGCTGATAAAGGCGAACCAAGGCTTTCAAAGGTCATTGAATTACTTTGAAATTAGAAGAAAGTTGACTCAAATACAATTCAATTCATGGCATATTTAAATTCTTGTGATAACAATTACAATTTTAGTGTCTAAAAATAAGCTTTCGTTTACCTATATATATATATATATATATATTTGGACAAGGGATATGAACACGGTCCAATACTATACCATGTCCTTTCTTACATTTTACTTTTATAAATAGTGTGTTATTTTTTGTAATGTATTATTAATGTATTATTATATATATATATATATATATATATATTTATGAACCAAAATGAGAATGAGTTGTAAGATTGTGCTAAAGAGCGATTGGTACTTGTGTGCTTATTAAGAGTATTTTCAGAAGTTTGAGGCAATTTTTTATCATTGATGGGTAATTATGCAATTTAACTCCATGGAAAGGGCAGTTTTGCTAAAATTCCTTATTATTACTTGTAAACAAATTGGTGTTTTGACTTAACAAGACAGATTCACTGTTGGACCAGGTAGGGGTGTGCGAAAAACCTTCAAACCGAACTAATCTTCCTAACCCAACCCAAACTTTATGGGTTGGATCGGTTTCACATATAAAAAAATTATTAATTGGTTTGTCATTTAACAAATCGATCAATGATTGGTTTGGTTTGGGTAGCTAAAAATAAAATTCATATAACCCAAACCAACCCATATATTTAATAAAACTCAATCCATATTTCCTGAGGTTTTATAACTTTTAATTATACTTATTTACTTTTCATATAAAAAAGTTTTTTTTTTCTTCAAATTCATTATTATCAATCATTTGGTATTGTACTACTTTTATTTCTTTTACATATTTTTTTTAATAAATAAATACAGTTATTCATCTCTTCCATTTTATTTTAGAATATGAGTTTTATTATGTTTTATTTTTATTTTTCTGTTATGGTACATTTTATTGTTAATTTGTTGATTATATAATATTTTTAAATTTTTAAATAATTAAATAACACATACTTAATATTTTTATAGTTAAATAATTTTTTTATAATAATAGAAAAAATGATTTTTTTGGTTCAAACCTAAACCGTCAAATCAACCCAAATCAACCCGACTTCTTTTTATTTGGTTTGAATAGGTTTGACAAATCATATTTGTTTAGTTTGGTTTGAAATATAGTCAAACCGATACATAACGGTTTGGTTTGATATCGAGTTTCAATTCAAACCAAACCGAAATTACACACCCCTAAGACTAGGTGTTAAGAGACGCCTGTCCAATAGTTTCTCAAACTAGGAAAATAAAATAATAGTCATTTATGTTATAAAATAAAAGGAAAATCAAAAGCAAGATAAAAATAATTGAAAAAGAAAGTTGACCTGCAAACATTAATTACCAAAGCCAACTAATATATGTAATTAATAAAGAAAATAATGATGGCATAATTCATGCATTATTGATTAAGCCTTACAAACCCTTATAATTTATTTTATGATAATATTTTTGCATTACTCATGTGATAGTTATAAGAGCATCTCATACTGTCAATAAATATATACTTTTCAATATATATATATATATATATACCCATTCTTGAGTGCAACGTGACACCATATAATTTTTAAAAATAGTTCATGTCATTCTAATCTTAATCATTGATTATTTTTAGACAAACATCCAATGGTCATGACTTATTCTCTTAATGAATGCATAGGAATCCTAAAATGATCTACTAAGCAAGTCACTTCCCACTAACTAACTTACTTGACCGTTTGTTCTTCACTCCTCTTAACGATTACTGTTTGTTATTCTTTTCTTGGTATAAGTTGTTCTTCTTTTCTCTTTTAGCCATAAACCTCTAATCACTTACCGTTTTTCTTCTCTTCTTCCTCTATATTTCTTTTTCAGCCTTAAAGTTTCACTCCTCTCAATAATTACCGTTGTTCTTCTTGTCTTGGTATAAGTTGTTGATCTTTTTTTTGCTTACAACCATAAACATCTAATCTCTTACTGTTTTTCTTCTCTTCGTCCTCTATATTTCTCTTCCAACCTTAAAATTGTTCAGTTCTTCATATATCCAGAATCCAAAAAGTTCTTCACTTCTTTAGTTCTTCCTTAAAGATCTTCGCTGCTTCATCATGTGTGTCTCCAAATTTCGTTTTTAATATTAGTGATTAGTCGTATCAAATGGTGTTTTAATGTTTGTAGTATTCGCTATTCTATGGTTTTTAGGTATAAATGGAAAATAACATCACGTTACTTTGATACCTCTTGTTGCAATGCCTATACTTTAATAGAAAACACATAGAAAACATAATCTTTAGATGCAAATACAATCGAAACTATTATAATTATCGAGTCGAATATATAATCATATGATCAATCTTACTTTTCTATGATTACTTTTATTATAAGCTAATCGTTACATATATATTGTAATTTTTGGTTTACATGTAGTGACAACCATATGTTGGTCATTTTTTTATTTGTTTTTATCTGTGTAGTAATGGAACGACATGGAGGTGAAAGTTCAGTTGATACCAATGACGAATTGAATAAACTTGAAATGTCCCCAGATATGGACTCTTCTGTTGTTGATTTTGTGCCTTATTCGTCTTTGGTTGGAACTTTAAAAGAAATTTATGATTTGATTTACAAAGATGTCATTGAAATGAAATTTGATTCTAGTGAAGACGTAGGTGCATTTTATCATAATTATTCTAGGGCAGTTGGGTTTGGTCTAAGATTGTCCAACAAAATCCATGATTGTGAAGGTAGAATAACCAGTAGAGTATGGGTCTGTAAGAAGGAAGGTTTTTGAGATAAGAAGTACATGTGCAATACAAATTCGAAACTCAAGCCACGACTACAGATAAAAGTGGGTTGCAAAGCTTGTTTCTCCGTTAACTTAGACCATGATACTAACAAGTACACTGTAAGGGCATTCGAGGAAAATTATTGCCATAAACTAGCAACATTTCATGAGGTTGCTTGGGTACAATCTCATAGAAACATTGGCGCTAAAGACTTATCCCAAAGTGATGCCATGGGAAACTGCTGGATAAGATATTGTTTGACATATGAATACAAGGTTAACCAGAAAGCAGGATACTCTAAAATTGAATTCACACAGAAAGACATGTACAACTGAATTAATGCGAAGAGATGGGATGAAGCTTTTGAAAGTGATTCACATGCCGCACTTATGTATATGTAGTTAAAGGCAAATTCTGAAACCAATTTATATTACAGGTTTAGCATATACGGGAAAGATAGGCTTGCTAGTATATTTTGGAGGGACTCACATTCTCTGTTCGAATACCAGTGCTTCAGAGATGTTCTTGTTTTCAACAACACTTATAAGAAAAATGCCTATGCCAAGCCTTTGGCCCTATTTGTGTGTGTAAACAACCACCGTGTGACTTACGTATTTGGAGTTGCACTGTTGTCGGTTGAGACTATGCAGTCATACAGATGAGTCTTTAATACTCTCATGGATTCTATGAGGCACAAACATCCCATTTCCATTCTGACATATTGAGACGAAGCAATGAGACAAGCCATCAACGAGATATTTCCTAACTCGCACAAGATATGTGGATGGCACATATCCAAGAATGCCTCCACTCACCTTCATAAAGAGGAGAAGAAATCACCATTTCGATACTTATTGTATAAGAAAATATCAGAGGATGAATTCGAGGAACTTTGGATAGAGCTGTTGGAGCAGCATGGTCTAGAAGAAAATGGAGCACCTTAGAAAGATTCCTGAGTCCATGATACTTAAGAGGTGGATGAAGTCAGCCGCACGTGATGTTCTTATGAAGCTTCAACTAGATGATGAGTTTTCGAAAGGAATCGATATTTCCCGGTTTACTTCATTGACTGCATAGTGCAACTATCTCAATCACAACGGGAGCCAAACTGAAGAAGGATTCAATTTGCTGAAAAAGGAACTCCTTATTTTGTAAAATACTTTGCAAGGGTTGAACGATAAAATTAGAAATAAGGCCAAAAAAATCAAAATGATTCTGGTCCATAGAGCGCCATATTATAAAAGATCCAAAGGATGTCAAAACAGAAGGGAGGTCGAGTGGGCCGACTGCACCTAGCACACTAGCAGGAAAACCCTAGAAATGTAGAAGAACAAATCAGTGTCATATTTGCCACACTCCCGGCCATGACTTGAGCAATTGTAAACTAAAGGACTCCGACAAGTAGTCACTTTCATTAGTGACTACTTGATTTAAGTCATTGCGTTGTTTTTTGTACTCATGATGGGCCTTTTTTGGAATTGTTGGACCGTCTAAAACTATTATTTCAATTTACCGGTGGAGTTTGAATTGGGTCACCAACTTCATTAGTGTAAATGCAATTGAGTATATTCACTGTGTTGTTTTTTGTACTCATAATAGGCTGTCTTGGAATTTTTTGGACCGTCTAAAAATATTATTTCAATTGACATGTGAAGTTTGAATTGGGTCATACAAACCACATCACTACAACACATTGATACAAACAAAATTGACTTAGTCCACTACAAGCCACAAGTAGAATGTGAAAAGCTTAGTCCACTACAAGCAAAAGGCCAAGCTAGATTGGACAAGGATAAAACTGACAAAAACTAATTTGACTTGTTCCTTGTATACAATATTACCAGGCCTAATTTTTTTATATAAAATTTAGCAGGCTTAATATCAGTCCAGTGGTGTCAATGTTTAAATTTAATGCGATTATAGATAATAGTTTGTGATCGTTTAGAAATTTTTATAATGACACTAAATATATAATATGGATAGAAACTGAACATTTTACAGTAAGGTTTGTCATGCTTTTAATTTTAATTTGACTAAATATATTGACATGGAGGCACAAAGCCATTGTCTGTGTTTCTATCAAACATAAACGCTAATATTAAATTGAGATGGTCACAAATTAATGAGCATGCATGTTTTGTAATGTGGAATAAAGCATTACTGTAACCGAACGACAAACATAATCAAATTATATAGTTTATACCATTACCAATGAAAAGTCATTAACTTGCAAAGAGTTGTGATATGGTAACAAATTAATAAGTTAGCATGTTTTCTGGTCGACGGAACAAAAAATAATATTACATTGAAACAAATTTCAAATAAAATCACTTTCGAACATGTGATTACACAAAACCTAAAACATGTGATTCACTTACAACCAACATTAGCCATGATGATCTGCTATAAAAATTATCATCACCTCAAAAAGAACACGTAATTAAGTAAAACCTAGAAAACCTTCAAACTTATAACCAACATCAGCCATGATGAAAATATTTAACAGCTGTAAAAAGTATAACCACTTCACAAAATTTTCATAATCTTTTAAACACTCTCTAACATGTGATTACACAAAACATTAAAATAAACTTAGTTGCTAGTGGAGGAATGCTCCTTTACAGCCAAGAATCTTTTGAATTGAACACATCTGCTCCTTATTAATATTACAAGATAGGTTCCATAGGAGTCGATTCAAACAATATCACCTCGGAGGAATCAGATGATGAGTTGCTAGTCAATGGGTGTTCATTTATAGCAAAGAATCTTCTCAATTGAACACATATGCTCCTCATTAATGGATTGTTGAGGAGCAGATGTGTTCAATTGAGAAGATTTTTACGGATATAAGAAGAAAATGAAGATAAAAAGAGGAATTAGGGATTTAATAAAACAAAATAAATAAGGATTTTTGTTCAATGAAAGATGGGTTATAGTAAGAAACCTAGATGTATTTGGGTTGTTGCGTGTTGGTGATTCATCTTTAGTTTGATGAATGCGTCTATTGAGAGAAAAAAGTGAGGTAGGGTTGCTGAATATATATTATAAGTCGTTTAAAGACACAAATATCATACATAACGATCGAGGTAAATTACATAAATATCCTGCTTAATTTAAAATAAATTTAAACGCTTACAGTTTTTACATCAACAAAAGCTTGATTATTACTTATTCTATCTGACAGCCACTTGAAAATAAAATGATGCAAAGTTCAACAGTCGAGCAATTATTACAATCCCTTTTACCATCTTTCAACCAAATCAAACTGCTACACACTTTTCAAACACTTTCTAAGTTTTATTGCAGTTTTTTTTTGCTTCCAAGACAATCATTTCTCTATGCAACCTCTGATATTCTTCAACAAGTGACGTCAAGGGATGGTTATTTCTTCTACATGCTGACACACCATTATTACCATCTCCTATGTACACAATTTTCAATAACCGTTAATTGTTTTGTTTAGAAATTTTAATTATTTGTTATTTGGTTTCTACAACCATTTTCTTTCCATTTCGCTATTATCAAAAGCATCTAATTTAAAATTTTGTGCAGATTAATTCAATCGACATTTGCACTATTGATAGGGGGGCAATAAAGTAATAAACCCAATAGTTGCCATTGAACGAGAATTTAAAAGGTTTAATACCTAAAAAAAGGTACATGGTGCATTGTACAAATTTTGGAATAGTTTTTGATGCATCAGTGCCAATTAGACTTTCTCTTAAAGAGGTAGAACTTGACTTTTCAATGATCCGAAACTTTTGAACAAACATAAAAGAATTAAACATCATTTACCATCTACAGTCACACAACTAAAACTGTGATCATAAAAAGGAGTTTACAAATGATAGTAACATTGTTAATAAAGTAACAATCATCAGGGAAAAACATCAGCAGTTTGGATTTTGTATAGATTTTATTAAATGATCTCGATTATATTTGGGAGATGGCACGAAGCACTGTTGCAAATAAATTAAACAATTTGTAACTTTACACAAATTAACATTCATAATCAACAAGAAACTTCAATTTTTTTATAATGATCAACAACATCATTGGTTAACAATCAGAAAATATATTTAACAAACACAGAAGAATCTGTTTACAATGAATCAGGTAAAAACATCAGCAGCCTAGGGTAGCATTGACAATAGTGTGGTTAACCTCATCCCAGTTTACATCTGATTTCATCTTCCTTATGTAGTATTTGAAGTGGTTGAAGCCGGTCTGGTGACCATTTGAATAACACCGTTGAATATCACGAATACTGTATCTAGATGCCTTGAATCGCTTTAAATGGTCGTCATTAAATGCTTGATAAGCGAGGTCAACGTGTTCCTCCTCCAAGGCTGTCATTCGTTTGTCCAGGTGTTTGAAAAAGAATTTGACGAACTCATTCATTTTAGTATTTCAGCCAATTTGTATTTTGTTTTCATCCATTGTGCAGAACCGATGGATAAGGAGATTTCATATAGTTGATATTTCTGTAAACAGTCAAAGGGAAGATAAGAAAAGGGATACTATGATAAAGATAGAGACTTGCAACCCTAATTTATACACAATTGAAGTGGTAATCGAGGGTTAAAAAGGTTGCTTATTTTTTACAAGTAATAAATATTGTTTGAAAACGTTTGAATAATAATTAATAAGTAATAAATGTTTTTGATAATATGTTGAGGAGAGTTTGATTTTTATTTATCTACACGTCACTGCTTTTAAGATGTTTTTGCCTTTTTATTATTATTTAATAACAATTGTTGATTTAAATAATTAAATTTGTTTTTAGACATACGATAAAGGACAAGTAAAACTTCTAACAATGATATTTAACAATCGAACATTACATTTAATAAAATATATAATACAAGTAATTGTTGTGCAACTAAATATTGAGATAAATTAAGGTATTGAGTTCAAATATATCTGTTGATTCATAGTTTGCCTGGACTTGTAAGTTTAAAAGGGTTTGACGACAATCGTAATTCAGAATATGGACCTTGATTATAACCAATTCACAGAGACTTGTAAGTCTTATAACCCTAATTTATATACAATTTAAGTGGACATCGAGGATTAAAAAAGTTGCTTATTTTTTTAACTAATGATCGTGTCAAACTACACTTGTTGACTCTCGTAATAGCACGAGGTCGGAATGATAGTATAATGACTATGTAAGGATCGTTCTCACATGGATAAAGGTTATGATTACTAGAATTCAAAGGCTTGCAAACTATTTGAACAATCTAAAAACATGAGTTTCCAAGAGTTGTAATAAAGTAAATTAACTTTAACACAAACTAAATTATCTAACACAACACTTATAGAAATGTATGGAAAACATGTTAGAACTCGAATCCGCTTCAACCTTCCCAATAGCACACTCGATGTATTTAAAGATAGTATCTATATATACCCGAAATCTTTCTCAAGCAATCCGGACAATATATATAAACCCATTAAGCATTTGGAATACAAATTGAACCTTATACGCTAGCATAGTGGTTCTAGCACTTTCTAGTCAAGCATAGTGAATGTTTATCTAAGCATTGTCAAATGTGTCTCCTCTTGGTACTTAGCATCTAACCATGGATCAATTACAAAGTGATCAATTAAGTAAAAGCCTTAAGCATTCAAAACATCCATATAGCTTCACAAACACAAATAGAGAAATCAAAGAGACAATCACATATAGATCAAGGGTTAAGCATCATCTTGTTCTAACATAAGAATATTTAGCTCATACTATACAAAAAGGCCATAGATGATCTAACATCTATACACATCATGAATAATACAAAGAAATTAAAGAAGAGAAGAGTTGAAGAGATAAAACTAAGTTGTAAATTCAATCTCTTAAAGCTTGAGCTTCAATAGCTTCCTTGGATCAACCAAACCTTGCCCTAGCTGCTCCAAACCTTGAAGACCTCAATTCATAATGAAGAGAGAACCTCTAAAAATGTGAAGAAAAAGAGCTGGTCTGGTGAGTTGATGATTTTGAAATCCCGTTTCTCTCACCGCTATCTTTTTCTTTTATAGAGTTCTAAGAAACTCCCCACTTGTGTTGGAGGGTCCCAAAGACATCCTTTTAGCTTTTAGGAACATCCCCTTATCATACCCAATCAGATATAAGAGAGGGGGCCCCACAATGAAACACCTACTCTGTTCACGAAACAGAGTATTCACAAATCTACCATAAAGTGTGGTTCAATATGCGTTTCGCATCAACACGGCGTACCGCACATCAATGTGATTTGAGCTACTGTCAAGATGTACGGTTCAAGATGCGGTACGCTTGTTCTTATGATACAGTTTGTGTGCCACATGGGAAACTTCTTACAACGACTGCCCTCCAACGCGGTACGAAGTGCGGTTCGCATCAACACATTGTACATCACTTCTCACTCCTTATCAAGTTGTAGCCCTCTTTTTCACCCCGAAATCTCCCGGTTCCGTACAAGGATAACTCCTAAATAGAGAGGACCTGTTTAAGCATTAAGAAAATCAAAAGATGGAGTTTGCAAAGAAATGAGAGCAAAACTACACAAAATGACTGATACGTAAAGCATAAAAATAAGCTTATCAAATACCCCCAATCCAGAATTTTGCTTGTCCTCGAGCAAAACCCGTGACAAAAAATCGTAAGAGAACTAATATATATATATATATATATATATATATATATATATTTACTTTATTTCTTGCTGAATCAACTGAAGAATGAGATGTGAAATTGGGCGATCAGAATACAAGCATGTTAAGACCACTGAATATTGGTTAGAGAAGTGCAGACCAAGGTTCTTCAACACCAAGGATTGCAATTCCAGATCTAGAAGTATCGAACATAAAAGTCTTATGACTGCATTTCGCCTTGACTTTAGACCTTACAGGATTTAACTCTCGTTTTTTCCACACAGATCTTAGGCTCACTCAACATGCATATGCACAAAACTGGAGTTATGCATGAATAGATTAAGAAATTTGCACATATGAAATTCTCTGAATGCTAGTATTTTAGGAGAAGTGAAAAAAATATTTAAACAAGAGTCAGACAATATCATCTTACCGTGGTAACATTTCCAAAAATAAGTCCTTCCTAAAGATCGGTTAGGACTTCTATTTTGTTTCACTAGGTATGTGTCAAATTGGTTATGGTGAGGCTGGGTTGGTATAGATACAAGTGAGGCTAGTGATAAAGCTTGGATATACGAAGTACAAAATGAGTAACCATATTTGTTGGCCTAATTATCTAGGCGTTGATTATACACAAGAGGATTAAGTGGCTCTATATGTGCTGATTGCCATAACTTTTTCATTCTTTTTCTTTTTTTTTAGTGCATTTGGAACTGCACATTTTATCGAACTTCTTTATTCAAGCTTTCATTAGAACTACCAAGTCATGATCATAGCAAGGGGTTGATATTATGTTTAGGAATTTTTTATATATTGTGTAACATGGCTGGGTAAATTCTTACGGATATTTTAAGCACACACGGTTATGGAACGTGTTTAGGCCATTGTCTCAGGTTCCACACATATGCCTACTTCATCTCTAAAGGTATGAACAAGATGAAACGTAACCACGAAAAAAACTCAATGAATAATTAACAAACATGCCTGACTCCAAATGATGCTTCCTAAATGCCTAGTAGAAGAGTGTATAGAGAGTTAAATAACATTATCGCTCAAGTGATGCACTTATGGACTCTGTAAACTTACAGAGTTAGTCTCCACTAATGGTCCAAACATTTCAAGCGCGCTACCCTCTTCACTGGGACACTATAGAGCCTGGCAGGATGTGTGCAAGCCATGTCATGCGGCTTTAGTAAGCACAACCAGTGGCATAAAGCATGCAAAAAACTGTCTAAAAAAGGCACGACCTAAAAACATCTCATTCAAGCAGAGTTAGTGCTCAAAAATTCTACTTAGCAAGAAAATCAAAAGCATCAAAAGTTTTGTACAATGTTCTCTAAACTTCTAAACTTCTATGCCGAATGTTCTCTACCCCCAAACCAAATCTAACATTATCCTCAATGAAATATAGAAAACTAGACAAAGCAGAAAATGGAAAAGACACTATTACCATACAAAATCTAAGTGAGAAACTAAATTAAAAATATCCGAAATATATTAAACCATGCAAAACTAATTATCCAAACATTTAGCAAAAAATAAGGTCTATTAGCTACAAAAGTAAAACAATAATAGCATGGAAAAAACAGAAATGCAAAAGTTAATTAGAGAAATCATGGCATGAAATGCTGGTGCTACATGCCGTGCAACTACCTCCGCTGCTCTAGCACTCTCAGCCTATGTTACAGCCATCTGGGCAGCATGGTTATCTGAAATTGAGAAGCCGGTAGTAGACGGAGGAGGTCTCATCCTTCTTTAATAGGTCTGGAAACCAGCTTGCTTCCGGATGTTTGCACTATCATCTCTCTAGTCTCTCATCTCCTCCTCAAAGAGATCCATCCTAGTATGGATCAGATATATCCGTTTCTTCACTTGTTGCAGGTTACCCTCGAGACCGGTTATACCAAGCTTGATGCCCTTTACCGCGCTCAGAATTTTAGCTAGCATGGACTGTGAAACAGGGTCTTCGTAGTCCTGATCCTTCTCCTCCGATTCCCTAAATTCGAAATCAGGCTCCTCATCACCCGGAGTGCTAGATGGCCCATCAGTTAACCTCAGTCTTTTCTTTCCCTTGGTTTTGATTGTAACGTCCTGCCATGATCTTTTATTTAGATCCCCCATGGGGTTGATCTTTATCTCATTTGTGGCATTTTTTGGGACTCTTTCCTCTTTCAAGAGTGCAGTGATGAGGCTTGGAAAGATTATTGACCTCGGCTTTACCTGTGGATGTACGTTAATTGATGTTGCTTCTAGAATTGCCTTCATTATGATCTGGCCTACATCAATCTTTGTCTGATCCTGAATGCAACTGAGCAAATCTACTTGGGGCTCTGAAATTGAGGTCTGATGGGTGGATGGCAAGAGGAAGAAGATGTTGAAGAGGTTCCAGAACGCCAACTCCTAAGGAAGCTCTTATTATTTTAGCAAGTGGACATGATCCCACACACCATCATCTATCCTTCTGAGCGCCTTAGCCAAACCTGTCTTAGTGTCATGCCTGCTTTTATACCCTTTATTGAATTGTTGGTAGTTTGACGTGCCAAAGTGGGCATTGATCTTGGTGGCGTTGACCATGACTGATATGTCCCTTAACAAAACTGCACTACCTTCCTTCACTGCTTCTGGTATCATACTGGCGTAGAACTCTTTCACCAAGGTGACATTGGCATCCGCCGGGACACTGACAAAGTTCTGCCATCCTTGTGCCATGGTCGTGGGGACTGGTGTGTCCTTAAGTTTCGTGAGGTGAATACCTCTCTAAAAAATAATATGTGCTTCGTTAAGCTTTTCCATTCGTTTCCCATAATCATGGTTCTGTACACACTGTTGCGTAGCTCTGGATGATAAGCCAACTTTCCTTTCTGGCGGGAGTGGACTTTGTATTCTTCTTGGGTGGCATTTTTTAGTTGTATGGCTATATTCCTGCATAAACAAACCAAGAAAAACATACAAATCCACACCCACTTTTAGCTCTAACACTTCAAACAAAGCAATCAACAATGACAACCAAAAGCACCGTTCTCCCTTCGAACTTCCACAAGATCAATAATAATCAAAATCACAAATAAGTTCTAGTTTATCAACCAATATTCCACCATAAGAGAAAAACACCTCATGCAATCATAAAATACAACTAAATTGTACCCACAATCACTCTAAATTTAAAATTTCTTCAAAAACCCACAAATCCATACACAAAATTTGCTCAAAAAACTTACAAATACTATATTATGGTATTTCGTGTGTAATTGTGGTCAACAAAACCAATAAAATCTCAAGAAAAGCAAACTAACAAAAACCCCCAAATTTTGAAACCCTAACCTAACAATCTTGCATAAAACTATACCCTAACTCGATTTAATTGAAAGATGCTAAATCTAGGGCATGATTCAATGAAGAAAAGCGAAAGAGAGAGATGAGAGGGAGTGAGAAGTACATACCGTTCGAGTTTCATTGAGGAATCCTTGCTTGAAAGAGTTTTGAAAAAAAGGGAGAGAGAGAAAGAATGAAAAAGAAAGAATTGTCTCGTTTCACCTATTTTAAAACGAAAAAAATTATAGGTGATGCATACGTGGTGCGGTTTGCATCAACACAATGTACCGCACTTACCTGTGTTGTTGGTTTCCTAAATGCTCTGTTTCATAACCCAGGTTGCGGTAAGAGATGCGGTTCGCATCAACACAGCGTACCGTATCCTGGGTATTGAATTTTGACTGCCTACCAACGCGGTATGAGATGCGGTTTGCATCAACACAATGTACCGCACTGACCTAAATTGCATCTGCTGTTTGCCAACACGGTACAGAGTGCGATACGTGTTTCCTTCTAGTGCGGTACGTGTACCACACTTCTCACCAGCATTGGTCCGATGAAGGCGTTCCATTTGCGCGATTCTTTTCCTTGAACTTTTCTCCCTCATGTTTACACTCCTATATTCTTTCAAAACTCACAAAATCACATCAAATGTGAGGGTGAAAATAGGTGACTCAACATGTGATGACACCGAAATCTTTTATGCATATAAAAAAAAATTAAATTAAACTGAATGCTAAACTTACTGTTTACAATTATTGTACCTTTCCTTTCTTTCTCAGGTGGGGTCTCGGAGGTGGATTACCTCTATGATTTGTTCTGTCTCATGCTCCTGGTAGATTTTCAGTCTTTGTCCATTTACCTTGAAGCTTTCCCTTACGTCATTATCAATCTCAACCGTTCCATATAGGAAAATTTGCTTCACAGTATATGGCCCTGTCCATTTGCTCTTCAACTTTCTAGGGAAGAGACGAAGTCTTGAGTTGTACAATAAGACTTGGTTACCCATCTAAATGTCCTTCTTCACCAATCGATTATCATGCCATTTCTTACTCTTCTATTTGTAAATCTGGGCATTCTCATAAGCATCTAGACACATTTCGTCTAGCTCATTCAACTGGATGAGTCTCTTTACACCCGCAACTCTCATATCGAAGTTCAGTGCCTTTACCACCCAAAAGGCCTTATGCTCTAACTCGACTGGAAGGTGACATGCTTTTTCAAACACCAACCTAAAAGGAGATATGCCAATTAGAGTCTTGAAAGCGGTTTTGTATGCCCATGACACATCATCGAGCGATTTTGTCCAATCTTTTCTCTGAACCCCCACTGTCTTCTCTAGAATACTCTTGAGCTTACGATTCAAGATTTCAGCTTATCCGTTTGCTTACGGATGGTAAGGAGTGGTCACTTTATGCCTTACACCGTACTTTCTTAGCAATGCTTCAAATTGTTTATTGCAGAAATGTGAGCCTTCATCGCTCACTATTGCCCTTGGAATGCCAAACCGTGAGAAAATGTTCTTCTTCGGAAACTCAATGACTGTCTTCGCATCACTTGCTGGAGTGGCCACAGCTTCAACCCATTTGGACACATAGTCCACTACTACCAATATGTATTAATTCTCGTGTGAACTTGTGAAAGGGCCTATGAAGTCGAGACCCCACACATCGAATAACTCCACCTCTAATAAGGAATTAAATGTCATTGCATCCCTTTTACTGATGTTTTCGGTTCTTTAGCACCGGTCGCATGCTTCTACAAAGCTTCTAGCATCATGAAAAAGGGTAGGCCACTAGAAAATCAATTGAAGAATCTTTCGTGCTATTTAAACTCTACCAAAATGTCCCCCACACTCTCTGGAGTGACAATGGCCTAAAACTCTACTCATCTCTTCTTCTAGTATGCTCTTTCTTATCATTCCATCCATACAATTTGGAATAATAAGAGCTTATCCCATAAATACCATTTTACTTCATGTAAAAACATTTTCCTCTGATGGTAGTTCATGTCAATTGGCATAATATCACTAGTTAGATTGTTCACATAGTCGGCAAGCCATTGAACCATACGGTCTTTCAGAGCAAAGAGCTGCTCATCTGGAAATTGCTCATTGATTGGAATCACTACCTCTTCCTTCTCATCTCTTTCTAGCATGGATAGGTGGTATGCTACCAGATTCTTGGTTCCTTTCTTGTCCTTGATTTCCAAGTCGAACTCTTGTAGGAGTAAGACCCATCTTATCAATCGAGGCTTCACATCTTTCTTGTTCAACAAATACTTGATGGCTGCATGATCTGTGTACACGATGACCTTTGATCCCACCAAGTATGATCTAAATTTGTCGAATGCAAACACTATAGCCAAAAGCTCATTTTTTGTTGTTGCATAGTTGACCTAGGCATCTTTCAAAGTCTGGCTTGCATAGTAGATCACATGAAGCCTCTTCTCTTTCCTTGGCCCCAATACTGCTCCCACCGTAAAATCACTAACATCACACATCAATTCGAACGGCAAACTCCAATTTGGGACATAAATGATTGGAGCCGATGTAAGCTCTTTCTTCAATAAGCCAAAAGCCGTATGACACCCTGTATCAAATACAAACAGTGAATTTTTCAACAATAAAGTACACAAGGGCTTCAAAATTTTTAAAAAGTCTTTGATGTAGTGCCTATATAACCCGGCATGCCCTAGAAAACTTCTAATGCCTTTAACTGACACCGGCGGTGGTAATTTCTCTATAACTTCAATTTTTGCTCTATCCACTTCTATTCCTCGACTTGAAATTTGATGACCAAGCACTATACCCTCTTTCACCATAAATAGACATTTCTCCCAATTGAGAATAAGATTAGTTTTTTCACACCTCTCCAACACCAATGTCAAGTTCTTTAAACAGTTGTCAAAGGATGTCCCAAAAATTGAGAACATTAAAAGATGGAGTTTGCAAAGAAAACGAGAGCAAAACTACACAAAATGACAGGTTTGTAAAGCATAAAAACGATCTTATCAACTAATAAACAAGTGTTTAATGTTTTAATGAGTAGGATGGTTCAAAAACATCATATATTGTTAACAAAAATGTTGTTCAAATTATCAAATCATACATGGATGAATCCATATCCAAAACATATAATTCTTAAAATCGATCAATATTCGGATATTTTATTTATCTGATCAGATTGAACAGATCCTGTATAGTACAAGATTGGATCTCGGTATCAAAATGACGGATCATAACTGGGCATCAAAAAGATGGATCAGACTCATATGCATCCAAATCTGTATGCTCAAGGGAATATAAGAAATTTGTGATTCATTCCGATTAAGGTTCCTTCTTGATAATCTTGAAGTTTTTATCAGATACAAGGAAATGAATCAGTTCAAAAACCAAAGATAGTAGTTCTTGAAGCGATCGAAAAAAAATTCGGAGCATCTTCGGGTTTAGGTATTGTTCCTCCAAAGATCTTAGTACCAAGTACTTATTGGCGAGCTCTAACATGATCGGATTTTGTTAGTAAGCATCTCTTGTAAAATATCATGTTTAAAGTAATGCTAGACTTATCCCAACTAGTTGTGTGTCGAATGACAAATGGATATATATATATAATTATGTTTAACATCCTTCATCACATTATATGGATAAAATTGTCTATGTTACAAGCACAAAAATGAGTTGAAATATGTAGCACAAAATGAGTTAGAATACATTTTTATTTTTGTTTTCATCACATTCAATGATCATTTTAAATAATTAATAAAACTTTTGAGATATATGTTCAGTATTGTTTTCAAATATAAACAACAAATTTTTTAATTAATGTTTTGTTTCACATAACTTCTGAGATATAAACATCAACAACTCCTAATTGGATCAGTCTCTACTTTCTCCTTAACAAATAATCGCTTCGACCACTAAAACCATACCTAATGGAGACATAGTTGGAGAAGTGACAAAACCAAATAATTTTCATTACAAAACGAATAAACCGGAAGAAGATGGATTATTTTGGGAAAGAATTTTTGGAAATTGTACTTCTACCATTTTTGTAATATATAAAAACTATGTTTATAGTATATTTATAATCAAATATATTAATTACATGATTAAGAGAAATTATTAACAATTTAATTTATAAAAGAAATATTAATTTTAAATAAGAAATAAGGGTAGAAACATAATTTGAAAGATGGTGGGAAAATGTATAAAATTGCAAAACTCCCGGGATTGAAATTTTTTACTCTTTTGTGTACTAAATTCTGCATTGGCATTTACACATGCATATGAGATGATCTAAGCTTTTAAAGATCAAATGACAAGTGGCAATTATTACGAGAATGATGGTTAGAAGCTAAAATGACTTGTCATTTCATCTATAATAACATAAACATCAATAAATTTCAAATTTAGTCAAAATAAAAAGATGAAAATATCCCATGATAACTATAAGATCCATAATTAATTATTATAAAATAAGGCATCCTTAATTTCAGTTCACTAGTGTCAACTTGTTTAGTAATGTAATGCGTTTTACATAATCTTTTCTGATAATTAAAAGACATATTTAATGACTCTAATAGATATTAAACATTTTACTGAAAGGTTTGTGACTATGCTTTTAATTTCATTACGATTAAAAATATATTGACATGGAGCCATGTTTTGTAATGAGGAAAAGCATTACTGTAACCGAACAACAAACATAATCAAAGTATATAGTTTATACCATTAGCATTGCATCATATAGGGTGTGATCGAGTTCATGAACCTTTGAAAAGTTGTGATATGGTAAGAAATTAATAGGCTGATATATTTTCTTTTCTTTTTTATTCATAACAGAACAACAGACATATATTGTATAGTGATTTAGTTGAATAAAATAAAAAAATTTAACAGAGAAAACCTTGATTTGAAAATATAAATAAAGATAACATTGATTAAACAATAGAAATAATTAATTATGTCTATTTTGATGATGATTACTTATTTTTAATGACAACCACTTTCATATAAACTGATGTAAAGTTTAACGGTAGAGAAATTATTACAATCCCTTCACCCATCTTTCAACCAAATCAAACTCCTACATGATTTTTAAAACCTTTCTAACTTTTCTTCTAGTTTTTCTGCTTCCAGTGTAATCACTCGAGTTGTGTACTTCTAAATGCTGGCGAACAATTATTACTATCCATTTGCACACAACTTTCAAAACCATTAATTATTTTTTTTAGAAATTTAGGAATTATCCGTTTCTCGTTTTCTATAAAGCCTAAGACCCCAAATCCTCAATTATCTTTCCATTTGGCCAGTATAACAACCATATAATTGAAAAATTACACCAGTAAAAAAAAATCGACAAATATAATGAAAATAAAAAATATTTGTCAACAAAAAAAAAGTTTAATTACAGATCTAAAATTTTAAATTTTTAACAATCCGAAACTATTTCAAACCAATAAAAAACAATTAAATATATTTACCATTTTTTAAATTAAAAACGATAAAAAAACGAAAGATGGAAGAAAAAATCTAGGGTTTATGAATATAAACTTCTTTAATAAATAAAGTTTACCATAAACAATTACAAAAGAGGTTACAAAACATTGTTGTTTAATAAGCATAAAAACCTAGCATTCTAAAAATACAAAAGATTTATACATCATTTACCATCTTCCAGTCACAAAAAAAAGTGTCATCACAAAAGCAGAGTTTACAAAGGTTCACGTAATAACATCATTGGTCGAGGTAGCATTTACAACAGTTGGGTTAACCTCATCCCAGTTTTCATCTAGCTGCATCTTCTTCATGTAGTCTTTGAAGAGGTTGAAGCCGATCAAGTGAGCATGTGAGTAACTTTGGTGACAATCATTTTTGCTGTAACTTGATGCCTTGAATCTCTTCCACTGGAAGTCCGTTGACGCTTGGTATTGGAGGTCAACATGTTTCTCCTCCAAGACATTGAGTCATTTTTTTTTCCAGATGAATCATAACGCATTAGAGGACCTCATACCTTTTATTTCTTTCACCCGATTTGGATTTTTTTGGATCCATAGTCTAGAACAGATGGATATCAAGATGTCAAAAAACTGAAACTTTTGTAAATAGTATAACAGAAGAGAAGAAACAAATGTTTTGCTAATGACAGACACTTGTAAAGAGAAGAGAAGAAAAGAATGTTATGACAATGACAGAGACTTGTAACTGAAAATACAAACACGATTAAATGCTCAAGGATAACCTAGAAGGGGGGGGGGGGGGTGAATAGGTTAGACACCTTTTTCGACTCCCTTAGAAACAAACAAAAGTTTGTCCATCTAGATTGCTTGTATCACAATATATATATCAATTAAAGACACTTAATCAATATATAAATTATGTAAAGTGTGATACAAACAAGCAACCATAACATATACACAATTTATATTATAGTAAGGAAGTCAACTTACATATAACGTTCTATCCATAGTATTCAAATAACAAATAAAAATATAAGAGAGATAGGGACAGAGAAAAGTGGACACAAGATATAACGTGGTAAACCTCCGAACAGGAAAAATCCACGGGTTAACAACCACCGGCAAACAAAATCCACTAGTAGATAAGACAAGTACAATCTCTCAAGTGACCCCTTCACCCAGAAACTACCCTCCTATACTACTCATGAATATGTCACCCTCTTGCTCAACATTCTGAGGCCTCACACCTCTTGTCAAGGCTTCCTCGCTCACCCTTCCGGATCCTCACGACCCTAGGCAAGACTTCCTTGCTTGACATTCTGAGGTCTCCCACCTCTTGCCAAGACTTCCAAGCTCAACAACATAGGTCTCACACCTATTGTCAAGACTTCATTCTCACAAGGCATCTAGGTGATCATGAATGCAAAACGCAAACAAGCACGTAACATAGAATGTTATGATCAATACATCCTATGGAAAATACTAGACATAAGCATGAATGCACATAACAAATGTTGTCTAGTCAATCATCCATGTTTAATTCATCTAGATCATGTAAGATATGTTCAATATTAATAACAACCTAGATACATGCATAGATTTAAAACTTGAGTCACAAGATATGTTCAATTAATGCACAATCAAGTTTAAATCTCATTTACCAAAAATATGCTAAAATCATGTGACAAATTCATTTAGATTAAAGCAAGAGTTCTAGAGCATATTTCCTATTCTTAGATTCAAAAAAGCACATGAATAGCTCAAAAGAACACAAGCACATGTATTATAGTGAGATTTCGGCCAAAGAGAGCCTAATACATGTAAGGAACTATTTTTCGCAAAATTAATCAACTAAAGATCATCAAATAATCCTAGAATCAAAGCTAGCACAATAGAATCCCAAACATGTGAAAACATAGGCAAAATCAAAACCCAACTCAACATGTGAGATTTCAATTGAAACTCAATATAGCTTTAAATGAGTTCAAAACTCAAATCAAAACTATCATAAGACACACACACAAACACACACACACACACACACACACACACACACACACATATATATATATATATATATAAATATATTGAAGAAGAAAACCCAAGGCAATTTACCAAGTTTTAAAAGAAAACTTTGAGAGAAAATCAATACCTTAGTTGATTTGGTGCAGTCCCGTTTTTATGAGATTAGACTCCAAAACATCAATAAAAGTAACTCAAACCTTTAGAGAAAAGATGGAGGATGAATAGAAAAACACTCTCAACTTAGAATCACTCAAATCGGAGTTCAAATGAAGAAGTTATGGTGTTTGGAAGGTGAGAAAATTTGGAAGAAAATTCTGCACTCAAATTTTTAATCTCTTCATTTTTTTTTGAATGAAATGTGAGAGGGAAGGGATATATAAAGGAGAGGGAAAAAGGACATGTGAAATAACCAAAAGGGACAAGAAGCAACCAAGCTTACTTGCTGCCCGAGATGGCGCATGGGCATCTCGGGACCGTAAGCCTTGTTGCCTGAGATGCTCACGCGCCATCTCGGGAAAGAGGAGCTTGGAGCTGTCTTCTTTTCCTTTGACCTTCTTTCACGTTCTTTGACCCGTTCTCCGGCCTCCGAACTCTGAATTCTAATCCGTTTACGGATTATGAACCATAACTCTCTCATGGACATGGACATATAAGATTCTTAACCCAGAAAATAAGAATTTGACTCGATATACAAAGACGAAGACAATGTATGCAACATGAGTTGAAAGTGTAGTATCTTTTGACTTAGAACTTGAACCAATAGTATGAGTAACCGAAATGACCGGAACTCAATCAAGAATGATTTAAGACTAAAAGCAAGTTCAATATCCATGATATACAAACATATACACATACAAACACAATTCACACTAGAATGCAAACTACATACAGATAGTCTCCAATCATGCATTTTCCAAAACATGTTATTTTCATACCAATGCAAGAGCATTCATCTTCAAGTGTGTGAATGTGTTATAAATGGTGCACAACGATGCAGCGAAACACATGAATGAACTGTATGTGTGTGCCTATAATGGTGCACAATGATGTAGGGACACATATGTATGGTTTGTGTGTGTGTACCTAAGCCTTGTAAAAGAAAGATAGGTCTTAGTATGCCTTTGTAGAACCATATGACATCCTTTCTCTTTGAAGACTTTGAACTTGCTTTGACTAGTTATTCCTTCTTTTTTTGAAGCTTGAATCATCATGAATCTAAACAACTAAATTATTACAAGTAAACATCATTTTGATATGGAATTAATGCCAACACAATCTAAAACCTAAAAATCTCCCCCTTTGGCAAATTCGATGTCAAAACACCTATACATTTACTACAAATATAAAAATTATAGGTCACAAAATCACTCCCTCACATTACAATGAGTAAGATTCCTAGAACTAATCTTCATCAACTCTTGAACTTCATCTTGATCTTCTCTTGAAGCAACCTACATATTTTCTAAAAGCACAATGCATATACAAGAGAAAAACAGCAAATGGAAACATATAATATGGATAAGAATATACAATTAAAGTCCACAAATACATGTATCTCCCCCTCAATACATGCCAAAACACAAGAATTCTTAACCAAATCTTAAAACTAATTACTACATGCCATTGGAAGTTCAAAAGTTCACAAAACAACATAAAAAGAAACTAAGCAACTAGCATCTCTTTCTCCCCTTTTTTGACATGAAATGATGCCAAAAAGTTAAGAAATATACCTCAAAGCTCAAATACTAGCTATTTGTTCCACCAAAGAAAGTTGTGCGAGTTGTTGATCTAATATAATGCTTGAGAGGTGGTCTTGAGCTTGAAGCAATGCATTCCTCCAACTCTTTTATCCTAGCATCTTGTTGAACAAATAAAACACTAAGCTCATCAACCTTCTCCTTCAATTGTATAGCCCAATCAGGAAGTATATTTGTGCTAATCACATGACTATCAACTTGAGAACTACTAAATAGTCTAAAAGTATCACAAGTCTTACCCTTATTCTTATAAGACATATATGACACACGTTTATCACAATATTTTTCCAAGGTTTGAACTAACACATCATCTTCTCTACTCTTAATCCCACGAGCTAAACACAATGAAGTAATAAACCCCGGTAATGCAAGCTTTTTATCACTTCTAGTAGAGAAAGCTGCACTATCAATGTAATACGTGAGAAGTTCTCCAAGTTTTATCGGTTGATTAGTTATCAAGACATACACTATTTTGATCTTGTCCTTATTCAACTCAGTTGAATTCGAAGATCCAATAATGTTAGTGCAAATGAATAGATGCTAAAATGCATTAGCCTTAGTTAACTCATGTTGACTAATGTATGCTCTATTTTTCCACTTAAAAGAAGTATTGTCACAAAGTGTTCTACCCATGATATTTAGATTCTCAATGACATCCACATCCAAAAAATTAGAATCTATATCATTAGATACCCCAAGAAACTTGTTAATGTTTTCCGGGTTAACTCTAAATACAACACCCCTAATTTCCATCAAAGCATCTAACAAGGTGACACTTTCCTTGTATTCTTGATAGAACTCTCTAACAAGAGTATTATTTACAACTCCTAACATGCTCACCTAAGATTCCCATTTTCTATCATTTAAACACTTAAGAACATAAGAATCTTTACACTTACCAAAGTCAATGCCTCTCTCTTGAAATATCTTCTTTGTTCCAAAGATCCCTAAATCTTTTGTCCTTGAAGCTTTGGATCCTTTTGAGGTAGACTTGGCTTTCACAACAGGATTCAGTTGATTTCTACTTCTAGTTATCTTAGTTCTTCCTATTTTTCTTGTATTATAAGATGCTATATACATATAACCAAAGTGAGTGAAAACAAAACAAACTCATTAGTCACAACAATATAAAAACAAAGATATACGACTTAAGAATGAATCATCATGTAAGACAAAGATAATGAGTAATATCTTACAAGTATCATTAAGTCAAAATATGACAACATGTAACAAAATGAAGCATGTGAACATATCGTAAAAGAGAACAATGTCTAGCATACAATGCTCCTTCTTGATAAATGCCATAACTAAAATCAATGAAAGCATAGAGTTCACAACGATGTTCACACAATCACACATTCAAGCAATTTGAAGAAATATCAACAAAATAAGCTTCATATGCTAAGAAAGATACACAAAGATTTTCAAGTTCTCTCATAATTCTTCGACAATTGCTAAAATATCATCATACTCATAAACAAAGTGTGTGTGAGAGATATGCTTCAAATATATATCAAGAAGTAGTTCGATAATCAACATGCAAACAATTTCCAACAACTATTCATTTTAAGTTTTTTCCATGTACTTAAGCATAAAAACTTCAAGGTGTATCCAAAGTTTACATATTAGTAAACTCAACCTACTAGCAAAACATATAAGAGAAGCAAAGTGCAATTGTTTGAAAACCAAGATTTTATGGCTCATAAGCACATGATCTAAAAGCAATAAGTAGAGACTTATTCAAGATCATTACTTCTCTAATGATTAGCTTTCAAAGAATATGAAGCTCATATTTTCAAAAGTAATGCCACTCAATGTACTATACACAAACAATCATCAAAGTTAAGATCAATGTGAACAATATCACTATTAGATCCTAAAATAGCAAATGTCAATGAGAATCATATGTATGCTATACAAAATTCTCTAATATGACATGCTATGAGATGTATATTAAAAATTAAGTCAAAAGATGAATATCTAAGAGAACATGTATTAGAGTATAGAGATACCTTTTGCACATTATATTCACCAAATATCATACTCCCGCCCTTTTTATGAGCACTCTTGCCTTTAATGACCTCATGACACCTAGTTGACGATGTTTCACAACAAGAGTATAAAAAGCATAATATCTCAATTCTCTAAAGTTAACCAATAAATTTCGACCATCATAACAAACATAATGTGAGATAACCAAGTTCATACCAATATATGGAGTATTCAAAGCTAGCAAGCAAGAATTCTCAACACAATTGATATATTGCCTCAAAGCCAGCTCACATGTGCTTCTTACATTAGTGATAAGAGCACTCACCCTTGAACCACTTGTTCTTGGGTGTACCTACATAAAAATTTCTAATATCTTCCTTGACAACAATGTTAAATCTAGAGTAAAGTCCATCAATGACTTGATTAACAAGAATATCATTAATACACTCTTCCTTAACATTTTCAACACAAGCTTTGTCAGGTTGAACAAGATTAGCTTTCTTTATACTCCATAACTTCTTTTCATGCTTAGCAATATTATCATGTTTTTCAACTTTCAAAGCCTTATCATGTTCAAGTTGAAGTTTAATCTCCTTATCTCTAGATTTATTTCCTAATTTGCATTTTTCAATAAATTTATAACACCTAGGCTTAATGTGACCTATTGTGTTGCAATAATGGCAAATTGGAATAAAATATGAGATTGTACCTTTTGGAGTTGAACTAGCTTCACTAGGAGTTTATAAAGATACCTTGTTTGCCAACTTCTTCTTGGCTTTTGATTTTCTCTTCTTGTGTAGTTTCTTATCAATCACGACTTTATCCAAGTGAGTAGGAAGTGGTGCTTCCAAAGGCTCTTCTTCAACTACTAAGTCATCTTCACCACTATAAGAGTTAACAAGATTCCTAACACTAGACACACTTACCGAATCATTCACTAAGTCCTTGATGGCCTCCTTAGCTGTGTTTATCTCTTCCATTAACTCTTGTTCTCTCTTCTTCAAAAAAGATATCACATTATACTTCTCAAGGTTTATCTTTTCAAGTTCTCTAAACTTCTTCATAATATCACCTGTCTCACCAAGAAGTCTACGAGTGACAATCACAAACTCATCTAGTTGTTTCTCGATCAAATCATCCTTCTTAACTACCTCTCTTAGAGCATTATGTCTAGCTTCTTCAAGCTTTTCTATCTTAACCAACAACCCAAGATTAGTAGGAATGGAACTAGAGCTTCCATGATGATTTGCATCAAAGTTCTTGTTCAAAGATATTGTACCATCAACATCTAGCGGAGAATGATAAGCCGTTAGAGCTACAAAGTTGCTCACCAACTCTTCATCACTTGAAGACTCAATACTAGAGCTCTCATCATCACTAGAGTTATCATCACTCCAAGTAGCCGCCAACACTTTGCCTTTCTTGTCTTTCTTGGATGGCTTCTTGGTGCACTCACTAGCAAAGTGACCAAAACCATGAAAATTGTAGCATTGAACACCTTTCTTGTTCATGGCTTGACTATTCTTCTCATTCCTTGGAGATGATTTTTTCTTAACTCCCTTTTCCTTAGAAGACTTGCCTCTAGACTTGGCATTCTTCTTTAGAAACTCCTTGAACTTTCTAACAAAAAGAGCCATCTCTACATTTTCATCATCACTCTCATCCTCAATAGCATTGAGAGTGATTCCCTTACTCTTAATCTTTGGCTTCAAGCACATCTCATAAGTTTGGAGAGACCCAAGCAACTAATCGATATTCATGCAATCCACATCCTTGCTTTCCTTAATGGCCATCACCTTTGATTTAAATCTCTTAGGAAGAGACCTAAGGATTTTCCAATTTAAACGCTCTTTTGAGATAAGTACTCCAAGTGCTTGACATTGGTTAGCAATGTTAAGAAGCTGGAATTGGAAGTCGTCAAACTTTTCTTCTTCACCCATACTTAAACCTTCAAATTGTGGTGCCAACATTTGAAGCGTTGATTTCTTCACCGCTAAGGTTTCTTTATTAGTAACTTGGAGAGTATCCCAAGCCTCCCTTACAGATTCAAGATTTTGAATGTAGGAGAATTAATGCCCATCAACTCCTCTAAAGATGGCATTCATAGCACGATTGTGCCATTTAGCAACCTCAAACTCATTCGTTATCCATTCATTCATTGGCTTGAGTATCATGGTTCCATCCCCTTGAACCTTGGTAGGAGGACTATAACATTATTCCACTACCATCCACGCCCTTTCATCAATAGAGCGAATGTAGGCTTTCATCCTCAACTTCAAATACCCATAGTTAGTGCCTCGAAGTAATGAAGGCCCAGTATTTGAGGCTCCTTCCACCATTACATCATCTTGTAAACCCATGACTTCAAAAGCTTTGTAAAAACCGTGAATGTATCACCTGGATTCTCACTAAGAACAATATAGTGTTCTACTCTGATACCAATTGAAAATACAAACACAGTTAAATGATCAAGGCTAATCTAGAGTGGGGGGGGGGGGGGGGGGGGGTGAATAGGTTAGACACTTTTTTTGAATCCCTTAGAAACAAACAAAAGTTTGTCCCTCTAGATTGCTTATATCACAATATATATCAATTAAAGACACTTAATCAATATATATATAAAACATGTAAAGTGTGATACAAACAAGCAACCATAACACATACACAATTTATATTATAGTAAGGAAGTCAACTTACATATAAAGTTCTATCCATAGTATTCAAATAACAAATACAAATATAAGAGCGATAGGGATAGAGAAAAGTTGACAAAGATATAACGTGGTATGCCTCTGAAGATGAAACATCCATGGGTTAGCAACCACCGGCAAACAAAATCCACTAGTAGATAAGACAAGTACAATCTATTAAGTGTCCCCTTCACCTAGAAAATACACTCATATCCAACTCATGAATATGTCACCCTCTTTCTCAACATTCTGAGGCCTCACACCTCTTGTCAAGACTTCCTCACTCACCCTTCCGGATCCTCATGATCCAAGGCAAGACTTCCTTGCTCACCCTTCCGAATCCTCACGACCCTAGCCAAGACTTCCTTGCTTGACATTCCGAGGTCTCCCACCTCTTGCCAAGACTTCCATGCTCAACAACATAGATCTAACACCTATTGTCAAGGCTTCCTTCTGACAAGGCATCTAGGTGATCATGAATGCAAAACACAAACAAGCATGAAACATAGAATGTTATGATCAATACATCCTATGGAAAATACTAGACATAAGCATGAATGCACATAACAAATGTTTTCTAGTCAATCATGCATGTTTAATTCATCTAGATCATGTTTGATATGTTCAATATTAATAACAACATGGATACATGCATAGATTTAAAACTTGAGTCACAAGATATGTTCAATTAATGCACAATCCAGTTTAAATCTCATATACCAAAAATATGCTAAAATCATGTGACAAATTCATTTAGATTAAAGCAAGAGTTCCAGAGCATATTTCCTATCATAGATTCAACAAAGCACATGAATAGCTCAAAAGAATACAAGCACATGTATTATGGTGACATTTCCGCCAAAGAGAGCCTAATACATGTGAGGAACTATTTTTCACAAAATAAATCAATTAAAGATCATCAAATAGTCCTAGAATCAAAGCTAGCACAATACAATTCCAAACATGTGAAAACCTAGGCAAAATCAAAACCTAACTCAATAAGTGAGATTTCAATTGAAACTCAATCTAGCTTTAAATGAGTTCAAAACTTAAATCAAAACTATCATAAGACACACACACACACACACACACACACACACACACACACACACACACACACACACACACACACACACACACACACACACACACACACATATATATATATATATATATATATATATTGAAGAAGTAAACCCAAGGCAATTGACAAAGTTTTAAAAGAAAACTTTGAGAGAAAATCAATACCTTAGTTGATTTGGTGCAGTCCCGTTTTTGTGAGATTAGTCTCAAAAATATCAATAAAACTAACTCAAACCTTTAGAGAAAAGATGGAGGACGAATAGACAAACACTCTCAACTTGGAATCACTCAAATCGGAGTTCAAATGAAGAAGTTATGGTGTTTGGAAGGTGAGAAAATTTGGGAGAAAATTCTGCATTCAAATTTTTAATCTCTTTATTTTTTTGAATGAAATGTGAGAGGGAAAAGGGACATGTGAAATGGCCAAAAGGTACATGAAGCAACCAAGCTTACTTGCTGCTTGAGATGGAGCATGGGCATCTCGGGACAGCAAGCCTTCTTGCTTGAGATGCTCACGCGCCATCTCAGGAAAGAGGAGCTTGGAGCTGTCTTCTTTTCCTTCGACCTTCTTTCACGTTCTTTGACCCGTTCTCCGGCCTCCAAACTCTTAATTCTAATCCGTTTAGGGATTACAAACCGTAACTCTCTCATGGACATGGACATATAAGATTCTTAACCCAGAAAATAATAATTTGACTCGATATACGAAGACGAAGACAATGTATGCAACATAAGTTGAAAGTGTAGTATCTTTTGACTTAGAACTTGAACCAGTAGTATGCGTAACCGAAATGACCGGAACTCAATCAAGAATGATTTAAGACTAAAATAAATTTCAATATCCATGTTATACAAACATATACACATACAAACACAATTCACACTAGAATGCAAACTACATACAGATAGTCTCCAATCATGCATTTTCCAAAACATGTTATTTTCATACCAATGCAAGAGCATTCATCTTCAAGTGTGTGAATGTGTTATAAATGGTGTACCATGATGCAAGGACACATATGAATGAACTGTATGTGTGTGCCTATAATGGTGCACAATGATGCAGGGACACATATGTATGGTTTGTGTGTGTGTACTTAAGCCTTGTAAGAGAAAGATAGGTCTTAGTATACCTTTGTAGAACTATATGACATCCTTTCTTTTTGAAGACTTTGAACTTGCTTTGACTAGTTATTCCTTCTTCTTTAGATGCTTGAATCATCATGAATCTAAACAACTAAATCATTACAAGTAAACATCATTTTGATATGGAATTAATGCCAACACAATCTAAAACCTAACAATCTCCCTCTTTGACAAATTCCATGTCAAAACACCTATACATTTACTACAGATATAAAAATGCAAGAATGATTTAAGACTAAAAGCAAGTTCAATATCCATGTTATACAAACATATACACATACAAACACAATTCACACTAGAATGCAAGCTACATAGAGATAGTCTCCAATCATGCATTTTCCAAAACATGTTATTTTCATACCAATGCATGAGCATTCATCTTCAAGTGTGTGAATGTGTAATAAATGGTACATAACGATGCATGGACACATATGTATGATTTGTGTGTGTGTGCCTGAGCCTTGTAAGAGAATGATAAGGTCTAAGTATACCTTTGTTAAACCATACGACATCCTTTCTTTTTGAAGACTTTGAACTTGCTTTTACTAGTTCTTCCTTCTTCTTTTGAAACTTGAATCATCATGAATCTGAACAACTAAATCATTACAAGTAAACATCATTTCAATATGGAATTAATGCCAACACAATCTAAAACCTAACAGTAACCCTAATTTATACACAAATGAAGTGGTAAGTCAAGGATAAAAAAGGTTTTTTTATACAAAATTTAAGTGGTCGTCGAAGATAAAAAATGTTTTTTATATTTTATTTAATTTTAATGCAATAAATCTACCATGGACCAATATCTTTTAATATTACAAATTTGAATTTGAATCCACATTTTTCATTTATTGTGATCGCAATGTATTGTATACACTAATTATTTAATTATCTTTATTTATGGTGACCTTTGGTTAAATTCATCCACCTAAAAATGTAATTAAACTAAATCAAGTGGTTTAATACCTATTTATATATTTATACAAACCTGTTCACATGACACCTTTTAGGGTTCAACGCACCTTTTAGGGTGCACAAGAAATGTTACTAAGCAGAAATCTTATGATGCTTTGCAATGTGTTACGCGTCGTTTGGAGATTAGTCTGGAGGAAGCAACTGAAACCCACGACAATTTTTTTTCATTAATTTTTTCTGTTTTTGTTTTAACATAATTTCCAATGATTTTTTTACATCAATATGCCACATCATTTACCTTTGATATTTAATGTACACATACTTCATGATACGAACTCATTACTTAACAAATTTTCATGTTCCAAAGGTGTTTTCTTGTTGTAAGAGCAAAATTATATTAAAAAAGAAACAAGAAAACAATAGAGCACAATAGAAAACCAGCCACAATGGTATTAATGTACAGAGGTTTAACTATGTCACATTGTCATATTAATGCATACCCTTAATTGGATCTGTTTAAGTGCCATCGAACGTATCAGTTGATTCATGGTTTGCCTAGACTAAGTGTTATCGAATATTGAAATCAGAACAATTTAAAAGGGTTTGATGACAATCGTAATTCAGAATAAGGACCTTGATTATAGTCAATTCACATAGACTTGTAAGCATTGTAACCCTAATTTATACACAATTTAATTGGACATCGAGGATTATAAAGGTTACTTATTTTTTAAAAGTAATAAAAAAGTATTTATTGTTTTACTGAGTATGATGACTTAAAAACTTCATATATTGTTAAAAATATTGAAATAAAATAACTATATTGTAGCAAAAATGGAATGTTGTTAAAAGTATTGAATCAGACATGGCTAAATCTATATCCAAAAAAAATATAATTCTTAAAATCGATCAATATCCAGATATTTCATTTGTTTTATCAAATTTAACCGATCCTATATAATATAGGATTGGATCAGAACTGGTATCAAAAAAATGGATTGGACTCATATGCATCCGAATCTGTATGCTCCAAGGAGTACACCGTAAAACAAATTGGTACAATTAACATATATCTCAAAAGTTATGTTAAACAAAACATTAATTAAAATATTTATTGTTTATATTTTAAAACAGTAATTAACATTTATCTTTGAAGTTTTATTAATTATTTAAAATGATCATTGAATGTGATGAAAACTTAATAAAAATAAGAACCATCTTTTTTGTACTTGTAACTTATACAATTGTATCCATATAATGTGACGAGGGATGTAAATCATAATTATATGTATATTTCCATTTGTCATTTGACACACAACTAGTTGGGTTATGTCTAGCATTACTTTAAACATGATATAGACAAAATTTTATGGCTATTGTTTCCAGATTCAGTAGGTGCAATACACAGACGTTTCAGTGGGCATTATGCACCTGTAACCCCACAACCCCTTAGTGGAAGGTCCAAGCAAGGGAGCAACGGATCGGAGAAATGGAAGTTTGGGATATTCAAGGCTTTGGTGTTGCTTATATTTTATAAAAGATGCTTACTTACAAAATCCGATCATATTAGAGCTCGCTGAGAAGTACCTGCTGAAACTAAGATCTTTGGAGGAACAATACTTAAACCCGAAGATGTTCTGAAATCTTTTTGATTGCTCGTTCAAGAACTACGATCTTTGGCATTGGAACTGAATCATTTTAACAAATAAGCGCTTCGACCACTAAAACCCCACCTAATGGAGACATAGTTGGAGAAGTTACAAAACCCTATACTTTTTATTACAAAACGAATAAACCGGAAAAGATGGAGTATTTTGTGAAAGAATCTTCAGAAAGTGTAATCCTACAATTTTTGTAATATTTAAAAAATATGTTTATAGTATACTTTATAATCAAATATAATCTCTACATGATTAAGAGAAAATTATTAACAATGTAAATTTGAATGCTTAGGAGAAAATTTATAAAACTGCAAAACTCCAGGGATTGAAATTTTTTACTCTTTTGTGTACTAGAACCCTGTTTGATTTTTCCACTTAGCACTGAATGGTACTTAATGTGTTCCATTTAGTTATTTTGTTTGATTTGTTAAGTGTTAAAATCACTTAATGAACCCCTAAACCCACAAACATAATCAAACGTATATAGTTTATACCATTAACAATGACATCATATAATGTCTGATCCTGTTCATTAACCTTTGAAGAGTTGTTATATGGTCAAAAATTAATAAGATAGCATGTTTTCTCTTCTTTATTATTCATAATAGAATAACAGACATAACATGCATAATGATCTAGTTGAATAAAATTAAAAATTTAACAAAGAAAACCTTGATTTGAAAATATAAATAAAGATAACATTGATTAAACAAATGAATTAATTACTTATATTTGTTGAGATGATGATTACTTATTTGTAACGATAGCCGCTATCAAATAAACTAATGTAAAGTTCAACATTGGAGCAATTATTACAATCCCTTAATCCATCGTTCAACCAAATCAAACTTCTACACCATTTTTAAAAACTTTCTAACTTTGATAGGTTTTAGATTGTGTTGGCATTAATTCCATATCAAAATGATGTTTACTTGTAATGATTTAGTTGTTTAGATTCATGATGATTCAAGATTCAAAAAAGAAGCAACAACTAGTCAAAGCAAGTTCAAAGTCTTCAAAGAGAAAGGATGCAATATTGTTATACAAAGGTATACTAAGACCTTATCTTTCTCTTACAAGGCTTAGGCACACACACAATTTATACATTTGTGTCCCTGCATCGTTGTGCACCATTATAGACACACACATAAAATTCATTCATATGTGTCCCTGCATCGTTGTACACCATGTATAACACGTTCACACACTTGAAGACGAATGCTCATGCAATGGTATGAAAATAACATGTTTTGAAAAATGCATGATTGGAGACTATCTCTATGTAGTTGAATTCTAGTGTGAATTGTGTTTGTATGTATATATGTTTGTATAATATGGACATTGAACTTTAATTTAGTCTTAAATCATTCTTGATTGAGCTCCGGTTATTTCGGGTACTCATACTATTGATTTCAAGTTCTAAGTCTAGAGATACTATACTTTCAACTCATGTTGCATACATTGTCTTCGTCTTCGTATATCGAGTCGAATTATTATTTTCTGGGTTGAGTATCTTATATGTCCATGTCCGTGTGAGATTTAAGGTTCATAATCCGCAAATGGAATCAAATTTTGAGTTCGGAGGCTGGAGAACGATTGAAGAACGCGAAGGGAGGTCGAGGGAGAAAGAAGACTTCTGCCCCGAGATGGCCACGTGCCATCTCGGGCAGCAAGCAAGCTTGGCTTCTTCATGTCCCTTTTGGTAATTTCATATGCCCATTTTTCCTCTCCTTTATATATCCCCTTCCCTCTCACATTTCATTCTAAGAAGAGATTCAATAACTTGAGTGCAGTATTTTCTCTCCATATTTTCTCATCTTCCAAACACCATAACTTCTTCATTTGAACTCCGATTTGAGTGATTCAAAGTTGAGAGTGTTTTTATATTCATCATCCATCTTTTCTTTGAAGGTTTAAGTTATTTTTATTGCTGTTTTTGGAGTCTAATCTAAAAAAAAATGGGACTACACCAAAATCAACTAAGGTATTGATTTTCTCTCAAAGTTTTCTTTTAAAACTTGGTCAATTGCCTTGGGTTTTCTTTTTCAACATATATGTTTCTTGTGATTGTTTTGATTTGAGTTTTGAACTCATTTAAAGCTAGATTGAGTTTCAATTGAAATCTCACATGTTGAGTTAGGTTTTGATTTTGCCTATGTTTTCACATGTTTGGGATTGTATTGTGCTAACTTTGATTCTAGGACTATTTGATGATCTTTAATTGATTGATTTTGTGAAAAATATTTCCTCACATGTATTAGGCTTTCTTTGGCCGAAATCTCACTATAATACATGTGCTTGTGTTCTTTTGAGGTATTCATGTGCTTTGTTGAATCTATGAATAGGAAATATGCTCTAGAACTTGAGCTTTAATCTAAATGACTTTGTCACATGATTTTAGCATGTTTTTGATATATGAGATTTAAACTTGATTATGTGTTAATTGAACATATCTTGTGAATCAAGTTTTAGTTCTATACATGTATCTAGGTTGTTATTAATGTTGAACATATCTTACATGATCTAGATGGATTAAACATGCATGATTGACTAGACTACATTTGATTTGTGCATTCATGCTCATGTCTAATATTTTCCATAGGATGTGTTGATCATAGCATTCTGTGATGCGTGCTTGTTTGCATTTTGCATTCATGATCACCTAGAGGCCTTGTGAGAAGGAAGTCTTGACAATAGGTGTGAGACCTATGTTGTTGAGCAAGAAAGTCTTAGCAAGAGGTAGGAGACCTCAGATTGTCAAGCAAGGAAGTCTTGACTAGAGTCGGGAGGAATCAGATAGTTAAGAAAGAAGTCTTGCCTAAGGTCATGAGGATCTGGAAGGGTGAGCGAGGAAGCCTTGACAAGAGGTGTGAGGCCCCAAAATGTTGAGCAAAAGGGCGACATCTTTATGATTAGGATATGAGGGTAGTTTCTAGGTTAAGGGGTCACTTGAGAGATTGTACTTGTCTTATCTACTAGTGGATTTTGTTTGCCGGTGGTTGCTAACCCGTGGATGTTTCATTTTCGGAGGTTTACCACATTATATCTTGTGTCAACTTTTCTCTATCCTTATCTCTCTTATATTTGTATTTGTTTTTTGAATACTATGGATAAAACTTTATTTGAAAGTTGACTTCCTTTCTATAATATAGATTGTGTATGTGTTATGATTAATTGTTTGTATCACACTTTACTTGTTTTATATATATTGATTAAGTGTCTTTAATTGATATATGTATTGTGATACAAGCAATCCAGAGGGACAAACTTTTGTTTTTTTCTAAGGGAGTCAAAAAATGTGTCTAACCTATTCACACCCCCCCTCTAGGTTAGCCTTGAGCATTTAATCGTGTTTGTATTTTCAATTGGTATCAGAGCAGGACACTAGATTGTACTTAGTGAGAGTCCAGGTGATACATTCACGATTTGTGCAAAGCTTTTGAAGTCGTGGGTTTACAAGATTATGTAATGGCGGAAGGAGCCTCAAATACTAGGCCACCATTACTTCGAGGCACTAACTAGTGGTATTGGAAGTTGAGGATTAAAGCCTACATCCGCTCTATTGATGAAAGGGCTTGGATGGTAGTGAAAGAAGGTTTAGTCCTCTTACCAATGTTTAAGAGAATGGAACCATGATACTCAAGCCAGTGAGTGAATGGACAACGAATGAGTTTGGGGTTGCTAAATGGCATCATCGTGCTGTGAATGCCATATTTAGAGGTGAAACAAATATTTTGGTTTGTATAATATTAATCTAGAGGGGGGTGAATAGATTTTAAGCAAATTTACCCAATTTTCATTAAAGGTCAAGTTTACAAAAATACCCCTAGCTAATTACAACAAGATCACAAGTGTAAAGATTGCGGAAATATTAAAGACACTTGAGATATATGTGGAAACCCTCAAAATGGGAAAAACCACGGGCTGATAAGTGCGCCACACTAGAACCTCGAATATGTAGGGAATAGAACGGTTCAAAAATGCAACGGAAGCGTGATAAAAATGAAATTAGGGTTTGCATATAAATAAAAGTTTTCCCTTTATGCAACGAGAACCTTAACCCTAGATTAATTGATGTATATAAAGTATCGTACATTTTTCTCGTGACGATTGAACAAGCGCCGAATTTAATTCCGCAAGATCTTCTAATCCAATCACGAACGTGAATCACCTTGGAGTGTGGGCTCGCTTACTTTATATTGTATACCTGAGGATGGAGACAAATCAAAATCTTTTCTTTGTTAGTTACAAATATCCTCCAGGAGAAAAATCCAAGAACTTCTGGTCACTTGTGAATTATCAATCAATTTGATTGAAACTCGCGTGAACCTTGATTCGATGTTGTACACAAAACCCTTTTGATGTAAAGGATATTAGTATACTATCGAAAACAAAAACGTTCCCCTTTTTTCTCTACTTGGCCAAATTCACACACTATTGTTTAGAGATGATCGAATTTTGTCTAGAGTAAAATCAGATTTTTCTCCCTCAAAATTCCTATTATGGCCGAATTCTTCACTAAGAAAAATAGGGCTGGTCGAAATTCACCTCCAATTGCCTTAGAGCTGGCCGAAATTCTCATGCACATATATATAGGATAATAAATCCTCTCATAAGAAGGATTTACTTGATTTGCAAGAATCCTTTCCTTAGGTGAATTTATTTGGCAGTTAGAATCCTTATCTAAAAGGAAATCTATCCTCTCCCATATTGCATACATGTTGGCCGAATTTTACCTCTTTGATGTAGATTATGAGAGTTTATTCTTTCCTAAGAAGGATTACTTGATGGATAAGAATCCTATCCTTAGGTAGATTAACTTGGTGGTTATGAATCCTTTTCAAAGAAGAATTCTACCACTAAGTAGTTTTACTTGGTGACCAAGAATCCTTTTCCAAAAAGAATTCTTTCCTACACCAAGACTCCTAATCCAACTCAATAGTGTATTTGAAACCATATTAAAGACTTCCTAATTTGATTAGATAAATAATTCCTTTTAATTATCTACTTATCAAATATAGTCTTTAACATTAACTATACTACCAACAACAGTATAGTGTTAGGAGACCATCTCCTACTAGGAAAAATATTTTGACTTTTAATTAAATAACTAATTAATCAACAAATTAATTAATTTCTATTTAATTAACTATTAAAATAAAATAATATATTTAATCTATTTCTTAATAGCCTTTGCCGTCCATACCATATATAAGGGCCATATAATATTTTTCTTATTTTATTAAATCCATTGGACCTTAATAAAAAGTCCACATGTGAACTAGATCTATTATTATAAAAAGAAACAAGTTCTCATGCCTTAATACAATTCAAGATGGACCCCTAAATTGGTCCAGTAGAATATATCAAGTGATCCATGCAAGTTCGTGTGGATTGGGGATCTTAGCGGGCAATCTAAATTTAAGCTCCAATAGACACAACCCAATCACAATCAACAAATAATTCACTTAGGTCCGATCTATTTAATTTTAGTTCATTCCACTAAAGAACTAAAATTGAACTATTAAATAAAGATAGAATAAGTTGATGTCACTCACTCATACCCTAGACAACCTTATTGGAGAAAATGTATCCTCGTGAAGAATACCAGTAATCGCCAAGAGCTCATAGACCGCCTATAGCTCTCCAAGTTACCACATTTACTCATATGACCACATTTTGAACTTGGATATTTTGACTTGTCCAGAAGCCATGTTTCAATAGACACTATTGGAAACTTAACGTTAAGATTTAATATCCAATACCTCAAAACATCCATATGATGGTATTCTACTCCCATTCAATAAATTGAGCCATGATGTCCATATCTATAAATGAAGTCCTCTATCGATTAACAAATGAATACCACCAAACTATTAAGGATAGACTATGCTATATAATCGTACTCATTGATAACTTAAATGTTAACACTTGCAACCATAAGTCCATCATTTATCTCAGGAATGAGATAGACTCTCCGATTGTCTTCGAATGAAAACTTTTATCTATTGACGGTTCTAGATAAAGTATTTCATTTTGATCATATTCAATGCACCCAGTGCACTAGATTCTTTTGCCCAAAGACACCACACTTTGATAATTTTAGACTCATCATAACACATTCGATCCCACTCAAATGCTAGCAAAAGAATCTACAACTTTGACAAGATAAAGGCGCCCAACCTTCTATCTCAAGCTGTGAATATTATTCAAGACTAACTAAAGAATTGTGTCTACCTCATACATATCTAGATGTATGAACAATTCTTCTTTTCTCTTAGTCTTTTGATCTTATGATTATTTACTTTTGACAATTATAATAATTAAACTATAAATGCTATAAGATTTGTTAAACTAGAAATCCATTTTTTCATTTGAAAAGATTGTTAATTACAATATTACACTCTTGCTATCGAGCATAATCCTAATAGAATCCACTAATGGCAAGAGAATTACAACCTAATCCAGGTTTAAATTCACCACCACTACCTAATCCCGGTATAAGTGAACCTAGTCCATCTTGCTTGCGATTTAAGCTACCTACTCTAGGAAGCAACACAAGTCTTACTTCTTAACGAAGAGATAAAATGTCCTATGTGAATATATGATGATATTCAATGAACAAACAATAATAGGAAACCCTATATGCTTATCTAGGATAATGAGATGACAATTAATGCAATCATAGATATCAAGAGCTAAATGACATGTTCAAAAATCTTAGCTAAACATAGATCAACCAATCCTATAAAGCTATCACAATACAACACTCAATCATGTCATCACAACAATCTCTAATTTGTATCTAGAATATGTTATAAGAGCATACAAATAATTGAAGAGATGACTTAACAAGTAAAACACTTAACTTGTAAGAAGATAGTGAAGAACTTACCAAACAATATGTGATGAAGCAAACCTATCCATTAATGCACTCTAAATGAACTTAGATGATGCAAGATGAAGTTATTTTGCACATGGGAATGCTTTGAGTGATTAAAAATGAGTTCTTGGAAGAGTCTTTCCTTTGAAATGTGTTCTAAGGAAAATATATGATATTCTTAACTCTTTCACGACCTTAAACCAAAGAGTTATATATATATGAGATCCAAACAAAGTGAGGTCGTTTTGGAAAAAATGTTCCAGCTTCCTCTGTGTGCGCTGGTGACGTACACTGCTCGAGTAGCGCACCACTAGCTTACTACCTAATTTTATAATAGGCGATGGTCAACTGGCGCAGCTAAGTGGCGCAACACATGCGACGATCCACTGGAATGTTGCGCTGGTGAGGTTGCGCTGGTCGAGTATCGTACCTCTAACGCACTGCCCATTTTTGCATCTTTGCACGGGTGCAGCAGCGCAACTCAGTGGTGCAACACATGCGACAATCCACTGGAATGTTGCACTGGTGAGGTGCGTTGGTCGAGTAGCGCACCACCAGCGCAATGCCTATTTTCAACACTCAAACACACAAATTCAACAAGTTCAAGAGTGATGAAAAATGCATCCTATTTTATTGCCAAACATGACATAAAACATTTAATTCCAAGATGCAAATAAATCAACAAGAGTCATTTAGACCAAAATGCACACAAGAAAAGACACAACATATAAGAATTGAAGTTATGCATGAATTTGTGAGTGTGTGCAACTATCTCTTCAAAGTAAGTAAGCAGAAGAATTTTACCTTCTGTACTTCTCCTCTTGAGGTCTTAAGAGCCTAAGCTATCCTTACATATTACCCAAAAAATGTGATTTGTTCACGAAATAGGCCAATCAACAAATGAGGACTTTACAATCTCCCCCTTTGGCTATTTCATGACATAACCACCACTCACATTGATCCTCACAAAATAAAATAAAATACCGGGAATATATTCTACATTATAAAGAGATAAACATAAAAAAAAACTTCAAATCTTCAATCTCTTGTAGAACTATCAACCCTACACACAAAGCAAGCATAAATACACTTTCCAACCAAGTGTATGAGAGATGATCAAGTGAATATAAAACAAAAGCAATTGCATTCAATAATATGAGTATGACATCGTGAAATGCTCATGCAATGCTCCCCCTCAATGGGTTACTTCTCCTACATGTAATCTCACCTCAAACAAGTACTACTCCATTAAAGCCAACACATGCTACCACATGCTACTCCCATAACACCACAAAGCTAGGTCAATGCTACTCCTCCTTTTTGTCATTATATAGGCAAAGGAGAAGTCCCCAACCGGGTCACTCAAGGTAAGGAAAACAAGAAGCATACAAGATTGTTTCATAATTATATAAGCCACATTTATGCAACTCTATTAATAGGAGAGAAACAATGAGATTTATTTTGAAGAAAATGTGTGAATCAAAAATGCTTTGCATACAAGACATGTTGCATTCAAGTCAAAAAACAATGGTATTTGGCAAATCAAATGATAAAGGTTTCCAATATAATTCAAACCAATTTCACCATTTGTCATGAGAGAAGCAAGGATTTAGAGATTTTATAGATATCAAATTTTAATGGCACTATATCCAACTTTATAAGCTAAACATGGCATGAGCAACTTTGCACCCTATTTGATTTTTTCGGGAGGATACTCGTATGATTGTAGCCATGTTCAACTAATAAAGAAAGAGAGACATTTATGCAACATTTTAGTCTTACTAGCTTCTTTTCACATAATATTTTACATTCAACAGTTGTAATCAACAATTCATGCTTTATCATTTTTCATTAGCATGTCATTATAGAATCATCATGTCATGGAGATAATTATAGGTCATTCAATATTTACTTCCTATGTATATCTTCTAGTCCAAAAATGCATGTTTGAACATAAATATGACATGGATTGTAATCAAAGCAAAGTTCACACTTATTGAAGAAAATAAAATATACTATAATAAGTGCAACCAAGCTACTTAAGCAATCAATAAAGGAGCATAAACATTTAAAAAAAATCGGATGTAACAAGTATACAATAGCTCTCTTTGCTTGAGTTCCCCTTATGGGGTCAAAGACCACAACACATCACTCCATTAAACAATTCCCAATAGATCTACTAAGAGTCTTGAATCGAGTAGCACCTAAGGGTTTAGTAAATGGATTCGCTAGTTGATCATTAGTATCTACATGCTCAAGTACTATGCATTTGTTCTCAACTAGTTCTCTAATGAAATGATGACGGATGTCAATATGCTTAGTTCTAGAATGTTGAACTGGATTCTTGGAAATATTAATTGCACTCATGATATCACAAAAGAGAGTATGAGTACTTTGATTGAATCCATAGTGGACTAGCATTTGCTTCATCCAAAAGAGTTGTGTGCATCCACTCCCAACAGCTATGTATTCGGCCTCAGCTGTGGACAAGGAAATCAAATTTTGCTTCTTGCAAAACCAAGAGAAAAGGTTGTTCCTAAGGAAAAAGCAACCGCCTGATGTACTTTTCCTATCATCACAATTTCCTGCCCAATCTGCATCACTAAAGCCTACAAGACTAGCATTAGTGTCAAAAGAGTACCAAATTCCATAATCAGATGTCCCATTCACATATCGAATGATTCTCTTAACGAAAGAGAGATGAGACTCCTTAGGATCCGATTGGTACCTAGCACATACACCCACACTAAAAGAGATATCGAGCCTACTTACGGTCAAATAGAGCAAGCTACCAATCATGCTACGATATAAAGTTTGGTCCACACTTTTACCACTAACATCCTTGCTTAGCTTCAAAGTGGTGCTCATGGGTGTGTCACAATGTTTGGCACTTTCAAGGCCAAATTTCTTCACTAGGTTTTTGGCATACTTAACTTGGGATATGAAAATCCCATCATCCATTTGCTTAATTTGTAAACCTAGAAAGTAACTTAGCTCACCAACAAGACTCATCTCAAATTCATGAGACATGACATCAACAAATTGTTGGACTTGGGTGTCATTGGTGGAGCCAAAGACTATATCATCAACATATATTTGATCTATAAAGAGCTCATCTTTGTCTTTTTTGATGAATAGAGTCTTGTCAACACTACCCCTTGTGTACCCATTGTCTATAAGATATTGGGTGAGATGCTCATACCAAGCCTTTGGTGCTTGATTCAACCCATATAAAGCTTTCTTGAGATGATAGACATGATTAGGGTGGTAAGGATCTACAAACCTTTTGGGTTGCTCAACAAACACTTTCTCTTGCAAGAAACCATTGAGGAAGGCACTCTTAACATCCATTTGATATAATTTGAAATTATACAAACAAGAAATGGATAAAAGAAGCCTAATGGACTCAATCATAGCAACAGAAGCAAAAATTTGAGAGTACCCTTATGCTACAAGCCTAGCCTTGTTTCACACAATAATGCCATCCTCGTCGGATTTGTTCCTATATACCCACTTGGTGCCTATCACATTGGTGTTCTTGGGCCTAGGAACTAGAGTCCAAACCTCATTCCTTTCAAATTGATTAAGCTCTTCTTGCATGACAAGAACCCAAAATTCATCCTTTAAGGCTTCATCAACCTTCTTGGGTTCTAATTGAGAGGTGTAACAAGTGTAGCTAATTAGATTAGCTGTTTGATGCCTAGTCCTAACACCCTCACTAACCTCTCCAATGATGTCATATTTGTCATGGAGTTTCCTAACCCATGGAGCAAGTTCTTTTGAGTTCAAGAGAGGAATCCTATCAATAGGTTGTGTTATGTCATCATCAAGGTTAGTCTTTTCAACATTAGAAATATCGACAACCTTCTCTAAAGGGGAGTCATCAACTAGATCTACCTCCTCATCATGGTCATTAGATTTGATCCTAGTATCATCAATGACAACATTAGATGATTCCATTACGGTCATAGTTCTTAGATTGGAAACTCTATAGGCTCTACTATTCAAGGCATAACCAATGAAGATACCTTCATTACTCTTAGCATCAAATTTTCCAAGTTGATCACGGTCATTCAAAATGTAGCATTTGCTTCCAAAAGTGTGGAAATAGCTAACATTTGGCTTTCTACCTTTCCATAACTCATAGGAGGTTTGTCTAGTGTGGGGCCTTAGAAAGACTCTATTTCCTATGTAGCACGTCGTATTGACGGCTTCAGCCCAAAGATTCCTAGGGACTTTGTTGCTAAGCAATAACACATGCCATTTCTTGAAGAACCCTATTTTTTCTCTCAATAACTCGATTTTGTTGAGGTGTCCTAGGAGCCAAAAAATCATGAGAGATGACTAGACTATTGCAATAGTTTTCAAAATGTGCATTCTCAAATTCCTTCCCATGGTCACTCCTAATCCTTTTAATGCTTTTATTCTTGGAGTTCATTTCATTTTGAATTTTGGAACAAAGCATTTTAAACTTGTCAAAAGTTTCAGATTTTTCTCTAAGAAAGTAAGTCCATGTGTACCTAGAGAAGTCATCTACACATACAAAAATGCATCTCTTTCCACCTAAACTATCGGTTTGTATAGGACCCATAAGATCCATATGGAGAAGCTCTAGAGGTTCCTTGGTGGATAAATACTTGCCCTTTTTGTGCATACTTTTGGTTTGCTTCCCTTGTTGGCAAGGTCCACAAACACCATTCACCTTTTTCCCAAGCTTGGGAAGGCCTCGCACAACATTGAACTTGTCTAAGATTCTTAAATCCCTATAGTGCATGTGACCAAGTCTTTCGTGCCACAACTCAATTTGTTCATCCTAGGACACATTGCAAGAGACATCTCTAGCCTCAAGACAATAACAATTGTCACTAGATCTCATACCTTTTAACAAGGTTTGTCCATTTGGCAATAGGATAGAACAATCATCTTTCCTAAATAAGACAGAAAGTCCTTCATCACTAAGATGTGAAATGCTTATCAAATTGGCTTTTAAACCATCAACATACAAAGCATTGGACAATGAGGGTAATCCAGGAATGGAAATGGTTCCCTTTCCTTTAACCTTATTTTTGGATCCATCACCAAAGGTGACATTTCCCCCCTCCTCCATCACAAGAGTCTCAAAGAAACTCTTATTTCTAGTCATGTGCCTAGAGCACCCACTATCCAAATACCAAAATTCACAAGAATGAGCATTCAAGGCAATTTGTGCAACATGGCAAAAGTGTTCATCCTTTCTAATCCACCTAGGTGCACTATTTTTCTTTCTAGTGGTCAATGGTACATGGGCTCTAAGTGTCCTAGGATCATGCAAGGCTGTTCCATTTTTCCTAGCGACATGCATCATGGCTTTAGTCTTTTTCTTCTCTATCATGCTTTCAATCCTACACAATTTAATATATCTAAAGTAATTTGGTCTAATGTGACCATCAATACAACAAAAATGACATGTAGGAATGAAGTTAGGAATCATACCATAACCGTGAGAATGCATTGGAGTCTTTCCATGTCTATGTTGTTGTCTTGATTGTTGTTGAGGAGCTTTCTTTCTTTGTTGTTGAGCAAGACTTGATTGCTTCCTTGGTTGAGCTAGACTTGATTGCTTCCTTGGTTGAGCTTGCATGATAGGTATCTTCCCTTTATGAGCTTTAGATTGAGGGAAGTTAGCTTAAGGAGTCCTTGTAGGATGGGCTTGAGGTAGACTTCTTGGTGGCACCTTCACTTGAGCACTACTTGAACACTCTCCTAGGTCAAGTTTTTTCCTAGGTGATTGATGAGAAGAGGACCTATTAAAGTTCATGCTTCTTACAAAAATGGTCTTGCTTGGAGTGGAGGACACCTTGTCATCTTCAAACCCAAGCCCCTTGTCACTTGGCCTCTTTCCAACATCTAGCATGTTGTCAAGTTTTTTGGTGCTAGAGTTCATCTTGGCCAACAACTCTCTAGCATATTCTAGCTCTTTCTTCAATCCTTCTTCACTCCTCTTAGATCTCACCAACTCTTCATTTAGTAGGTCAACTTGAGTTGAGAGGTCTAGGTTTTCTTCTTTTAATCTCTTGATTTCATTCTTGTTCTTTAACCTTGAACTCTCAAACATAGCCATGTAGTCCTTGAGATCCATCCTATCCACACTTCCATTTGTGGATTGTGATAAAGATCCATCATCACTTGAGTAGTTTTCCTCTTGAATTTCATTCTCTTCTTCACTAGCATCTTTGCTCCTAAGAGAGGATGTAAATGCTATGAAGTTAGCCATGAGTTCTTCATCATCCGAAGACTCATCTCCTTCATCGGAGTTATCACTTTCACTCCATGTGGCATCCGTCACTTTTCCCTTTTTCTTGACCTTGTGATTTGCACATTCCAGGGCAAAGTGACCTATCCCACCATATTAATAGCATTGGACCCCTTTCTTCTCGGTCTTTTCTTGCCTAGGCTCAAACTTTTTGAAGGGAGCATTTTTCTTCAAGTCTTGACCCTTGGATCCAAAACCTTTTCTCTCGAACTTGTAGAATTTCTTGAACTGTCTCATTAGCAATGCCATTTCTTCATCTGATTCATCACTCTCCTCTTTCTTAACTTTGGAGGCTTTCAAAGCAATATCCTTTTTATTTTTCGATGGTGTGGGGTTAGGACATTTCCTAGATTCATAAGCTAGAAGCCTCCCAATCACTTCACTTGGCTTCATATCCTTATAACCACTATTCTCTTCTAAAGCCGTCACCTTAGACTCAAATCAATCGGGTAGAGATCTCATAATCTTCTGCTTGATCTTTCTATCCAAATAAGGATCACCAAGTTGATGACTTTGGTTCACAATGCCTATTAACCTCACTTCAAAGTCGTTGAAGCACTCGTTCTCATCCATCTTGAGCAACTCAAATTGCGTTTGGAGAGCTTAAAGCTTCGATTCCTTAACCATATCGGTTCCCTCATGTGTAACTTCTAGGATATCCCATACCTCCTTGGCTATCCTAGTATTTTGAACCAACTTGTACTGGTTCTCATCCATTGCACATATGATGGCATGCATTGCCTTCCTATTCCACTTCGATGCCTCAAACTCTTGTGCATTCCACTGTGCCTTTGGCTTGAGTACATCATCTCCTCCATCTGTAGGAGTCATCATGGGTGGAGTGTAGCAATCTTCAACTGCCATCCATGCTCTGTCATGAATTTGGCAAATATACGACTCCATCTTGCCTTTCCAAGAGGCATAATTCAATCCGGTGAGGAGGGGAGGTCTAGTGCTAGAAGCTATCTCGTTGCCGCCGTTTCCACTCATTGTGTTTAATGAATGAATGATATGAATGCAAGTGTATGAATGATCAATACATACACAAAATGCAACACACACCAAATTGAGCAAGGATCACCTATGTATGTCTAGGAACCTGCTCTGATACCAATTGAAACAAATATTATGGTGTGTATATAATATTAATCTAGAGGGGGGGGTGAATAGATTTTAGGCAATTTTACCCAATTTTTGTTAAAAGTCAAGTTTACAAAAATGCCCATAGCTAATTACAACAAAATCACAAGTGTAAAGATTACGGCAATATTAAAGACACTTGAGATATACGTGGAAACCCTCCAAATGGGAAAAACCATGGGCTGATGAGTTCGCCACACTAGAACCTTGAATCCACTAATGGCAAGAGAATTACAACATAATCCTGATTTAAATTCACCACCACTACCTAATCCCGGTATAAGTGAACCTAGTCCATCTTGCTTGCGATTTAAGCTACCTACTCCCGGAAGCAACATAAGTCTTACTTCTCAATAAAGAGATAAAATGTCCTATGTGAATATATGATGATATTCAATGAACAAACAAGGCTAGGAAACCCTATATGCTTATCTAGGATAATGAGATGACAATTAATACAATCCTAGATATCAAGAGCTAAATTACATGTTCAAAAAGCTTAGCTAAACATAGATCAACCAATCATATGAAGCTATCAAAATACAACACTCAATCATGTCATCACAACAATCTCTAATTTGTATCTAAAATATGTTCTAAGAGCATACAAATAATTGAAGAGATGGCTTAGCAAGTAAAACACTTAACTTGTAAGAAGAGAGTGAAGAACTTACCAAACAAGATGTGATGAAGCAAACCTATCCATTGATGCACTTTAAATGAACTTAGATGATGCAAGATGAAGTTTTTATGCACATGGGAATGCTTTGAGTGATTAAAAATGAGTTCTTGGAAGAGTTTTTCCTTTGAAATGTGTTCTAAGGAAAATATATGATATTCTGAACACTTTCACTGCCTTAAACCAAAGAGTTATATATATATGAGATCCAAACAAAGTGAGGTGGTTTTGGAAAAAAATGTTCCAACTTCCTCTGTGTGCACTGGTGACGTGCGATGGTCGAGTAGCGCACCACCAGCACATAACCTAATTTTATAATAGGGGTTGGTCGACTGGCGCAGCTTAGTGGCGCAACACATGCGATGATCCACTGAAATGTTACGCTCGTGAGGCTGCTCTAGTCGAGTAGCGCACCACCATCTCACTGCCCATTTTTGCATCTTTGCGCGGGTGCAGTAGCGCAACTCAGTGGCGTAATACATGTGACAATCCACTGGAATGTTGCGCTGGTGAGGTGCACTGGTCGAGTAGCGCACCACCAACGCAATGCCTATTTTCAACACTCAAACACACAAATTCAACAAGTTCAAGAGTGATGAAAAATGCATCCTATTCTAATGCCAAACATGATATAAAACATTTAATTCTAAGATGCAAATAAATCAACAAGAGACATTTAAACCAAAATGCACACAAGTAAATACACAACATATAAGAATTAAAGTTATGCATGAATTTGTGAGTGTGTGCAACTATCTCTTCAAAGTAAGTAAGCACAAGAATTGTACCTTCGGTGCTTCTCCTCTTGAGGTCTTGAGAGCCTAAGCTACCCTTACATAATACCTCAAAAATGTGATTTGTTCACAAAATAAGCCAATCAATAAATGAGGACTTTACAGAGGAGTTGATGCGCATCAATTCTTCTACATTCAAAATCTTGAATCCACAAAGGAAGCTTGGGATACTCTCCAAGTTACTAATGAAGGAACCTTAGTGGTGAAGAAATCAAGGCTTCAAATGTTGGCATCACAATTTCAAGGTTTAAGTATGGGTGAAGAAGAAAAGTTTGAAGACTTCCAATTCCGGCTTCTTAACATTGCTAAAAAATGTCAAGTACTAAGAGTACCTATCTCAAAAGAGCGTTTAAATGGAAAATCTCTTTCTAAGAGATTTAAATCAAAGGTGATAGCTATTGAGGAAAGCAAGGATGTGGATAGCATGAACGTTGATGAGTTTCTTGGGTCTCTTCAAACTTATGAGATGTGCTTAAAGCCAAAGATTAAGAGTAAGGGAATCGCTCTCAATGCTATTGAGGAGGAGAGTGATGATGAAAATGAAGAGATGACTCTTTTAGTTAGAAAGTTTAAGAAGTTTCTAAGAAAAATGCCAAGCCTAGAGGGAAGTCTTCTAAGGAAAATGGAGTTAAGAAAACATCATCTTCAAGGAATGAGAAGAATAGTCAAGCCATGAACAAGAAAGATGTTCAATGCTACAATTGTCATGGTTTCGGTCACTTTGCTAGTGAGTGCACCAAGAATCCATCTAAGAAAGACACGAAAGGCAAAGTGTTGGTGGCTACTTGGAGTGATGATAATTCTAGTGATAATGAGAGCTCTAGTAGTGAGTCTTCAAGTGATGAAGAATTGGTGAGCAACTTTGTAGCTCTAACGGCTTCTCATTCTCCACTAGATGTTGATGGTACAATATATTTGAACAAGAACTTTGATACAAATCATCATGGAAGCTCTAGTTCCATTCCTACTAATCTTGAGTTGTTGGCCAATATAGAGAAGCTTGAAGAAGATAGAGATAATGCTCTAAGAGAGGTAGGCGAGAAGGATGATTTGATCAAGAAACATCTAGATGAGTTTGTGATTGTCACTCGTAGACTTCTTGGTGAGAAAGGTGATATTATGAAGAAGTTTAGAGAACTTGAAAAGATAAACCTTGAGAAAGACAATGTGATATATTCTTTGAAGAAGAGAGAACAAGAATTAATGGAAGAGATAGACACGGCTAAGGAGGCCATCAAGGACTTAGTAAATGATTCGGTAAGTGTGTCTAGTGTTAGGAATCTTGTTAACTCTCTTAGTGGTAAAGATGACTTGGTAGTTGAAGATGATCTCTTGGAAGTACCACTTCCTACTCACTTGGATGAAGTTGTGATTGATAAGAAACCACACAAGAAGAGACGATCAAAAGCACAAAAGAAGTTGGCGAACAAGGTATTTTTGCAAACTCCTAGTGAAGCTAGTTCAACTCCAAAAGGTACAATCTCATCTTTTATTCCAATTTACCATTATTGCAACACAATAGGTCTCATTAAGCATAGGTGTTATAAATATATTGAAAAATGCAAATTAGGAAATGAATCTAGAGATAAGGAGATTAAACTTCAACTTGAACATGCTAAGGATTTGAAATTTGAAAAAACATGATAATATTGCTAAGCATGAGTAGAAGTTGTGGAGTAGGAAGAAAACTAATCTTGTTTAACTTGACAAAGCTTGTGTTGAAAATGTTAAGGAAGAGTGTATTTATGATATTCTTGTTAATCAAGTCATTGAAGGACTTTACTTTAGATTTAACATTGTTGTCAAGGATGATATTGGAAATGTTTGTGTTGGTACACCCAAGAACAAGTGGTTCAAGGGTAGTGCTCTTATCACTAACATAAGGAGCACATGTGAGGTTGCTTTGAGGCAATATATCAATTGTGTTGAGAATTCTTGCTTGCTACCTTTGAATACTCCATGTATTGATATGAACTTGGTTATCTCACATCATGTTTGTTATGATGGTCAAAATTTGTTGGTTAACTTTAGAGAAGTTATTTTGATATATGTGTTGATTGAGTTGAGATATTATGCTTTTTATACTCTTGTTGTGAAACATCGTCAACTTGGTGTCATGAGGACATTCAAGGCAAGAGTGCTCATAAAAAGGGCGGAAGTATGATATTTGGTGAATATAATGTGCAAAAGGTATCTCTATACTCTAATGCATGTTCTCTTAGATATTCATCATTTGATTCAATTTTTGATATACATCTCATAGCATGTCATATTAGAGAATTTTGTATAGCATACATACGGTTCTCATTGACATTTGCTATTTTAGGATCTAATAGTGATATTGTTCACATTGATCTTAGCTTTGATGATTGTTTGTTTATAGTATATTGAGTGGCATTACTTTTGAAAATATGAGCTTCATATTCTTTGAAAGCTACTCATTAGAGAAGTAATGATCTTGAATAAGTCTCTACTTATTGCTTTTAGATCATGTGCTTATGAGCCATAAAAACTTGGTTTTTTAAAATTGCACCTTGCTTCTCTTATATGTTTTGCTAGTAGGTTGAGTTTACTAATATGTAAGCTTTGGATACACATTGAAGTTTTTGTGCTTAAGTACATTTAAAATGACCTATGGTTAGTATACATTTTGCTTTGGCAAATACATAAAACTCAATGAGCACCTTTATGGAAAGAGCTACACACATTGGTTGTGAAAGCTACCTATTGTTGGAAAGAGCTATACCATTGTGATGAGTGAAAGCCACCATGAAGTGAATTTTGTTTATGTTTAAAAAAAAGAGAAAAATCAAAGAAGTGTTGAAATGAAATCATGAAAAGAAAAACTTCTTTGATTCAAAGCCTAAAAAGAAAACGAGGAAGGCTTAAAAAGAAGTATAGTTGAAAATCAAATGAGCTCGGGTTGAAAATCAGAAATGGGATAGACGAGCTACATGCATACACACGCTCATATGTTGAAATATATTCTCTTAAAAGCAAAAATTTTGGATGATAATCGGTTTGACTTTTTATGGAAAAAGCTTAAGATGAATAGTTGTTGGAAATTGTTTGCATGTTTATTATCGAACTACTTCTTGATATACATTTGAAGCATATCTCTCTCACACACACACTTTGTTTATGAGCATGATGATATTTTAGCAATTGATGAAGAATTATGAGAGAACTTGAAAAATCTTTTTTTATCTCTCTTAGCATATGAAGCTTATTTTGTTGATATTTCTTCAAATTACTTGTATGTGTGATTGTGTGAACATCTTTTTGAACTTTATGCTATCATTGATTTTAGTTATAGCATTTATCAAGGGGGAGCATTGTATGCTAGACATTGTTCTCTTTTATGATATGTTCACTTGCTTCATTTTGTTACATGTTAGCATATTTTGACTAAATGATACTTGTAATATATTACTCACTATTTTTGTCTTGCATGATGATTCATTCTTAAGTCATGTGTCTTTGTTTTATATCTTTGTGACTAATATGCTTGTTTTTGTCCTTCACTCATTTTTGTTGTATGTATATAGAATCTTATAACACAAGAACAAATGGGAAGAACTAAAATTACCGGAAGTGGAAATCAATTGAATCCCGTTGTGAAAGCCAAGTCTACTTCAAAAGGATCCAAAGCTTCAAGGACAAAAGATTTAGGGATCTTTGGAATAAAGAAGATATTTCAAGAGATAGGCATTGACTTTGGTAAGTGTAAAGATTTTTATGTTCTTAAATGCTTAAAGGATAAAAAATTGGGAATCTTGGGTGAGTATATTAGGAGTTGTAAATGATACTCTTGTTAGACAGTTTTAACTTGAATATAGAGAAAGTGTCACCTTATTAGATGCTTTGATGGAAATTAGGGGTATTGTGTTTAGAGTTAACCTGGAAAACATTAACAAGTTTCTTTGGCTATCTAATGATATAGGTTCTAGTTTTCAAGATGTGGATGTCATTGAGAATTTAAATATCATGGGTAGAACTCTTTGTGACAATGCTTCTTTTGAGTGGAAAGGTAGAGCATATATTAGTCAACATGAGTTAACTAAGGCTAGTGCATTTTGGCATCTATTCATTTGCACTAACATTATTGGATCTTCGAATTCAACCGAGTTGAATAAGGACAAGATCAAAATAGTGTATGCCTTGGTAACTAATCAACCTATAAACCTTGGAGATCTTCTCATGTATTACATTGATAGTGCGGCTTTCTCTACTAGAGGTGATAAAAAGCTTGCATTACCGGGGTTTTATTACTTCATTTTGTTTAGCTCGTGAGATTAAGAGTAGAGAAGATGATGTGTTAGTTCAACCCTTGGAAAAGTATTATGATAAACGTGTGTCATACATGTCCTATAAAAATAAGGGTAAGACTTGTGATACTTTTGGATTATTTAGTAGTTCTCAAGTTGATAGTCATGTGATTAGCACAAATATTCTTCTGATTGGGCTATACAATTGAAGGAGAAGGTTGATGAACTTAGTGCTATAGTTGTTCAACAAGATGCTAGGATAAAAGAGTTGAAGGAGTGGATTGCTTCAAGTTCAAGACCACCTCTCAAGCATTATGTTAGATCAACTACTTGCACGACTTTCTTTGGTGGAACAAGTAGCTAGTATTTGAGTCTTATGGTATATTTCTTAACTTTTGGCATCATTTCATGTTAAAAAAGGGGAGAAAGAGATGCTAGTTACTTAGTTTCTTTTTATGTTGTTTTTGTAAACTTTTGAACTTTCAATGGCATGTAATATTTAGTCTTAAGATTTGGTTCAGAATTCTTGTGTTTTGCCATGTATTGAGGGGGAGATACATGTATTTGTGGACTTAATTGTATATTCTTTTCCATATTATATGTTGCCATTTGTTGTTTTTCTCTTGTATATGCATTACGCTTTGAGATGATTTATAGGTTGCTTCAAGAGAAGATCAAGATGAAGTTTAAGAGTTGATGAAGATTAGTTATAGGAATCTTACTCATTGTAATGTGAGGGAGTGATTTTGTGACCTATCTTTATTTTTATATTTGTAGTAAATTTATAGGTGTTTTGACATGGAATTTGCCAAATGGGGAGATTGTTAGGTTTTAGATTGTGTTGGCATTAATTCCATATCAAAATGTTGTTTACTTGTAATGATTTAGTTGTTTAGATTCATGATGATTCAAGCTTCAAAAAAGAAGGAACAACTAGTCAAAGCAAGTTCAAAGTCTTCAAAGAGAAAGGATTTAATATGGTTCTACAAAGGTATAATAAGACCTTATCTTTCTTTTACAAGGCTTAGGACACACACACAATTCATACATTTGTGTCCCTGTATCGTTGTGCACCATTATAGGCACACACATACAATTCATTCATATGTGTCTCTGCATCGCTGTGCACCATGTATAACACGTTCACACACTTGAAGATGAATGCTCATGCATTGGTATGAAAATAACATGTTTTGGAAAATGCATGATTGGAGACTATCTCTATGTAGTTTGCATTCTAGTGTGAATTGTGTTTGAATGTGTATATGTTTGTATAACTTGGATATTGAACTTGAATTTAGTCTTAAATCATTCTTGATTGAGTTTCGGTCATTTCGGTTACTCATACTATTGATTTCAAGTTCTAAGTCGAAAGATACTACACTTTCAACTCATGTTGCATACATTGTCTTCATCTTCATATATCGAGTAGAATTATTATTTTCTAGATTGAGTATCTTATATGACCATGTCTGTGAGAGAGTTATGGTTCGTAATCCGCAAATGGATTCGAATTCTCAGTTCGGAGGCCGTAGAATGGTTGAAGAACGCGAATTGAGGTCGAGAGAAAAAGAAGACAGCAAAGCTCTTCTTTCCCGAGATGGCACGTGGCCATCTCAGGGCAGAAGGCTTGCTGCCCCGAGATGCCCACGTGCCATCTCGGGCAGCAAGCAAGCTTGGCTGTTTCTTGTTCCTTTTGGTAATTTCATATGCCCATTTTCCCTCTCCTTTATATATCCCTTCTGTCTCACATTTCATTCTAAGAAGAGATTCAAAAACTTGAGTGCAGAATTTTCTCTCCATATTTTCTCACATTCCAAATACCATAACTTCTTCATTTGAACTCCGATTTGAGTGATTCAAAGTTGAGAGTGTTTGTATTTTCATCTTCCATCTTTTCTCTAAAGGTTTGAGTTAGTTTATTGATGTTTTTGGAGTCTAATCTCACTAAAACAGGACTGCACCAAAATCAACTAAGGTATTGATTTTCTCTCAAAGTTTTCTTTTAAAACTTGGTCAATTGCCTTGGGTTTTCTTCTTCAACATATATATGTGTCTTGTGATTGTTTTGATTTGAGTTTTGAACTCATTTAAAGCTAGATTGAGTTTCAATTGAAATCTAACATGTTGAGTTAGGTTTTGATTTTGCCTATGTTTTCATATTTTTGGGATTGTATTGTGCTAGCTTTGATTCTAGGACTATTTGATGATCTTTAATTGATTGATTTTGTGAAAAATAGTTCCTCACATGTATTAGGCTCTCTTTGGCCAAAATCTCACTATAATACATGTGCTTGTGTTCTTTTGAGGTATTCATGTGCTTTGTTGAATCTATGAATAGGAAATATGCTCTAGAACTTTAGATTTAATCTAAATGACTTTGTCACATGATTTTAGCATGATTTTGATATGTGAGATTTAAACATGATTATGTGTTAATTGAACATATCTTGTGAATCAAGTTTTAGATCTATGCATGTATCTAGGTTGTAATTAATGTTGAACATATCTTACATGAACTAGATGGATTAATCATGCATGATTGACTAGACTACATTTGATTTGTGCATTCATGCTCATGTCTAGTATTTTCCATAGGATGTGTTGATCATAACATTCTACGTTGCTTGCTTGTTTACATTTTGCATTCATGATCACCTAGATGCCTTGTGAGAAGAAAGTCTTGACAATAGGTGTGAGACCTATGTTGTTGAGCAAGAAAGTCTTAGCAAGAGGTGAGCGACCTCGGATTGTAAAGCAAGGAAGTCTTGCCTAGGGTCGTGAGGATCCGAAAGGGTGAGCGAGGAAGTCTTGACTAGAGTTGGGAGGACTCGGATAGTTGAGTAAGAAGTCTTGCCTAGGGTCTTGAGGATCCGGAAGGGTGAGCGAGGAAGTCTTGACAAGAGGTGTGAGGCCTCGGATTGTTGAGCAAGAGGGCGACATCTTCATGAGCAGGATAGGAGAGTAGTTTCTAGGTGAAGGGGTTACTTGAGAGATTGTACTTGTCTTATCTACTAGTGGATTTTGTTTGCTGGTGGTTGCTAACTCGTGGATGTTTCCTCTTCGGAGGTTTACCACGTTATATCTTGTGTCAACTTTTTTCTATCCTTATCTCATATTTGTATTTGTTATTTGAATACTATGGATAGAACTTTATTTGTATGTTGACTTCCTTTCTATAATATAGATTGTGTATGTGTTATGATTAATTGTTTGTATCACACTTTACTTGTTTTATATATATTGATTAAGTATCTTTAATTTATGTATATATATATATATATATTTATATTGTGATACAAGCAATCTAGAGGGACAAACTTTTGTTTGTTTATAAGGGAGTCGAAAAAGGTGTCTAACCTATTCACCCCCCCTCTAGGTTAGCATTGAGAATTTAACCGTGTTTGTATTTTCAAACTTTTCTTCAAGTTTTTTCTGCTTCCAGTGTTATCAACGGATGGTAGTCGAAGATAAAAAAGGTTTTTTTTTTCTTTTTTAATCCAATAAACTCTACTATGGACCAATATCTTTTAATATTACAAATTTGAATTTGAATTCAGATTTTTTCATTTGTTGTGATCGCAATGTATTGTATACACTAATCATTTAATTATCTTTATTTATGGTGACTTTTGGTTAAATTCATCCACCTAAAAACGTAATTAAACCAACTCAAGTGGTTTGATACCTATTTATATATTTATACACACCTGTTCATATGGCACATTTTATGGTTTAATGCACCTTTTACACACCTGTTCACATGACACCTTTTAGGGTTCAATGCACCTTTTGGGGTGGACTAAAATGTACCAGGATAAAAACTGACAAAAACTTCACGATTGTTTGAAAAAGTTTATGCTTACAAACACCATCAATGGATCATCAAACCAAAATTGCTACCAAACAGAAATCTTACGATGTTTTGCAATATGTTATGCTTTTTTTGGAGATCAGCCTGAAAGAAGCAACTGAAACCCATGATAATTTTTTTTCATTATTTTTTTTCTGTTTTTGGTTTAACATAATTATCAAAGATTTTTTTGCATCAATATGCCACATCATTTATCACCGATCATTAATGTATACATGCTTCATGATATAAACTCATTAATTAACTAATTTTCATGTTCCAAGGGTTTTTTTTGTTTTTTTTTTGAAGCAAAATTATAAGCAACAAGAAAACACCAGAGCACCACAGAAAACCAGCCACAAAGGTATTAATATACAAAGGTTTAACTATGTTATATTGTCATATTAATGCATACCCTAAAGTGGTCAATTATTATTATAAATCAAAGCCATATTCCATTTTGTTCTCACTTCACATTCTGACTTTTTTACTATTCTCTTGTAAACAACTTTTTAGAGATATGGACGAACACGATTCCTGTCCCAAAAAAGCAAAAGTAACCACTTCATCTTCCTCAAATGAAGATAGTAGTGGAGTAACTCTTTAGAAAATCTGACTTATCGAGGAAATGGTTGTCAAATTGGAGGAAGATAGCAAGGTTCTCGGAGATGAAGTAACTAGGTGATTGTCCAGATCTTCAGAATTGTACCTTTATCCTATCCAGCTAGGATTTGATTACAGTTATAAGGTTTACTTCGAACTCATGAGGGACTACGCGAAGAAGATTTTCCTAGAAAGAGAATGGGATAATGTTGATCCCATTAAAGCCATAGGTTCACTAAACTGACTGTTCATGTAGTTGCAATATTTCCTCTTTTCCTTTGTTTGATAGTATGCGCTTTAATTGCCATTTATGTACTTGCTTTTGTGTAATCAGTTCTTTAATAGTGCGATAATATATTTCAGTTTAAGTTTAAATTCGCTTGTTCACAACTCTATTATTTATTAGTGATGTTGATCTATATTATCCCTTTTCTTTGTTGTACTTTTTATTTTAAATTTGTTTATTCACTTTGGGAAAATTTTAAAAATGAGAAACGCATATATGCATATCTCTACTGTAACTATTTAGAGTCAATTTTGTATTCATTTTCTGTTGAAATTCCATATTATATAAAAAAATAAAACGTTGATGCTCAATGCATGGTCATCTTGCTTATAATGTCGATGGTATAAAATGTGATAGAATTAATTACTCTTTGTTTTAATTTTTTTAACATGCAAATCTTTAATTTATATACACCCTTTGATTGAAATCTAAAAGCTATAATTTTACCCAGCTACCATTCATTCAGGATAAAATATTTGTTATTGTATGGTTTTATACGGTGTTTATAGTGTCCATTTTATTTATTTATTTTAGAATCCTTTGGGTTAATATAGTTCATGAACATTAGGGGTTTGAACTTCCAAAAATAAGATAAACATAAAGATTTATTACTTGTGAAATGAGTTTAGTAATTGAAAGGTCATAACAAATATTTTCTAGATACCCATTAACAGCCTTCCCAGTTTAGTAACTGAAAGGTCACAATAAATGTTTTCTAGACACCCATTAACAGCCTTCCCATTCCCACTAAGATAAACATAAATATTTATTACTCATGATACAAGTTTAGTGATTGAAACGTTATAGTTTTTTTCTACAGTCTTCCCATTCCCATTCCCATTAATAAGAAATAACATGGTTTTTCATATTTAAATAATATTTATTATTACTGAACTGCTTGAACTCTAAACAAGTATCATCAATTATGTGTACTTAATTGCCATTACATATTTATTTGAGTAATAAATATTGTAAATTTATTATCTTTATAAACGAGTGGGATCTATAACTTTCTTCTTCTAGTTAAATTTCTTCATCTTTGTCTTTTAAAAAAAAGAAAAAAAACTTTCTTCAGTTCATCAAACACTATGGATCTTTTTAAACTTACATTGATCACTTCAGAAAAATCAAGAAATATATCAACTTCTTCTGAAAAAGCATCACTCTTAATTAGTGAACAACGAACAAACCCTTTAAGTTTCTCTTCTTCACAGACAATATACCCTTCGGCTTTCTCCTATGAGAAATCAACTGATGAATCTCCTTTAATTGAGGATTATGTGTTCGATCAACTCATTGAACTGAGTACCTGTGTGGAATTATTGGAGGCCACTAACTCCTGCCTTCGTACAAGTGTTTCTCGTGACAGATCTTGGAAGAGATTTCAGACTAGTGACCTTCACATTCGAAACATTCAGAAGCTCTTTGAAGATGATCGTCGTGATGGTATCAATCTCTTTAGAGAATACTTGAAGAGTATTCAACCATATGGGCATTGGGATGAGATTGAATGGAAACAAGCAAGGGATGCCCTGAGCTAGTGACTACTGTTTTTTGTTTGTTCTTTTTTTTTCTGGATTTATATATTTCAATGTTTTTCTGTATTTTTGTTATAATTTTAACTTTTGTTATCGTACTATTTGGAATCACAGAATGTGAATGGTATGCTTTCTATGTGTTACTATGTTATAAAAATTTACTTGTAATTTCTTGTTTAAGACAATAATTACAATTAGCAATCAATTATTGTTGTGTCATTAGTATATTTATCCTTGACACTATTGACCAAATACTCATTGTTGTATGAAATTAGTTGCATATCTACTAATAAAACCGTCTTGCCAATAAAAATTGATCAATAATAAATTGTATAACAATCATTTGAAGCGATGAGCATATGATGATCCTTTTTTAAGGAAATAATCATATTAAAAGTAAAGCCTGCAACAATTTCAAAACGATGTTACTTTCATTAACATCATGCCTACATTACATGTTATGATACTATCAATAACATTAGTACAATTAGAAACAACACGGCTGATGAAACTAATGCTGTGAAAACGTAAAAAGAATTAGACCGACGACTAAATTCTATTGAAAACTGGAATCCACCAAAATATTTAAGAAACAAGTTCTGAAATTTTATTGAAAATAAAGCTGAATGAGTCTTTCGGCTTACAAGGCTATTTAAAATGAAAAACCCTAACCCGAGTCCTTGTTGGACAAGAAACGAGATTACATATCAAAAGCTGCCTAAAATAGCGAAAACTGTCAAAAATAGCGAAATCAAAAAAGTTGCAGAAATAAAATATACTAACGACCATAAACAAGCCAGAATTAACGGTAGGCGATTCTGGCTTGTCAAAGTCAACTTATGACTAAAAAGGAAATTTCCCTAAAAGGAAAGAACTGCGATTTCGGGGTGTAAACGATGGAATTTAGCTAAAAAAGGTCATGCCTCAACACGAAAGGTGTTGACTTTACAAGATCTCGTCGATTCTCTTCAATTAATGTCATTTATTCTTGGATTTAGGATGGTCCCACAAAGCCATGTAGGATTCAGTCACTTGTTCTACATCAATCCCCTCTACTTGCAAAGAACTCGACCTCGAGCTAGGTTCAGGATAAAGAGACTATTCTGCATGATACTAGAACAAGTCAACAACATTGAAAGTATATTGGAAATTCCCATGGTCTCAGGTAGGTCGACCACATAAGCATTATCATTGATTTTCTTCAGAATTTGGTATGGGCTATACTTCTTGGGCTTTAATTTGTTATAATCCCAACCGAGAACCTCTCTTTGTGCAAGAAAACCATCACTGAATCTCCCTCCTCAAACACCTTTCGACGCTTATGCTTGTCTGCAGCTGCCTTGTATTTCGTATTGGTTTCTTCCAGTTTCTGTCTCACCTCAGCTTGCACCGCTTGAGCCTGAGTAGCCATGTTTTCTGTATCAACACTAACTCCCGGGCCCTTTGGTAAATGAATTAAATCCATGATATGCTTTGGTGGTGGCAAATATGTCACAGTAAATGGGAATTTTCCCATGGCACTATGTACAGCACTGTTGTAGGCAAACTCAACTTGAGGCAATACATGGTCCCACTGTTTTGGCATATCTCCGTAAACGCAACGAACCAGATTTCCCAAGGTCCTGTTCGTCACTTTTGTTTGTCCATCAGTTTGTAGGTGTGTAGTAGTGCTACGTTTCAGAGATGTATTAAACATCCTCCACAAGGTCACCCAAAAATGAATAAGGAATTTTGTGTACGGATCAGAATTAATTTACTGCGGCACCCCATGTAGTCGGACCACTTCTCTGAAAAATAATCGGGCTATGTGTGAAGCATCAGAGGTCTTCCGGCAAGGGATAAAGTGAGCCATTTTTGAGAACCTGTCAACCACCACAAAAATTGAATCTACTCCTCTCTGGGTGCGGGGTAGCCCCGACACAAAATCCATAGACAAGTCCTCCCAGATATTATTAGGAATGGGTAAAGGCATATAAAGACCAGTATTTTGTGATTGACCTTTAGACACCTAGCAAGTTTAACACCTCTGTACAAAATTCCCAACATCTCGTTTCAGTTGCGGCCAAATAATACCGCTCCTCCAAGCTAGCCACCATTTTATCTCGACCCTAGTGTCCACTCAACCCACCTCAATGCAAATCATGGATTAGCTTCTCCCGTAGAGACGTCTTAGGAATACACAAACGGTTACCACGAAATAAATATCCATCGCTCTCATGAAAATCACTGACAGGCTGCTTCTCAATACACTTTAGCCAGATTCCTTTGAAGTCTTCATCCTCCGTATACAATTCCTTCAAACAGTCAAACCCCATAATCTCATGAGCCAGGGTCACGAGAAGGGTGGCATGCAGGCTCAACGCATCAACAACTCGGTTCAAAACTCCTGACTTATGTTTAATGATAAAAGTGAATTTCTAAAGGAAAGTGGCCCACCTGACATGCATGTTGTCCAAGTTCTTCTGACTGTTGATAAACTTCAAAGCTTGATGATCATTTTACAAGAAAAATTCCATCTGTACTAGGTAGTTTTCCCAGTGCTTCAAGGCTCAGACTACTGCCTAGAACTCCTGATCATAAGTACTCCACTTCTGGCGAGCCTCACTTAATTTCTCGCCAAAGAAAGCAACTGGTCTCTTTTCATGGGATAACACAATGCCAATTCCTACACCACTAGCATCGCACTCCACATCAAATATCTTCTCAAAGCTAGGCAGAGCCAGTACTGGTGTAGTACAAAATTTCTCCTTGATTAATGCAAAACTCATCTCTGCCTCTTCTCCCCACTGAAATCGACCTTTCTTCATTCATTCTGTTATCGGTGCCATTACAGTGCTAAAATTTTGAATAAACCGATGATAGAAAGTGGCTAAGCCATGAAAGCTACGAACTTCACTCACGGTTTCCGGCGTAGGCCATTCTTGAATTGCTCCCACCTTTTCTTCGTCCATATGAATTCCTTTTGAACTCACAACGTAACCCAAACATAACAAACTTTTGGCCATAAAACTGCATTTCTTCAGATTAAGAAATGATTGATTTTCCTACAAAACCTTAAACACCTCTCGCAACTGCTCCACATATTTTTCTTCAGTCATACTATAGATAAGAATGTCGTTAAAATAAACAACAACAAACTTTCCCATAAAAGGACTCAATACCTGATTCATCACCAGCATGAAAGTACTGGGAGCATTTGATAGACCGAATGGCATAACCAACCATTCATACAAACCATATTTGCTTTTGAACACCGTCTTCCATTCATCTCTAGGTCTGACCCGAATTTGGTGATACCCACTACGTAGATCAATTTTCAAAAACAACTTTGAACCCTCAAGTTGATCCAATATGTCATCTAAATGGGGAATCAAGAATCGGTACTTAACGATTATCTTATTGATAGCTCAACTATCCACACACATATGCCAACTCTCATCCTTCTTTGGTGTCAGCAACGCAGGAACTGCACACGGGCTCATGCTTTCGCGTATGAAACCCTTCTGTAATAATTCTTCTATTTTCTCCCACAGAATCTCGTTCTCCTCTGGCTCATCCGGTAATGTGGCAGATTGGGCAAACTCGCCGTAGGTATAAGATCTATATGGTGCTGAATGTCTCTTAATGGTGGTAAGTTATTAGACAAATCTTCTAAGGTAATGTCCCTGAATTGTTCTAGCAACGACTGTATTTTCTCAAGAACAGTTACGACTGATGTTTGTTTCCCCTCTACCATAAAATCTTTAACCATTAAAGCATAGATCTCCTATGCATTCTTAACATATGTCACAAATTTTGTGTCAGATCCGGTCACGATTAGAAAAGACTGCTTCTCCACTACATGTGGCTTGTTAGGCACTGTCTAACGTTTGGAAGGAGCCATAGCAATTTTATGTGACCCCAAGTAAATAAATAAGTGTTATCCCGAACCTTATAAGTAATATCACCATCATACTGCCATGGCCGACCCAACAACACATGGCTAGCATCCATATCAATTACATCACAAACTACCTCCTCCTTATAATTCTTACCGATATAAATAGAAACACGACAAATATCAGTTATCTTTACTGTCGGTCCTTTCTTGATCCAGCCATTATGTATGGACTGGGATTTTTCTCGGTCGGTAACTTTAGATGTTCAACCAACCTCTTTACAACAAAGTTCTCACAACTTCCGCTGCCCACGATCAGGTCACTGACTTTCTGACTGATTATGCAGCAAGATCATAATATATTGTTATGCTGACTGAGGTCCTCTTGCTTTGGTGCATACAACGCCCGTTGCACCACACAATTAGTTCGCTCTCATCTTCTTCAGTGAATTCTGCTCCCTCATACAAGTCACCTTCTTCTTCATACTTAGGAACATCAGGATCTTCTTCACATCCTTCTACCCAATTTACCGGTCGATGATCAGGACATGCATACGAATGATGACCAGGTTTTCTACATCTGTAACAAGTTCCTTGTGTAGGTCTAGCATAGGGATTTGGATTTGAATTTGGATTTGAATTTGGATTTTTAGGTAAGTTCCTATTAGCTGGCACTATTATTTGATTGCTACTACTACCCTCTTCTCCACTAGCTCCTTTTGGTTGGTTCACTAGAACCGATGATTGAACACTTTTGTCTCTATTAGGGATTGATGACTCAGGTTTGTTCCTCCAAAAACTAGGGTTTCCAACTCTACGTTCCAATAACTCGGCCTTTAGCACCATGTTGTAAGCTTTATCCACAGTCCACAACACTTGTAGTCCGATCTTATCTTGAAGTGATGGCCTCAACCCGTTGAGATATCTGGCTACGTGTTGCCCCTCTGTTTCACTCAAATTATTCACTCTGAGAGCTTAGAGAATTCTGTCGTGTAATCAAACACCGACTTGGTCCCTTGTGAGCAATTTTGAAGCAACTGGAATAAATATTGCTCATAGTCCAGTGGCAGAAATCTACCCATCATTAGCTGCTTCATTCTATGCTAGGTATTCACAATCGCCTTTCCTTGTCGCTGACGGTTCTTCTGCAATTGATCCCACCAGACTGCAGCCCCTCCTTTCAGTCTAAAGGCGACAAATCTGACCATCTTCTCTTCTGGAATCTCCATCATCTAGAAGAACCGCTCTACTTTTATGATCCAGTCAAGAAAATCTTCTATACTTAGATTTCCATTAAAGCTTGGAAGATCTGCCTTCAACCGGTAGTCATCATGCTCTTTGGATCGTCTCACTGGTTGAATAACACCATATCATCCATCTCCTTCGTCTTCAAATTTATCCTCGCTATCATGTTGATGACGAAGGGGACGTCCTCTATTAACAGGTTGGCCTCGGGCAAATCCCTCAGCTCGCACTCTGTTATCTAGTTGCGGCTGCCTGTTGTTAGCATTGAGGTTCATCCCGACAAGCAGTTCATGAATCTCTCTTAGTTGTTGTCATTGTTCCTTCACCACGGCCCACAAGGCCTCCAACTTATAATCACCGTCAGTAGGGTTTCTGTCTCTTGCTCTGTTAGTTGACATCGAGATCGGCAAATCCGTGCTCTGATACCAATTGACGCATTGAAAATGTAAAAAGAATTAGACCGGCGTTTAAATTCTATTGAAAACTGGAATCCACCAGAAAATTTATGAAAAAAGTTCTAAAATTTTATTAAAAGTAAAGTTGAATGAGCCTTTTGGCTTACAAGGCTATGTAAAATGAAAAACCCTAACCCGAGTCCTTGTTGGACAAGAAATGGGATTACATATCAAAAGCTACCTAAAATAGCGAAAACTACCAAAAATAGTGAAATCACAAAAGTTACGGAATTAAAATATACTAACGACCATAAACAAGTCGGAATTAATAGTAGACAATTCTGGCTTGTCAAATTCAACTTATGACTAAAAAGAAAATTTCCCAAAGAGGAAAGAACTACGATTTCGGGGCCTAAATGATGGAATTTGGCCAAAAAGCAATGTATTAGGATGGAATTTTCCCTTTCTTTTAGTCATTCGTACAATGGAGGAAATCACTCATTAAATGCAGGTTACACTTGGTGAGCCTTCTTTCAAAGCTACTGCAATATGACGGCGTGTTAGAACCGAGGAAATCTCCAAAGATCAAGCTTTCGTCATCGATGCCACCCGTTATCGTTACGTCATCTCCTCTTTAAAACCCAGTCGTGCCATTACCTTTCTCGCGTTTCTCTTTCAAATTTCAAATCCTCATCAAGAATTCCCAAGAAGCTTTTCAAACTCATTGCCCTATCATCATTCCTAAAACATATCAATCTCCATGTCAAATTATAGTTCTAATACAGTTGAGCACATGGTAGAGGGCGGCGAAGCCTCCAGTCTCGAACACCGAAAGCGAGCTCATAAAGATAGTGGGGATGATCTTTCTTCTCCTTTGCACCGTCACTCGGGTTGGAATTTTACCATAGGGTCTGGCTTTTCAAACTGACCCGAGACTTCACTATAATTGGCCGGTTAAGAGTCAAGTGGTGATTCTGGTGGCAAGGCGATTGACGAAGGTCCGGTCTAAGTTTTTGGAGCCTTTCCAAGAAAGCTCGCTCTTCCTTATGATTTCCAGGTCATCCCCTACTCTACCGTCAAAGAAGGGTCGATTAACTGGTTGAGGAAAGTTTAGCATCCATGACAGCGTCTTTATCACCATCCCCTAAAAAAACTATGACGTCTTCACTCTGCATAAAGGCGTGCTCCCTCTCCACCTCGCTGCTCTAGAAAGTGGGGTAAGGCTGCCTCTTTATACCACCCTTCAACGGGCTCTCCACACCCTGTACCTTGCTCCCCTCCATTCGACCCTAGGCTTTTAAAGTTACCCGGTGAGCTTTCTCATAATATGGAAGGTTCAATGTGAGAGGGACAATCTCATGAGGGAGCCTTAGGCTAAGGAACTGTCGTATATTTTCCAGATTTACACCCTATCTCCTAGCCCAAGATGGCAATTCTACGCCAAAGCCAAGAACAAACTCAAATTTATAGTACCAAGTACTATCAGGAAGGATTCCCCATAGAAGGATGAGTGGGTGCTGACTGGTGGTGATTGGGGGAGCTCGATCTATATTGGCGGGCATGAATTCGAGATTCTTACCACCTTTAATGGCCAGCCCTCTTGGGATAAGAACTCTTTGTTGGTCGAGTCCGAAGTGATCTTGAAAGCTATCATTGCTCGAAACTTTTTAAACACGAAGTACCCCACCTCTGACTCATTTGATTCCAGCAAGGTGAACCAGTATCAGCGTATCTCCACCTCCTCTTCTAGTAAGAATGGAATTATGAGTTGGCATACCCCTACTATTACTTTCACTGATACTAATCTCACTTTTTTTAACAATTTTTGTTGTAGCACCCGTTCTTCAAGATCCTTAACAGGCTTGCACTCATCATCCCTTTCCTGATTGTCCCGATTGGGGAAGCCCTCCAGCAACATTGATCTGAGAAGGTAGGTATCCACACATTCCTGTAGTAGTTCAACCTATTCTTACCCTCCAGCGACCCGACCTAAGTCTCTATTGGAGGTATTCACATCTCGGGACTCCAAGGTGTGTGGTAAGGGGTCTTCAAATTCTGATACTAATTCTGCCACTGCTACCACCCTTGTTACCCTTCTACCGCTAAGGTTGCTGTCGCTGCTACCTCTCTGGTTGGCATACCTGCTCCTTCAATTCGTTCTCCAGCATCAATAGCAGTAATGAGGAGTTTAGAGACTGCTGTCGTGGAGGAATCCGGAGATCATTCCCAGCCTTCTTCCAGATCCATTGATGGCCGTGATCCGGTTCCTTACCTCTTGCCCAAGCGGTAGCCTCTCCTTGATGGCCTCAATGCCTGTCGACATCCTAATTACCAAAGGATCTGCTTTCTTGGCCGAGGTAATCATTTTCCTTTACCTACGATTCGAATAGTCAATTGGTTACGTACTGACTTGAGTTTGGTCCTTTGTAGGTTTTCAAGTACAATGTCGCTATGAGTCATCAGGTGACCTCTCTACGTGGATGCACTGCAAAAGTCGAGGCCGAAGCTGAAACTGCCACAGGGTTGCTTGCTTAAGCTTGGGACCTAGTACATGAGATGACCATCAAACAGAACAAGACTAATAAGGAGCTAGCTGAGCTTTAATATGGCTATCAAAGGCTACAACAGACCTTTGACTAAGGTACCTTGAAGTCAGCGAGGCGTAAAAGGTAGGCCAAAAGGCAAAAAGTAAAAAACCTGGATATGTGTGCCTTGATATCTAAGTTGCAGCCAGAAATTTAAGCCTTCTTTGGGAGTGAATATTTCCATGTCTCCTACTAGGTGCCGAAGTGTTACCCCCACCATTTGACCTATTCATCATTGATGATATAGATAGGGAGGAGATTCTGGCCAAGGCTAAATAGATATCCATTTCTACTAGTGATGAAGCGGGCCCTTTTCATACCTTTGACGCTGATGAGGTCTATACTAGTAAGGGAAAATAGCTTACATCTCCCCCTTTGTCTAGTCTTGGGACCAAGAAGGTCTTTTCCGCTCCTAAGGAAATTAAAGATCTGACCATCACAGTAGAGCTAGACCAGCCTAATTCCTTGGAGGTAAAGGAGGATCAACCTGTTGTTTGATGAGCGTTGGGGGATCAAGTTGATTCGGCTCAGGCAGTAGAGCCTTTGGATGCGATGCATGGAGAAAAGGATGTGGGAGTCGTGGTCTCTAATGAACCAATCCCTCTTGAAGTCTTGGCGGTGGTCGATCAAATGCTAGCGAAAGATCAGACTGAGCAGCAAGCAGACGGGGTCTTAGGATAACAGGATGTTGAGCAACCCCTTGAAGAAGGAGTGACATGAGGGAATAACCTGAAGAAGGAGGCCGACATATGATTTCCTTTGAGTTGTTTATAATGCCCAGAAATGGGGGTGGGTGCCTTACTTGAATCATGAAATAACTCTTTTACCCAGTTATCAAGAAATTCTTTATTTTCTCTTTTATGTGTAGCCTGAAACTTGGGGATAGGCTCTCTGTTGAGTTTGATGCGGCCTGATGGGGAGATAGGCTCCCCCTTTAACCGATGTAGCTTGTTAAGAGGATAAGCTCTCTCTTCGTGACTAATGAAATGTATTTTGATTCTCTTTCTACTTGCTTTGATTGATTCATGCTTACCACTTCATTCGATTTTGCTAGGTAAAATATGAGTCAGCTAGTAGGATTGGTAGTAAAATTTGCTCTTGACATTTAACCCATTTTTTTTTCAATCTAGGTGTTGCTTCTTATGCTATCTTGACTTAATTAAATCTGGTGGAACCTCGGTTGAGGTATTTATTGTATCTTCTTCAAGTCACTAGCATTCATCCACACAACAGCAACCTGGCAATGTAGAAATCAACACATGTATTAGGAGTAAATGGTTAGCAATAGATAACTTGATACCAGGTTATGGGAATATGTAGTCAAATTCAAAACTGATCATCTTTTTTAGGATAACCACAATACCAATATTCCATATGTCAGGTATCCGATACTCATGCAAAAATTGTGGTGTATTAATCTAGATACCCCTTCCCTTTGTATTGGGGAGGTACCTTACCATGGTGACCTCGATCTAGCAGGAAACTAAGCTTTTACACCTAGATCCTTCTTTGGGGTGGTTGCATGACCAAGGCATCAGAAATCCTATCTTGCAATCCTGGTCTTGAGATTGGGATAACAAATATGCTCATACCCTTAGACCCTTCTTGAGGGTGGTAGCCTGACCAAGGCATCAGGAATGCTATCTAGCTATCTTGGTCTAGAGATCTAGATGGCAACTATGCTCTTACATTCAGACCCTTCTTGGGAGTGGTAGCCCGACCTAGTAGTAGCCCGACCAAGGCATCAAGTATGCTATCTAGCTATCCTGGTGTCAAGATTTGGATGGAAACTATGCTCATACACTCGGGCCCTTCATTGGGGTGGTAGCCCGACCAAGGCATCAGGAATGCTATCTAGCTATCTTGGTCTCGTGATCTGGATGGCAACTATGCTCTTACACTCAGACCCTTCTCGACGGAAGGTAGTGCTCGATCGAGGCATCAAAGATTATATTAAGCTATTTCTTGGTTTATGGCGACCATGGCGAACTAACTTGTGGAGAAAATAAAATACAACTGGAGTACATAACTGTTTCAAAGATTTACTGTTACTGAATTCTAAATGAAAGTAGTCTGCTAAGGAGTCCCCTATCTAAGGGTATAACTTCTTCAAATGATCAGTGTTCTAGGTGTGGTCGATGGGTCGACCATAAATATATTTTAACTTGTAAGCTCCACGGCCGGCCACTACTTTTACCAAGTATGGTCCCTCCCAATTAGGTCCCAGGACCCCATATGACCCCACTCAGTTATTATGGGTCACCTTCTTGAGTACCAGGTCTTCTTCTTTAAAGCCCTTAGCCTTCACCCTTTTATTAAAATACCTCACGATATTGCTTTGATAAACTGCTACCTTCTCGGCTACTCGATCCTACTTTTCCTTTAAGAGGTCTAGCTTAGCTCGGAGCTTAACCTCATTGCTCTCTGGTTTAAATTGTTGTACCTTGAACAAGGTCAATTTGTGCTTAATATGAAGGATTGCTTCAAACCCAAAAGCCAATGAGTAGGGTGTTTCTCCAGTGGTTGTTCTTTTCGAGGTTCGATACTTCTAAAGGACCTGAAGAAGCTTATCGACCGACCTACCCTTCTTATGTTACATGTTTCTTTTCAGCAATTTCTTGATGGTCTTATTGGTAGACTCGACCAGCCTATTAGTCTATGAGTGATCGACTGAAGCAAATCAAAGATCGGTCCCTAAAACCTTTGCAATAATCCCTGAATCGGGCATTATCGAACTGTTTGCTTATATCCACGATTATGATAAGAGGAGTGCCGAACCTGTAAACCACATTGGTCTTAATGAACTTGGTTGTATTTTCCTTTGAGATCCAGGAGAGAGGTCCTGCTTCGACCCACCTGGTATAATAATCAATAGCAACGATAGCGTGCTTAGCCTGTCCATGAATGATGGGAAGCAAACCGATCAGGTTGACCCCCTAAAGATGAACTGATTGAGGATAGTCGTTCAAGAGAAAGGTGGTTCAAGTTCGAGGTCCTCTGGCATGGTTAAAAGGACCATACAAACATCTTCGCCTCTTGGTGAATAGTTGGCTAGTAGTATCCCATACGAAGTACATGATAAGCTAAAGCCTCCCCACCAATATGAATTTCACAGTTCCCGGAATATACCTCTCTTAATGCCTAGCTGGCATCGTCAAGATGTAGACATCGAAGTAAAGGAAGGGACCTACCCCTCATATAGAGGTACCTATCCACCAGACAATACCGGACATAAACCCTCTTGATTTTATGAGCTTGGTCAAGAGCCTTTGGAAGTTTTCTTTCTTGGAGGTAGGTAGCTATAGAATCCATCCAGGATGGCAGTCGGTCAACTGGGCAGATTTCTTTACCTGCTGTTATGCTTGATTCGGAGTCACCTGGAGGGGGACTCTCCTTGGCAGTGTTTGACCCCTATTTGCAGTTATCTTTGCTAAGACATCTACTCAGTGATTTTTCTGTAGAGGAATCTACTTGATCTTAAATCCCTTGAACCTATACCTGAGGTGTTGGACTTGTTTTAGGTAGGCATCCATGTTATCACCCTAAGCTTGGTAGAGCCTGATAACCTGGTTGACAATGAGTAACGAATCACTCTTGGCATGCAAGTAATCAGCTTTAAGCTTGATAGTGACCCTCATTCTTATCAGAAGAGCTTCATACTCGGCCTCATTATTGGTAGCCTTAAACTCAAACATGAGAATGGCAGCACACCGTCCTCTCTAGGTCAATTAGGACTGTACCGGCTCCTCCGCCTACTTGTCCGGAAGCCCCATTGGCATAAAGGATCCAAGCATTGCAGTCTTTCGGCTTATCACCGAGCTCTGTAGGCTTCTGGTGAGGTACCTCTAGCTTCTGCTTATTGCCTTGTAAGTGCTGAAAACTTGGCCACAAAGTCAGCTAATGCTTGAGCCTTAATTGTCATTCTAGCCTTGTATTTTAAATCGAACTGAGTGATCTCTATGGCCCATAGGATTAACCATCCTGATATGTCTGGCCTTTGTAAAAACGGGCAGAGAGATTGGTCGGTCACTACTATCACAGTGTGAGCTTGAAAATAAGAGCGGAGCTTCCTTGTTGAGGTAACCAAAGCTTCAACGAGCTTCTCAAGGAGGAGGTAATTATTTTTGGGATTGGATAATGCATGACTGACGTAATATACAAGTCATTGGACCTCATCTTTGCAATCCTTGACCAAGGCTTCACTCATCATTGTTTTCGAAACGGCCAAGTACATCTACAGCTCATCTCCGGGAACTAGCTTGATGAGCAGCGGCGGGCTGGCTAGGTACTTCTTCATGGCTTGGAAAGCTTGCTTACTATCTTGGTCTCACTTCATGTTTCTTCCCTATTTTATCACATTGAAGAAGGGAAGGCATTTATCAGGTTGAATGGGAAATGAAAAGATTGAGCATGGCTACTCGACTCATTAAGATCTGATCTTGCTTAAGCAAAGTTGGAGACTCTAGATCCATGATACCCCAGATCTTTTCTGGATTGGCCTCTATACCCCTTTCATGAACCATGAAGCCCAAGAATTTTCTTGAGGTCACACCGAAGGCACATTTTGAGAGGTTCAGTCGTATCTGATTATCTCTTAGAATCAAGAAAGTCTTATTAAGGTCGTCCTTATGTTTTCCGCGGTCAGAGACTTGGTAGTCATATCATCAATGTAAAATTCCATAGACCTCCAAATTTTTGGCTTGAACAACCGATTGACCAACCGATGGTATATAGCCCTGTGTTTTTTAGGCCAAATGGTATCACCTTATAGAAATACAAACCATGCCCGATAATGAAGCTGGTCTTATCTTGGTCTGCCGGGTGCATCTTGATTTTATTATACCCTGAGAACGCATCCATGAAGCTCAAAAGTTTATTTCATACAGACATGTTTAGTTGAGGTCTGTGTAGTCGACACACATGCTCCACTTCCTGTTTGAGTTGGTAACCATAACTAGATTGGCGATCTAGTTGAGGTATCGCGCTTCCCTCATGAACCCTGTTTTGATCAATTTGTCGACCTCATCTTGAACCACAGTGTTTCTCTCAATGTTAGAGTGATGTCTTTTCCGTTTGACCGGCTTGGCAGCAGGGTCGACTGCCAGCCGATGAGCAGCCAAGGATATTGAGATTCCTGGCATCTCGTCATGGCGTCAGACGAATATGTCGTTGAACTTCTAAAGTAGAATGATCAGACCTTTATTCAGTCTCGATTCTAAGGTTGCCTTGATCTTGATTACCTTGGACGAGTTATCACTTCTGATTTGGACCTCTTCTAGCTCATCCACGGGGTGGCCACTAGCCCATTCCAGGTCCTCTTCTAACTGATCCTCATCCTCACCCTAAATGTCATTCCCTGAACCTTTCTCAGGCTCTGAGACCTTGGGCATAACTTTCGACAATTCCTGTTCACAGATTACAGTAACCTGTGCGAATTGCTTTGCCAACGCTGCTGGGTTGGTAGAGACCACATAACACTTACGGCCTGCTTGTTGGTCTTCCCGTATCTCTCCTACCTTATTTCCTCTCGGTAATTTTAAGACAATATGGTATATGGACAGGACCTAGGAAGGGCCTTCCTAAGATGGCATTGTAGGTCGAGGGGGTATCGACCACGATAAATTTCGTCAAGAGGTTTTGTTACAGATTTGAGGTCCCAACTATTACCGATAAGATCTTCGACCTTACTGGTACGAAGGAGACCCCTACAAATCACTGTTTCAAGATGAGCTTCTCAAGGGTGTCTTTAAACGTGATGTGCAAGCTGCTACCTGTGTCGATCAACATGCGGTTGACCAGGCAATTGGCGATATGCACAGTGAAAACCTTAGGATCATCATACGGCTGGATGATGTTGTATACATCAACTTTAATGAATATGATCTGAGCAGGCTAAGAGGTCCCAACATAACCCTGATCAACCTTGAAAATCCCCTGATCCTCTTTGATCCAGGGTATCTTCTTGGCGTGGTTCTTTCTAGAGATGTTGGAGGTTCCTACCGATGTGGGGACTCCACTGATAATATGTATGACCTCAATTTGTTGCATCAGGTCCTTCTGTAGTCCTTTTCTATTCTCAGCATGGTCCTATATCTCTTCATGTACCTCATTTCTTGTGTGGATATTATCGTGGACCTGCTATAAGAACTCCACCAAATAGCCACTTCTTACCGATGTTTTGATCTAATAACATAAACCGAAGCACTTTGAGGTATTGTGTCTAATATCTTCATGGGCATCACAACACTTGCATAGGTTCCTTATATCTACCGGTGTTTTCAAGGGAGCTAGCTTTCTAAGCAAGCCCTTATCTCGGATAGCCAGATAAATGATCTCACAAGAGGCATTTGGAGAGGTGTAGTAGCTGTAACCTCTCTCATCCTGGGTCATGGGAGCTACTACTCTTGGGGGTGGTAAAGCTCGATGAGGGGTTCGCCTAACCGGATACCGGTCTTGCTGAGGTTGAAGAGGTGGTGGGCAGTATGAAGATTGGTTGGGAGGTCCATTATGGGCTTTATGGATTGGTACATGTTTGAGTGCTTCTTTCTTCTAGCATTTTGTCAATCTCATATCATCATGCTCAATTTTAATCCTGTGCTGCTCATCGATCTTGACCTACTTGAAATCCCGATCGTAGGCCTCTTGATAGGTTTTTGGAGGATGCTTGGTGAAATACCAGAATAGCCTTCCTACCCATATGTTCCTACAAAAGTTAGCCAAGTTCTCCTTTTCGGCAAAACTCTCAATTGAATAACTTCTTTGTGAAATCGTTCTATATAAGATTGAAGGGTTTCCCCTCGCTCCTGGATCATATATTGTAGGTGATGGGATCTTTCGGGTGTGGTTCAAGACCTTAGAACTGTGATAAAAAAATCAGTTGAAAATTTTATGAATGAATCTACGCTTTCTACAGACAGCTTTCTGAACCAGGTCTTTGTATATTCAGTATATATGGTAGGGAACATCCGACACATGGTTGCCCTAGTAGTGTTCTTGACCTCTACAGGTTTTTGACATCAGGGAACTTATCCGACGGTATCTTGAATTTAGGTAGGATCTCAGCTTCTCTGGTCCTCCTAGTAAAGGGAGCCTTCATTGCACTCAGCGGGTCCTTCTTGACTTTATGGTGCTTTCTTTTCTTCAACCACTGGATCTCTTTCTGCATTCTTACCAACTGGTCCCTCAGACTCTTGTTCCCATGTCTTTTGGAATAAACCTCAGATCCCTCACTATCAGACCCCTTGGATGAACTGGATATTTCAACCTTATTTTCTTTACGAGAGGAATTTTATAGAGCGTTTTACCGGTTGCCTCCTGTTCCTGCTCAGACTTCTAACTTGGAGGTTACCGGGTAAGAGGGATCACATTGTTCTCACGGCAGGATGTCTACTACAGATTTGATTAGCCTGAGTTGGTAGCAGGATGGTCTACAAGGAACTGAGAGCATATGCCCTAATCTTTCTCGGATTGAGGGTTGAGGGTTGAGGGCCCGCCCAACTGTAGGCTGGTTCTGGTGGGGGAGGTCTCAACCAGTCAAAAGCAGGCTGTCTGGATCCTAGTCTACTCATTTCTCCTTTAGTATTGGGATTCACCGATTGGGTTGTAATACCTTCAGTGAGCAAACTAAGGCGGACGTTCTCTACGAAGGCTGTTGCTTGTTGATCGAGCATGGTATGGTTTACCAATGGAGAGCCTAATGCCTGCACAATGGTTGGTTAGACTGAAATAGGGTTATGGTGCCTGGATTTTCTACCCTTCTTCGGGGCCTTTTGTGTTGAAGCGATAGACTGTTGCCCCGATGCCTCGGTCTGTCCCAGAGAAGATTGAAGCCTCATAATTCAAGTAAAACAATAAGCAGACACAAATTAATTTAAGATGGGTGTGGATGTTGTTCCTACAGATAGTGCCAAAAAGTATTAACCGATAATTCTCTCGAGATTAGGAATATCAATTAACACCCTCGAGACCACTACCTCGGAGGTCGCAGTCGGGGTAGGTATCCTCGGTACCAAAGTTAGGTGTTAAGAGTGGTGATGGGATGAGTACAAGACGCTGTAATGAGATATATAATGGAAATGACACTATTTCATTGACTGATGTTAACTGATTACAAAGGGTATGCATCACTCAATCTATCCTAGTTGGGTTGATGGTTGTAACCTCATGCACGTCGATAAGTGGACCAAATTTACTGACGGTAGCCGTGTTCTGTTGATTGAACTTAGGCGACCATGGAACTTCGTTAACTGGTGGCGAATCTAGGTCTCTATCCCCCTTCCTTCATGCATGTCCAGACGTATTTATACTGTCTATTTTAGGTTTAGCAGTTTATTCTCCCGCCTTAAATTGCTGAATCAAATCCCCCTTATTTGGTGGGATGTTACGTTTAAATATCGTTGACTTTGGCTGATTTAACGGATTCGATGATATCTTAGAGAGAGATAAGTTTGTTTCCTCTTCGGATTCAATGACTTGACCTGCATGATGCCATGATTTTTATGCATGTTTGGAGTTGACTTTGATCCTTGGTATTGCCCTGGCGAGGTACGTCATGAAAGTCATCAGATAGGGCGCCTGCTAACTTGAATGGCGAGGTATACTATAGTATTGAAATTATTACTGGGGAGCTTGATCCGATCACCAGGCCTCCAATGGAGCTTGACCTAATCATGTTGGCACTTTTTGGTTATACCGGAGCTTTGTGACCTTCCTCTTTCTCTGCTTGGACAGGTTGAGATTATACCTTGTCGAAGCATGAAGGCATTGCAAGACGAGTTTGACACCCTAACGGTCTCTTGACAAAAGTAGAGATGGTAGCATGCTCCATGGGAGGTCGTGAGATACCTCGACCTCAGGGAACTTAGGTATTCCCATAACGACCTGGCTTTGGGCTCCTATCCCTATGTATGGAGCTTGATGTGGTCACGTCGAGCTTTAAATGGTGTCTGGATGCCTGCCAAAAGTTCAGAAGGTATGGGTGACCTCGTCTTGCTCATGCAAGGTCACATGGTAGCTCGACCTCGGGGACTTTGATACATTACTGCATAAGCCTGGATTTGGACCCTTACCTAAAGATCGGAGGGTGGAAATTTTTTCTTTGATCCCTAGCCAAATTTTGCTATTAACAATAATTACCAAAGAAAATTTCACATCAATATACCACATCATTTACCAATAATCAAAACTATTGTGTTATGGTCACGAATTTTATTGTGTAATTATATATTATATATGCTACAAACTATTGAATTGTGTTTGTGTTTGTTGTTCGGTGTTGGACTATGAGAAGATAGGGACATCTAGCATTACTCTTTTGGAAACCTATAAGTTCATTAAATTACTTCAAAACTATTTCAATTGAGCATACCAACGAAACAACATCAAGAGAAGTGTACAACATTTTAGAGGTGTGTGACGTGACAAGGTGTTTGTAGAAAGAAGAGATGGTTGGCATCTCTCCTTTCTACAGGAACGGGAACAACTTTTGAGCTGACGATGCGAAAGCTGATTGAAAAACAAGACCATGCTATGAAAGCAATCTTCCCAAAATCTGTATTCGACATAGGCGATTTACTAACTTTTTTGTTATTGTAGGTCATGAAGATGGATTCGAAGATTTCAGAGACTATACAAAGATTGTTTATCGAGACATAAAATTAGATGATTATCGGTTAGTGTGAAAGACAGGAGTTGGTAGAAAAAATAAAAATATCTTTTAATTTGAAAATAATCATTATTGTTTGTTTTAGTTGTGTATTCAACCGAAAATGCATTGAGCAATTACTTTGACGTGATTGTATTAAAAAAAAAACTCACCAATCCCCTATACAAAGACGAGCATTACTCACTCCCAAAAACATAACATGTGTCTATTAGGAGGCAAAATTGTCTAAAAGATAAAAGAGGTTGAAAAAGTTTATCCCCTCAATTGACACATGTCATGTTTATAGGAGGCGGTAATGCGGTGAGCAAAAGTGAACTCAAACAAATATCACAGTCCATTTTGTATATACAATCAATGTTGTAAACCATTAATGACAATTTTTATTAAGGGAAATCTTGTTGATTTATTAGGAAGCTCGAAAGGTATTTTTGTTTTATCAGTTTATCATGGTTAATTGAAACCCTAACAAAAAAAACAAAGCTTCATCGTGTTCGTGGCACTCATCATATTCTTCATCTTCGCAAATCTTGTGAAAGGTCCCAGGGCTTAAGCAATTTGACGCTGCTTAGATTTTCACTTTGAAGAGGTGAGTAAATATTTGATTATAGATACTACAGATTACATTTAGGGTTTATTTGTCCTAATAAAAAAAAATTGTTGGCGTTACTTGTCAATTTATTACCCAAAATTTATGTATGTTGTGTTACATGTCTGTTGTTTGTTTCTTTTGAATGATGCTTGATAATTCAACAAGAGAGAAGTTTATATTTGTGTGTTGTTTTTTCATTATATGATGCTTGTTAAAGTCAACAATCAACATTAAGCTACTGAGTCCAGAGTTTGAATTTGTCTCTTATAAGGATTTCTTAGTCGTTATTATGCCACGTCATAAGGGAGTGCTTGAAACCACAGTTAAAGCTTCACACGAATAAGATCAAAATGAAGAGCATACTGAAGGATTGTACAATGATGAGTTCTGGTGGATATCATCTCGTGTGTTACAAAATCAATTCGTCGAAGCCTTTGAGAAGTCAGGATGTTACGAATCAGGATGTTACGAAGAATCTTCTCCATGTGATCATGCATTGCACATAATGCTGAGGGTAAGCTCCTTTTATTGGATAATTTTTTTTTATATACGGAAAGATGTGATTAGACAAAATTTCTTGTGATCAGTACATTTCAGTTTTTCATTCAAAATCAACTATTACTGTTGGAATAAGAATTTCCATGTGGATCATTATTTAATATTATTTTGTGATATTTCTATTGTTTGAATTACGATCATACAATCATTAATTATACTGTACTATATTTGAATGCCATACGTATTTTTTTTATGATTTGTCTACTGTGAATTACAATCATACAATCATTTTTTTTGTTACTGTATGATAACTAGATTGCTATATGTATTTTTACTGTGCTTGAAAAAATCATTGTATGATAATGAGTATACTAGTTTGTTGGTAGGTTTTCAATTACTTTATTCATTGACACATAGCTTCATGACAAGGAAATAAGAGGCTGCCGAAATCGTTCAATTTACAAATCATGGTACAAAGAATTGCTTGGCCCTATGAAGAAGAAGGTTTCTGAAGCTGGTTTTGGCATGTTTATGAAGCTTTTGGGAAAGGATTTATCAACCAGAAAGTGATCAATTTTCATGGGCCTAGCCGACCGATGGTGGGATACAATACATACCTTCCACTTTGATGAAATCAGGGAGATTACTTGACCTCAACATATTTCAATGAAATTACGGGCATACTAGTTTGTGGAAAGCCTCTTGAGTACGACATGGATGCTTACAAAAAGAGAGATGAGCTCATTATGTGGTTTGGACAGCCGATGGCGAATATTGTAGAGAAGTGGGTTGCTTTTCAGAGATGTATAATGTGTATAGAGGATTTAGAGGGAAGGAACTTAGCAAGGAGGATGTTGCAAGATTAACAAGGGTTTTCATAATTGCATTTCTTTGTAGCACTTTATTATGCAACAAAGCTAGGGCAACCTATTTGTACTACATGTCGAAGCTAAAAGTCTTGTCCTCAATAAGTTTGTACAAATTGGGTTGGTCTTTCAACTTTGTACAAAAACATGGATGTTGTTATGAGAGGGAATCACAGTACAGGTGGTTTTTATCGGGCTTGGTAATGATTTGTACGTATTGTATTTTTAATTTCAGTGATTACATCATACTTATTTGTTCTTTAGATAATCTTTATGGTTGTGTTGGCTACTATATATGTAGGTGTGGGCTTGTGAGTATATCAAGCCAATTTTCGACTTAGTTAAATGCTTGAGAGATGATAATACTTACCCTCGAGCCTTGAGATGGGGTAGAGAGAAGAAAATAAAGTACGTTGATGTAAGGGAAAATTTGAGGAACCTGAGAGTGAAGGATGTAAGCAAAGCATTAAATACCATTGGTATTATCTCTAAATCTTAATTTATTATTACTCATAACTATTTACCTGTTATGCTCTGATTAATATTGTTAAAATTTTGTTTTGTTTCAGGTAAATATGAACCCATGGGGTTTGGTCGATAAACAATTACCTCTTTATGTACGACAATCATTCTAGGCCACAAAGTGTAGAATATTGTTAGATGGGACATGCAGGTATGCATGGTACTTGGGAGAGCAAGTGAGTGTTCAAAGCTTGGGATTGACTTAATCCCGTGTACCTAAAGTCCCACAAGCATCTATGCTCGGGGACTATCCGATTACTGCTGATAAGGCCAAGGTGTGGATAGGGGGTTTGGATGCTTCTGATTTCTTGTAGCCAAACGTTGATGGTCCAGGAGACTACAGGAACTTTGTGAAGCGACACATAAAGTTCAAGCATTACCCTACTTATGAGGTTAGTTTAACATGTAATGTGTAATACCCTCTAATTGTCCATGCTTCTATATTTTTGATATTGTTGTATTTTTATCTGAGTAGGGTGTGTTGGATCCAAAATTGATCTACTATTTCGAGTTACCACCTTGGCAACTCCCCATCTTGGAATGTAAAGACTCCAACTTCACATGCGTACTAATGCAAATACCGAGAGACAACCCGTACACAAAAGTGCCTGAACCCTATCGGTATGTGAGTAATTTAATTTTTATGTGTCTTGTAAAGTATGAATCCACATTTGTCGTAGGTAGTTCGTTATATAGCATTATTGTTGGCCTTATAGGTGTATGTTGACCAAAATGATAAGCTACTGTCTATGATATCTGGGATGACCAAATTGCTCATTAAGGGACAGTATGATCAAGTCGTGAAGATTGGATGAACATGTGGTGTGGTACGTTCAGTTAATTGTTTCAGTTATGTTAATTTACGACTCTAATTCATCTTGTTATTCTAATAAGTTTGTTAGTATTGTTTAAAGAACAAAGGTGGGGAGACTTCGAACAAACGAAAGGATGAAACAGATTGAACATTTAAATCCTCATAAAAGTCAGATCCTTTTGATAGGGTTAGTGAGGGCAACAGTTATGGTTATTTGAAAAGTGATGATGACGCTAATATTAGAGGACGACAACAACACGGGTCCTCTATTGAATTGAATCTAAATGAAAGGAATGATAATCCCACTCCCGCTAAGGAAGGTATACAAACGTCAGGATTGATATCTGACGATACGAGTTTTATGTTATAGGGTTTTATGGATTCAATTGAGGAAGATTCAAGTCAAACAAGGAATGGAAAGTTGGCTAAAAACGACCGCTGTAGCAAAATAGTTAAAGGTGCATTTTGTTTTACACCATCAAGAGGACCCAAAAAGAAGAGACACAAGAAAGAAAAACCACTGAGATTGTTTTATACTGCTTGAAAAATCTTGCTCTTGTTTTCCTACCCATATGTTTCCTTTGTACACTAAAAAAGTCAACTTAGATTTCATTTTTCCCAATAATTTGGCACCTTAGAATGCTCTGTATATTTGTTGATATATTGTTTTTCTTATGAAGTCATAAGGAATTGTTGACTTAGTAATTGAAGTGATTCATTGTTTCCAATCAGAGTAATTCCCCTGACACGAGATGTAATGTTGCTATATTACAATATAATTAAGTAGGCAAAGATGCTGCTATGGAGGTACAACAGACTTAGGGTACATTAGGTGTCAATCTGGGGACACAAGCAGAAGTCATGGCCGGAGACTTTGATAAAATCCTTTGGAAAGATGTTGACGCCCTTATATTGCAGGTTGCTCCTCTTCTACTTGGTGCATCAGACGGGAAGCTGAAGAAAGCCCCAAACATAAAGAATACCAGAGGTAGAAAGAGAGCTCAAACAAATGCTACGAATCTAGGTTAACCACCAAGGAAGTCAAACAGACTTCAAGCAAAGTGATGTGTACAAACTTTTTTTTATCTGATCATGATTTATTTTAGTAATAACTGATGTTGTGTAATATTTGAAGGTTTAAAAAATATTTAATGACTCTACTTTTGTTTATGTCAAAATGAACATCAACATTGTTTGATGTTTATTATGACATCAACCTTGTATATATATATATATATATATATATATATATATATATATATATATATATACATATATTCGACAAATATTGATCACACTCTTAGACTTTACAGCACAGTATGACTTTGTCTGTATATTATTTTATAATTTAGATCATCCAATTTTAATGTGATTACTATCAATAACCGAGAAACACAATATCGTTTAATCGATCAGTAATATAATCCTTGAATTTATTTATTTATTTTTTTAAAGAAGTGAAGCGTTAGTGGAAAGACAGCTATCACTTAATTAATTTTCTTAATATTGTAAATTTGACATATCATGGCCATGCAATGAGCAAGTTTTTGTTTATAGGGGTAACAAGTGATAAACCCTTGTTTGTATAGAATTTTTTAAAAAAAATCAAAAACCTTTACCTATGAGCACTTAATCGAACAATAATATAAGTGTTCAATGGTTTTATTTATCTTCTGAAAGAAGTGCAGCGTTAATGGAAACCAGAAAGACATCTATAACTTAATTAATTATCATTTTCATGCAACTTTTACTTATGATGGCCATGCGTTGGGTATGTTTCTGATTATAGAGGTAATAAGTGATAAACCATTGTTTGCATAGAATTAAAAAAAAATGAAACAAAATTCAAAAATCTTTCCCTTTGAAAACGTGCTATTAATTAAAACAAGATTAATTATATTTTTCTTAGGTATTGCTATATAGATGTTACTAGCAACATTATCGGATATTTATGTGATAGAGAGGAGAGAGAGTTGGTTACTTTTTTGTTTTCATTTTCAAATTATTTATTTTTATACATCATTGGATTAAAATCTAAAGACTGAAATTGGCCCTGTATCCTTACCTTAACGGCAACTTAGCCAAACTCATAGTTTCTTTTAGAAAAAAAAACACTACTAAAGATTAAAAGACAAATTCTTTCCATATACAAAACACTCACAAAATTTATGAACCTTAACTATAGTTTCTTTACCGCTGGTTTGTGTCTTCATCGTTCTCATTACTGTCAAAGTGTCGTCTGTACTCCACAACCCACACAGCTACGGTAGTCTTACATTCTCTTGTCAACTATCTTCTGAACTAGATGTGTTTGTCTGATTTTGTAAAATCAGTTCAATAGGTGTGGAAGTTTTCAAAAGAAATCAGAGGACATTGACAAGCAACTGTAGTTTGTATTAGTACCTCTGATTTCTTTCGAAAGACTTCCATGCCCAATTTTTCTATAAATATTTTTGTTCTTTGCACTGTTATTCTTCAGTGGTTATGCATCATATGTTTTTGTTGTTAGGCTTATGGTGATTTTGGTAACAGGTTTTACACTTTATGTTTGTTCAATGAAGCAAGTGTACCTTGTATTAGTACCTCTGATTTCTAAAGGCTTCCATGCCCATTTTTTTTCTAAATGTCCATCTTCTTTATACTGTTTTTGTTAAGTGATTTTGCATTATAGGTTTTTGTTGTCAAGTGTATGGTGATTTTAGCAACGAGTTTTACACTCTATGTTTGCTCAATGATTTTGCAGTATAAATGTCTGCAGTGATAAATTTTATTTTTGTAATGGTTTCTCACTCTGTTTGTTGAAGTTGCAATTAACCCTAAATTGATCTACTATTTCTTTTCCTTGATTGGTCCTATAAGATGATGTCTCTTATTCTTTAACCATTACTATTAACCTGATGGCATGTAGTGTTTGGTTACAGGCTTTGCACTCTGTTTGTATCTTAATATGTTTGCTGTGATAATTAATGTTTAAACGTAATGGTTTTGGATTCTATTTGTTATAGTTGCAATTAACCAGAACTCGATCCTTTGAACTTTTCCTCTGTTGTTCTTTACTATTTGTTGAAATTTGTTATTATTTAACTGTTACCTATTAACTAGATGAATATCATTATAGCTTATATTAGTGTTTTGTAGAGATCTGATTTTTCCATGGAACGAAAAATCATCAAGGGATTATAGAACAACAGGATGGTGAGCTGTCTGAGGTTGAAGTTATGGATGGGTTACGACTGGTAAAATATTGTATCCAGGCACAAAAATCACAAGAAACTTAGGGTGTTACGAAGAATCTTCCCTATGTGGATAAGAACAAACACATTTTGGTCAATGTACACAAGCCTATTCTTTATTTACGCTTCTCACATGTAGCAATTAATGTAAGCCTAATACTATAAGAATAGGTGTTCAAGTAATTTTTTGTTCATATTTGTAATCATGATTTTGTAAATGCAGCCTATTCATGAGAGAATTAGAGGATACATAAACCGGTCCTTTTACAAATCCCAGTATGACAAATTGCCCGATGCCATGAAGGTGAAGGTTTTAGAAGCTGGTTTTGGTGAATTTATCAAAGTTTTGGGGGATGAATTTCTGTTGCAGAAAGAGAACAATATTGAGGGCGCTGGCTGACCATTGGTGGGATATGACCCACAAATTTCACTTCGATGAATTTGGGAAGTTGACGATGACCTCATCCGAATTTTAACTGAATTACAGGCTTACCGGTTTGTGGAAAGCCACTAGAGTACGACATGGATGCTCATAAGAAGAGAGATGAGCTGATCTAGTGGTGTAAAGAGCCTATGGTTGATATTGTCGAGAAGAATATTACTTTTCAAGAGTTTTATAGAGCTTATAAAGGATTCGGAGGGAACAAAATGTGGGCCGAAAATGTTTACATATTAACTAGGGTATTCATACTTGCATTGCTTGGTAGCACTTTATTGTGCGACAAAGCTGGGGTAGCATACCTATATTACATGACAAACTTAAAAGACTTGTACTCCATTGCTTTGTACAATTGGGGTGGGGCTGGCCTTTCTTGTTTGTACAAAAACATGGATGATATGGTTCGAGGGAATTAGAGCAGTGGTGGTTATTGGAGGGTCTGGGAGGAGATGATTAGTAATTATAGTTTAAGATTACCAGGTATTAAAGAATGTTTGTTTATTGTATTTTAACCGTAAACATATTATTTTGTGGTGGCTGTTACACAGGTGTGGGCTTGTGAGTACATAAAACCTATTGCAAAATGTGTGAATCACTTAGGAAAAGGAAGGATTTATCTTGCAGCAATGATATGGGGAACATTCAGTAAGAAAGTTAATTACATTCAACTAAGGGGTACATTAAGGAAACTAAGAAGGAAAGATGTAAGCAATGGTTTAAACACTAATGGGATTCTCCCTACCTTTTAGTTTCATATTTATCAAAAAGCTTCTGGTCTGCTACCAAATATATCTCCATAATTTTGATTCCCTTCAGGTAAACATGCACCCGTGGGGAAAGTGTGAGGACCTATTGCCGACTTATGTACAACAATCTTCTTAGTCCACAAAGAGTATGATTCTTTTAGATGGGCCATACGGGTACACATGGTACTTGGGAGTGCGTATGACTATTCATAGCTTGGGATTAAGTTCACCACGAGTTCCCAAAGTCCTACCAGTATCCATGCTCGAGGACTATCAAATTAAAAATGATGAGGCCAAGTTGAGGTTGAGGGGCTTTGATGTAAACAATTTCTTGGAGACTTATGGTGGTCTAGAAAGGTACAAGGAGTTCATAAGGCGACACGTAAAATTCACAAGTTACCCGGCTGAGGAGGTGAGTTTATTCAAATTTGTTGAATAATCCTTTTTCCAACTGGAAGTACCATAGGATAAATACAAGTAATGGACTTGGTTTTTACAAACATTGAAACTATTCTTGATTTGTTGTATTTAAATCCGAGTAGGATGAACTTCACACTACTTTCATCAGCCTTATCGAGTTTTCGGCATGACAACTCCCCCTCATGATACACAAGGAGCACAGATTCACATGCCAACTACTGCAAATACCCAAGGATTATCCCTACATACTAGTGTCTGAACACATAAAATTTGTGAGTAATTTAGTTGCTCTTTTTCTTATGAAATTATATATGGACATTTGTTTTAGGCAGTTTAGTATATAACATAGCTTTGTTCCGTATAGGTTCTCGTTGCCCAAATGAAAGAGCTCATGTCTATGATTTCTGAGATGACCCAAGTTATTATGGAGGGCCAGGTTGATAAGCTCCAAACCACTGCTGCTCTGGTAGGGTGATTTGTATTTATAAGTTATTTATCCTGATGTGGTGACTTTTAAGACATCCATGGACGAATCGTCTGATTTGTCATGGAAATCAGAACCATGTGAAGGAGTTAGTGAAGGAAGTAGTTCTGATGACGGTTTGGATGGTTGGCTTGTAAGTAAGGATGGTGATCCTGTAGAGAGTGAGAAGGCACGTCACCAGTCAGGTGACACAGGTTCCCTGGGAATGATTTTTAACAAACCCGACAACAAAATAGTCACAGATGTGTTTCATTATCCAAATAAATGGGCACCGTGTAATGTTGAGTTGTTTTATGATAATAGGTCATTATGAGTTGCTCGGTTGTTTTAATAACATTTGCTATATATCTTAAAAATAATTATGTATGCACAGATTCTATTGTGGAGGATCAGTTGAGACAGGATAAAGAAGATGAAAATGTGGGGATAAAGGATGAATACATTGTTGGTGAGTTGGAATGGAATCTTGAACAAGTGAGTGATACCCACATGATTGATTTAGATCCTCTACAAAGTGGTCCTTCAAACGAGAAGGTAAATCGGGCCTAAAAACCAGAAAAGAGAATAGAAAAAATACCGACTGCTGCATCCGACGAGAATCAACTTGAAGCTTCTAATCCAAAGAAGAAAAAATGAATTATAGACAGTGATGCAGCCAATGAGAACCTTGGGAAAGTTTCGAAACCAAAGAAGACAAAAGGAAATCTATTCAGTGATGCAGCCAAGGAGAACCTAAAGCAAGTTCTAAAAATAATGAAGAGAAAAGGCACCGTAGACAGTGATGCACCCAACGATAACCTAAACCAGGCTCCTAAGTCGAAGAAGGAAAAAGGCACTCTAGATTGTGATGCATCTAAAAAAACCCAAACTAGTCTCCCAAACTGAAGAAGAGCAAAGACATTATGCAAGGTACACCCAACGATAACCTAAAGCAGTCTCCCAAATCGAAGAAGAGCAAGGACATTGTGCAAGGTGCTAATCCAAATAGAAGGTTAGGAAACCAGATAAGGGAAACAACACAAAGGAAGCCACCCTAAGGAATTCATCTAGACTATCATCAAAGTAATCAGTGTTGTGTAAGAGTTGCTACAACTATTTTGTCTTATATAACACCTAATTACACTTACTTATCTACCTAATATTATAGTTAAGAAAACTTTATGTGATAAGAAACTTAGTATTTATACGCGTATTATTATTTTGATAGTCACATATTGTGTAATGTTGATCAGTGTATTATTTAAATATAACTATATCAACCTAAAATTATAAACTTTATGTGATCAGAATCTTAGTATGAAATTTTTCTATGATCACAAAGTTAGTATATTTGCACGCATTATTATTTTGGTAGTCACATATTCTATAATGATGATCAGTATATTATATACGTATAAATACATGAATGTAAAATTATAAACTTCATGTGATCATAATCTTATTATGAAAACTTTCTGTGATCACAAAGCTAGTATATTTGCATGCATTGTTATTTTGATAGTCACATATTTTGTAAAGATGGTCAGTATATTATTATTTAAGTGTAACTATATCAACCTATAATTATAAACTTTATGTGATCAGAATCTTATTATGAAAACTTTCCTTGATCACAAAGTTAGCATCATTGCGCGTATTATTATTTTGATAGTCACATATTTTGTAATGATGGACAGTATATTATTACTTAATTGTAACTATATTAACCTATAATTATAGAATTTATGTGATCGGAATCTTATTCTGAATAAACCATTATTTTTTACTAATTGATACTGATTAGGGATATCTTAACTTCAAACTCTTCAGATTCAACTTTTTAAAATATTTCCTTTCTATTGGTGGTTTCAGTTGACAAAGGTTGGTCGAAATTTAAAACATAGCCATGTGTAACGCATGCACATCCCTGCAATTAATTATTAAAACAATTTTCAATGAAAAGCCGAAATATTAGTTTTTTATCCATTTTTTTAACTTCAAAGAACATGTAGCCTCTATTTGTGTTCGATTCACAGATTAAATCCGTAAATACAACTCTTTTCATCACGTCGTTGTTGTTCCTATTGCCATATATAATGAAAAACAATGGAAAGAAAAAAGGTCAATGGATCACAGAATAACAGGATGTCGGGTTGACTGAGGCAAAAGATCTGGTGGGTTGCGGCTGGTAAAATGTGGAATCAAAGCATGGAAACCATTGGGACCTCGTGATGTTATGAAGAATCATTTTCATATGGATATGGACAATTTTTCAGAGTGTACTGAGGAGGTGAGTTTATCCGAATTTGTTGAATAATCCTTTTTCCGACTGGAAGTACCATGGGATAAATAATAGTAATGGACTTGGTTGTCACAAATATTGAAATTGTTCTTATTTTGTTGTATTCAAATCTGAGTAAGGTGAAATAAATCGTAATTCCAATGGCCATGTCAAGGTACCACCTTGGGCACTCCCCCTCATATGTCCCAAGGGGTTGGGATGCACATGGCAATATCTGTAGATACCTAAAGACAATCCCTACCCACCAATGCCTGAACACTTAAAATTCGTAAGTTGTTAAGTTGCTCTTTTTCTTATGAAATTATATTTGGACATTTGTTTTATGTATTTTAGTATATAACATAGTTTTTTGTCATATAAGTTCCCCATTGACCAAGCGAAAGAGCTCCCGGAGATGATTTCTTGGTTGACCCAAGTTAACATGGAGAGCAACGTTGATAATCTCAAAACCACCATTGTTGCTCTGGTAGGGTGATTTGTATCTGTAAGTTATTTTTAATTGCCAGTATTGTTTACGACATTAATTGATCTTGTTTGCCTGTTACGTATTTTGATTTGTTTGTAGAAAACTGAAGTGGTGAAATCGATGACACCCATGGACGAATCGTCTGATTCGTCATCAAAGCTGGGACAAAATGATATAGTTACTAAGGGAAGTAATTCTCAAGATAGTCAAGATGGTGGGCTTGTAAGTGAGGATGGTGAGAGTGAGGATCCTGCAAAATTCCATTTCTAAATGCATGACAACCTTTTCTTTAATAGACTCAATTAGAATCTATAATTCATAACTTCTCTTGGGGATAGATTGGATTGAAATACTTTCTAAGGTGGCTTGTTCTCTGTGTTGTTTTGTTTTAATATTGGATGACGTTTTTTTTCTTTTTCTTGGTTCTTGTTGTGTCTCACTGCGTTCCTTTTGGTGGTTGGCCAGTTTGTTATGTTCTTCTGTTTTGTCCTTCTTAGGCCCTTTAATAAGCGGTTTTAAAAAAAATCATAGCTTCTGTGATTGTTAATATATTTATATAATCATTACCAAAACGGTATAATCATATTATATAGAGTATTGATAATATGAAGTTTGTATTTATAAAGGCTTAACAACCTTTTCTGTAAAAAAACTAAAAATATCAATAAGAATTATTAAATATTAGTCAAATATTCGATCGTTTTAAATTTGTTTTCTCAAAAGTCTTTAATAATATCATAAACCATTTTTTTTGGTGAAATTGCAGAGTTCTATTGAAGACATGTTAAAAAATTCGAATAATGCATGCCATTGGTCTGGTCAATAGTATAATAATAACTTCATACATGTTATTGGGCAATCTTCTTGGTAATGTCATATAATAACTTTTGTGCATACTTCATTTCTCTTTGAATAAAATATCATCTATGATTATGGTAATCTTATGAGTGATCATCACGTTTGGGAAATTAGATGGGCAATATTTTGATTGGTTGAAAAAACCATTTAAGGTGTCTGATATTAAATACATAGGGATGGTGTTGGTGTTTTCAACCAATCAAAACATATGGGTCAGTACCTTAGGTACCGACTATTCAGTACTCAAGTATTTTCCAAATTAGATCCATTTCAATAGCTAACACACAATCAAAATAGTAGGAAAAATTATGAAAAAGAAGTAGTTACAAACAACGGACTATGACACACACTATTGAGTTGCATAGCACACCATTGGTGGGTTATGACTAACACATTGGTGGAACAGGTTATATGATTCAGTTAAATAAATGGTTTGTGGTCACGACTTTATTCAATGTATAATTTAACATTCAATGTATGTAATGAAAAGTCGGTAAACCCTTAATTACTCAACAATCACTATCTTGAAATACTAACAAATCATTAACTCTAAAAAATAATCCTCCCATATATAAATATGAGTCTACTATACTATACATTTTAGTTAGACAAAACCTAGAAGGGATGGATTCTAATGACATAGACCTCATGTTATTAAAGAAGGATCATATCGCTATTGTGGAGAAGGCATAGGAGGACGAGCGTTGTCGTTGCAGGAATCTACAACATCAATGGGTGGTCAAAAATGCCAGATTACATGATCGAGAGATGCGCTTCTTGCAACTAGAAATGGAAGTCACAGGTCTTATAGATCAGATCTACTCTTTGATAGATCATGTAAACCGTTTACAGAGATGTCTCGAAGGCCTTTATCGAAGCCAAAAAAGAGAATGAGATAGTTTTTTTTTTTATTTCCATTATGTTGTATGTGACCTATTTCTAATGTTTGTTGAAATCGCTAATTAATGAAATGTTCTTTTAGTTTTATATTGTCTGTGATCAATAACCAATCTCAATTTTAGATACTTGATTTCTGGGTTCAAAATTTGTTTTCATGAACGTCTTAATAATATCACAACCCCAATTTTTTTGATGAAATTACAGAGTTACATTGAAGACATGTTAAAAAAGGCAATTAAATTTTGTACATACAATATGAACCTTGAAAGATTAATTCATGCAATTAGGTTGTTAAATCCTATAATACAAGTCATACATAGATGCAACTGGTTGGTAGTTCAGTTAGCTAATGTATGTCATTGGTCTTGTCAATGGTATAATAATAACTTTAAGCATGTTATTGGGCTGTTCATTCTTCTTAGTAATGTCATATAATAACTTCTGTGCATACTCCATTTCTCTTTGAATAAAATAGCATCTATGATTATGGTAACCTTATGAGTGATCATTACGTTTGGGAAATTAGGTCCAATTCAGTAATTAAAACACAATCAAAATGGATGGAAAAATTTATGAAAAAAAGTTGTGATTTATTATTACAATAAACGCAAAAGTATATATGTGATCCTCTTTTATAGTTGGTAATTCTGTAACTAGACATCTGATCACATATTGATTATTGACATAAAAAAACGAGTTAACTTTTATCATTAAAGAAAATGAGTATCATTAAGGTGCATGCAGCTACCTTAACCGATAATGTGAATTACAAAAAGCGATAATTAATCGCGTCGAGAATACCAACCATCAAATATTTATGCTTGTCATTGGGTTGCTCAATGCACGTTGCTAAGGGTGACGTTAAGTACATCATAATTGATTATTGAACGCAAAATTATATATGTGATCTTTTTTTGTGGTTGGTAATTTCATAATTTAATATCTGATCACACGTTGATTATTGACATGAAAAATGAGTTATCTTTTGTCATTAAAGAAAATTAGCATCATTAAGGTGCATACAGATACCCTAGCCGATATTGGGAAGTACAAAAATCAATAATTAATCGTGTCGAGAATATCAACCGTCAAATATTGATGCTTGTCATTGGGTTGTTCAATGCACATTTCTAGGAGTGATGTTAAGTACTTCATTGATTACTAAACCCTAAATATTTAATTATTGAATAGATTAGTGGTTGCTATTAATATTGGAATATATAAGATCTGTTAAACTGTTAAATTCACTTAGGGTTTGTGCATAACTAAGTTCTCTCTGAAAATTTAGAAAAATGACTTACAATGGTTCCATCAGCGATGAGATTGATGATTTGTTGTCGGAGAGGAAAGGAATTATTGAGGATGCACTACCCAAAGAGCATATACGTTACAACTTGAAGTGGATTGGAGGGATGAGAACTAGAAGGTCATAGATATCGATATCCACATCATGAAGCTGGAGGTAGAGGTGGAAGCTAAAATCAATGAAGTCAATATGTATTGGTTTGGTTTTTGTCAGCTGGTGGTCTCTTACGAGTTCGCAACAGCTGGAGGTCTCTTGCGAGTACAATTGAGGACACATGCATGACCCTCAACATTGGGTATTGCTACTATAACTTGAATACTTACAAGTGTGGTCAATAATATTTTCATATCCTAGTTTTTGGGTTCGTTTGTCGTTTGTTTTGGTCTCTTGCGTGGGTTGTGCCTTTTTATTGTTTGTTTTCTTGCTTTAACTCTGTGACTTTTTGTTGTTTGTTTTGATGTGCTCTGTTTTGCCTCTTGAAATAAATTTGCAGTTCAAACAAAAAAGCGCTCGTAATGCATGGACACTTCCTAATTAAGTCTTCAAATCCATCAAACCAAAGATCTATAACACTTGTAATTCTTCAAACCAAAGACCCATAAATTGAGTTGGGTCCAAAACTTAAAGATTTTTTTTTTGATAGGACCTTTTGTTATGTTATGACGTTTTGTTATTTTACAAAAATCGTTGGTGCAATGCATACACAATAACTCATAAATTGAGTTAGGTCCAAAAAATTTACTTGTTGAATATGGTAAAAAAATAAAAATATATATGCACATCTCCATTGCAACAATTTAAAGTCAAATTTGTATTCTTTTTATGTCCAAACCCCATATCGAATAAAATAAAACTTTGAATAGCCAAATTTAGCTAAAGACCAAAGGTAAATTTTTCACTCTCTAAACAAGGGTGTTAGGTTTTAGATTATGTTGGCATTAACCATATCAAAATGATGTTTACTTATAATGATTTAGTTGTCTAGGATTCATGATGATTTAAGCCCCAAAGAAGGAATAACAATTAGTCAAAGCAAGTACAAAGTCTTCAAAGAGAAAGGATGATGTATGGTTATACAAAGGTATATTAAGACTTTATCTTTCTCTTACAAGGCTTCAAGGCACACACACAATTCATAAATTTGTGTCCCTACGTAGTTGTGCACCATTAAAGGCACACATACAAAATTCATACATTTGTGTCCCTGCATAGTTGTGCACCATTAAAGACACACAAAATTCATATATTTGTGTCCCTGCATAGTTGTGCACCATTAAAGGTACACACACACACAAATCATACATATGTGTTCCTACAACGTTGTGCACATTTATAACACATTCCCACACTTGAAGATGAATGTTCATGCATTTGTATGAAAATAACATGTTTTGAAAAATGCATGATTGGAGACTATCTCTGTGTAGTTGGCATTCTAGTGTGAATTGTGTTTGTATGTGTATATGTTTGTATAACATGGATATTGAACTTGATTTTAGTCTTAAATCATTCTTGATTGAGTTTCGGTCATTTATGTTACTCATACTATTGATTTCAAGTTCTAAGTCAAAAGAAACTACATTTTCAACTCATGTTGTGTACATTGTCTTTGTATTCATATATCGAGTTGAATTATTATTTTTTGGGTTGAGTATCTTTTATGTCTATATCTATGAGAGAGTTATGGTTCATAATCCATAAACAGATTCGAATTCCGAATTCGAAGGCCGAAGAACGGTCGAAGAACGCGAAAGAGGTCGAGGGAAAAAGAAGACAGCACAAAGCTCTTCTTTCCCTAGATGGCACGTGGCCATCACATGCAAGAAGGCTTGCTGCCCCGAGATGCCCACGCACCATCTCGGACAGCAAGCAAGCTTGGCTGCTTCCTGTCCCTTTTGGTCATTTCATACTCTATTCTTTCCTTCACCATTATATATCTCTTCCCTCTCACATTTCATTCTAAGAAGAGATTCAAAATTTGAGTGCAGACTTTTCTTCCAAATTTTCTCATCTTCCAAACACCATAACTTCTTCATTTAAACTCCTATCTGAGTGATTCAAAGTTGACAGTGTTTGTATATTCATCCTCCATCTTTTCTCTGAAGATTTTAGTTAGTTTTATTGCTGTTTTAGGAGTCTAATCTCATAAAAATGGGACTGCACCAAATCAACTAAGGTATTGATTTTCTCTCAAAGTTTTCTTTTAAAACTTGGTCAATTGCCTTGGGTTTTTTTCTTCAATATATATATATATATATATATATATACGTGTGTGTGTGTGTGTGTGTACGTGTACGTATGTGTGTGTGTGTGTCTTATGATTGTTTTGATTTGAGTTTTAATTGAAATCTCACATGTTGAGTTAGGTTTTGATTTTGCCTATGTTTTCACATGTTTGGGATTGTATTGTGCTAGCTTTGATTCTAGGACTATTTGATGATCTTTAATTGATTGATTTTATGAAAATAGTTCCTCACATGTATTAGGCTCTCTTTGGCCGAAATATCACTATGATACATGTGCTTGTGTTCTTATGAGCTATTCTTGTGCTTAGTTGATTTCATGAATAGATAATATGCTCTAGAACTCTTGCTTTAATATAAATGACTTTGTCACATGATTTTATCATATTTTTGGTCTAAGAGATTTAAACTTGATTTGTATTAATTGAACATATCTTATGACTCAAGTTTTAGATCTATGCATGTATCTAGGTTGTAATTAATGTTGAACATATCTTACATGATCTAGATGAATTAAACATGAATGATTGACTAGAGTACATTTGTTTTGTGCATTTATGCTTATGTTGTATTTCCCATAGGATGTGTTGATCATAACATTCTATGTTGCATGCTTGTTTGCGTTTTGCATTCATGATCACGTAGATGCCTTGTGAGAAGAAAGTCTTGACAATAGGTGTGAGATCTATGTTGTTGAGCATGGAAGTCTTGGCAAGAGTGGGAGACCTCGGAATGTCAAGCAAGGAAGTCTTGTCTAGGGTCGTGAGTATCTGGAAGGGTGAGCAAGGAAGTCTTGCCTAGGGTCGTGAGGATCTGAATGGGTGAGCGAGGAAGTCTTGACAAGAGGTGTAAGGCCTCGGAATGTTGAGCAAGAGGGTGATATATTCATGAGTAGGATAGGAGGGTAGTTTCTTGGTGAAGAGGTCACTTAAGAGATTGTACTTGTCTTATATACAAGTGGATTTTGTTTACCGGTGGTTGCTAACATGTGGATGTTCCTCTTTGGAGGTTTACCACGTTATATCTTGTGTCAACTTTTCTCTATCCCTATCTCTCTTATATTTGTATTTGTTATTTAAATACTATGGATAGAACTTTATATGTATGTTGACTTCTTTACTATAATTTCAATTGTGTATAAATTATGGTTGCTTGTTTGTATCACACTTTACATATTTTATATATTGATTAAGTGTCTTTAATTGATATATATATTGTGATACAAGTAATCTAAAGGGACAAACTTTTTTTTGTTTCTAAGGGAGTAGAAAAAAGTGTCTAACCTATTCACCCCCTCTAGGTTAGCCTTGAGCATGTAACCTGTTTCAAAGGGTTTAAATCCAGGATTACACAGCAGAGTACAAAGGTTCCCGAGGTTAAGCTACCATGCAACCCTGCAGAAGCAAGGCGAGGTTGCCTACACCCTAAGAACACTTCATGTGAAGCCTGATATGATCAAATCGAGCTCCTTACATCGAAATAAGAGCCCGAAGCAAGATCGACATGGGAAGACCTAAACCCCCCGATGTTGATATATCACACGACCTCCCCAGGAATATGCCACCGTCTCCACCAGTACAGAGCCCTCAGGATGTCGAGTTCTTCCTACAGTGTTTCTACATTTTGCCAAGGGACTAGGAAAGGTTAGATCAAGCTCCTGATATCAAGACGGTTATAAAGAAGTACCTTGCCATTCCATATAGCAAGCGCCATAGTTAATGACCTCTATGAGGCATCTCACTAGGGTAACGCACATGATCATATTTTCTCTCCAACATACATTAAAACACTACGTGCATGCAAAGTCGTTGATTGGAAAGAGGAAACAAACTTATCTCCCTCCAAGATATTCTCGAACCCGTTAACGAGCCAAATTCAATGGCATTTAAACAAAATTTCCTACCCCGATAAGAGGGGATTTGTTTCAGAGATTCATGACGAGAGAATAACCAGTTTAACCTAATCGGACCATGTATAAATACACCAAAAAAGAAAGGGGAAAAGGAAGAGACCAAGAATTGGCCACCAGAGAGACAAACTCCATTGTCGCCTAAATTCTCTAAGGTGAACACGGCCACCACCTTTGTCCACTTATCGAAAGACACGAGGCTGCCACCCCCCTCATTGCCCCCGGGAGGGATCGAGAGTTTTGAGTGATTTTTGCATGTTACACTTGAATAGTTTACATTAATAAAACATTGTCATTCCCTTCACATATCCTAAGTAGAATTTATCATCACCATCGTCCCATCTCCATTATTACATGAATAACTAGGTACCTAAGGTACCACCATGACCGCGACCTCTGAGGTAGAGGTCCTAAGGGTGTTAGCTAAGATTCCTCACTCTGAGCGAACTTTCGATCAACACTTTTTGGCATCGTCTGAGTATATGAGCATAGTTGTCATCCAGATCTCGAGACCAGGATAGCTAGCTAGCATTTTATTGGGATTATTCTTGATAGCAAGAGTGTAATGTATTTGACAATCTTTTCATATTAATAAAAGTGATTTCTAGTTTAAAAAATCTTATAGCATTTATAGTTTAATTATTATAATTGTCAAAAGTAAATAATCATAAAGTAAAAAGACTCTGAGAAAAAAAGGAATTGTTCATACATCTGGATACATATGAGGTAGACACAATTCTTTAGTTAGTCTTGAATAACATTCACAGCTTAAGATAAAGGTTGGACACCTTTACCTTGTCAAAGTTGTTGATTCTTTTGCTAGCATTTGAGTGGGAACAAATGTGTTATGATGAGTCTAAAATCATCAAAGTGTGGTGTGCACTGGGTGCATTGAATAGGATCACAATGAAATACTTTATCTAAGAACAGCCAATGGGTATAAGTTTTCACTTGAAGATAATCGGAGAGTCTATCTCAATCCTAAGATAGATGATGGACTTATGGTTACAAGTGTTATCATTTGAGCTATCAATGAGTACGATTATATAGGATAGTCTATCCTCGATAGTTTGGTAGTATTCATTTGTTAATCGATAGAGGACTTCATTTATAGATATGGACATCGTGGGCATATGAGTTTGGATATTAAATCTTAACGATAAGTTTTCAATGGCGTCTATTGAAACATGGCTTTTGGACAAGTCAAAATATCCAAGTTCAAAATGTGGGCATATGAGTAAATATAATAACTTGGAGAGCTATAGGCGGTCCATGAGCTCTTACCGATTACTGATATTCTTCACGAGGATACATTTTCTCAATAAGGTTGTCTAGGGTATGAATGAGTAACATCAACTTATTCTATCTTAATTTAAGAGTTCAATTTTAGTTATTTAGTGGAATGAACTAAAATTAATAGACCGGACCTACGTGAATCATTTATTGATTGTGATTAGGTTATGTTTATTGGAGCTTAAATTTAGATAGCCCGCCAAGATTCCCAATCCACACGAACTTGCTGTTGGGATTATGCTAGATAGCAAGAGTGTAATAATGTATTTGACAATCTCTTCATATTAATAAAGTAATTTATAGTTTAACAAATCTTATAGCATTTATAGTTTAATTATTATAATCGTCAAAAGTAAATAATCATTAGGTCAAAAGGCTATGAGAAAAGAAGAATTGTTCATACTTTTAGATATGTATGAGGTAGACACAATTCTTTAGTTAGTCTTGAATAATATTCACAACTTAAGATAAAGGTTGGGCGCCTTTATCTTGTTAAAATTGTAGATTCTTTTGCATGCATTTGAGTGAGATCAAATGTGTTATGATGAGTCTAAAATCATCAAAGTGTGGTGTCTTTGGGCAAAAGAATCTAGTGCACTGGGTGCATTGAATAGGATCACAGTTAAATAATTTATCTAGAACCGTCAATGAATAAAAAAATTCACTTGAAGACAATCAGAGAGTCTATCTCAATCTTGAGGTAATTGATGGACTTATGGTTACAAGTGTTATCATTTGAGCTATCAATGAGTATGATTATATAGCATAGTCTATCCTCGATAGTTTGGTGGTATTCATTTGTTAATCGATAGAGGACTTCATTTATAGATATGGACATCGTGGCACCATTTATTAAATTAGAGTAGAATATCATCATATCGATATTTTGAGGCATTGGATATTAAATCTTAACGTTAAGTTTTCAATGGCGTCTATTGAAACATGGCTTCTGGACAAGTCAAAATATCCAAGTTCAAAATGTGGTCATATGAGTAAATATGGTAACTTGGAGAGCTATATGCGCTCTATGAGCTCTTGCCGATTACTGATATTCTTCACGAGGATGCACTTTCTCCAATAAGGTTGTCTAGGGTATGAATGAGTAACATCAACTTAATATATCTTTATTTAAGAGTTCAATTTTAGTTCTTTAGTGGAATGAACTAAAATTAATAGATCGGACCTAAGTGAATCATTTGTTGATTGTGATTGGGTTGTGTCTATTGGAGCTTAAATTTATATAGTCCGCCAAGATCCATAATCCACACGAACTTGCATTGATCACTTGATATATTTTACCGGACCAATTTAGGGGTCCATCTAGAATTGTATTACGACATGTGGACTTGTTTCTTTTTTGTAAGAATGAGTCTAGTTCATATGTGGACTTTTTGTTAAAGTCTAATGGATTTAATAAAATAATAAAAATAATATATTGGCCCATATATACGTGTTGGGCGGCAAGGCTATATAAAATGGCTCAATAGATTGTTTTTATTTTATCATTTAATTAAATGGAAATTAATTAATTTGTTGAGTAATTAATTATTTAATTAAAAGTCAAAATCTTTTTCCTGGTAGGAGTTGGTCTCCTAATATTATAATATTGTTGGTAGTATAATTAATATTAAAGACTATATTTGATAAGTAGATAAATAAAAGGAATTATTTATCTAATCAAGTTAGGAAGTCTTTAATATGGTTACAAATACACTATTGAGTTGGATTAGGAGTCTTGGTGTAGGAAAGAATTCTTTTTGGAAAAGGATTATTGGTCAGCAAGTAAATCTACCTAAGAGTAAAATTCCTTTTTGAAATGGATTCTTAACCACCAAGTAAATCCACATAAGGTAAGGATGTTTAACTACCAAGTAAATCCTTCTTAGGAGAGAATTTATGATCCTATATGTAGTACCTCTAAATTTTGTGCAAGCAAAAGCAAATTTAGAGAGAGGAAAAATTCAGCCAATAGATATTTCTAAGAAGAAAAATTCGGCCAAGCCCTATTTTTTTCTAAGAGAGTTTTCGGCCACCATTGAATTTTGAGTATAAAGAATTCAGTTCTTGCTGTAGATAAATTCATCCAACTCTAAAGATTGGTGTGTGATAATTCGGCGAAGAAAAAAAGGAAGAAAGAACGTTTTGTATTCGATAGTGCACTAGTAGCATTAACATTAAAAGGTTTTGTGTACAACATCGAATCAAGGTTCACGCGAGTTTCAATCAAATTGATTGATAATTCACAAGTGACCGGACGTTCTTGGATTTTTCTCTTAGAGGATATTTGTAACTAACAAAGAAAAGATTTTGTTTGTCTCCATCATTAGGTATACAATTTAATGAAAGGGATCCCACACTCCTAGGAAGATCTTGCGGAATCAATTCGGCGCTTATTCAATCGTCACGAGAAAAATGTACGATACTTTTATATACATCAATTAATCTAAGGTTAAGGTTCTCGTTGCATAAAAGGGAAAAAAAATATTTATACGCAAACCCTAATTCTAATTTTCTCACGCTTCCGTTGCATTTTTAAACCGTTCTTTCCCTTCAATTGGTATCAGAGCCTGGTTTTACCTTTGATTAATTGATGTATGTGTTCGTGAATCTTTTTCTTTTACTGTATATATGCATGTTTTAGAAAGAGATGGCACTATAGGTATTCGCATATATATTTACATTGGAATGTATGGTTATATATATATATTTTTTTATATGTGGTTTGTTATTGCTCAATTTTGGTCCTAGAATTTCAATATAATTTTGTTTTGGGATTGTAACAAGAAGGGTGGTCTATCATCGCCATAATTTCCTTCTTGGTAGTTGCTAAGTTTTTTTTATATTTTGTTGTTGTAATAACAAAAAACTACTGTATTTTATTATTTAAATTCTTCTGTAATACATTCAAGTTTCGAAGACTCGAAGGTTTGAAGAATTAGGAGCAACCGGAACAAGTTTGGGACCGTGCGAGCCGTAACAACTAACGTGCGTGCGAAGAGCACGCATCCACGTTTGTTGTGGCATGGGCTGCGCACGGCAGCCTTTTGGTAGCCATGGGCTGCACATGGCAGCCCTTTTATGGGTTTGTGGCATGCGCATGCCTATGGGTAAGGGTGAGGGGTGAGCATGCCCATGTGAGGTAGCCGAGGGTGTCCAAACGACGAAGGGCGCGTGAAGACTTGTTCGCCAAGAAAAGAGTTCTTGTATTCCAAAATATATGTAATTTACTTGTTTTTCTAGGATGAACCAAAATTGTAGCTATTTATATTTTTGTAAATATTTTAATGTTTGTCATTGTTTGATAACATGTCATATAGAATAGGAGTGCCACTCATATATCTCTTTTGGTATGAACATGCATTGAATGGTTTAAGTATCTAAATTGACATCTAGATAACTTGGTAAATCATTCTTTGGAATTCGATCACTGGCCTTAAACAATTGAGTGGGAGAAGGTGTTTTGGAACACCTACGGTCTCCAAGTTTAGTTGAGCTTTATGTTTCGTGAATAACCTCCCAAGAGGTATTCATGAATGGAATTTAGCAAGATACTTCCTTATAGGGATAGACTAGACAATTAGCCCAAACGATATCTACTCCCAAAGGAGGGATATTCGTTAGGGATTATGTTGAAGGTCGATAACTTGGTAACACACTAGATGTGAGTTTATTAATATCCTCCCAAGAGTTCTTGTTAATAAAATCACAAGGCTAAAATTGAAAACATTGATTGTTATGTTAACAATTAGGTGGAACCTAGTCTAACTAGTAAAAGTTGCGAACTCCCAAAGGAGGCGTGACATTTATGGGTGTCTGATCACCATTGAATTTTTACGATTGAATTATTTCATTTAATTCAAGATAAATATCCAAAAGTGCTTAATCATGATTATTTACTTATATAATTTTTGTTATTGTTCAAAAATCATGACCCCATCTCTAATCAACATCCTTAAAGACAATACTTTAACTGGTGATAATTATGTCACATGAAAAAGAAAAATTGGACTTTTATTGCAATCCGAAAAGCATAAGTTCATTCTGTGCACTCCAAAACGACTTACTCCTACCAATGAATCTACTCATAAGCAAAGAGATGAGTATCAACAGTGGGAGTCTTCTGATGAGATGGCAAAATGTTACATTATGGCCACCATCTCCGACGTGTTGCAACAGCAACATGAAGGAATGGAGACTGTTGCCGATATAATGATGTCTCTAGAGAGATGTTTGCTATGAAGTCTAGGACAACTAAGAGAGAGGCAGTGACTAATTTTATGAATCTTAGGATAAAACCTAGACAGGCTGTGAAAGATCACATGATGAAAGTCATAGCACATCTTAACATTGCTAAACTAAATGGTACTGAGATAGATGGTGAGACCAAAATTAACATGATTGTCAACTCACTGTCGGATTCCTTTGATCAATTCAAGTTGGACTACACTTGAATAATAAGGAATACACCTTGCAAGGCCTGATGTAAGATGTTCAAAGCGGGAAAAAATCCTAGTGAAAGGCAAGGGTCAAGAGATTCATACCGTAGGAAAAGTTGCTACTGTTAAGACCAGTAAGAAGGTCAAGAAACAACGGAATAAAAAACAACTAGGACCTACAAAGAACTAGACAAAGAAAGTAACCAAGATCAAAGGGAAGTGTTTCCTTTGTGGTGAAAAGGGACATTGGAAAAGAAATTGCCCAAAGTCTCAAGACAAAAAGGAAGAAGGTAATATTAACTATCTTGAAACATGTTTTTTGGCGAATTATATGGATTCTTGGATCATAGACTTCAGAGCCACTAATCATGTTTATTTTTCCTTACAGGGGTTCAAGGAAAGGTGAATGCTTAATAAGAACGAATTCAACTTGCGTTTAGGAAATGGAGCATTGGTGTCTGCTAGTTCAGTGGGAGATATTAGAATTAGTTTAAATTCCTATAGGCATTTAGATTTAATAGACGTTTATTATGTACCTCAACTCAAGATGAATTTAATTTCAGTTTCTTGTTTAAATAAATTTTGTTATTCGGTTATTTTTAATAAAACTTTTATTATTAGTAAGAATGACAAAATTATTTGCAAAGGTACATTGGAAAACGGTTTATTCTATTTGCATGGAAATATCTCTCACTTGTTAGACACGGAATCAACGGACCCTAATCATAAAAGAGTAAAATTATCAAAAGATGAAACCTACCTATGGCATTTGCGCTTAGGTCATATTAACCTTAATAGGATTAAAAGATTGGTAAGTGACGGACCTCTAAGTGAATTAAAGGTTGATGATCTACCAACTTGTGAATCTTGTTTGGAAGGTAAGATGACCAAAATGTCGTTTACGACCAAAGGCGCAAAAGCCATCGAATGTTTAGGATTAATACACACAGATGTGTGTGGACCTATGAGCATTCAAGCTAGAGGTGGATATGAGTACATCATCACTTTCACGGATGATCACTCAAGATTTTGCTATGTGTATCTCATGAGACATAAGTCGGATGCTTTTGATATGTTCAAAGAATTTAAAGCTGAAGTAGAAAATCAGCTTGAGAAACACATAAAAATCTTGAGGTCCGATCATGGTGGAGAATATATATCCAGTGAGTTTCAACAATATCTTATTGATAATGGAATAATTTCTCAGTTTTCTACACCAGGCACACCTCAACAAAATATGGTGGTAGAAAGGAAAATAGAACTCTTTTGGATATGGTTAGGTCCATGTTGAGTTATTCAACGCTCCCTAGTTCTTTTTGGGGATAAGCTTTACAAACTGCCATGTATATTCTAAACGATGTACCATCTAAGTCGGTTCCTAAAACACCGCATGAGTGTTGGACTGGGCGAAAGCCTAGTTTACAACACTTAAGGATGTTTGGATGTCCTGCGCACGTGTTAAAATGAAAGACAAAAGATGGAGTTTCGTTCTAAAACATGCATATTTGTAGGGTATCCAAAAGGAACAAAAGGATATTATTTTTATAGTCCTTTAGATCTTAAAGTATTTGTTTCGACAAATGCTAAATTTCTAGAAGAGGACTATAAGAATAATTTTGTGCCTAAAAGTAGAATTGTCCTAAATGAGCTTTTAGGAGATACAATTCCACAAGGGGTTTTGCAACCAAGCTCAATTGTAAGTTCCGTACCAACACAAGATCAACAATCTACCATACCTCATTATAGTGGGAGGGTTGTTAGACAACCCGAGTGATACATCGGTCTAGGAGAATCTGTAGAGAATCTTCTGGACGACGATGATCCCTATACGTATAAGAAAGCAATGGAAGATGTTGATTGTCGCCATTGGCAAAAGGCATTGCAATCAGAAATTGAATTTATGTTCAAAAACAAAGTCTAGTCCCTTGTAGACTTACCTGAAGGGATAAAACCTATCGGGTGCAAATGGGTATACAAGAGAAAAAGAGGAATGGATGGTAAGGTGGAAACCTTTAAAGCTAGATTGATAGCTAAAGGTTATACACAGAAGGAAGGTATCAATTATGAAGAAACCTTCTCTCCTAAGGCTATACTTAAATCCATTAGGATACTCTTATCCATTGTGGCATCTCTAGACCTAGAGATTTGGCAAATGGAAGTCAAGACAGCTTTCCTTAATGGAAGTCTTGTTGAAAGCATCTACACGATGCAACCAAAAGGATTCATTGAAAAGTGCCAAGAGGAAAAGGTATGCAAGTTGCAAAGATCCATGTATGGATTGAAGCAAGCATCCAGATCCTGAAATATAAGGTTCGATCAAGCCGTAAAAAGTTTTGGATTTATTCAAAACCTTGATGAACCTTGTGTATACAAAATGATTAAAGGCGACAAGTTGGTTTTCCTAGTTCTTTACGTTGATGATATACTAGTCATCAGAAACGGTGTAGGTGTATTGACATAAAAAAAGAATGGATAGCAAAACAATTTGATATGAAGGACTTAGAATAAGCAAGTTATATTCTTGGTATCCAAGTCATAAGGGATAGAAAGAATAGAACGATTGCATTATCCCAAGCTTCATACATAGACAAAATCTTGTCTAGGTTTTCCATGCAAGATTCTAAGAAAGGTATGTAACTTTTCAGACATGGAATCAAACTTTCTAAGGAACTAGTTACTAAGAATGAGCATGAAGAGCAATTCATGAGTAGGGTTCCATATGCATCGGCAGTTGGAAGTCTTATGTATGCAATGCTCTGTACTAGAACAGATATTTGTTTTGCTGTGGGCATAGTTAGTAGGTTTCAATCGAAGCCTGATCCTGATCACTGGATGACAGTCAACCATATTTTCAATTATCTTAGGGAACGAGAGATTATATGCTTGTATATTCTGAAGGGGATTTAATTCCCGTTGGGTATACAGATTCTGATTTTCAGTCAGATTCTGACTCTAGGAGATCAACATTAGGATCTGTGTTTACTATTAGAGGAGGGGCAGTCATATGGAGGAGTATCAAGAAATCTTGTATTGCCGATTCCACCATGGAAGCCAAGGATGTAGCCGCTTGCGAGGCTGCTAAAGAGGCTGTCTGACTCCGCCAATTCTTGATTGACTTGGGAGTGGTTCCTGATGCAAATAAGCAGATCACTATCTATTGTGACAATAGTGAAGCAGTGGCTAATTCAAGAGAACCAATAAGTTATAAGAGTGTGAAACACATTGAAAGAAAGTATCACCTTCTAAGGGAAATTGTGCATAGGGATGACATGACGATTACCAAGATTGCGTCAGCAGAAAATCTAACGGTTCCCTTTACAAAGACTCTTCCTCAAAAGATTTTTGATCGGCATCTAGAGATTTTGGGGATGAGAGATATGACACATTTGCTATAGAGCAAGTGGGAGATTGTTAGGATTATGCTCGATAGCAAGAGTGTAATATTGTAATTGACAATCTTTACATATTAATAAAGTGGTTTCTAGTTTAACAAATTTTATAGCATTTATATTTTAATAATTATAATTGTCAAAAGTAAATAATCATAAGGTCAAAACACTATGAGAAAATAAGAATTGTTCATACATCTAGATATGTATGAGGTAGACACAATTCTTTAGTTAGTCTTGAATAACATTCACAACTTAAGATAAATGGTTGGGCACCTTTATCTTGTCAAAGTTGTAGATTCTTTTGCTAGCATTTGAGTGGGATCAAATGTGTTATGATGAGTCTGAAATCATCAAAGTGTTGTGTCTTTGGGCAAAAGAATCTATAGTTTTAGTTTAATTGTTAAGAATTGTTGGATTAATTCAATCTCTGTGGGGACAATATCTGCACTTCGCTAGCTATTCTATCTTTTGATTCGTACAATGACATATGTGCTTCGTTAGCTATACTATCTTCTGATTCGTACACTTGCGAGAAATTGAAAGTTGGAGATAAATTGTTAATCATATTTATCACAACAAGTTTTTGGCACCGCTGTCGGGTACTGCAGTTTGATTCTTATTAAACTATAACTTGTCTTAATTTTGTTAACTTAAAATTTTAATTGTTTTTTTATTTTATTTTTTTTATTATAGGTCTTTTTTTCTTTTTGGAATATATGCATGGTTTTCATTCAAGAAGTCTCAAGCGTGTACCTTACGATCCTGAGATCGAGAGGACAATCTGACAACTAAGAAGGCCGTACCTTGCACCTTAGGAGTCAAATGAACAATACTGCACTTCGAGAGCCAAATCCGAACCAGACTTTGATGGATTATTTAGCTCCCTTTGTCACCACTTCACCATCATGCATTGTTCGACCTCACCATCACAGCCAATTATTTCAATCTGAAGCCGTCCTTCATCCAGATGTTGCATCCTTTTATGGCAATTCAATTGAAGATCTTAATTCGCTTATCAAAGAGTGTAAGTTCCTCATTTTTGGATTGACTTATTTCAGTAACAAACCACATTGGGGATTATCTTGTAAGGGTATTTTAGGTCTCATAGCTCATGATCAAGCATCTATGGCATTTTCAAGTCCTCAAGTACAAGAGCTCTTCAAAGGTATATTACTTAGCACATTGCTTAAAATCCTTAAAGAGACATAGTTGCACACAAACACACGTTATCTAATTCATGTCTTATACAACTTGCATTTGTGCTCATTGCTTGTATGTGTTTATTCTCTTCACACTTCATACTTGCACTTTATTTTTAGATTTAAGAATGGTTTCGTGTGGTATGCTTGTGTTGTATCCGCACTTGCATGATGGTGTGATTGTCTTAGCATGTTGAATGATCATTTGAGAAGGTGTCATTCTTCTCTTGATTTGGTTATTTAGAGTAATGTGTCTAGTTTCAAAAGAGTGGATTTCAATGTTTTAAATGTTTTTTTAAAAAACTGACCTTTGTATGATTTTGTGACCATAAATTTTTATACAATGTTTCAAAATGAGTTTTGAAATTTCTATACAAACTAGGTACCTATACCTTTCCAACGATATATTATTTGTTATATTTCATGACCATTTGGATTAGTTTTGAATTCTTCAAAGTGACCACCAAAACAGGGCAACTCTGTTGTTGTCTATCTCTGACATTTGGTCACTCAACTAAACATAAATCTGTCTACAGTGATCCAAATCATGTTTTTTAAATTGGATTAGAAGTTAGACTTCCATACCTTTCTAACGGTATACTATACAAAAGGTTTTAATGTCGTTTGGTCATGTATTGGGTTGCTCAAATATCAAGCTGATGCGTTGTCTTGTGCAATTCCAGTAGATGGGTGCTGTACGGTCGCCCTACGTAGAGCAACCTGTACAACGACTTTTTATTGCTTCACATTTTAGAAATTCAGCACTTTACGATCTCCATACATAGAGCGATAAATACATCGACTTTGCCTAGAAATTGTTTTTAACATTTCTAAAACGTTGTAGTTTCATCTACGGCTTATATATATAACCATCTTTTTCCCCATTTGTTTTAGAGCTCTCAAATATAGACTGAAGTGAGAGAAAGCATCTTTCTAGAGAAATAAAGGCTCCAAACACTCACTTTTACTCAACCAAAATTTATTCCATGATCATCTAGCATCATCCTTGCATCTTTCAAGCATGAGACTTCATCTTTTCTTTGACTATGTAATTTCTACATGCCCTAGAATTTCAAGTTTCATTCTTATGCCATGTTTACCCAGGAATAGAATTAATTATTCATTGAATGCGTGCACTGGGTGTATTGAATAGGATCAAAATGAAAAACTTTATCTAGAACCGTCAATGAATAAATTTTTTATTTGAAAACAATCGGAGAGTCTATCTCAATCCTGAGATAAATGATGGACTTATGGTTGCAAGTGTTATCATTTGAGCTATCAATGAGTACGATTATATAGCATAGTCTATCCTCAATAGTTTGGTGGTATTCATTTGTTAATCGATAGAGGACTTCATTTATAGATATGGACATCGTGGCTCCATTTATTAAATGAGAGTAGAATACCATCGTATGGATGTTTTGAGGTATTGGATATTAAATCTTAACGTTAAGTTTTCAATAGTGTCTATTAAAACATGGCTTCTGGACAAGTCAAAATATCCAAGTTCAAAATGTTTTCATATGAGTAAATATGGTAACTTGGAGAGCTATATACGGTCTATGAGCTCTTGGCGATTACTGGAATTCTTTACGAGGATACACTTTCTCTAATAAGGTTGTCTAGGGTATGAGTGAGTAACATCAACTTATTCTATCTTTATTTAAGAGTTCAATTTTAGTTCTTTTGTGGAATGAACTAAAATTAAATAGATCGGACCTAAGTGAATCATTTGTTGATTGTGATTGGGTAGTGTCTACTGGAGCTTAAATCTAGATAGCTCGCCAAGATCCTCAATCCGCACGAACTTGAATGGATCACTTGATATATTCTACCGGACCAATTTAGATATAGAATTGTATTGAGGCATGTGGACTTGTTTCTTTTTGAAAGAATGAGTCTAGTTCACATGTGGATTTTTTATAAAGGTCAAATGGTTTTAATAAAATAATAAAATAATATATTGGCCTATATATGTGTATGGGCGGCAAGGCTATTGAGAATAGCTTAAATATATTATTTTTATTTTATTATTTCATTAAATGGAAATTATTTAATTTTTTGATTAATTAATTATTTAATTAAAACTCAAAATCTTTTTCCTAGTAGCAGATGGTCTCCTAAAATTATACTATTGTTGATAGTATAATTAATGTTAAAGACTATATTTGATAAATAGATAAATAAAAGGAAATATTTATCTAATCAAATTATGTAGTCTTTAATATGGTTACAAATACACTATTGAGTTGGATTAGGAGTCTTGGTGTTGAAAAGAATTCTTTTTGGAAAAGGATTCTTGGTCACCAAGTAAAACTACTTAATGGTAGAATTCTTCTTTGAAATGGATTCTTAACCACCAAGTAAATCTACCTAAGGATAGGATTCTTTTCCATCAAGTAAATCCTTCTTAGGAAAGAATAAACTCTCCTAATCTATATCAAAGAGAATTTCGGCCAGCTATGTTTATATAAGATGATGATAGAATTCCTTTTAGATAAGGATTCTTAACTACCAAATAAATCCACCTAAGGAAAAGATTCTTGCCAACCATGTAAATCCTTTTGAGGAGAGGATTAATCATCCTATATATATGAGTTTGAAATTCGGGCAGCCAATACACGAAATTACAAGAGAAATTTCGACCAAGCTTGGGAATTTCTAAAGAGAGATTTCGTCCAAGCAAGAGAGAATTTTGAGGGAGAAAATTTGGTCTTTACTCAGGAAAAAATTCGACCAACTCTAACCAATAGTGTGTGAATTCGGCCAAGTAGAGAAAAAGGGGAACGTTTTTGTTTTTGATAGTATACTAGTATCCTTTACATCAAAAGGGTTGTGTACAACATCGAATCAAGGTTCACGCGAGTTTCAATCAAATTGATTGATAATACACAAGTGACCGGACGTTCTTGGATTTTTCTCTTGGAGGATATTTGTAACTAACAACGAAAAGATTTTGTTTGTCTCCATCCTCAGGTATACAATTTAAAGAAAGGGAGCCCACACTCCTAGGTGATTCACGTTCATGATTGGATTGGAAGATCTTGCGGAATCAATTCGGTGCTTGTTCAATCGTCACAAGAAAAAGGTACGATACTTTTATATAAGTCAATTATTCTAGGGTTAAGGTTCTCGTTACATAAAAGGGGAAAAAAATTATTTATACGCAAACCCTAATTCTAATTTTCTCACGCTTCCGTTGCATTTTTAAACCGTTGTTTCCCTTCATTTCCTCAGCTGGCTAATCGACCTCTCTTTAACGTTGGAGTCGAGGATGACTCGGAAGTCATAGGGAAGGGTGAGCTCTCCTAGAGGGGCACCGGAAGCCTAGACCGAACTTGCCAACCTCCTTATCGCCTTAGTTGTTACTTGAATCTTTGTCAACCAGTACCAGTGAATTCTCGAGTCTGTTTAAAAAACCAGTCCCTATAGAAACATGTCAGCCCTAGCGACGGCGTAGAGGAGTAAGAATATCATCCCCGCTATCTTTACAGCCTCGTTTCCAATGTGTGAGACTAGAGGCCTCGTCGCCTTCCACCATGAGTTCGATAGTATCACGACTGAAGTTTGACATGGTGACAAGAAAGTTTGAATTTGATGAGAGAAAGAAAGATATAGAAGTTTCTCGTAAAGGCGAAAAACGAAGAAGGATTTTTGAAAGTTTGAAAATTGAAGGAGAGGATAAACGTGAAGGAGACGACGACGTCATCGGGTTTAAATAGGGACGAATGGAATAGTAGGCGATGATATTCATGACGGAAGCATGCTAGAAAGCGAAATCTTCGGCAAAGATTGCCTCGATCCCGGGGACTGACGTAATGTAGCCATTTTTCTTAAGAAATGTGCCAGTTCATTGTTTTCCATATAGAACTCACATTTAATAAAAGGATTTCCTCCCAAATTCTATCAACTACAGAAGAGGAAAAAAATCCCAAATAAAGAAAGAAATTTGACTCCAACCCCAACTCAATCACTGGTGTTCAAGTCGAAGGGGACTTCTGTTAATAGCCAAATTTGGCTAATTACTAAAGGTAAATTTTCCACTCTCCAAGCAAGGGTCCAAATCCAGGATTACATAGTAGGGTATTAAGGTTCCCGGGATCAAGCTACCATACAACCCCGCAGAAGCGAGGTGAGGTTGCCCATACCCTAGGAACACATAAGGTTAAACCTGATGTGATCAAATCGAGCTTCTTAAATCGAAATAAGAGCCCAAAACAAGATCGACATGGGAAGACCTAAACCTCCCGATGTAGAGATATCACGTGACCTCCCTAAGAACATGTCACCATCTCCACTGGTACAAAGCCCTCAGGACATCGAGTTCTTCCTACAGTGTTTCTCCATTTTACCAAGGTACTGGGAAAGGTCAGATCAAGCTCTTGATGTCAAGACAGTTATAAAGAAGTACCTCACTATTCTAGATAGCAAGAGTCATAGTTAATGACCTCTATGAGGCATCTCACCAGGGCATCGCACATGATCATATTTTCTCTCCAACGTATATTAAAACACTATGTGCATGCAGAGTCGTTGAGTTCAAAGAGGAAACAAACTTATCTCCCTCCAAGATATTCTTGAACCAGTTAACGAGTCAAAGGCAATGGCATTTAAACAAAATATCTCGCCCGATAAGGGGGGATTTGATTCAGAGATTCATGGCGGGAGAATAAAGAGTTTAACCTAATTGAACCGTGTATAAATACACTAAAAAAGAAAGGGGAAAAGGAAGAGACCAAGAATTGGCCACCAGAGAGCCAAACTCCATTGTTGCCTAACTTCTCTAAGGAGAACACGGCCACCATATATTTCCACTTATCGACAGGCATGAGGCTGCCACCCCCTCATTGCACCCGTGAGGAATGGAGAGTTTTGAGTGATTTTTGTATGTTACATGTGATTCATTTACATTAATAAAACAATATCATTCCCTTTATATATCCCATGTAGAATTTATCATTGCCATCATCCCATCTCCATTATTACACGTATAACCAGGTACCTAAGGTACCACCTTGACTGCGACATCCGAAGTAGTGGTCCTGAGGGTGTTAGTTGAGATTCCTCACCTTGAGTGAATTTTTGGTCAACAAAAATGTAAAATCACAATGTATGATCATCATGCTTATAATGTCCATCGTAAGTTATGTGCGAGAGACACCCTTTGATTGAAAAATTTAAAAGCTAGCATTTTACCTAGCAACCATACATTCATGATCGCGATCATCCACTGCGACGTCGAGATGTCCAATCAAATTGAAAACCTTTTGTAGAATTTACAGCCATTTTTTTCAATCTCATTTGCCTTGTGATCTTGTCTCGAGCCTTTTGGCTCACCCGTAGGAAAAGGTAGGGTTTTTGGTGGGACTGCAAAGAAGCTTGCTAGTTTTGGTAATGAAGTTGCTTTTAGATTTGGGAGCAATCGGTTTGTGTGATGCTTTGTAAGATCCAAAGCAATTTTCAACCTATGATACTTAGAGTTGTACTACATTATATTCAAAGAGTTAGAGTTGAGCATTTACAGACAGAACCAGAAAAAAAAAATGTAGACAATTCACATACATTAGTCTCATTGAACCAGCTCTCTGAACCTTGCTTACAATTGGCTATCAAAAATATACCACAATCAAAATCATTAGGCTGTATTGGACATTGGGCGAAAGCATTGACTGTAAAGGATTTGAAGTTCATCTTTAAATTGCTACATTCCAAAAAGTACCGGTCCAGAAACGTAAGTTGCATATCACGTCATTTTTACATAAAAAAGATGAATTATTGCATAAATGAATAAGTATTTAAGGATACTAATAACTTTTTTGTCGACTCTAGTCTTTGTTTATTTTTCTCATCCACGGGTAAGCTATCCCATACTTTAGATATTTTACCTGAAATATTTATCAACAATAAAAACCAGTGTTGATTGTCGTTGTTCATGGGAATAAAAATCTTGTCACAAAGTTGCTCATATACGTCATATAATTTAAGATTGTTGACATGTTCCACCTGTTGGAGTTTATGCCCTAAACATGTAATTTGTAAATGAATTTATGAAATAAATAAAAAGAAAAGTTCAATTTATTTTTGTTGTGTTGTTTATTTTATAACTTGTGCATATTAACATCCTAGATTGCCGGATGTAATCTCAAATTGTGTATATGAGTGTCATATACAGATGGATACAGTAAGAGACGTGCAATCTAAAGAGTCCATAGACAACAAATAAAGCTAGGTACTTTATTTGTGGTTAATCTATAGTTGCAATCCATTCCGTAATGTACGGTGATTCTATCCTGAATCATTCATATGAGATGTGGAAATGGATGCACCTTGTATGATGTGATCATATATGACTGGGTCAAGATCTATATGAATCTGTCACCAAGATTCGTTAACTGATGAGATTCATATATATCAACTAATGATGGCTATATGTGGGTGGTCTTAATCCTGAGTGTCTTATCAACTCCTTCAGGTTAGATCATGGTCTTCGATATACCATGGGTGAGGTCGGATGTAGTTCCTGATCAATATACTTCGTATGTTGGGATTGCGGTTTGGCTTGTGGCAGGGAAGGTTTGTACACAATAGTGGAATCCACTCATTCTTGTAAGAAGTAGATGGTAGTTCCCTTAAGGTTGATTCGGGGCTTGGACAATATGAGCGCTCTCCTAATTCCGTGAGGAAATAAGATTTATTGTCTATTAAAGATCAACGGTACTTAAAGGATATATGTAATTAGAGGGGTATAACGAACATTATGACCCATCTCTATTATGAACTACTGTGAAGGATCACACCATGTGTAATAGCTATATCGATGGACACCGAGTTGTATCGGTCGGTGTAAAAGTATCTGCAATTGAGAGAGTGCAGCTTCAAGTTTTTAGGGGATAAACACCAGAGTTGATAATCAAGGAATATTAATTAAAGAGTTTAAGTAATGATTCCGGGGATTATTGGAGCTCAAAATACTGTGGGTCCATTAGGTTCCCTAGCTAATATGATCGATTTAGGTAACAAGGGTCACACGGTTAATTAATTTGATTGTCAAATTAATTGAGTTACAAAAGTGACACGTAATTATTCGGGAATTAATTAAATAACGAGATCATTTAATTAATGAATAATGGTGATTAAATAAATTAAATAATAAGATTATTTAATTTTGTTAGTAATCACTAAATAGTGGGTGTTAGTTGATATTTGATATAATAAGATAATTTGATTATTTTTTTATTAAATATTTGAAATAGAATTTAAAATGTTTAAATTCAAAATTATTATTTTTAATTATTTTTAAATAAGATATATGAGATATTTTTTATTTGAAAGCTTCTAAAAATTAAATAAAGATTTGATCTGTTTTTTAAAAGTTAGTATATATGTGATATATATTATTATTTTTAAATGAATCGAAGTTTTGATTAAAAGTTGTAAAGTCCTCATTTAGTAATTGGCTTATTTCGTGAACAAACCATATTTTGGGGTTTAATGTAAGGGTAGCTTAGGCTTTCAAGACTTCAAGAGAAGAAGCACCGAAGGAAATTTCTATGTGCTTACTTGCATTGAAAAGATATAGTTGCACACACTCACAACTCATACATATCGCTTATCCGTATATGTTGTGTGTCTATATGAGTGTGCATTCTTGTTTTAATAACTCTTCTTGCATGTTTAGATTGATCACATCTTTGCATTTGTATTGAAATGCATTATGTGTTGCTCACACACACACACTCACTTGCATTTGGTTTGTTATGCATGTGTGCTTCATTGTTGTCTATGTGCATTCATAGTGTGTGGTTTTTTAGGATTATGCTCGATAGCAAGAGTATAATAATGTATTTGATAATCTTTTCATATTAATAAAGTGATTTATAGTTTAACAAATCTTATAGCATTTATAGTTTAATTATTATAATTGTCAAAAGTAAATAATCATAAGGTCAAAAGACTATGAGAAAAGAAGAATTGTTCATACATCTAGATATGTATGAGGTAGACACAATTCTTTAGTTAGTCTTGAATAATAGTCACAACTTAAGATAAAATATTGGGCGTCTTTATCTTGTTAAAGTTGTAGATTCTTTTGCTAGCATTTGAGTAGGATCAAATATGTTATGATGGGTATAAAATCATTAAAGTGTGGTGTCTTTGGGCAAAAGAATCTAGTGCACTGGGTGCATTGAATAAGATCAAAATGAAATACTTTATCTAGAACCGTCAATGGATAAAAATTTTCATTTGAAGATAATCGGAGAGTCTATCTCAATCCTGAGATAAATGATGAACTTATGGTTGTAAGTGTTATCATTTGAGCTATCAATGAGTACGATTATATAACATAGTTTATCCTCGATAGTTTGGTGGTATTCATTTGTTAATCGATAGAGGACTTCATTTATAGATATGGACATCGTGGCTCTATTTATTGAATGAGAGTAGAATACCATCATATGGATGTTTTGAGGTATTGGATATTAAATCATAACGTTAAGTTTTCAATAGTGTATATTGAAGCATGGCTTCTGGGCAAGTCAAAATATCCAAGTTCAAAATATGGTCATATGAGTAAATATGGCAACTTGGAGAGCTATAGGCGGTCTATGAGCTCTTGGCGATTACCGGTATTCTTCACGAGGATACACTTTCTCTAATAAGGTTGTTTAGGGTATGAATGAGTAACATCAACTTATTCTATCTTTATTTAAGAGTTCAATTTTAGTTCTTTAGTGGAATGAACTAAATATAAATAGATCGGACCTAAGTGAATCATTTGTTGAATGTGATTGGGTTGTGTTTATTGGATAACTTGATATATTCTACCGGACCAATTTAGGGGTCCATCTAGAATTGAATGAAGGCATGTGAACTTGTTTCTTTTTGTAAGAATAGGTCTAGTTCACATGTGGACTTTTTTTATTAAGGTTCAATGGATTTAATAAAATAAGAAAAATAATATATAGCCCATATATATGGTATGGGCGGTAAGGCCATTTAGAATAGCTTAATTATATTATTTTTTATTTTATTATTTAATTAAATGGAAATTAATTAATTTGTTGATTAATTAATTATTTAATTAAAACTCAAAATCTTTTTCCTAGTAGGAGATGGTCTCCTAAAATTCTACTATTGTTGGTAGTATAATTAATATTAAAGACTATATTTGATAAGTAGATAAATAAAAGGAATTTTTTATATAATCAAATTAGGATGTCTTTAATATGGTTACAAATACACTATTGAGTTAGATCAGGAGTCTTAGTGTAGGAAAAAATTCTTTTTAGAAAAGGATTCTTAATCAACAAGTAAATCCACCTAAGGATAGGAATATTAAACACCAAGTAAATCTTTCTTAGGAGAGGATTTAGTCTTCCATATATAATACCTACTAAATTCGACCAAGAATAAAATTTTGGGGTGACAAGTTGTTTTTTTATTTGTTTTTTATTGTTATTGAAAGTTCCCTAAAAACGTGTGTCTATAACCTATAGGGGGGGTGAATAGGTTCGAATCAATTACCAATTTTTCGATTAATCAATATTAACAAAAATTACCCCAATAAAACAAACATACAACATCAAGTATAAAGTGCTGAAATATAAATAACACTTGATGTTTACGTGGAAACCCTCCAAATGGGAAAAACTATGGGCTGATATGTGCGTCACACTAGATCCTCAAATCCACTATTGAATGAAAGTTGAAAAGTCCTCATTTGTTGATTGGCTTATTTCATGAACAACCACATTGTTGGGGTTCATGTAAGGGTAGCTTAGGCTTTCAAGACCTCAAGAGGAGAAGCACCAAAGGTAAAATTATTGTGCTTACTTACTTTGAAGAGATAGTTGCACACACTCACATATTCATGTATAACTCTTGATCTTATATGTTGAGTGTTTTTCTTGTGTGCATTTTAGTTTAAATGACTCTTGTTGACCTATTTGCATCTTGCTATGAAAATTGTATGTCATGCTAGGCATTAAAATAGGATGCAATTTCATCACTCTTGAACTTATTGTTTTTGTGCATTTGAGTGTTGAAAAATAGGCCTTACACTGGTAGTGTGCTACTCGACCAGCGCACCTCACCAACTCAACATTCATAGTGGATCGCTGCTAGTCATGCGCCACTGAGCTACGTTGCTGCACCCACGCGTAGTTGAAAAATATGGGCGGTCGCTGGTGGTGCGCTACTCGTCTAGCGCAGCCTCACCAGCGCAAACATATCAGAGAATCTATGCTTGTGTTGCGCTACTGGGATGCGCCTCTCGTCCAGCTCCTGTTTTAAAATTAGGTTGTACGCTGGTGGTGCGCTACTCGACCAGCTCACGTCACCAGCGCACACAGAGGAAGCTGGAACGTTTTTTCCAAAACGACCTCACTTTGTTTGGATCTTATATATACATATAACTCAATGCCTTAAGGTCGTGTATGAGTTCAGAATATCATATTTCTTCCTTAGAACACATTTCAAAGAAAGAACACTTCTAAGAACTCATTTTTAATCACTCAAAGCATTCCCATGAGCATTAAATCTTCATCTTGCATCATCTAAGTTCATTAAGAGTGCATCAATGGATAGGGCTGCTTCATCACATCTTGTTTGGTAAGTTCTTCACTATCTTCTTACAAGTTAAGTGTTTTGCTTACTAAACCATCTCTTTAATTAGTTGTATTCTCTTCGAATATTTTTAGATACAAATTAGAGATTGTTGTGATGACATGATTGAGTGTTGTATTGTGATAGCTTCATAGGATTGATTGATCTATGTTTAGCTAGGCTATTTGAACATGTCATTAAGAACTTGATATCTAGGATTGCATTAATTGTCATCTCATTATCCTAGATAAACATATACGGTTTCCTAGCCTTGTTTGTTCATTGAATATCAACATATATTCACTTACGACACTTTATCTCTTCATTGAGAAGTAAGACTTGTGTTGCTTCCGGGTATAGGTAGCTTAAAGCACAAGCATAATAAACTAGGTTCACTTATACCGGGATTAGGTAGTGGTGAATGATTAAATCGGGATTAGGTTGTAATTCCTTTATCATTAGTGGATTCGAGGTTTTAGTGTAGCGCACTCATCAGCCCGTGGTTTTTCCCATTTGAAGGGTTTCCACGTATATCTCAAGTGTTTTTACTATTTCTACATTTATTACACTTGTGGTATCTTTGTAACTAGATAGGGGTATTTTCATCAACTTGACTCTTAACGAAAATTAGGTTAAAGTTAATTAAAATCTATTCACACCCCCCCCCCCCCTCCCTCCTCTAGATTTATATTACACACCATATTATTTGTTTCAAAAGTTTACATTCAAGGTTGACCTCCCGTCACACCCTCCAGTTACTAACCCTTTCATTCTACCCAACAAGATTTAATAGTGATTCTTGATCTATTTGCTTGTGCCCTAACCACTTAGTCACAAGACTTAACCTCAATGAAAAGTAAAATACAACCTAAGTGAATATGATAAAATATTCAAACATGCAAGTAATGCTAGGCAACACTAAATGCATATCTAGAAATTTAAGAATGTCACTAAGTACAATTCCTAGATATCAATGTCTAAATGAATGTTCATAAAGACTTAACTAGATATAATTATGCAACAATATATCATTGTTATCAAACAAAGGCCAATCAACACAAGTTGTCATTAAGCATGGTAAGGACTATAATGCAATCACAAAATGCAATCAGTGAGTCCTAAACAATATCTAAATGCAAAGCATAGAGATTTAGCTAGAAGGGTAAAATAGTCATAAATGCTAGCTATCATGAAAGCATACATCTCAACCAATAAACAGCTACCCAAGCTTGTTATAAATTCAATAGAACTTAAAATCATACAATCAATGAGTAATTAATGTTATTTCTAGGTAAACATAACCTAGTAATGAAACAATTAATTCTAGGTCATGTAGAGATTACCTAGTCAATGAAAATAAGAAGAATCCATGCTTGGAAGTTGTAAGAAGATGTTAGATGCTCATGGATTGATGGTTGGATTAGCCAAGATGAGTTCTTGGAAGCTCTCTCTCTAGGAGTTACTTTCCCTCTCAAAGATATGATTTTTGGCTCATGAAAATCAATGAAAGAGAAGATGATACATAAATAGGAGCCCTAAATGAAACTGTGTCGTTTTGACAAAAATGCCCAGAAATTGCCTTGTGCGCTGGTCAAGTAGCGCACGGCCAACGACAACCTATTGGACAAGTTACGCTGGTGAGGTTCGCATGACGACCAGCGCACCACCAACGACACACCACTGGAAAGTTACGTTGGTGTTGGCGCTGGTGAGGGCGCTACTCGAGTGACGCACGGCTCACTTCCTTCATAATCATACACAAATTATGCAAGAGAAAAGAGGTGAAGGGAATGCATCCTAATGCCTAACATGACATGGCATTTTAATCACAAGATGCAATCAATTTAATCAAGCAAGAAATAACAAAATTAGGCACACAACAAGACAATTAAGCACACATGCAAAGTGATCAAAAAAAAGCATGAGAGTGAGTGTGTGCCCTAAACCTCTTCAATGAAGGTTAAGCAAGTGAATTTACCTTTCAAGTTTGAAAGAGCACTTGAGTAATGATGACCTAACTGCCCTTACACATTAAACCCCAAATGTGGTTGTCAACGAAATTAGCCAATCAAAACCGAGGAACTTACAATCTCCCCCTTTGGCTATTTCGTGACAAAACCACCACTCACAATTCAACCTCACCAATAAACAAAACAAAAAAACAGGGATCAACAACGTTTCTCTACATTACAAAGAGATGTCTAATAAACTAGACCTTCAAGTCATCCATCTCTTGTAGAATCAACATCCCTACAAAATAAAATAGCTACACTTTCCAAGACAAGTGTATGTGAGGTGATCAAGGACATAAAAACAAGAGCAATTTGCATATAATAGAAACAAGCAACGTGCATCAACAATGCAAATGCAAATGCTCCCCCTAAATAGGTTAACTCCCCCTAAATCCACACTACTTCCCCTTTTTGTCATGAGATAGATAAAAGAGTATCCCCTTAAGAAGACATTAGCAAGGAGAGCTTATGGCACAAGACATGCATAATCATATAACCAAATTTATGCAACTTAATTAAGAGGAGAGAAACAAGGAGTTTTATTAAAACAAAATGTGTGAACGAATGTTTTGCATACAAGACAAGTTGTATTCAAGATCAAAACATGGTATTTGGCAAAGCAAAATAACAAGGGTTTCCAAGAGAATTCAAACCAATTTCACCCTTTGTCATGGAGTAAGCGAGAAATAGACTGTAAATTAAATTCATTTTAAGAACAACTATATCAAACTTTACGAGCAAAACAAGACATGAGCGACTATTGCGCCTTTTTTGATTTTTCCGGGTTGAATGCCCATATGATAGTAGCCTTGTTTGACAAGTAAAGAGAGAGAGAATTTTGGATTGTAAAATCCTTGAATTGGATACAAGATCCTAATTTATTGAAGTCTCATAATTTCTTTCACACATAGATTTTGCATTCATTTTAGAGCATTCAACAATTTCATCATGCATATTATTTTAAAGCATGTCATATAAAGAATCAACATGTCATGGAGATCAATTCTAGGTCATTCAAAATGTACTTCCCAATCAATTCTCCTATTCCAAAAATGCATGTTTGGTCATAAATAAGATATGGATTGCATGTAAAGCAAAGTTGTACACTTATTAAAAAGAATATGTACAACCAATCATCTCAAGCAATTAATAAATAAGCATAAAAATTATCAATGAGCATAATGCAATGCCATTTGCTCTCTTTGCTTGAGCTCCCCATATGGGGTCAAACTAAAACTAGTCAATAGGGGATATGAGTCCCTATAGACTTACAAAGCCCATTTGACCTAGTTAAGCCTATAGGTGAAACCTTAGCACAATGGCATGTGGGTTCATCTTTTCTAATCCACTTTGGTGACAAATTGTCATTTCTAATGGTCAAGATCATCATATTACTCCTAGGATCATTAACACTAGCTTTCCTAGGCACATGCATATTGGCTCTACCCCTTTTTCTTTCAATCATGCTCTTAGTTCTACACATGTTAATGTACTTGAAGCAATTTGGTCTAATATGACCATCAACACCATAAAAGTGACATGAAGGAATAAAATGACGAGTCATACCATTCCTTTGTAAGGACAAATGTGCTTTCCCATGTCTTTGAGCTTTCCTTTGGTATGGTATTGATTCTCTTCTCTCTTGTTGTTGAGTTGGAGAAGATTGCTTCCTTTGTTGAGCATGCAGGAAATGCTTCTTGACTTGATGGCTTTTAGTTTAAAGGATAGTTGCTTATAGTGCTCTCATTGGTTGAGCTTGAGCTTGACTTCTTGGTGCCATCTTGACTTGGACATTTCTAGAACACTCTCCTAGTTCAATTTTCTTCTTAGAAAGAAGTGGAGAAATAGGTTCATTGAAGTCCAAGCTCTTGAAAAATATCGTCTTGCTAAGAGTTGAGGTCTCCTTGTCATCTTCAAACCCTAGACCTCTCTTGTCACTTGGCTTCTTGCCAACTCCCAACATATGGTCAAGCTTCTCCGTACTCGAAGTCATCTTAGCGATCAACTTTCTAGCTTCTCTAAGCTCCTCCTTCAAGCTTTCTTCCATTTTTCTTCCATTCTTCACTTTCTCACTTAAGTGAGTCATTTCAGTTGATAGCTTGAGGTTCTCTTCCTTTAGCTTTCGAACCTCTTTCTTCATATTCAACCTTAAGCTTTGAAAATGCTCAATGAACTCTTCAAGGTTCATACTCTCTACATTTCCATTTGTAGAGTGAGATGAAGAACTCTTATCACTAGAGTCATCACTAGTGTCACTTGTTGCCATGATGGCATCATCAACATAAGTAGCTTCACTTATCACTCTCTTACCTACTTTTTCATCTACTCCTTCTTCAAAGTCACTACTTAAGGCTTTGTTACCTTTTTCTACATCTTCCACAAATGAGGCTCCAAAAGCCGTGTAGTTAAGAATAACATCTTCATCACATGAGGAATCTTTTTCACTTCCACTCTCACTTGATGAGGCAGCCACCACTTTTCCTTTCTTCTTCTTCTTCGAATTCACATACTCAGGGCTATATGACCTAACCCACTACATTCATAGCATTTAATGCCTTTTCTTGTAGGCTTCTCTTGCCTTGGCTCAATCTTCTTCTTTGAGTCATTCTTGTGAAGTTTCATAAACTTCTTGAATTTCAACACAATAAGAGCCATCTCTTCATCTGAGTCATCCTCCTCCATCTTTACTTTGGATGGCTTTAAAACTATGTTCTTTTTCATCTTAGGAGATATAGGTGTAGAAGTCCACCTAGACTCATAGGCTAGAAGTATTCCAATCACTTCACTCGACTTCATAGTCTTGTAGTTGTTATTTTCTTCTAGTGCTACCATATTGGACTCAAATCTCTTGGGGAGTGATCTCATGATCTTTTGCTTGATCCTTCTATCAGAATATGGGTCACCTAGTTGATGGCTTTGATTTATAATGTCCATCAACTTCACTGTGAAGTCATTAAAGCACTCGTCCTCTTTCATCCGAATTGTCTCAAATTGCATTTGAAGGACTTGAAGCTTGGAGTCCTTGACCACTTCGGTTCCTTCATAAGCCGTTTGTAGAATCTCCCAAGCCTCCTTTTCATGCCTAGTATTTTGAACCAACTTATATTGGTTATCATCCATGGCACACAAGATTGCATGCATAGCCTTGTCGTTCCACTTGGAGGCTTCAAATTCTTGTGTGCTCCATTGAGACTTAGGCTTTGGAATCTCATCTCCTTCTTCTGTGGTCATCGTTGGAGGACTGTAGCCCTCTTCAATTGTCATCCATGCACGGTCATCTATTTGGCAAATATAAGCCTCCATTTTGTCTTTCCATGAGGCGTAATTATCACCCTTAAGCAAATGTGGTCTTAAGCTTGAAGCTCCCTCTTTACTCATCCCAGACTCACTCATAGTGTTTGGGTTATAAATGAGATTCAAATGAAATGCAAAAACAATCAAGCAAAAACAAACAATCAAAATGCACCAAGCAAGACACACACTAAGCACAGATCACCTAAGTATATATAGGCACCCGCTCTGATACTAATTGAAAGTTCCCTAAAAACGTGTGTGTCTATAACCTAGAGGGGGGGTGAATAGGTTTTAATCGAATCAATTACCAATTTTTCGATTAATCAATATTAACACAAATTACCCTAATAAAACAAACATACAACATCAAGTATATAGTGCAGAAATATAAATAACACTTGATGTTAACGTCGAAACCCTCCAAATGGGAAAAAACACAGGCCGATATGTGCGCCACACTAGATCCTCAAATCCTCTATTGAATGAAAGTTTACAACCTATGTTGACCTCCCGTCACACCCTCCATTTACTAACCTTTTCACTCTACCCAACAAGATTTAATAGTGATTCTTGATCTATTTGCTTGTGCCCTAACCACTTAGTCACAAGACTTAACCTCAATGAAAATTAAAACACAACCAAAGTGAATATGATAAAATATTCAAGCATGCAAGTAATGCTAGGCAACACTAAATGCTTATCTAGGAATTTAAGAATGTCACTAAGTACAATTCATAAATATCAAGGTCTAAATGAATGTTCATAAAGACTTAACTAGATATAATTATGCAACAATATATCATTGTTATCAAACAAAGGCCAATCAACACAAGTTGTCATTAAGCATGGTAAGGACTATAATGCAATCACAAAATGCAATTAGTGAGCCCTAAACAATATCTAAATGCAAAGCATAGAGATTTAGCTAGATGGGTAAATTAGTCATAAATGCTAGCTATCATGAAAGCATACATCTCAACCAACAAACAGCTACCCAAGTTTGTTATAAATTCAGTAGAACTTAAAATCATACAATCAATGAGTAATTAATGTTATTTCTAAATAATCATAACCTAGTAATGAAACAATTAATTCTTGGTCATGTAGAGATTACCTAGTCAATGAAAACAAGAAGAATCCATGCTTGGAAGTTGCAAGAAGATGTTAGATGCTCATGGATTGATGGTTGGATGAGCCAAGATGAGTTCTTGGAAGCTCTCTCTCTAGGAGTTACTTTCCCTCTCAAAGATATGATTTTTGGATCATGAAAATGAATGAAAGAGAAGATGATACATAAATAGGAGCCCTAAATGAAACTATGTCGTTTTGACAAAAATGCCCAGAAATTGCCTTGTGCGCTGGTCGAGTAGCGCACGGCCAGCGACAACCTATTTGACAACTTACGCTGGTGAGGTGCGCATGACGACCAGTGCACCACAAGCGACAGGGATCAACAAAGTTTCTCTACATTACAAAGAGATGTCTAATAAACTAGATCTTCAAGTCATCCATCTCTTATAGAATCAACATCCCTATAAAATAAAATAACTACACTTTCCAAGACAAGTGTATGTGAGGTGATCAAGGACATAAAAACAAGAGAAATTTGCATATAATAGAAACAAGCAACATGCATCAACAATGCAAATGCAAATGCTCCCCCTAAATAGGTTAACTCCCCCTCAACGAGTCAAACCCAACTCCCCCTAAATCCACACTACTTCCCCTTTTTGTCATGAGATAGATAAAAGAGTATCCCCTTAAGAAGACATTAGCAAGGAGAGCTTATGGCACAAGACATGCATAATCATATAACCAAATTTATGCAACTTAATTAAGAGGAGAGAAACAAGGAGTTTTATTAAAACAAAATGTGTGAACGACTGTTTTGCATACAAGACAAGTTGTATTCAAGATCAAAACATGGTATTTGGCAAAGCAAAATAACAAGGATTTCCAAGAGAATTCAAACCAATTTCACCCTTTGTCATGGAGTAAGCGAGAAATAGACTGTAAATTAAATTCATTTTAAGAACAACTATATCAAACTTTACGAGCAAAACAAGACATGAGCGACTATTGCGCCTTTTTTGATTTTTCCGGGTTGAATGCCCATATGATAGTAGCCTTGTTTGACAAGTAAAGAGAGAGAGAATTTTGGATTGTAAAATCCTTGAATTGGATACAAGATCCTAATTTATTGAAGTCTCATAATTTCTTTCACACATAGATTTTGCATTCATTTTAGAGCATTCAACAATTTCATCATGCATATTATTTTAAAGCATGTCATATAAAGAATCAACATGTCATGGAGATCAATTCTAGGTCATTCAAAATGTACTTCCCAATCAATTCTCCTATTCCAAAAATGCATGTTTGGTCATAAATAAGATATGGATTGCATGTAAAGCAAAGTTGCACACTTATTAAAATGAATATTTACAACCAATAATCTCAAGCAATTAATAAATAAGCATAAATATTATCAATGAGCATAATGCAATGCTATTTGCTCTCTTTGCTTGAGCTCCCCATATGGGGTCAAACAAAAACTAGTCAATAGGGGATATGAGTCCCTATAGACTTACCAAGTCCATTTGACCTAGTTAAGCATATAGGTGAAACCTTAGCACAATGGCATGTGGGTTCATCTTTTCTAATCCACTTTGGTGACAAATTGTCATTTCTAATGGTCAAGATCATCATATTACTCCTAGGATCATTAACACTAGCTTTCCTAGGCACATGCATATTGGCTCTACCCCTTTTTCTTTCAATCATCCTCTTAGTTCTACACATGTTAATGTACTTGAAGCAATTTGGTCTAATATGACCATCAACACCATAAAAATGACATGAAGGAATAAAATGAGGAGTCATACCATTCCTTTGTAAGGACAAATGTGCTTTCCCATGTCTTTGAGCTTTCCTTTGGTATGGTATTGATTCTCTTCTCTCTTGTTGTTGAGTTGGAGAAGATTGCTTCCTTTGTTGAGCATGCAGGAAATGCTTCTTGACTTGATGGCTTTTAGTTTAAAGGATAGTTGCTTAAAGTTCTCTCATTGGTTGAGCTTGAGCTTGACTTCTTGGTGCCATCTTGACTTGGACATTTCTAGAACACTCTCCTAGTTCAATTTTCTTCTTAGAAAGAAGTGGAGAAATAGGTTCTTCGAAGTCCAAGCTCTTGAAAAATATCGTCTTGCTAAGAGTTGAGGTCTCCTTGTCATCTTAAAACCCTAGACCTCTCTTGTCACTTGGCTTCTTGCCAACTCCCAACATATGGTCAAGCTTCTCCGTAATCGAAGTCATCTTAGCGATCAACTTTCTAGCTTCTCTAAGCTCCTCCTTCAAGCTTTCTTCCATTTTTCTTCCTTTCTTCACTTTCTCACTTAAGTGAGTCATTTCAGTTGATAGCTTGAGGTTCTATTCCTTTAGCTTTCGAACCTCTTTCTTCATATTCAACCTTAAGCTTTGAAAATGCTCAATGAACTCTTCAAGGTTCATACTCTCTACATTTCCATTTGTAGAGTGAGATAAAGAACTCTTATCACTAGAGTCATCACTAGTGTCACTTGTTGCCATGATGGCATCATCAATATAAGTATCTTCACTTATCACTCTCTTACCTACTTTTTCATTTACTCCTTCTTCAAGGTCACTACTTAAGGCTTTGTTACCTTTTTCTACATCTTCCACAAATGAGGCTCCAAAAGTCGTGTAGTTAAGAATAACATCTTCATCACATGAGGAATCTTTTTCACTTCCACTCTCACTTGATGAGGCAGCCACCACTTTTCCTTTCTTCTTCTTCTTCGAATTCACATACTCAGTGGCTATATGACCAAACCCACTACATTCATAGCATTTAATGCCTTTTCTTGTAGGCTTCTCTTGCCTTGGCTCAATCTTCTTCTTTGAGTCATTCTTGTGAAGTTTCATAAACTTCTTGAATTTCATCACAATAAGAGCCATCTCTTCATCTGAGTCATACTCCTCCATCTTTACTTTGGATGTCTTCAAAACTATGTTCTTTTTCATCTTAGGAGATATGGGTGTAGAAGTCCACCTAGACTCATAGGCTAGAAGTCTTCCAATCACTTCACTCGACTTCATAGTCTTGTAGTTGTTATTTTCTTCCAGTGCTGCCACCTTGGGCTCAAATCTCTTGAGGAGTGATCTCATGATCTTTTGCTTGATCCTTCTATCAGAATATGGGTCACCTAGTTGATGGCTTTGATTTACAATGTCCATCAACTTCACTTGGAAGTCATTAAAGCACTCGTCCTCTTTCATCCGAATTGTCTCAAATTGCATTTGAAGGACTTGAAGCTTGGAGTCCTTGACCACTTCGGTTCCTTCATAAGCCGTTTGTAGAATCTCCCAAGCCTCCTTTTCATGCCTAGTATTTTGAACCAACTTATATTGGTTATCATCCATGGCACACAAGATTGCATGCATAGCCTTGTCGTTCCACTTGGAGGCTTCAAATTCATGTGTGCTCCATTGAGACTTAGGCTTTGGAATCTCATCTCCTTCTTCTGTGGTCATCGTTGGAGGACTGTAGCCCTCTTCAATTGTCATCCATGCACGGTCATCTATTTGGAAAATATAAGCCTCCATTTTGTCTTTCCATGAGGCGTAATTATCACCCTTAAGCAAAGGTGGTCTTAAGCTTGAAGCTCCCTCTTTACTCATCCCAGACTCACTCATAGTGTTTGGGTTATAAATGAGATTCAAATGAAATGCAAAAACAATCAAGCAAAAACAAACAATCAAAATGCACCAAGCAAGACACACACTGAGCACAGATCACATAAGTATATATAGGTACCCGCTCTGATACTAATTGAAAGTTCCCTAAAAACGTGTGTGTCTATAACCCAGAGGGGGGGTGAATAGGTTTTAATCGAATCAATTACCAATTTTTCGATTAATCAATATTAACACAAATTACCCTAATAAAACAAACATACAACATCAAGTATATAGTGCAGAAATATAAATAACACTTGATGTTTACGTGGAAACCCTCCAAATGGGAAAAAACACAGGCCGATATGTGCGCCACACTAGATCCTCAAATCCACTATTGAATGAAAGTTTACAACCTATGTTGACCTCCCGTCACACCCTCCAGTTACTAACCATTTCACTCTACCCAACAAGATTTAATAGTGATTCTTTATCTATTTGCTTGTGCCCTAACCACTTAGTCACAAGACTTAACCTCAATGAAGAGTCAAACACAATTTAAGTGAATATGATAAAATATTCAAACATGCAAGTTATGCTAAGCAACACTAAATGCTTATCTAAGAATTTAAGAATGTCACTAAGTACAATTCCTATATATCAATGTCTAAATGAATGTTCATAAAGACTTAACTAGATATAATTATGCAACAATATATCCTAGTTATCAAACAAAGGCCAATCAAGACAAGTTGTCATTAAGAATGGCAAGGACTATAATGCAATCACAAAATACAATCAATGAGTCCTAAACAATATCTAAATGCAAAGCATAGAGATTTAGTTAGAAGGGTAAAATAGTCATAAATGCTAGCTATCATGAAAGCATACATCTCAACCAACAAACAACTACCCAAGCATGTTATAAATTCAATAGAACTTAAAAGCATACAATCAATGAGTAATTAATGTTATTTCTAGGTAAACATAACCTAGTAATGAAACAATTAATTCTAGGTCATGTAGAGATTACCTAGTCAATGAAAACAAGAAGAATCCATGCTTGGAAGATGCAAGAAGATGTTAGATGCTCATGGATTGATGGTTGGATGAGCCAAGATGTGTTCTTGGAAGCTCTCTCTCTCTAGGAGTTACTTTCCCTCTAAAAGATATGATTTTTGGCTCATGAAAACTAATGAAGGAGAAAATGATATATAAATAGGAGCCCTAAATGAAACTGTGTGGTTTTGACAAAAATGCCCAGAAATTTCCTTGTGCTCTGGTGTTTGTGCACTGGTCGAGTAGCGCACGACCAGTGACAACCTACTAGACAAGTTGCGCTGGTGAGGTGCGCAAGACGACCAGCGCACCACAAGCGACACACCACTGGAAAGTTGTGCTGGTGTTGGTGCTGGTGTGGGTGCTACTCGAGTGGCGCATGGCTCACTTCCTTCACACTCATACACAAATTATGCAAGAGAAAAGAGCTGAAGGGAATGCATCCTAATGCCTAACATGACATGGAATTTTAATCACAAGATGCAATCAATTTAATCAAGCAAGAAATAACAAAATCAGGCACACAACAAGACAATTGAGCACACATGCAAAGTGATCAAAAACATGCATGAGAGTGAGTGTGTGCCCTAAACCTCTTCAATGAAGGTTAAGCAAGTGAATTTACCTTTGAAGCTTGAAAAAGCACTTGAGCAATGATGACCTAATTGCCCTTACACATTAAACCCCAAATGTGGTTGTCAACGAAATTAACCAATCAAACCGAGGAACTTACAGTTAGTTATATATATATATATATATATATATATATATAAATGAAAAAACTTCATCCAACTCATTGTGTGATGAATTCGGCCAAGCATAGAGAAAAGAGGGATCGTTTTTGTTTTCGATAGTACACTAGTATCCTTTGCATCAAAAGGGTTTTGTGTACAACATCGAATCAAGGTTCATGCGAGTTTCAATCAAATTGATTGATAATTCAAAAGTGACCGGACGTTCTTGGTTTTTCTCTTGGAGGATTATTGTGACTGACAAAAAAGAAGATTTTTTTTGTTTCCATCCTCAAGTATACAATTTAAAGAAAGGGAGCCCACACTCCTAGGTGATTCACGTTCGTGATTAGATTAGAAGATCTTACGAATTCAATTCGACACTAGTTCAATCGTCACGAAAAAAAAGTAGGATACTTTTTATATACATCAATTAATCTAGGGTTAAGGTTCTTGTTATTAAAATGGAAAATTTTTATTTATACACAAACTCTTTTATTAAATTTTCTCACGCTTCCATTGCGTTTTGAACCGTTTTTTTCCCTACAATTGGTATCAGATGTTGGTTGTACTCTTGATTAATTGATGTATGTGTTCGTGAATCTTTTTCTTTTTATTGTATATATGCATGTTTTAGAAAGATACGGCACTCTAGATATTCGCATATATATTTACATTGGAATGTATGGATATATATATATGTTTTATTTATGGTTTGTTATTGCTCAATTTTGGTCGTAGAATTTCAATGCATTTTTGTTTTGGGATTGTAACAAGAAGAGTGGTCTATTCTCATCATAATTACCTTCTTGGTAGTTGCAATGTTTTTTTATTATTTTGTTGTTGTAATTAAAAAAAACTGCACTTGTAATTAAAAAAAACTACACTTGTTGTAATAAAAAAACTGCATTTGTTGTAATAAAAGAAACAGTAGTATTTTTTTTTTAATTCTTCTATAATACATTCAAGTATCGAAGACTCGAAGGTTTGAAGAATTAGGAGCAATCAGAACAAGTTTGGGACCGTGCAAGCCGTAACAACGAACATGCATGCGAAGAGAATGCAGCCATGTTTGTTATGGCATGGGATGCGCACGGCAACCCTATGGAAGCCATGTTCTGCGCATAGCAACCCTTTATGAGGATGTGGCATGCGCACGCCCATGGGTAAGAGCCAAGGGTGTGCACGCCCATGGGAGGCAGCCGAGAGAGTCCAAACGACGAAGGTCACGTGAAGACTTGTTCACTAAGAAAGGAGTTTTTTGTATTCCAAGACATGTAATTTACTTGCTTTTCTAGGATGGACAAAAATTGAAGCAATTTATATTTGTTGTAAATATTGCAATGTTTGTCGTTGTTTAATAACATGTCATATAGAATAGGAGTGTCACTCATATATCTCTATTGGTATGAACATGCATTGAATGGTTTAAATATCTTAATTGGCATATAGATAACTTGGTAAATCATTCTTTGGAATTCGATCACACACCTTAAACAATTGAGTGGGAGAAGGTGTTTTTGAACACCTACGGCCTCCAAGTTTAGTTGAGGTTTATGTTTCGTGAATAACCCCCCAATGGGTATTCATGAATGGAATTTAGCAAGATACTTCCTTACAAGGATAGACTAGACAATTAGCCCAAACGATATCTACTCCCAAATGAGAGATATTCGTGAGGGATTATATTGAAGGTCGATAACTTGGTAACACTCAATGTGAGTTTATTAATATCCTCTCAAGAGTTCTTGTTAATAAAATCATAAGGCTAAAATTGAAAAAGTTGGTTGTTACGCTAACAATTAGGTGGGACCTAGTCCAACTAGTAAATGTTGTGAACTCCCAAAGGAGGTGTGATATTTATGGGTGTTTGGATCACCGTTGAATTTTTACGATTGAATTATTTCATTTAATTCAAAATAAATATTCAAAAGTGCTATATCATGATTATTTACTTATATAATTTTTGTTAATATATAGAAATCATGACCCATCCCTAATCAAATTTTTAAAAGATAATACTTTAACTGATGATAATTATGTCACATGGAAAATGGAAAATTGGGTTGTTGTAAGTTGAAAAACCATAAGATCATTCTGTATATTCCTAAACCACCAAACTGACGAAACTACTCAGGAGCAAAGAGATGAGAATCAGTAGTGGATGTCTTCAGATAAGATGGCTAAATTTACATTACATTATGGCCATCATCTCTGACGTGTTGCAACAGCAACATGAAGGAATGGAGATTGTTGCCGATATAATGATGTCTCTAGAGGAAATGTTTGCTATGAGGTCTAGGACGACTAAGAGAGAGGCAGTGACTACTTTCATGAATCTTAGGATGAAATCTGGACAGGCTGTGAAAGATCACATGATTAAAGTCATAACACATCTCAACATTGCTGAACTGAATCGTGCTGAGATAGATGATGAGACAAAAATTGACATGATTGTCAACTCACTATCAGATTCCTTTGTTCAGTTTAAGTTGGACTACACCTTAAACAATAAGGAATACACTTTGCAATGCATACGGCAAGATGTTCAAAGCACCAAGAAAATCCTTGTGAAAGGCAAGGGTCAAGAGATTCATATGGTTGGTAAAGTTGCTACTGTTAAGACCTGTCAGAAGGTCAAGTAACAACAGAAGAAAAAGCAACTTGGGCCTAACTAGAAGGGGTTTCGGGAAAGGAAAAGACTGAATGAGAATGAATTCAACTTGTATTTAGGCAATTGAGCATTGGTGTCTACTAGTGTAGTGGGAGATATTAGAATCAATTTAGATTCTTATAGGCATTTAGTTTTAATAAACGTTTATTATGTACCAATATTCAAAAGGAATTTAATTTCGGTCTCTTGTCTTAATAAATTTGGATATTTGGTTACTTTTAATAAAGATTATATTATTAGTAAGAATAACAAATTTGTTTTGTAAAGGTACATTGGAAAACGGTTTATTCTATTTGCATGGAAATATCTCTCACTTGTTAGACACAGAATCAACGGAACCTAATCACAAAAGAGTAAAATTATCAAAAGATGAAACCTACCTATGGCATTTGCACCTAGTTCACATTAACCTTAATAGGATTAAAAGATTGGTAAGTGACGAACCTCTAAATGACTTAAAGGTTGATGATCTACCAACTTCTGAATCTTGTTTGGAAGGTAAAATGACCAAAAGGTCATTTACGACCAAAGGCACAAGAGCCATTGAATGTTTAGGATTGATACACACTGATGTGTGTAGACCTATGAGCATTCAAGCTAGAGGTGGATATGAGTACTTCATCACTTTCACAGATGATCACTCAAGATTTGGCTATGTGAATCTCATGAGACATAAGTCAGATGCTTTTGATATGTTCAAAGCATTTAAAGCTGAAGTGGAAAATCAGCTTGAAGAACACATAAAAATCTTGAGGTCTGATCGTGGTGGGGAATATCTATCTGGTGAGTTTCAGCAATATCTTATTGATAATGGGATAATTTCTCAGCTTTCTGTACCAGGCACACCTCAACAAAATGGGGTGGCAGAAAAGAGAAATAGAACTCTTTTGGACATGGTTAGGTCTATGTTGAGTTATTCAACGCTTCCTAATTCTTTTTGGGGATATGCTTTACAAACCACAATGTATATTCTAAACGATGTACCATCTAAGTAGGTTCCTAAAACACCGCATGAGTTGTGGACCGGGCGAAAGCCTAGTTTACAATATTTAAGGCAGGGGTGGGCACCAACCCGCCAACGCAACCCAACCCGACCAACCCGACCCAACTCGACTAGATTGGGTTGGGTTAATAAAATATAACCCAACCCAACCCGACAACCAGACATAAATAATAAAAAATAAATTAAATAATTTTATTTACTATTAGATTTATTATGAAATCTTTTTTTTAAATAATTAAAAAGTTTACTCATGCACCATTTATAATATTTTAAATGACAAATATAAATACATAATTTTAAATATTGTATATCGTAATATATAATACATTTATTATAAATATGCGATTATATTAATATATTATCTTCATCTTTTGTATTAAATGACACATCCATGATTATACTTTAAAATGTTATCTTTTTCCTTAGGATTTGATTAAGAATTTAGTAGAAAAAGTCTAATAATTGTATATAAACTCAAACTATTATGTTGGTTAAAATAAATAATAGATTATCCAACCACAGGATATTTGACGAAGTGATTATAAATGTAAAATGGATGGGAAACTTAGATGGAGACTTTCCAAGTTGGATAAATTGCTATATTTTAATTTTTTAATTATGTAAAAGATATTTAAACAATTTATATTATATTTTATGATTTGATTTTGATGTTTTTAAGTAATCTAAACTCAACGTGATATGATATTATGGTAAAAAATTATTTTAAATTTGAATTTTGATATAATAAAATTTGAAATTAAATATATTTTTTCTATTGGGCTTAAAAAGCCCAACCCGATCAACCCAACCTAACCCAACCCGATAAATATTGGGTTGGGTTGGGTTAAAATTTACGTTGGGTTGGATTGGGTTGACAAATTTTCAACTCAACCCAACCCAACCCGAAAACGCCCACCCCTAATTTAAGGATATTTGGATGTCCTGCGCACGTATCAAAAGGAAATACAGAAAAGTTGGAGTCCCGCTCAGAAAAATGAGTATTTGTAGCGTATCCAAAAGGAAAAAAATATTATTTTTTTTATAGTCCTTCAAATCTTAAAGTATTTGTTTCGACAAATGCTAAATTTCTGGAAGAGGACAATAAGAATAATTTTGTGCCTAAAATAAGAATTGTCCTGAATGAGCTTTTAGGAGATACAATTTCACAAGAGGTTTCGCAACCAAGCCCAATTATAAGTTCCATACTGACACAAGATCAACAATCTAACATCCCTCATCGTAGTGGGAGGGTTAGTAGACAACCCGAGAGATACATCGGTCTAAGAGAATCAGTAGAGAATCTCCTGGACGATGATGATCCCTATACGTACAAGAAAGCAGTGGAAGATGTTGATTGTCACCATTAGCAAAAGGTAATGCAATCCAAATTGAATCTATGTTCAAAAACAAAGTCCGGTCTCTTATAGACTTGCTTAAAGGGATAAAACCCATCGGGTGCAAGTGGGTATACAAGAAGAAAAGAGGAATGGATGAAAAGGTGGAAACCTTTAAAGCTAGATTGGTAGCCAAAGGTTACACACAGAAGGAAGGTATCGATTATAAGGAAACCTTCTCTCCTATGGCCATGCTTAAATCCATTAGGATACTCTTATCCATTGTGGCATCTTTAGACCTAGAGATTTGGAAAATAGACATCAAGACAACTTTCCTTAATGGAAGTCTTGACGAAAGCATCTATATGATGCAACCAAAAGGATTCATTGAAAATGGCCAAGAGGAAAGGGTTTGCAAGTTGTAAGGATCCATATATGGATTGAAGCAAGCATCTAAATCCTGGAACATAAGGTTCGATCAAGATGCAAAAGGTTTTGGATTCATTCAAAACCTAGACGAACCTTGTGTATACAAAAGGATTAAAGGTGATAAGTTGGTTTTCCTAGTTCTTTATGTTGATGATATACTACTCATCAGAAACGATGTAGGTGTATTGACATCAATAAAACAATGCTTAGCAAAATAATTTGATCGGAAGGACTTAGGAGAAGCAAAGTTATATTCTTGGTATCCAAGTCATAAGGGATAGAAAGAATAGAACGATTGCATTATCCCAAGCTTCATACATAGATAAAATCTTGTCTAGGTTTTCCATGCAAGATTCCAAGAAAGGTATGTTACCTTTCAGACATGGAATCAAACTTTCTAAGGAACAAGTTCCTAAGAATGAGCATGAAGAGCAATTCATGAGTAAGATTCCATATGCTTCGACAGTAGGAAGTCTCATGTATGCAATGCTCTGTACTAGACTAGATATATATTTTGTTGTGGGCATAGTTAGCAGGTTTCAATCAATAGTTAGCAGGTTTCAATCAAAGCCTAGTCCTGATCACTGGACGACAGTCAAGAATATTTTCAAGTATCTTAGGAGAACGAGAGATTTTATGCTTGTATACTCTAGAGGGGATTTAATTCCCTTTGGGTAAAAAGATTCTGATTTTCAGTCAGATTCTGACTCTAGGAGATCAACATCAGGATTTGTGTTTACTATTGGAGGAGGGGCAGTCATATAGAGGAGTATCAAACAATCTTGTATTATCAATTCCACCATGGAAGCCGAGTATGTTGCCGCATGTGAGACAGCTAAAGAGGTTGTCTGGATCCGCCAATTCTTGATTGACTTGGAAGTGGTTCTTGATGCGAATAAGCAAATCATTTTCTATTGTGACAATAGTGGAGCTGTGGCTAATTCGAGAGAACCAAGAAGTCATAAAAGAGGGAAACACATTGAAAGAAACTATCATTTTCTAAGGGAAATTGTGCATAGGGGTGACGTGACGATTACCAAGATCGCGTCAGCAGAAAATCTAGTGGATCCCTTTACAAAGACTCTTCCACAAAAGAGTTTTGATGGGCATCTAGAGAACATGGGGATGAGAGATATAACACATTTGCTATAAAACAAGTGGAAGATTGTTAGGATTATGCTTGATAGCAGAGTATAATAATGTATTTGACAATCTTTTCATATTAATAAAGTGATTTCTAGTTTAACAAATTTTATAGCATTTATAGTTTAATTATTATAATTGTCAAAAGTAAATAATCACAAGGTCAAAAGACTATGAGAAAATAAGAATTGTTCATCCATCTAGATATATATGAGGTAGACACAATTCTTTAGTTTGTCTTGAATAATATTCACAACTTAAGATAAAAGGTTGGGCACATTTATCTTGTCAAAGTTGTAGATTCTTTTGCTAGCATTTTAGTGGGATCAAATGTGTTATGATGAGTCTAAAATCATCAAAGTGTGGTGTCTTTGGGCAATAGAATCTAGTGCACTGGGTGCATTGAATAGGATCAAAATGAAATACTTTATCTTGAACGGTCAATGGAAAAAAGTTTTCAATTGAAGACAATCGGAAAGTCTATCTCAATCCTTAGATAAATGATGGACTTATGATTGCAAGTGTTATCATTTGAGCTATCAATGAGTACAATTATATAGCATAGTCTATCCTCCATAGTTTGGTAGTATTTATTTGTTTATCGATAGAGGACTTCATTTATAGATATGGACATCGTGGCTCCATTTATTGAATGAGAGTATAATACCATCATATGGATGTTTTGAGGTATTGGATATTATATCTTAACGTTAAGTTTTCAATGGCATCTATTGAAACATGGCTTCTGGACAAGTCAAAATATCCAAGTTCAAAATGTGGTCATATGAGTAAATATGGTAACTTTCAGAGCTATAGGCGGTCTATGAGCTCTTAGCGATTACTGGTATTCTTCACGAGGATACACTTTCTCCAATAAGGTTGTCTAAGGTACAAATGAGTAACATCAACTTATTTTATCTTTATTTATGAGTTCAATTTTAGTTCTTTAGTAGAATGAACTAAAATTAAATAGATCGGACCTAAGTGAATCATTTGTTGATTGTGATTGGATTGTGTCTATTGTAGCTTAAATCTAGATAGCCCGTCAAGATCCCCAATCCACACGAACTTGCATGGATAACTTGATATATTCTACCGGACCAATTTATGGGTCCATCTAGAATTGTATTGAGGCATGTGGACTTGTTTCTTTTTGTAAGAATAGGTCTAGTTCACATGTGGACTTTTTATAAAGGTCAAATGGATTTAATAAAATAATAAATAAAAAAATATGGCTCATATATATGTGTTGGGCGGCAAGGCTATTTAGAATAGCTTAATTATATTATTTTTATTTTATTATTTAATCAAATGGAAATTAATTAATTTGTTGATTAATTAATTATTTAATTAAAACTCAAAATCTTTTTCCTAGTAGGAGATGGTCTCCTAAAATTATACTATTGTTGGTAGTATAATTAATATTAAAGACTATATTTGATAAGTAGATAAATAAAAGGAATTATTTATCTAATCCAATTAGGAAGTCTTTACTATGGTTACAAATACACTATTGAGTTGGATTAGGAGTCTTGGTGTAGGAAAAAATTCTTTTTGGAAAAAGATTCTTAACCACCAAGTAAATCCAACAAAGGATAGGATTTTTAACCTCCAAGTAAATCTTTCTTAGGAGAGGATTTAGTCTCCTATATAATATACCTATTAAATTCTACCAAGAATGAATTTTTGGGGTGAGAAGTTGTTTTTTATTTGTTTTTTATTGTTATAGATATAAAAAAAACTTCGTCCAACTCATTTTGTGAAGAATTCGGCCAAGCATAGAGAAAAGAAAGAACATTTTTGTTTTCGATAGTACACTAATATCCTTTGTATCAAAAGGGTTTTGTGTACAACATCGAATCAAGGTTCATGCGAGTTTCAATCAAATTGATTGATAATTCAAAAGTGACCGGACGTTCTTGGTTTTTCTCTTGGAGGATTATTGTGACTAACAAATAAAAAGATTTTGTTTGTTTCCATCATCAGATATACAATTTAAAGAAAGAGTGCCTACACTCCTAGGTGATTCACATTCGTGATTGGATTGAAAGATCTTACGAATTCAATTCGATGCTAGTTCAATCCTCACGAAAAAAAGGTACGATACTTTTTATATACATCAATTAATCTAGGGTTAAGGTTCTGTTTATTAAAAGGAAAAATTTTTATTTATATGCAAACCCTAATTTTATAAATTTTCTCACGATTCCGCTACGTGTGGTTTTTTCCCTACATTTTTTTGTGTTGTTCGCACTTGTACGGTGGTGTGCTTAACTTAGCGTATTGAGTGACCATTTGAGAAGGTCTCATTCTTCTCTTGGTTTTGGTCTTCGGTCACATGGTTGTTTCCATGAGTTTGGGCACTCTTGTTCTTGTCCAAATCTGACCTTTGGTCACTCATTTGACCAGAATGTTTTCAACAGTTATCCAAATCATGTTTTGTTAATTGGATTAGAAAGTAGATCTCCATACCTTTCTAACGGTATATTATACAAAAGTTTTGGATGTCGTTTGGTCATGTTTTTAGCCTCTTGAAAATGGGGCTGACATGTAGAATTTCCAATGCGCGGGTTATGCACAGGTTGAACCCGTGCATGCACCTGCGCAATGACTTTATGAGTGTTTTTTTAGCCACTTTACATGGACACTTGCGTAGTTACTATGCAGGTATGTGCTAGTCACTACGCGGGTCTAGACCCGCACACTACGCGAATCTGGGCAGTTTTTTATCAAAACGATGCCGTTTTGCTTGTGCCTACATATATGTTATCTTCTCGCTCATCTAGACCTAGAACTCCAAATTTCCAGATCATAGTGAGAGAAAGAGTTCCCTTTCAGATAGAAAGCACCAAGCTTGCTTTTTTAACTCTCCAAACCCAAAAACTATCCCCATCTTGCATCATTCTTCATCATATGAGCATGGGTGTTCTTGGTTTCATGACTAGGCAAGTAAGAACATCATTGAACATCTTTTATTGTTCTTCTTACTCTGTATTAGGTGTTTATTGCATGATTAAATACCTAAACTCTAGTTTATTGCATATATTTATGAGCCTTGATAACATTATTGGGTTTGTTTGTTGATAGCTAGCATTTAGGACATTATTGCCCTCTAGCTAATTAGGTCATATTATTTGCACTTGTTAATTGCATTTGTTGACCACGCCATGTTTATTGACAACTTGTGTTGAAATGGCTTTGCTTGACAACTAGGATATTTAATTGCATATCTATATCTAGTTGAGTCTCTATGCTTTGCATTTAGACATTATTGACTAGGACTCACTGATTGCATTTAGACATTATTGATTATGACTCACTGATTGCATTTTGTAATTGCATTATAGTCAGTGACATGCTTAACGACAACATGTGTTGATATGGCTTCGATGACAGCTTTATAGGATTGCTTGATCTATGTTAGCTAATCTTTATAACATGTCATTTAGCTCTTGATATCTAGAATTGCATTTATTGTCATCTCATAATCCTAGATAAGCATATAAGGTACCCCTAGCCTTGTTTGTTGTTTGAAAATCATCATATATTCACATAGGGTGTTTATCTCTTCATTGAACAAAAGTAATTCTTGTGTTGCATCCAGGGGTAGGTTGCTTCAAGCGTAAGCAAATTGAACTAGGTCCACTTAATACCGCGATTAGCTAGTGGTAGTGGGTTATATACCGGGAGTAGGTTGTAACTCCTCTATCATCAGTGGATTCGTTGTTCGAGTGTGGCGCACTTAACAGCCCGTGGTTTTTTGTATTTGGAGGGTTTCCACGTATATCTCAAGTGTTTAAATTATTTCGGCACTTATTACACTTGTGATATTTTTGTGACTAGTTATGAGTATTTTCGTTTAATTGACCATTAACAAAAATTGGGCAAAAATTGATTAAAATCTATTCACCCCACCCCCTAGATTAATATTAAACACACCATAATATTTGTTTCAAAAGTGGATATCGTTTTTTAAATGATACAAAAAAAAAAGGATATCTGATTTGATTGTAAAATCGTGTTCATAAAAATAATACTCGCAAGTGCACGAATCGTGAAGATAAGCACATCGGTATGTAAAGATCGTTCCCACAAAGAAAAGTGATTTACTGATTATAACTAATTCTAATTCAAATTAAATCAAAAGTAACCGAGAGATTTGTTGTGAAGAGGTTGTTTAAAGATTGAATTAAAACTAAATTATCCTATGAAAGCAATTTAACAAAGAATTGGTGTTGTGATCAAGAGATGGAAGAATTAGGTCATCAATGCTCCCCAACTATTTTTACTCAATGTTTCGAATTGACTTTGATTACAGAATATTAATCAAGTTAACGGTTTGTTCTTATATTAAGTATGATTGTTACCATATGATTCTGGGATGAATCAAGTGTTCTCAATTACAATTTACCCATAGATCAATGGCGCAAACTACAACCGAGAACCTATTAAGTGCAAGAACAATGAACCAAAACCTACTTGCATAGATCAATGCTAAGATCAGTTTTATCCATTCAATTGAATATTAATTAAGATTACGTATAGATCAATACTCCAACCTCAATCATTAAATTATCAAAACCCTAAATTCATGCCAACATACGATCATGCATTCACAAAAATAAAGAATTAAGACATATGATGAATTATTAAAACTTGAATTAATGAAAATATCGTCAATTCTAATAAATAGCATTCATAGAGGTTCACATTGATTCCCTAACTTGAGTCAGTTACACATGATTAAAAAAAGAGAAGAGAAAGAAAAGATAAAACCCATATTGACCTTCAATGAGTTCTTCAAGTCTTCAATGATGAATTCTTCTTCGTCTTTGAATATTCGATGTGTAAAGATGAATGGAAGGTGTATGGTGATGGAGTGGTGGGGGACAGACCCATAGATGGCTTAGGACCTCCCTTGACTTGTATATCTCGAAATTAGGGTTCACGTGGGGTTTAAATAAGTGTAGATGCTAAGCCATGTCTTTAAACAACAAAGAAATCAATTCCAATATAGAACTCTACCTTTTTGGGATTTTATTTCTTTCCTAATCCAATAAAAAGACTAATTATTGAAGGAAGATTAGGATTAGGTGTCAAATTTTTTGCACAAGACTCCCAAACAATTCCAAGAAGGAAATATTTCCTGTTCCGACAACTTGTAAAATAAATCCCATCATTATTCACAGAATTAAGACTAATCCGATCATCGGGTATTAAAATAGGTATAACTTCTTCTAGGAATATCTAAATTACGATTCGAAAAGTGTGTCGGAAACTAGATCTCTGGGGATTTCTACCCATAGGTAGTAGGACACACAATTCGATCTGAGCTAAGAGATATATTCCCCGCAATATTACTGTTCTGCATTGGCTGAAATTCAACTTTTTGCTCTTTTTCTCCAAAATAACATTCAACACCTCTTGAATGGAATGTGACTTACACATACTCAACAAACACATAAAATACCTAATTTCACCCAAGAACAAAGCACAAATAATAGAAAATGGGGACCTAAAACATGTATAGAAATAGACCGATCAAATACCCCCAAACCTATCTTTTGCTAGTCCTCGAGCAAAACTAGAATAAAAATAAAAACTAAAAAAAAACAAAAATCTAAAAATAAAATAAACTCTAAGTCACTTTCATAGGGAACACGATAACATTTAGCATATGCTGCAAGACTTTAAACCTCTAGGTGTTCCTAGTAGGAGGAGTTTTGTCTCCTGATAGTTTACAGCTATGCAACCCACAAACATATTTCTAAAAAAAAAAATATTTAAGATGCAAACTCAAATGTTCCATTCAAAGCCAATACATACTAGAGCCACTAAATAAAGACTAAAATTGTGTCACAAGTTTGAATGCACTACTTGGTTTTTATGAAAAGCTCCTACTCAAGACACTCTAGCTTCAAAAACTCATCGTCCAACACCATAGATATAATTCACCTCGACTCTAATTCTCACAAGATGTCACTCATAATTTCTCACAGAACCTAGGCAGATACACTCATCAAGCATATGCGAATGGAGTTTATACACAAGAAATTTCAAGATATAATCGCATATGAATATATTATAGGATGAACACTTGATTTTATACAAAGGATCCCATGAACGGAATCAGACATTAAGAACAAGATAAAGCACACGTTTACCTCTACACTCGAACTAGCATCCCCAAAAGATCAATTAGGTCTTTTATTTGGTTGTAACAGAGCCCTTGGGTGAAGGTTAAGAAAGAACGGGAAAAGGATAGCAAACAAACCTAGGATCATATCGAGAAATTCTTCGGTAATCTTCATACTCAGCTGAATTTTTTCAAATTCTTCATTCCACTTGCATCCAGACTTCTTGAACAATTTTCATTCATTCTTCTTCTTGAGTTGATTTTGATTTCTCATCACTTTCATAATAAAGCTCTATCCCTTTCACTTACATTTGATTCATCATCTCATTCAATTATCTTTCTTCTTTTTTTTCAACCCCCTTTTTTTAACTTTTTTTAACCTCTTCTTTTTAGATGAAAATTTGTACATCAATTACATAATTCTTCCAACACTTTCTTTGCATTTCATCTTCTAGCTTTGTCTTGGTACATGCACATCACAAATCACCCATTTCGAACTCTCTTAAATTATCTTCATCACCTTAATATGATCCCAAGCTATAAGGTATGGCTAATATATGGCTCCTTCTTTGCATTTCATCTTCTAGCTTTGTCTTGGTATATGCACATCACAAATCACCCATTTCAAACTCTCTTCAATTATCTTCATCACCTCAATATGATCCCAAGCTATAAGGTATGGCTAATATATGGCTTATTGGGGTTAAGTTAATGCGGGTGATGAAAGAAAAAGGCTTATAGTATTTGGCTTCAAAATTGGCTATGGAACACACACATAAAGGTAGGAAATATTTAAGGGCCTTTTAAGTGAGTTAAAGCACACATTGCCTATATCACTTCTAATGGTTCAACCAAAACAAGAGCAAAGTCCACATGTGATATCTTTTTATGATGAATGTTCTTTAATATCCAATGCATAACCCATTGAGATCAATTTCTAATGCTAAGAACCTAATGAGTGTTTAGGAGTGGAAACAAAATAATCCTCTATAATGATATTTATGTACGCTTTTTTGTTTAGTGAACTCACGAGGGTAGTCTCCATTATTAATCATGGTAATCCAACTAAGCATCCTATCCACCATCATATCAAGAGCATGTCAACATTTTGAAAAAAAAATGCATTACTCTAAGTGGCAAGACGTTAGTCTAAACTCAGTGATTAAAGCATATATTACGGCTCTTAAAACACACAAAAGAAGTATCGAAAAATAGAGGATAAAATTCTAAAAACTGGTGACTTTCTAAAACGACCTACGTCTGTTATTTAATGTATATCTCTCAAATGATTCAACAAAAGATAATGAAATTTTAACAAAAGAAAATAGACATGCAAACTCCCACTTTTCATTTAGAAAAAATTTCAACATTCGAATCCGAAAAATGAGAAAACAGATGTTGAAAATCATCCACGTCCAGACTTTCAAAAACAGAGCATCACCCACGACATTTGGTCGAATAAATAATCATAGCTTTCAAACCACTGTCCAGAATTTTACGTTCTTTATACCATTACATTTGTATCGAAAAAACAAAGAACAATTCATGGACAAAAAAAATTATTTCCTCACCAATGAATACAGTTTTAACAAAACGTTTAACTCAAAAAAATTCAAAACAAGACACTTTTTCGTAGATTTTAACAAATGGCTCGAATAAATAAATAAACACGAATTCACCCCCCCCCCCCTAAAAAAACCCTATTCTAAACATTGTCCTCAATGTTTATATGACATTATAAGCATGGACAACGAATAAAGAAATAGTATGGAAGGCAAGAACTCGAAACACAAAAACTAAAAACTAAAAACTAAAATAGAAACAGAAAAAAAAATTACCTAGGTGGGTTGCCTCCCACCAAACGCAAAATTTAACGTCTCGGTAAGACGGGTGCTTGGAAAACTCAACCAAATTCCAATGTCTCAAATTTACATTTAAGTGTGATCAAGTCTTGGAAAAAAAAATTATGTGTCGGCATGTTCCTACACATAATAAGTAAAGGCAAGTAAATGTTCAATATAAAGTATGGTGAAATAAGTTTAGAAAACCACTTATTCCATTTGATGATGTGTAGGCTTCTCGAAAAAGTAATGGAAGGGACATTAGGCTTGAGTTACTTATATAGAAGCGGTGCCTCAAAAGGGACATCATCCAATTCCTTCATGTTTTCTTTATCCATGTCAGAAGCTATAATCACCGGGAGTGTCTCATTCTCCTCTAGAATGGCATATTTGAGGCTAGAAGGAAGTTGTTTGAGCTCTAATGCAGGGGGAGAGCTTGTAGATGGAATTAAAGATCTACTGATCTCATCTTCAATTACCTCACCTAACTCTTCAATTTTGAACTCTTCTTCTACCTCATCATCTTGTTGAACTTCTTTATCATCCTCAAAGACATCTTTGACCCAATTTAGTAGCTCATCAAGTTCCCTACTTGACAATTCTTCTTGCACAGTCATTGTTAGCTTCCCATTCTGAACATCAGCATATGTGTGTTGCTTGTAGAAGTCCATTGTTCTTGAAAAGAAAGAAAAGAAAAAATAAAATAAAAAGAAAACAAAATCTAAACAAAAAAAAATTATTAAACTAAAACTAAAAATAGAATTAACCAATGAATTCAACTAATCCCCGACAACGATGCTAAAAACTTGATTTGATTGTAAAATCGTGTTCATAAAAACAGTACTCACAACTGTAAGAATTGTTAAGATAAGCACATCGGCAAGTAAGGATCGTTCCCACGAGGAAAAGTGATTTATTGATTATAACTAATTCTAATTCTAATTAAATCAAAAGTAACCGAGAGATTTGTAGTGAAGAGATTGTTTGAAGATTGAATTAAAACTAAATTATCCTATGAAAGCAATTTAACAAAGAATTGGTGTTGTGATCAAGAGATGGAAGAATTAGGTCATCAATGCTCCCCAACTATGTTTACTCAATGTTTCGAATTGACTTTGATAACAGAATATTAATCAAGTTAAGGGTTCGTTCTTATCTTAAGTATGATTGTTACCGTATGATCCTGGGATGAATCAAGTGTTCTCAATTACAATTTACCCATAGATCAATGGCGCAAACTACAATCGAGAACCTATTAAGTGCAAGAACAATGAACCAAAACCTACTTGCATAGATCAATGCTAAGATAAGTTGTATCCATTCAATTGAATATTAATTAAGATTACGTATAGATCAATACTCCAACCTCAATCATTAAATTATTAAAACCCTAAATTCATGCAAATGTATGATCATGCTTAAACAAAATAAAAGAATTAAGACATAGGATGAATTGAATAAATCAAAACTCGAATTAATAAAAATATCGTTAATTCTAATAAAGAGCATTCATATAGGTTCACATTGATTCCCTAATATGAGTTAGTTACACATGATGAAAAAAAAAAGAGAAATAAAAGATAAAACCTTCAATGAATTCTTCTTCGTCTTTGAATATTCGATGTGTAAAGATGAATATAAGGTGTATGGTGATTGAGTGGTGGGGGACGGCCCCCTTGATGGCTTATGACCTCCATTGACTTGTAAATCTCGAAATTAGGGTTCACATGGGGTTTAAATAGGTGTAGATGTTAAGCCATATCCTTAAACAACAAGGAAATCAATTACAATATAGAACTCTACCTTTTTGGGAACTGATTTCTTTCCTAATCCAATAACAATACTACTTATTGAAGGAAGATTAGGATTAGGTGTCAACTTGTTTGCACAAGACTCCCAAACAATTCCAAGAATAAAATATTTCCCGTTCCGACAACTTGCAAAATAAATCCCGTCATTATTCACGGAATTATGACTTATCTAACCATCGGGTGTTAAAATGGGTATAACTTCTTCTAGGAATATCATAATTACGATCCGAAAAGTGCAGCGGAAACTAGACCTCTGGGGTTTTTTATCCATATGTAGTAGGACGCGCAATTCAATTTTAGCTAAGAGATATATTCCTCGCAATATGACTGTTCTGCATTGGTTGAAATTCAACTTTTTACTCTTTTTCTCTAAAATAACATTCAACACCTCTTGAATGAATGTGACCTACACATGCTCAACAAACACATAAAATACCTAACTTCACCTAAGAACAAAGCACAGATAATAGGAAATGGGGACCAAAAACATGTATAGAGTTCACTTGACTTTTTTGAAAAGGTGTGTGCATGAGTTAAAAAGAGAGAAAAGAAAGCAAATCATTTTGGTTATAGGTGTGCATATTTTTTGTTCAAGTGTTGCACAGTAAACAAAGAAGAAAAAGTTTCTTCTTATTCTCTCTTCAATATCCTCTTATGTTCCTGAGTACATGACGCGTCCATACACAGTTACCAGTCATGGGAATAGCTAGGAAGATCAGTAGTACAAACCAGGAGCATATCAAAAAGTGAAGGAGCCTCCAAATGTTAGTATGGTTTTATTTTATTCTTCTATTTATATTGATTTCAATTTCCTGTATATACGTATATTTTATTATTGTAATAATTTTATATGTATTAGTTCCTAAAAAATTATAATCTCAAGTTCACTGGTTCCAGATCGTTTAGGATCTTTATTAAAAAAATTAAAACCGATTTCCGCTGCGTTACCAGTGAACAGGGTTCCAACAATTGGTATCATAGCCAATTTTTCAGAACAGAAAATTATTTTCGATGCTCATGTATGTATGATTGTGTAGGCATTGTTTAAATTGACTGCATGTTGTTTTTTTATGTATATTAAATTTGTTAATTTATAAAATCATGATTGATCGTTAATTATATGGTACAGTGGATTTAGGGTTCATGCGTTGTATAATATATATATATTTTTTTTACTGTTATTGTATTGTAAATATAAAAATATTGTAACCTATATTCAAGACCTGAAAAAATCGCGAATAAGGATTCATGAGATGAATCAAAGCTACCTAATGAGATTGGAAGACTTAGAAATTACAAGAAGACTGAAACAAATATTATGGTGTGTATAATATTAATCTATAGGGGGATGAATAGATTTTAAACAAATTTACCCAATTTTCGTTAAAGGTCAAGTTTACGAAAATGCCCCTAGCTAATTACAACAAAATCACAAGTGTAAAGATTGCAGAAATATTAAAGACACTTGAGATATACGTGGAAACCCTCCAAATGGGAAAAACCACACGTTGATGAGTGCGCCACACTGAAACCTCGAATCCACTAATGGCAAGAGAATTACAACCTAATCCCGGTTTAAATTCACCACCACTACCTAATCCCGGTATGAGTGAACCTAGTCCATCTTGCTTGCGATTTAAGCTACCTACTCCCGAAAGCAACACAAGTCTAACATCTCAATGAAGAGATAAAATATCCTATGCGAATATATGATGATATTCAATGAACAAACAAGGCTAGGAAACTCTAAATGCTTATCTAGAAATAATGAGATGCCAATTAATGCAATCCTAGATATCAAGAGCTAAATGACATGTTCAAAAAGCTTAGCTAAATGGAGATCAAACAATCCTATGAAACTATCACAATACAACACTCAATCATGTCATCACAACAATCTCTAATTTGTATCTAGAATATGTTCTAAGAGCATACAAATAATTAAAGAGATGGCTTAGCAAGTAAAACACTTAACTTGTAAAAAGATAGTGAAGAACTTACCAAACAAGATGTGATGAAGCAACCCTATCCATTGATGCACTCTAAATGAACTTAGATGATGCAAGATGAAGTTTTATGCACATAGGAATGTTTTGAGTGATTAAAAATGAGTTCTTGGAAGAGTTTTCCTTTTGAAATGTGTTCTAAGGAAAATATATGATATTCTGAACTCATCCACGACCTTAAACCAAAGAGTTATATATATATGAGATCCAAACAAAGTGATGTCGTTTTGGAAAAAATGTTCCAGTTTCCTCTATGTGCACTGGTGACGTGCATTGGTAGAGTAGCGCACCACCAGCGCACAATCTAATTTTACAATAGGTGCTGGACGACTGGCACAGCTCAGTGGCACAACACATGCGACGATCCACTGGAATGTTGTGCTGGTGAGGCTGCGCTAGTCGAGTAGCGCACCACCAGTGCACTACCCATTTGTGCATCTTTGTGCAGGTGCAGCAACGCAACTCAGTGGCCCAACACATGGGACAATCCACTGGAATAGTGCGCTGGTGAGGTACGCTGGTCAAGTAGCGCACCACCAGCTCAATGCCTATTTTCAACACACAATCAATAAGTTCAAGAGTGATGAAAATGCATCATATTCTAATACCAAACATGACATAAAACATTTAATTCCAAGATGCAAAAAAAAAAAAAAACAAGAGTCATTTAAACCAAAATGCACACAAGTAAACACACAACATATAAGAATTAAAGTTATGCATGAATTTGTGAGTGTGTGCAACTATCTCTTCAAAGTAAGTAAGTAAGCACAAGAATTTTACCTTCAGGTGCTTCTCCACATGAGGTCTTGATAGCCTAAGCTACCCTTACATAATACCCCAAAATATGATTTGTTCACGAAATAAGCCAATCAATAAATGAGGACTACATTGATCCTCACAAAACAAAATAAAACACCGGGAAGATATTCTACATTACAAAGTGATAAACATAAAAAAAAACTTCAAATCTTCAATCTCTTGTAGAACTATCAACTCTACACACAAAGTAAGCACAAATACACTTTCCAACCAAGTGCATGTGAGATGATCAAGTGAATATAAAACAAAAGCAATTGCATTCAATAATATGAGTATGACATCGTGAAATGCTCATGCAATGCTCCCCCTCAACGGGTTACTCCCCCTCAAACAAGTACTACTCCCCTTAAAGCCAACACTTGCTACTCTTCTAACACCACAAAGCTAGGTCAATGCTATTCCCCCTTTTTGTCATGATATAGGCAAAGGAGAAGTCCCCAACCGGGTCACTCAAGGCTATGAAAGCAAGGAGCATACAAGATTGTTGCATAATTATATAAGCCACATTTATGCAACTCTATTAATAGGAGAGAAACAAGGAGATTTATTTGAAGAAAATGTGTGAATCAAAAATGCTTTGCATAAAACAATGGTATTTGGCAAAGCAAATGACAAAGGTTTCCATTATAAGTCAAACCAATTTCACCAATTGTCACGAGGGAATCAAGGATATAGAGATTTTATAGATATCAAATTTTAATGGCACTATATTCAACTTTATAAGCTAAACATGGCATGAGCAACTTTGCACCCTATTTGATTTTTCCAGGAGGATACCCGTATGATAGTAGCCATGTTCAACTAATAAAGAAAGAGAGACATTGATGTAACATTTTAGTCCCACTAGCTTCTTTTCACACAATATTTTGCATTCAACAATTGCAATCAACAATTCATGTTTTATCATTTTTTAATTAGCATGTCATTAAAGAATCATCATGTCATGGAGATAATTATAGGTCATTCAATATGTACTTCCTATGTAGATCTCCTAGTCCAAAAATGCATGTTTGAACATAAATATGACATGGATTGTAATCAAAGCAAAGTTCACACTTATTGAAGAAAATACAATATACTATAATAAGTGCACCAAGCTACTCAAGCAATCAATAAAGGAGCATAAACATTTTTGAAAAAAATGGGATGCGACAAGTATACAATAGCTCTCTTTGCTTGAGTTCCCCTTATGGGGAACAAATCCCAATAGATCTACTAAGAGTCTTGAATCGAGTAGCATCTAAGGGTTTAGTAAATAGATCCGCTAGTTGATCATTAGTACCTACATGCTCAAGTACTATGCATTTGTTCTCAACTAGTTCTCTAATGAAATGATTGTGGATGTCAATATGCTTAGTTCTAGAATGCTGAACAGGATTCTTGGAAATATTAATTGCACTCATGTTATCACAAAAGAGAGTAAGAGTACCTTGATTGAATCCATAGTCGACTAGCATGTACTTCATCCAAAGGAGTTGTGTGCATCCACTCCCAGTAGCTATGTATTCGGCCTCAGCCGTGGATAAAGAAATCAAATTTTGCTTCTTGCAAAACCAAGACACAAGGTTGTTCCCAAGGAAAAAGCAACCGTCCGATGTACTTTTCCTATCATCATAATTTCATGCCCAATCTGCATCACTAAAGCCTACAAGACTAGCATTAGTGTCAAAAGAGTACCAAATCCCATAGTTAGATGTCTCATTCACATATCGAATGATTCTCTTAACGGAAGAGAGATGGGACTCCTTAGGATCTGATTGGTACCTAGCACACACACCCACTCTAAAAGAGATATCGGCCTACTTGCGGTCAAATAGAGTAAGCTACCAATCATGCCACGATATAAAGTTTGGTCCACACTTTTGCCACTAGTATCCTTGCTTAGCTTCAAAGTGGTACTCATGGGTGTATCACAATGTTTGGCACTTTCAATGCCAAATTTCTTCACTAGGTTTTTAGCATACTTAGCTTGAGAAATGAAAATTCTATCATCCATTTGCTTAATTTGTAAACCTAGAAAGTAACTTAGCTCACCAACAAGACTCATCTCAAACTCATGAGACATGACATCAACAAATTGTTGAACTTTGGTGTCATTTGTAGAGCCAAAGACTATAGCATCAACATCGATTTGAGCTATAAAGAGCTCATCTTTTTCTTTCTTGATGAATAAAGTCTTGTCAACACTACCCCTAGTGCAACCATTGTCTATGAGAAATTGGGTGAGACGCTCATACCAAGTCCTTGGTGCTTGTTTCAACCCATATAAAGCTTTGTTGAGGTGATAGACATGATTAGGGTGGTGAGGATCCATAAATCCTTTGGGTTGCTCAATAAACACTTCCTCTTGCAAGAAACCATTGAGGAACGCACTCTTAACATCCATTTGATATAATTTGAACTTGTGCAAACAAGAAATGGATAAAAGAAGCCTAATAGACTCAATCCTAGCAACGGGAGCAAATGTCTCCTCAAAATCAATACCTTCAATTTGAGAGTACCCTTATGCTACAAGGCTAGCCTTGTTTCGCATAATGTTTCCATCCTCATCGGATTTGTTCCTATATACCCACTTGGTGTCTATCACATTAGTGTTCTTGGGCCTAGGAACTAGAGTCCAAACCTCATTCCTTTCAAATTGGTTAAGCTCTTCTTTCATAGCAAGAACCTAAAATTCATCCTTTAAGGCTTTATCAACCTTCTTGGGTTCTAATTAAGAGGTGTAACAAGTGTAGCTAATTAAATTAGCCATTTGATGTCTAGTCCTAACACCCTCACTAACCTCTCCAATGATGTCATCTTTGTCATGGAGTTTCCTAACCGTGGAGCAGGTTCTTTTGAGTTCAAGAGAGGAATCCTATCAATAGGTTGTGTTATGTCATCATCAAGATTAGTCTTTTCAACATTAGAAACATCAACAACCTTCTCCAAAGGAGAGTCATCAACTAGTTCTACCTCCTCCTTATGGTCATTAGACTTGAGCCTAGTATCATCAATGACAACATTAGATGATTCCATTACGGTCCTAGTTTTTAGATTGAAAACTCTATAGGCTCTACTATTCAAGGCATAGCCAATGAAGATACCCTCATCACTCTTAGCATCAAATTTGCCAAGTTGATCATGGTTATTCAAAATGTAGCATTTGCTTCCAAAGGTATGGAAATAGCTAACATTTGGCTTTCTACCTTTCCATAATTCATAGGAGGTTTGCCTAGTATAGGGCCTTAGAAAGACTCTATTTCCTATGTAGCACGCCGTATTGACGGCTTCAGTCTAAAGATTCTTAGGGACATTGTTGCTAAGCAATATCACACAGGCCATTTCTTGAATAACCCTATTTTTCCTCTCAACAACTCTATTTTGTTGAGGTGTTCTAAGAGCCGAAAACTCATGAGAGATGCCTAGACTATTGCAATAGTTTTCAAAATGTGTATTCTCAAATTCCTTCCCATGGTCACTCCTAATCCTTTTAATGCTTTTAATCTTGGAGTTCATTTCATTTTGAATTTTGGAACAAAGCATTTTAAACTTGTCAAAGGTTTCAGATTTTTCTCTAAGAAAATAAGTCCAATTGTACCTAGAGAAGTCATCTACACACACAAAAATGTACCTCCTTCCACCTAAACTCTCGGTTTACATAGGACCCATAAAATCCATATGGAGAAGCTCTATAGGTTCCTTGGTGGATAAATACTTGCCCTTTTTGTGCATACTTTTGGTTTGCTTCCCTTGTTGGCAAGGTCCACAAACACCATTTACCTTTTTCCCAAGCTTGGGAAGGCCTCGCACAACATTGAACTTATCTAAGATTCTTAAATCCCTATAGTTCATGTGACCAAGTCTTTTATGCCACAACTCAATTTGTTCATCCTTGGACACATTGCAAGACACACATCTAGCCTCAAGACAATAGCAATTGTCACTAGATCTCATACCTTTTAACAAGGTTTGTCCATTAGGCAATAGGATAGAACAATCATCTTTCCTAAACAGGACGGAAAGTCCTTCATCACTAAGATGTGAAATGCTTATCAAATTAGCTTTTAAACCATCAACATATAAGGCATTGGACAATGAGGGTAATCCGGGAATGGAAATGGTTCCCTTTCCTTTAACCTTCTTTTTGGATCCATCACCAAATGTGACATTTCCTCCCTCCTCCATCACAAGAGTCTCAAAGAAACTCTTATTTCCAGTCATGTGCCTAGAGCACCCACTATCTAAATACCAAAAACCACACGAATAAGCTTTCAAGGCAATTTGTGCAACATGGCAAAAGTGTTCATCCTTTCTAATCCACCTAGGTGCAATGTTTTTCTTCCTAGTGTTCAATGGTACATTGGCTCTAAGTGTCCTAGGATCATGCAAAGTTGTTTCATTTTTCCTAGAGACATGGAACATGGCTCTAGATGTCCTAAGATCATGCAAAAGTGTTCCATTTTTCCTAGTGACATGCATCATGGCTCTAGCCTTTTTCTTCTATATCATGCTTTCAATTCTACAAAATTTGATATATCTAAGGCAATTTGGTCTAATATGGCCATCAATACCACAAAAATGACATATGGGAATAAAGTTAGAAATCATACCATATCCTTGAGTATACATTGGAGCCTTCCCATGTCTTTGTGGTTGTCTTGATTGTTGATGAGGAGCTTTTCTTCTTTGTTGTTTTGAAAGACTTGATTGCTTTCTTGGTTGAGCTTCCATGATAGGTATCTTCTCTTTATGAGCTTTCGATTGAGGGAAGTTAACTTGAGGAGCCCCTGTAGAATGGGCTTGAGGTAGGCTTCTTGGTGCCACATTCACTTGAGCACTACTTGAACACTATCATAGGTCAAGTTTCTTCCTAGGTGATTGATGAGAAGGGGACCCATTAAATTTCATGCTTCTTACAAAAATGGTCTTGCTTAGAGTAGAGGACACCTTGTCATCTTCAAACCCAAGCCCCTTCTTGTCACTTGGCCTCTTTCCAACATCTAGCATATGGTCAAGTTTTTTGGTGCTAGAGTTCATATTGGCCAATAACTCTCTAGCATCTTCAAGCTTTTTCTTCAACCCTTCTTCACTCCTCTTAGATCTTACTAACTCTTTATTTAGTTGGTCAACTTGAGTTGAGAGGTCTAGGTTTTCTTCTTTTAATCTCTTGATTTTATTCTTGTTCTTTAACCTTGAACTCTCAAACTTAACCATGTAGTCCTTGAGATCCATCCTATCCACACTTCCATTTATGGATTGTGATGAAGATCCATAATCACTTGAGTAGTTTTCCTCTTGACTTTCATTCTCTTCTTCACTAGCATCTTTGCTCTCAAGAGAGAATGTAAATGCTATGAAGTTAACCATGAGTTCTTCATCATCCAAAGACTCATCTCCTTTATTAGAGTTATCACTTTTACTCCATAAGGCAGCCATCACTTTTCCCCCATATGGCAGCCATCACTTTTCCCTGTCTCTTGACCTTGTGATTTGCACATTCTAGGGCAAAGTGACCTATCCCACCATATTCATAGCATTGGACTCCTTTCTTCTCAGTTTTTTCTTGCCTAGGCTCAAACTTTTTGAAGGAAGCCCTTTTCTTCAAGTCTTGACCCATGGATCCAAAGCCTTTCCTCTCGGACTTGTAGAATTTCTTGAACTTCCTCATTAGCAAGGCCATTTCTTCATCTGAGTCATCACTCTCCTCCTTCTCAACTTTGGAGGCTTTCAAAGCAATATCCTTTTGCTTTTTTGGTGATGTGGGGTTAGGACATTTCCTAGATTCATAAGCTAAAAGCCTCTCAATCACTTCACTTGGCTTCATATCCTTATAACCACTATTCTCTACTAAAGCCGTCACCTCAGACTCAAATCTATAGGGTAGAGATCTCATAATCTTCTGCTTGATCTTCCTATCCGAATAAGGATCACCAAGTTGATGACTTTGGTTCACAATGTCCATCAACCTCACTTCAAAGTCATTGAAGCACTCGTTCTCATCCATCTTGAGCAATTCAAATTGTGTTTGGAGAACTTGAAGCATCGAATCCTTAACCACATCGGTTCCCTCATGTGCAACTTCTAGGATATACCATGCCTCCTTAGCTATCTTAGTATTTTGAACCAACTTGTACTAGTTCTCATCCATTGCACATATGATGGCATGCATAGCCTTCCTATTCCACTTTGATGCCTCAAACTCTTGTGCGTTCCACTACGCCTTCCGCTTGAGTACATTTTCTCCTCCATCTGTAGGAATCATCATGGGTGGAGTATAGCCATCTTCAATTGTCATCCATGCCCTGTCATGAATTTGGCAAATATACACTTCCATCTTGCCTTTCCAAGAGGCATAATTCAATCCGGTGAGAAGTGGAGGTCTAGTGCTAGAAGCTCCCTCGTTGCCACAATTTCCACTCATTGTATTTAATGAATGAATGATATGAATGCAAATGTATGAATGATCAATACACACATAAAATGCAACACATACCAAAATGAGCAAGGATCATCTATGTATGTCTCGGAACCTGCTCTGATACCAATTGAAACAAATTTTATGGTGTGTATAATACTAATCTAGAGGGGCTGAATAGATTTGAAACAAATTTACCCAATTTTCGTTAAAGTTCAAGTTTACAAAAATGCCCCTAGCTAATTTCAACAAAATCACAAGTGTAAAGATTACGAAATAATAAAGACACTTGAGATATACGTGGAAACCCTCCAAATGGGAAAAACCATGGGCTGATGAATGTACCACACTAGAACCTCGAATCCACTAATGGCAAGAGAATTACAACCTAATCCCGGTTTAAATTCACCACCATTACCTAATCCCGGTATGAGTGAACCTAGTCCATTTTGCTTGCGATTTAAGCTACCTATTCCCGGAAGCAGCACAAGTCTTACTTCTCATTAAAGAGATAAAATGTCCTATGTGAATATATGATGATATTCAATGAACAAACAAGGCTAGGAAACCCTATATGCTTATCTAAGATAATGATATGACAATTAATGCAATCCTAGATATCAAGAGCTAAATGACATGTTCAAAAAGCTTAGCTAATTATAGATCAAACAATCCTATGAAGCTATCACAATACAACACTCAATCATGTCATCACAACAATCTCTAATTTGTATCTAGAAAATGTTCTAAGAGCATACCAATAATTAAAGAGATGGCTTAGCAAGTAAAATACTTAACTTGTAAGAAGATAGTGAAGAACTTACCAAACAAGATGTGATGAAGCAACCCTATCCATTGATGCACTCTAAATGAACTTAGATGATGCAAGATGAAGTTTTTATGCACATAGGAATGTTTTGAGTGATTAAAAATGAGTTCTTGGAAGAGTTTTCCTTTTGAAATGTGTTCTAAGGAAAATATATGATATTCTGAACTCATCCACGACCTTAAACCAAAGAGTTATATATATATATATATATATATATGAGATCCAAACAAAGTGAGGTCATTTTGGAAAAAACATTCCAGTTTCCTCTATGTGCGCTGGTGACGTGCATTGGTAGAGTAGCGCACCACTAGCGTACAACCTAATTTTACAATAGGCACTGGATAACAGGCGCAGCTCAGTGGCGCAATATATGCGACGATCCACTGGAATGCTACGTTGGTGAGGCTACGCTAGTCGAGTAGCGCATCACCAGCACACTGGCCATTTGTGCATCTTTGTGCGGGTGCAGCAGCGCAACTCAGTGGCGCAACATATACGACAATCCACTGGAATGTTACGCTAGTGAGGTGCGCTGGTCGAGTAACGCACCACCAGCGCAATGCCTATTTTCAACACTCAAACACACACAATCAATAAGTTTAAGAGTGATGAAAAATGCATCCTATTCTAATACCAAACATGACATAAAACATTTAATTCCAAGATGCAAATAAATCAACAAGAGTCATTTAAACCAAAATGCACACAAGTAAACACACAACATATAAGAATTAAAGTTATGCATGAATTTGTGAGTGTGTGTAACTATCTCTTCAAAGTAAGTAAGCACAAAAATTTTACCTTCGGTGCTTCTCCTCTTGAGGTCTTGAGAGCCTAAGCTACCCTTACATAATACCCCAAAAATATGATTTGTTCACGAAATAAGCCAATCAATAAATGAGGACTTTACAAAGACCAAGAAATGCCTTAGGGGTATTTTTATAATTTTAGATTCTAATTTTTTTTAGGTTAAATAATTCACAATACTCGGTCAATTCATGTATGTTTTATATTATGCGATTATAAAAGCGTTGTCATGCATACTATGCCATTTAGATTAGATGTGCCTATACAAATATATTTGATACGACATACATGCATCATAGCCTGATACTTTATGTATTTTTTTAATGTGATTAAAATGGACAATATACATAAATAGCTATGAATAATGAGATTAGTTTTTTAATGGTTAGAAAACTTGGTAATTATTATTACATTAATCTAGTTATTAAAGAGTTTAATAAGTTAGATTAATAGGGTCATTTATTGTAACTATGATTAATATGATTAATTACCTAATAATAAATGAGCCGAATAAAGTGTTAGAGTTTTAATAGTTAAAACTTGGTAAACCCTAACATATAATCTGACCTTATTAAATAGTTTACAAAGGCTTCAATTATTGACTAATATATTAGATTTTTAATAGTTAAAAATCATAAATAATTTATTAGTGAATTAGAACTTGTTTCTAATAATGAACTAGTTAATGCACTAGATAACGTGATTAAAGTCAGCCGTTTAATCCTGTGGAGTCTAGGTGCATTAACAGATTTTTAATAGTTAAAAATCATAAATAATTTATTAGTGAATTAGAACTTGTTTCTAATAATGAACTAGTTAATGCACTAGATAACGTGATTAAAGTCAGCTGTTTAATCCTGTGGAGTCTCGGTGCATTAACAGATAATAGAAAACCCTAGTTTTACAATAGTGAGTGGGAGAGGGATATATGACATATGTATCCCGCAGTCTCCATCATTAATAAAACACCGTGATATCCGAGTGGGGCATCGTGACGGCTTTGCTTTCGTTCTCACAAAGGAGGGTTTCCACAAAGATCAATATCAAGGTTGACTTTCTAACGGTTAGGATTTCTGAGGGTATTTCAGGAATGACCGACCTTAAGGTGGTAATTCTCGAGTTAAGCTTGTGAGATCTGAAATGGTACACTCACAAAGGTTTTGATTAAGTTTTGTTAATTAAAATCTGAATAAATAAACGATGGTTGAATGATATGGAATAAGAGTTTTTTTAGAATATCATTTGATTGAGAATGTCTCGGTCCAACATGCAAAAACTTGATCGACCCTAAGGCGGCACTTCATTGTGGTATGTTGGATTGTCGTGGCATAGTAACTAGGTTTTTTTTTAGTTCTAGTTCATTATACATGTTCATGCATCATGTTTAAATTTATACCAAAGCACTCGCACTTGTTTTTAATAAATGATTGAATAAATATTTTATTTATTTAAGAAATTATGTCTTCTACATTACTACGAATTCTCGCGAACGAAAAATTAACTGGTGATAACTACACTAAGTGGAAACTAAATATTAATGCAATATTAGTCACCAAAGACTTCAAGTTTGTGCTTACGGAGGAATGTCCTCCAGAGACTACTGCTAATACCACACGAAATGTTTGTGAGGCATACCAGCGATGGGTCTCATTTGATGAGAAGGCTAGAACATATTGGTTGGCTTCAATAACATACGTGCTTGTCACAAAGCACGAAGTAACGACTTCAGCATTCAAAATCATGGAGTCATTGCAAGCTATGTTCCCTCCGAGCAAAAGCAACACGAAGTTGTTCATTCTGCTATGATGTTCTACTTCAACACAGCAGAAGTCAATGGCAGGGACATTGACAAACCTAGTCAAGTAAGCATCATACTGACAACTCTTTCGAAGAGTTTTGATCAGTTTAAAAGCAACTACGGGATGAACATGTTAAAGTTCAGTCTCACACAATTGCTCAATAAGCTCGCTACCTTTGAGTAATTGACTAATGACTACAAGGGAAAGACCAGTGAGGCAAATGTTGTCAAACCATCTTCCTCCAATAGAAAAAAGAGGAAGAGATTTACTAGGAAGGCGAAGAGTAAGCCCAAACCCAAGAAAGCCCAAAAAAAAAGGGCACCTCCACCGACCAAGTTGTGTCGTTTGTTGTTGCATAAACCTGCTCATGTATGAGCTGTAAGAACCTTAACATGTATATGTTGCAATGCAATTCAATGCGACAGTAAATTCCACATATATTTTCAAACAAATAATTTTAAAAAATTAAGGTTTAATGGGCTAACGGAAAAGTATGTCGACAGATACTACATATTTTTTGAAGTGTCACAGGATAGATTGTACAAGGCCGTGTTAATGAGTTGCACAGTTGATAAATTATCAACGATTGATTACATTGAATTTATATGGATAAATATGCAAGAAAAAATTAATATAGTGTGACTCACTGTATAATTCTTTTTGGACAAAAGATTTTCCCGAACATCTTTCCAATAGCCACAAATACTCATTCTCAATGACCGGTTCATTGAATGAAAATAGTTAATTGAAATCAACCAAAATTTTATGTGATTATTGGTAACATATGATGACTACACATTACCCAAAAAAAGGAACAAATATAACAGTAATTTATTAAAGACAAACGTGATGAACATTCAAAAACAGTGAAGTGAAATTTGTTTTACCTTCCATTCTCTTTTGTTAGGTGACCGAACAAAACGTTCAACAAATGAATGTCATCATCCAAAAATGATGAGAAAGGGTTGTTTAAAGGAAATAATAATCGTCTCCTCGTCCTTCTAGAATCTGGTTTCAAATGGATTTCAACCTTAGATTTAGCGACTGAAACATTTTTCTTTTCAACAGTGCGTTGCAACCTTGTCTTTTGTCTAGTTAAGTACGGGCTATGTGAAAAATACTCCATACTCATGCTGACGACAACCGTCTCCTAAATAGGTATACAAAGAATCAAAGATTTCGTCATTGATATATTCCAAAGGAATGTTCCCAAATCGAACAAACAGTACATTATACAAGTGTTTGTTTGTTTCTGTTTGTGTGTGTGTGTGTGTGTGTGTGGGGGGGGGGGGGGGGGGGGGGGGGGGGGCGGGAAGGAACAAAAAACATGGAGAATCAAATTGAAAACGATAAACCATGCTTTCTCATGGGAAGCGACATGGTCAGTTTCATTGGATTGTTCTGTAATCAATTTCAACATGTCAACCTTAAACCTCTCTAACATGAGTGCGATTGCTTTTTCCACTAAATCTTGTATTTCGATAGGTTTTTGGACGGATGAAAAAATTTCGACTGACTGTTCAATAGAAGCAACTTTTACTTTAAGATTTTCTGCTTCATGTTCAACACCATGGTACTTTACAACCCAATATGGCTCGTCCACTTCTACTATGGAGCCAGGGGCGGAATTGGGCTCTGTGTAGCCCACCCTAGCTTTTTGAAAAAAAGTAATAAGTTTTTCAATGGTTCTATATACAGCCCAATTGCAATTATAACTTAATCGACCATATTTTTTCTTATTTTATTAATAGCCCAATAACTTAAAAATTATAAATCAAACCCATTCAAGTCCATTAGATTTCCTTAGCAAGTGAAAAATCAAATTGGGGATGTTAACCTCAAAAATCAATTAGGAAATTTTTACCCTTGATAATTAACAAGAAGCAAAGGTAAAAGCAATAGAGTTACAATATATTCTTTAAGTCTCCAACTGTCTCTGGTCTCCACTCTCCAAGAATTTTAATTTTATTTCATAGCTTTTTGGATTTGTAGAGGTATACAGATGTCAGCAAGAGATAACCGTAAGTTATGTCCCCTAACTAGGTATATATATATATATATTTTTAATCTAATGAAAATTTTCTTGTATCGTCTAGATTCGTAATCAAAATGATTTTTTTTATTATATCGTATAATTTTTTTCATCTATATGAAATTGTCCACAGTTCACCCATAAAAAAAAATTATGGTTTCGCCTCTATGTTGAGCTGTAAAAAAAGTTATCTTTGGTCACCAACTTATAAAGTACTACAGCTTTGTTTTCACTCCAAGCAACCAAAGGTACTTGGACCCTGTTTACATACACTTATTTTTTATGAAATACATCTTCAATAGAAGATATGGAGAAACAGAATGCAACCTTGAAAATTTCTTGAAACTCCATCCTTGAACTTATCCATTGGATACAAAAAACAATATGTTGCCCACTTCTTATGCTTTGGATCCTTTAGTTATAAGAGCAATGCTTCGTCGAGTGTTGATGATTCTGGAAGGTATAACAAGGTGGAGATCGTAAGCAAAATGAAGGGAATCCTGAAAACATCATCCGCATATTTCATATTCTTTAAGTTCTTCATCAAGCTTGACAAAGTAATCACGTTCTTACTTTTTTAAGCAGCATTCAGATGCAAGTTTCGTCAAACTCACCCATGTCACACTCGACATCCTCAGTGCCGTTAGGAAACCTCATCACCTTTTCAAAGTCAGACTCCCTCATTGGAATCAACTTAACATGTAGCATAATTTCCTCTATCTCCGGTGCAATGGATTTTAGCAACATCTCGTATAAAAGGAGGTGGAATACAAGGCAGTTAATGGTCAACAACACCATAAATCCTATATCTTCAATGCGTTCTCGCTTTTTGTAGTCAAGCCTTTTAGATTTTCAATGAAATTTTTCGGGCTGCACAAAGTATACAATTCTTTTTTGGTATCTTCAATGGAGGACATTGTTATAGGGGTTCAAAAGTGTGAAGTTTTTTCAGTTTTGATAGTGGGAGTAAATAGATGAAAAAATGAAGAGTATAACAGTTGAACAAATGAGCAAATGAGCAAAATAGCATATGAAGAGATGAAGAGACGAAGAGACAAATTATGTCATTAATTAGTAGTCATGAATGGGTGGACAACTATTTATTTTATTAAGATTAGCCAATTAGGTGATAAACCTACTAATATCTCTTACATTATTCCATGGATTCTTTGGAGGCTATTAATCATAACATACATGTTACTCTACGTAAAATCTGTAGACAAATATAAGATAAAATGAAGAATAATTAGTGGTGATCGGACTTCTAATTTCGAATATTATTGAAACCCATGGATTTTATGTATCATAAAGACGAATGTGGTGTGTACGTATGACTGTAAATATACATGTGATTACTATAACCAGAACGCGACCACTCTCTGATTATATCAGCTAAGAGAACCGTTCAGAGTAACAAATTTAAAAAATAAAACGAAATTGATGTATGTTTGATTGAATATACAGCATTGTGATCACTTTGTTTTGTAAACGTATTGTGATCGCACACAAATAATAGTGATCGATTATAAATAATTGTGTTCACTTGGATTTATAACCTTACTGTTTATTTTACACAGACCAAATCGTAGCACAACTTTTGAATTGTGAACAGTAAATGGTGTGTACATATGAAAAATAATAAGATAATGTGATCACTCTATGTATTAAGCGCATTAAAGTTTATTAGCCAATCCAAATAATGCTTACCAGTTCGACAGAATAAACACGGAATTCATAAATAGATTAGGCATGCATGCGAGGTCCATAACAAATTAATCATGCATGCATGAGAGGTTTGGCCAGTAAGGCTGTGTTTTAATTTTGATATTCAAAACAGCATTCATTACTTTTTAAATTTGAAATCCAATGAATGTGTTTCAAAATTGAAAAGAAGGGATATATTGCCTTGGGAAATAGAATTATCTATCATTAATTTGAATTGGAGAGATCAAATGGTGACCGGCTGAATGGGTTTAAAGGTGGATAGCAAGTTAAAATGTCATGTGCCAAGCATGTGTCACTTAAAATTGTATGTTGTCATATTGCACCGTAGGGCAGCCTATATATATATAAGAGCATCTCCAACGTAAAATTAGCTTTTATACCTCGTTGATATGACAACAATGTCATGAGACTTGCTTCCATTTTTTTTTATTTCCTTACCAAAAAATATATGAAAAATAAATATCAATTTTAAATACTTGTTGAGTCAATAAAAAATAGTTGTTCAACAGATCGTCAGAAAGTAGACGGTCATATTGACAATATTTATTATTTTTTTACCATATCAGCTTTAAGTTGGATATGCACAACCGAATTGTACATGACAATTTTTTTTTTTTGCACAAGCTCCTGTTGCATTTGAGATATTCTAAATAATGAACGATTTTCTCCTATAGGATCCCTTATTTTAACATAAAGTAAAGATCTTTATGAAATTCATCGATTTTAAAGAATTTTAATATGATTTTTTTTGTGGAAGATAAGTTTAATAAAATCTACTTTTAAACCAAATTTGAATTTTTTTCAAAAACTACAGCGTATATATATATTTCATTTTTTCTATTTTTAGCCTCGTTTTTTGATGCTTCATATTCAATAAAACCGGGGAAAAAATAGTTGTATTGTTTGAAAAAAAATCAAATTTTATTTACAAGTGGACTTCATTGAACTTATCATCTTTAAAAAAATCAAGATCAAAATTCATTAAAATCGATGGAATTCATCACGGTCCTTACTTGACCCCAATTATTATGAGTTTGGGCTCAATTTATTTTCAAACAAACTTAGGACCCAAAGTTAAAATGTTGCTAAGGTTTAAAATTAGGACATGTGAAGTAATGATTTGGACTAGACGGATATCAATTTGTGATGGGATTGATTTTAGATTTCACAGTAAAATAGACTCTTACTTATAAAGATCCTAAGGGTTCATTCTGTAAGCGTTTTTCAGTTACTGTTTTTTGAAAATAAAAATGAAAATAAAAGCAGTGTTTTTTGTTTCAATTTCTAATTCTGAAAACGCGTCTGGTAGCATATACCGAAAACTGTATTTTGAAATTAAAAACGGAAAAAACGCGTCTAGGAGGTTAATCGAAAACTATCAAAAGTTGAAATATCAATTTTGACATCTTGTTTAATATTATTACAACTATAAACAAATTGATAACACATCAAAAATTAAACAACTATCAAAAGTTGTATTATAATTTTTAAATTAAACGAAAGTAACACATCAAAAATTAATTCAAAAAAACATTTCAAAAAATGAATTAATCAAAACTAAACTCTTAAATTATAAATAAATAATTACAATATATATATATATACATATATATATATATATTATAATAATAATATAAAAAATATTTAAATAATATCATATTAAATATTATTATATTTTTTATATTATATTATATTATATATTATATAATATTTAATATATAATATATATTATCATATACATAAATATATTATTTTATAATATATAATATTATAATATATAATAATCATACTGTATATATATATAAGAGGGGCACTTTGGTCATTACTTCTCTCATCTTGTCCTAGCCATATGAAACGCATAACAGTGTACAATTAATAGTTTTTTAAAAAATATATTTTTTATATAAAAAAAGTGAAAAACAAAATGAAAAACAAAAACAAAAAAAAATGAAAAACAAGTATTTTTTGTTTTTCAAATCTTTCACTTTTAACACCGGTTTTGTTATGTTTTTTTTTTCGAAAATAAAATGAAAAACGGTTAACAAACGTATTTTTGAAATCGTTTCTAAAAAATAAAAATGAAAACAGACTGAAAAACAGCTGCAAGACGGGGTCTAAATTTTTCTTCAACTTCATTTCTCTTTCTATTTTTTTTTTCACAAGTTTCATATTATTTTCATTGTTTGTTAAAAAATGCTCACTTGTTCACTTTTTTTCCTTTTTTTTTCAGGTTGAAGATTAGTATTGTGTATTTCAATTGCTGTTGAAATAGATAATAATTTTTTTGCAATTGCAAGTGCAAGTAACTGTAAATTTTTAAGAGGTTCTTATTATTATTTTTTTAAAACACAATTATTTTAAATATATTTTTTAATAAAGCATGTGCCGGGATTCACACAAGTAATTATTAATAATAAACATTATAATCATTAATTTTCATCTTATAACGGAATGTTTTTAAAAAGGGCAATCACTGATTAGGTTCTGATTTTTTAAAAACAAATTTCAAGTTGTTTGTAACTTTTATAAAAGTGATTAAATTGATCGTTACATTTTTTCTAAGTGCCAAATTAGTCTCTCTAATTAAGTTCTGCCAGTCAAATTTAACTGTGTAGATGTAAATTTGTACTTTACTCCTAAATAATTTAATAAAGACACATACATTAATTTTTTTTAACACATATATATTTTTATTTATTTTATTTGTGGGTTTAGATTTTTGAATAATTTTGACAATAGTGCTTGTATAATATTAACAAAGAAAAAAAAACAATTATCTAAAAATGTAAAGCACTAAAGTGGAAATATTAAAGAATGGTAAATTTGTTTATAAAATAAGGGTATAATTAACATTATCTTATTAAAATATTTTTAGATTTTTTAAAAAAAATTATACTTAAAAAAATGCATAGATAGTATTTCATTAATAATATATTTGGATTTTTATTGTAATTATAATAGTGAATTTAATGTATAAATGACTAACCAACTTTGCTTTAATACGACAAATAAAGGATATTTACATACTTTAATTAAAATTGTTAAATTTAACTATTATATTTAATACCGTTAAATTATTAGAGGGACCAATTTAGTCATTTATAAAAAAAGAGTGACTTATTTGATACTTGGAAAAATGTGAGGATCAATTTAATCACTTTTATAAAAGTTACAAACAACTTGCAATTTGAAAAAAAAAATCCAGGACCTAATTGTAATTATCCTTTAAAAAATATAATGGATGAGTAATACTGACTTGTTAATCAAGTCATTCAAGGTTCAATTCTCAATGACATATTTCGTTTAAGATTTACTACCATTATCATAACAGGAAAATGGAAAAAGTTACTATCAAAGCCGCATTAGCGTAGGAAAACCCTTTGGTGAGTAGAATTTGAAGTCTAGAAATTCATTAACTTTTTATAATAAATACGAAATGTTTGTTTAGAAGAAATTTAGAAAACTCGAACAACAATGGCTTCCACTGTTTCATTGCCATCATCACATCCACAGTCTAATTTCCACATCCTCCACATCATGAAAAGGAGCACCACCCAGAAAGAAGAAGATATTCCATCAACAGTAGTTGCTGCTTCTGCGGTGGACAGTTCGGAGAAGAAAGAATCAACGGCAGTACCTGATCATGATCGTGAACCAAGGATCTTGATCAAGCGTCGTAAAAAGGACGACAACAAGACTTATCATGATCATAATCATAATCAAAGACAGGTTCAAAACCAAACCCTAGACGGTAGAGATTCATCGAATCAAAATATCAAGCCCTGGAGCTTGAGGTCATCGTCATCGTCGTCAAGAAAAGATCAAGATCATACAAATGCAAGCGTACTACCAAATCAAAATCAAGCTCAAGCGCAGCCATCTCAGGATTCGATGTCTCCGTTAGGGTTAGGGTTTGTTGGGGAGAAGTTGGAGAAGAGAAAGCTACGAAGCTTCTCAATTGCGCTTTCTAAGGAGGAGATTGAAGCTGATATATTAGTGATTACTGGGTCGAAGCCGACAAGAAGACCCAAGAAGAAGAGACCAAAGAATGTGCAGAGACAGCATGATAATTTGTTTCCAGGTCTGTGTTTGAAGTCAATAACAAGAAGATTTCCAAATTAAATGTTATGATTTCGTTGTGTTATCTTTGTAATCAATATTAATAATGTTGTCTAATTGTCTCCAATTTGAGTTTCGTAACGAGATTAATCTCATTAAAGTTTGGTACCAACCTGCAGATTTCGAATTTTTGTTGCATTTAGGGTTTTAAATGAGATTGATACCAAATTGTAAATCTTGAGGTTTTAAATATCCTTATAATTTCATCGTGTGTACTTTATTGTTTTAATGGTGATTAACATGGTTATGCTCTCCAATTTGAAGTGAGATTTAAATAATTGGTATTGTTTTTTTTTTTTTTTTGCATTTGGAGTTATTAATTATTGAGATTGGTTTCGATCTCTAATTATTGAAGTTTTATAATTTTGCTCATTTTTTTATGAGCTATAACAAATTTGGCTATTATGAAGAGAGAGAAAACATAAATCGATCGTAGATGTACACATGTTTGTAAAATGTATATGGTAAGACTTGAACCTCCACCACTGATATGGAAGGGAAAATGCATGATTAGAGTACTACATATGCTAAAATGCAATGTGCATCAAACTGTCTCTTAGGCTCTTAATGTGTCATAATAAATAACTTACTTACCCAATATGAAAAAAGAAAAAGAAAAATTGACATGGTTTTACATTAAATGGAAAACAACAGCTGAAGATAGAACAACAATCGATGACTATTAATTAAACAACTTAAGCCCCCAACTCATATCCTCACAGCGTCTCACATGAGGAACCAAGGCACCATTATCTACATACTTTTTCGTCTTACAATCATAAATTGGTGGAGAATGAAAACAGGGCTCCACTGACATGACTCTACCACATGGAGGGTTTGGGGCTGCACTCTGGTTCTCAATTTTGTACAGAATCCATGGCTAAACCTTGAGCCACATAACCAAAAGTTGACCATCCACTAGTCACCAACACATCACACATACTCACAGCCCATGCCTTCATGTTGTGCATATTATTCTCAAACTTTTGCTGCTCTTCATTGCTTGGTTAGTACACTCCAATCACTTCTCCATTCACAGTTGGATGTGTCCAATACTTGTTCTTAATCTTCTCAAAGTATCCTGAATATAAAGATGTTATCAGAACAGCTTTTGATATCGTCTGGTTTGCATGATGACCCTCAGAGGAAAGACCTGTTTTTTCCGGTTCGATTTCAGGAAGTAGATTTTCCTTCTTAGTACAGGCTAGAATTTGACCCATGGCTGATTGAAATGGACTTTTTACAGTATCGATCACTCGGTTTTGCGAGCCAATTTTTTCATCTGCCTTGGAAAGATAAGCTTGATAGTATCTTGTTATTAGTCCCCATACTTGGTTTGAAGGGTGGAAAAGATACCTACCCAAGTGGCGAAAAACAGTTTCTTTATTTGGGAATAATTTGATCAATTCTTGATCAAAAGATTGCATCAAAAATAGAGATGGTACAAAGTAATTATCTGTTCTCATAATCAACCAAGGTACTTGTCTCAGAAGAAATTGATTTTCATCACAGAAAAAAAGCTTGTCATGATCATCATAGTCATGTGCTAAATGGAGATACAGAGATGACAGTTTCAGTTCTTTTGATGAAGAAGAATTTATGACATTTTTCTTCAATAAGTTCCCATGACTATTCTCATATTCCTGATCAAAACTACCGAAATTTTGCCTGAAAGGAAAATTCATAGGAAGTATTCGGAAAAGGTTCGCAGAAAAGATCAACCATGTCAGGTTTTTGTTCAATAAGCAGAATTCTGTTGGTGAGAAGTGCATAGAGAAAAGCTGAAGCAATTGTCAGGATTCTGTTTCCAATGCCACTCTATGCAATCCAGACAACATATTTACACTCTGTTGAGATTGAATTGTTTGGTGAGTGAAGTCTTTCCAGGGTTTCCTTGTAGGGTTTTGAGTCTGGGCCACAGAGTTTGTGAAGTTTTTCATATTTTCTCAGCTTGGAAATGAGAAAATTGGAAGGCTTGTGGGGTGAAGTTTTGTGATAAAAATAAAAAGTGTACCTACTAATGCAGTAAGATTCTTCATGAAATCCTGGAGAGATAAGCCCACCAAGGAAATTGTCTTTGCCCACTGATCTGGTTAATGCTGAAGAAGATTGGTTTCTTGAACTTGGAAATTTGAGTAGACTCATTTCTGAACACACAATTTAATTTTCAGAGTCTTGAAAATGTTACAATTTTGGACACATATACATACTAAATCAATTTACATAAAAGTGTACCGCACAATGTATCATGGTGGTAAATGACGCTTATTCTATTTCAGGAATAAAAATACTCACTTCCATGAATCATTAGAAAGAATTATTCAATCAAACACTAGAGAATAAAGGACATGGAATTATCAATTAAATACAAGCCCTAGCGTATAGTAGACTTATCAAAACAAACTTGAAATTTAGAGAGACTTACCAGCAGTTGATAGTGAAGAATTTTGAACATTTCTTGGTTGAGAGATGCTTTCCTTGGAAACGGCACTGTTTGATGAGTTCAACAAGGGTTCTTTGTAAACCATCAATGCCAAGACTAGAAAAGGCAGAGCTACAAAAAACCAGCCAGTATTTTTGGAGATTTTCTTAAAATGAATCTAAACCTCTTCATTAAAATCTGAAAGGGTTCCATGATTTCTTGAAAATGTGCCAATTTTTTGAAGACAATTTTCTCCTTGAAAATCATTATTAGATCCATGCTAATGTCACAGCTTCAATATTCCTACACCGCCGGATCCACTATTACGTGTCCTCTCTTTCAACTCCTTTTTTTTAATTATTGTTATTAATTTTTTTTATTTTTTTTAGTAATTCTTCTTTACCTAAATTTAGTGTCTAAATTTAAGGTTTAAATGATGTGGTATCCCTAAAATTCAATCATTTTAATCAAACAATTCAAATACAAATAAATCAATAATACCTTATCATTTGATGATCAAATTTGGACAAAGTATTATTATTATTATTTTTAAACTAGTTTTGTTAAAAGACAATTAAAATATTTTTTATATAAAAATACTGCACTTTTTCGTTGTTGAAATATTTCAATAATTCAATCCAATCAAACATTTTCTTCTTCATTTTCAATATTGGGCTTTCAAACACTGAGCCCAAACATTAAAAATATTAAAAAGCCCAGCCTAATGAAAATATTATAAAAAATTAATCGACGTCATTCGATACTCGTCACCCGTATTATATGTTGGGCAATTCATTGAAGATTTTACAAAACAAGCATATCATATGTAAATTAGGAATCATATGTAGATTTGATCGTGTTTTACTCGAGAACATACAAAAAGAGTCAGAATTAGAGGTCAAAATTATATGTAAATTTGGCTTGATCAAGTAAGCCTTGCCTACTAATGGAAACCAACCCTCTCTAATAGTGTTGGATGCAATGTCAAGGAGATACGAGTTGAAAAGCATGCACATCAACTTATTACCATCGTTGTTTGGACTGCCGAATGAAGACCGCTTACAATTCATGAAAGAATATAGTGTTGTGATCGAGACTTTTCTGATCCTCAACCTTACAAGGGAGCAGCTCCATATATGGTGCTTCCAATATTGTATGAAAGATAGAGCAAAGCAGTGGTTGATAGCATTAATGCCTGAATTTACAAGTTCAGGGTAAGTTTGTGACTCTTTTTTCAATAGATTTTTCCCAGCCAAGAAGACTAAGGAGCTGAGAGTAAAGATTGTCGACTTCTATAAGGAAGAAGGAGAATCGTTTGTTGAGGTGTGGGAGAGATACCAATTATTGCTAGCCCAGTGCCCACCTCGATCGTATGCTTTTTAAAGAGTACAAAGTTTCTTGCTTCCAGAACGGACTCATTGGATTCTCTCAAGTGCTGGTGGACTGTGTTTGCGGTGGCTCATTTGTTTCAAAGAACACCACTGAAATCTATGACAATTATGAGTCACTGGCACAAAACTCCCAACATATGAGTGCTAATGGAGCAAGAGTGGGAAGGTTTGAGGTGAACGCTAATACAGAGATGGCTATTGAGATGTCAATGATGGATAAATAGATGTAAGCTCTTTAAACTTTAATTCAGAACATGGGAAATCAACAAGACACTTTTAAACAAGTGGTAGAAAGAGAAACAACTATTAGTGAGGTGTTCAATAGAGTGGTGGATGTTCAAGACCAATAAGAGGTACAAGGCATAAAGGGAAAATGAACAACTTATACTCAAACAACTACAACCCAAGATGGATGAACCATCCAAACTTCTCTTGAACCAAAAACAACACCTTGAATCCATAACCAAACACTCAACTGAACGGTCTAGGAAGTAATCTATGGGGAACAACTTAGTGGAGCAATGATAATGCTTAAACTAGTTTATATCAACCTCAAAACAAGAGTTTGGAAGACAAGATGAAAGGGATGATACAACCGTCCCAATGAGGCTAAGCAGACTCTACACAACTTCATGCAAGAAGTGACCAGATATTTGGCAATTTGGAAGCTTTTTTAGGAAAATTGGAGACACAAGTAGGACATATCGCCGAGGCTTTTCAAAAGCAAGAAAAAAACAAGCTTCCTAGCCATATTAAACAAGTAAAGGTGATCGGGGTACTCAAGTCCTAAGAAGCTAGTGAGACTGCTAAGAATGAAAAAGAAGTTCCAATTAAGTCGGAAGACCTAAGAAGTTTAGTAATTCCCATTTATGTTGGAGAATCAAGTCAAATGAAAGTTATGCTCGATCTAGGAGCAAGTATTAATATGATGTCATTAGTAATGTATGAGAAGCTTGAGTTTGATGGATTGAAGCCAACCACTATAGCTCTTTTATTGGCCAACCACTCTTCTCATACAACACATGGAGAGCTTGAAAATATTCAAATTAAAGTGAATAGACTCACCATCCAGACAAATTTTGTGCAATAAGTGTTGAAGAAGATAAAGATGAAGGAAAAAGAGTTACAACTTTTGCTACGTAGACCTTTTGTGGCTACAACTCAAATGAAAATTTATGTGAGCAAAATGAAGCTTTCTATGCAAGCATTTGATAAGATAGTAGATATCAAAGTCTTCAAGTTGAATGATGTGCTTGATGACATGGAGAGTTGATTTGCAGTGGACGTTGGACCAACTGGTTTAAGTGTGTAAGTTTGATAAAGAGTCAAAAAGAAGAAGAATTGTGCTTGATATGCTTGGTGGAGTTGGATAAGGACGATGTAATCATTAGACTATCAAGATGTGGCCACATACTCCCCATGGACTGCACAGAGATGATTTCATTGTCTACTTTGTAGGTAATTTATTCTCATCAACCTCAATTCTTCCCATGCAAAATGTAAATTATAACTTATCATAATTCATCAAAGATACATGTATACAGTAATAACAGAGGCAAAACAGAGGTAATGTTGGTGTAGAATTTTCCACACTCACTTTCATTGATTAACATGTAAATATATATACAATAGAGGTTAACATTGAGAGGACTTAAAACCCTCCTAATGATAAGATACAGTAATGACAGCTATACAGTTTCAAATATAATCATACAACCTACAGATAACAAAGGAAGTTTACACTAACTGAAACTCTTATCATCCAATATGTCCCCTCAAGATAGGCCACGGCTGGAAAGGCCAATCTTGTCCTTAAGAGATTGAAAAACGGGTCGAGACAACGGTTTAGTTAGAGCATCCGTAAGTTGATCGATGGAGGATACATGAGTTACACGCAAGCCACCGGACTGAACTTAGTCCCGAATAAAATGAAAATCAATCGCAACATGCTTCATACGGGAGTGAAAAATGGGATTCGAGCAGAGTTGCGTAGCACCTACATTGTCATAAAAAATGACAGGTGCAGTAGGTATCGTGAGACCAAGATCGGTGAGAAGGAAGCAAACCCAATTGAGCTCAGCTGTTGTGGCTGCTACAGACCTATACTCAGCCTCTGTAGACGAACGGGCTATAGTACTTTGCTTCTTGGAGCTTCACGAGATGGGATTCCGCCCAAGGTAAACAATGTAAGCATTTGTGGAGGAAAAATCATCCTTATTACCAGCCCAATCAGCATCGAAAAAAGCATGAAGAGTAACCTGAGAGTTTCTGTGAATAACAATTCCCTCATTTAATGATCCACATAAGTACCTTAGTAATCGCTTGTCAAGATCCCAATGATCAGATGTAGGCTGATGCATAAATTGTGATAATTTGTTAACGGCGAAGGAGATGTCCGGGCGAGTGAGAGATAAATACTGAAGACTTCCTACAGTTGCATGATATATGGAAGGATCACGAAGAAGAGTACCATAATTAAAGGTGAGCGACGGACTTGCAGGCAGAGGAGTCTGAACTGGTTTCGCACCGATCATGTTGGTGCGAGTGAGAAGATCCAAAATGTAGCGTCGTTGCTACAGAAGAATACCATGCTCGTGAGGAACTACTTCAACACCAAGGAAGTAGGAAAGAGGACCAAGATCCTTTAGAGAAAAACGTCGAGCTAGAGTTTCAACAAAACGATCCACATGTGCTGAGTTGTTTCCTGTGAGAATAATATCGTCTACATATATAAGAAGATAGAGAATATTACCACCAGTGTTCAGTACGAAGAGAGATGTGTCAACATAAGAGTTTGTGAAACCAACTGCGAGTAAGAATTGGGGCAGCTCATGGTACCAAGCTCACGGAGCCTGCTTGAGACCATAAATATCCTTCCTGAGCTTACAGACATGATGTGGACGATCTGAGTCAACAAAGCCAGGAGGCTGTGCCATAAAAACTCTCTGTCAGTCGACCCTGAAGGAATGCATTGTTGATATCCAGTTACCGTAGAGACCAGCCATTACTAATAGCAATACTCAAAACTAGCCTCACTGTGGTAGGTTTGATGACAGGACTGAAAGTTTCGAAATAATCCACACCAGGTCGTTGATTAAACCCTTTAGCAACCAAACGTGCTTTGTATCTGTCAATTGAACCATCTGAGTTGCGCTTGATCCTGAAAATCCATTTGCACCCAACGATATTGGACGCTGTGTCCGGTGGAACTAGCTCCCAAGTACCATTATGAATAAGTGCATTACATTCTTCGGACATGGCCTGACGCCAATTAGAATCTTTAATTGCCTGTGTAACTGTGGTTGGCTCAAATTCAGATGACGGCTGCAGGTGTGTGTGAAGATTCATCTTCTGAATTGGTTTGTCAATGGAATTCTTTGCTCGAGTGGTCATGGGATGGTTATTCACCAGCTGATGCGAACCATCTGTGGACAAAGGCTGCTGCAAAGGAACTGAAGCAGTGGTATTAACATTGGTGACCTGACTACTGATTCAGAAGTTGGTGGAGATAGGGCTGCAGACCCTGATGAGCAGCAACGACAACAGCAGGGGATGAAGGAGATGTTGGTGCAGCAGCAGTGGCGATAGGCAGCAGGTCTGTTGTGGCAGTGACTGGCGGCAGTGGGCACTGATGAGAGGCAGTGCGCATCATGGAGGAGGAAGCTCCACACGGTGACAGCCCTTGAGAGGACTCAACTGAGGGCAGAGATGATGAAGACCGACTGGTGTTTGGGAGAGACACAGTAATGACATTTGAGACCCAAGAGCTAATGGAGTTGGGTGTCGGACGAGCTAGAGTGGTGTTTAGAGACTTGTAGGGAAAGACTGACTCCACAAATTGAACGTGACGAGAGACATACATTTTGGAGGACAACGGATCGAAACATAGATAGGCACTTTGAGACAACGAATATCCAAGAAAGACACACGAAGTTGATCGGTTATCTAACTTGTGAGACGAATAAAGCCGAACCCAAAGATTTTCAGTTTTGAGTAATTTGGAGATGTTCCAAAAATCATTTCGTATGGCGATGAAAGTTTAAGTGTAGGAGTTGGCATTCTGTTTATTAGATAAACAACGGTTGCAAATGCATGAGGCCAGAAATGCAATGGAAGAGAGGCATGGGTGAGTAACGTAAGACCCGTCTCAACAATGTGACGATGTCTCCTTTCCGAGTACCCATTATGCTCAGGAGTGTGTGGTGGAGTTGTAAGATGTGAGACACCATTCATGGCAGGAAAATCTTTAAATGACATAAATTCACCACCATTATCTGTATAAAGAGTGATGATTTTGTGATTAAAGAATTTTTCCACAATAGCTTTAAACCGTATGAAAATGTCTTTAACCTCTGATTTTTTTCGAAGAGGATAAAACCATATATACTTGGTGAAGTGGTCTACGAAAATGACATAGTATTTAAAATTGTCCTGAGAAATAATAGGGGACGTCCATACATCAGAAAATATAATTTCAAGAGGTTGAGACGAGACAGGAGATGAAATGGAGAATGGTTGCTTATGACTTTTATTGCAATAACAAGAGTGACACACAAACTCCTTAGACATAGGAGACGACACATCTAAACTAAAATTTGAAACAATACATTGTAATATAGGAAAAGCTGGATGACCTAGTATGTGATGCCATCTTGAAGAGGAGGTTTTGACACTTGAAAATGCCAGAACCGGTGAGGAGACAGGACTGGAGGCCGGCCATTCATACACCCCATTCTTGGTTTTACCGCTCAGAAGGATTGCCCCCGTACGAAGATCCTTCACATTAAAAGAGGATGATAAGAACTCAAAAGAAACCGCATTAGTAGCACAAAATTGTGAAATCGAAATCAAATTCTTTTTCATATGAGGTACACAAAGAACATCATGTAATTTAAAGGTATTATTTGATGCATAAATAGATGTTGAACCAGTATTAGTGATTGAAAGACTTGAACCATCTCCAATCAATCATCGGAGCCACTGTAAGGTGCGTGTAAAGACAAGTTGTTCAAGTCTACTGTCACATGATGAGATGCTCCACTATCAAGTAACCAGATAGGGATGTGAGAGGATGATGCTGCTGTTGCATAATGAGCTCTGGGCTGCCAAGGAGTCGGTGAGGAAACATGTTGTGGGACAACAGGTTGTTGAATTGGAACCAACTGAAAAGAGGGGCAGTGCTTGGCTGAGTGTCCTTGAACTCCACACACCTGACAACGTCCAAGATAAGAGCGTGGAGCTTGTGAATTCCCACGGTTTGATAGACTGCTGATGGTTGTTGGAGGCTTATATGCTGGAGAAGAGGACTAACGCCAATTTGTGTTGCCAGGAGATGATGGACGCCAGTTATTGTGATATTGTTGTGGTCGCCAATTCGAGCCAGACCGAGAAGCAGTATTGGCAGTGGCTGGAACAGTTGCTGATATTTTCTTGTTATTTTGAAGAGATGCCTCAAATGTTAGAAGTTTCTCATGGAGCTCATAAAAGGATATGGGATTGTCTCGAGCCTGAACCGCACGAACCAATTCTTTGTAATCATCATTAAGTTCTTCAAGAATCCGCTCAGTGATATTATCATCGTCCATTGGAGCACCAAGCAATGCCAGTTCATTTGCACGAGCTTTGACAGAGTGAAGAAAATCTGTGACAGATTGCGTACCTTTGATGGAGTTTTTGAGAAGAGCTTTGACTTGCTTGATGCATCCTCGTGACGGTTTGGCATATGTATTTGCAAGAATGGTCCACGCTTCCATTGAAGTTTTGGCTCTGGCAATAAAGGAGATGATAGTGGGGGATAGAGAACCAACAATGGCATTTAGAATAAGTTGGTCTTGTCGAATCCAAATGTTGTGGGCTGGATTCACAGTGGAGTCGTCGTTAACAATAATATTAGCTGGTGGACAAGGCTTGGAGCCATCAATAAAGCCAAGAAGATCATAACCAGTGAAGAGAGTCTGAAACTGAATCTTTCAGGACATATAGTTGTTGGTGGTAAGCTTAAGAGGGGCCTGAGCAGAGATGTTGATGGTTATAAGATGAAATTCATTGGAACGCAATGCAGTTGAAGTAGCTGGAGTAACATTAATAATTGTGGGAGGTGCTGCAGAAGAGGAATTGTTGTCAGGCGACAGGTCTGTAGAACTGTTGTCAGAAGGGATGGCTGTATTCGATGTAGTCATTGATTGAATTGAATTGGAGAAGAGATGAGAAAAGATAAGAATATGTGTTTTAGGTGGAGACCGAGGGCTTTGATACCATAATAACAGAGGCAAAACAGAGGTAATGTTGGTGTAGAATTTTCCACACTCACTTTCATTGATTAACATGTAAATATATATACAATAGAGGTTAACATTGAGAGGACTCAAAACCCTCCTAATGATAAGATACAACAATGACAGCTATACAGTTTCAAATATAATCATACAACCTACAGATAACAAAGGAAGTTTACACTAACTAAAACTCTTATCATCCAATATACAGTACATCAACCTGTAATTCAAATCCAATTAAATATGTTTTAATCTGTTGCCCTTACTCAAAAGTCAAAAGTCTTTTTTATCAATATCGATCTATCGGGCTTTCAACTTGTATATTGAGCTTTCAAACATTATATATAAAAGTCCAATGAAAATATTATAATCGCCATCGTCACCCTTCAAACTAAAAATTCACGACAGGTAACAGAGAAGAGTGTCAGGATGGGATAATTAGGGTTCTTGTATTAGAGTTTGGTGTGTTTAGATTTGGGTTAGGGTTTGTTTTATGCCATGGTCTGGTATTTTTGGCTTTAGAGGTTGCTTCAATTGTAGCTTTTTGTGACCTAACAAGATTTGTGGCCATATCTGAATTAGGAGGCTGAAACTCCTTCACCAATGGCCTGGTTTCAGGTTCAGGTTTGACTATTTCAAACTCAAGAAGGTTTATCATAGGTGACTCTAAATTTGAGCCAGAAATTACCTTGTTAGCTGAGTCTTATGGATCCTTTCTAGTTTTCCTGATAATCTCTAGCATTCTATCAATTCCTTTGTTAAAATTCAGCTCAAGGGATTTTAATTCTTCCTTCGATTGTTGTAGCCACTCTTGTACTGTCATTTTGATTTTCTGACGAACGAGTTTCTTGTAATACCTTGATTTTTAATTGAATCTAGTTGTTGTTTTGAAAGATGAATTAATGATTTTTTTTTATTTCAGGTTGAAGCAAGAAGAAATCTGGAATGCGAAAAAGAATAAAAGCTGGAAAAGGCTAGAAGAATGAAGATCTGTAGAAGCTAGAAAACTGAAGAACAAATTAAAGAAGAGATTCAAATTTACTTCCAAAGGTGGCAATAAGGATGCTATGATACCATTTTTCATGCTCTTGACATTTTTAATGAATTTTCTGATGTGTTTTGGCTTTGTTTTGCAGATAATGAAAATTGGAATTTGAAGATCGAAGAACCGGTTGAAGAAGAAGAAGAATTGAAGAAGAAAGAGAGATAAGAAGAAATTGATAGAGAGAGAATAGAAACTAGTTAGAGAAAATTGTAATATTTTTATATCCAATGTTTGTTACAAACTCTAAATTTAAAGGAAATTGAATATTAGAATACAATTAAAATAAGGACTCTTGATAAATAATTCCCTACAGCTGAATCATATTAACTAGGATATGCCCATTAGGAAAGGAATCCCCACACATGGACACACATGGACACACGAGAATTGATTGCCTTCATAATGCTTACTGAATTTAACATGCAACTGAAAGATACTATTTGAAAAGAGCAGTGATATTAACACTCCTTACAAACTTTATGTGTATCCCTTCTGTAAATACACCGATAAATATTTTAAAATTTTATATTTCGTAAATAAATCCCACTTAATACAAAAAATACCATTTCTTTAATTTTATTATATTAAATTTTTGTTCACACACCCTATTATTTTGTTATCTAATCAGATTTATTAAAAAATTTATTTTTTTGTATTTGTTTATTCAAATAAATATTTTTTTTCTTTAAAAAAATATTTTAACTCCATCAAAAACCTTTGATGTCACTAAAAAATTGTTTGAAAAAATTTTCTTATCATTGCATTACAACTTTTTTTTTTATCTTTTATTTTTTTAACCTCAAAATTCCTCAATTCTACTGAATTGAAAAACTACTAGCTCTCAACAAACAACAGTGTATCTCAATTCATTTGTTCCTAAGAAAATTTATTATTATTTTTTTACAATAGAAAGTTTATTGTTTGTATTGATTTTTGTTTCACTTAAGTCGGCTCAATCAATATGTATTCCTTAAAAGAAATTGAAATTAGTATTTAAAATAGAAGTTAGGGTTTAATAAAATAGAAATGTTTTTATTATCGTATCAAACAATTAATAGAAAACTTCATTTTTTTTAAATGATTGATATAGAACAAATTAATAATTATTAGTGTGTACTTGTAAACTATTTAGTCATTTAAATAATTTTACTCGAGGATAATATTGGATTTTAAAAAATATACTAAATTGGGGTACATATACAGTTTTGGAGGGATGTAAATATTGTCATTCATTTGAAAATTGCTATTTGGCCCAATTGTCCCAATAGGCAGCTGACCCAATTGCCAACTAGCCCACCAAGCCCATCAAAGAATTCTCTCCTAAACTAGGCGTTTTGACCCTCTCTTCTCACTTTGTCTGAAATTCAGCTCTAATCCTAACTGTTTCTCTCATTCGACAAGCGAAATCCCTTAAATAAAAACCCCAATTCACCTACCCTAATTATCCCATCCTGACAGAGAGGAGAGCTGAAGAATTGCATAATATGGTAATGCCAATCCATTCTCAATCTTCTTGTATTAGCTCCGTTTCTTTAGATCTACCTCTTGTATTTGTTTTGCAACTGCATCTGCACTATCAGATCACACCACATTCTATCTTGTCTTGTTTTTCCGTTTTATTCATTTTCGGATCAGATCTGGGTTTCTTCTCCAATTGAAATCCTATTTATTGTCTGATAAATTTTGTTCATTTACTTTAAATTCAATTAAAAATCATTTATTGATAAATGGTTGCTGAGACCAAAGATCTCTTAGGATGAGTATGTAGTGTTGCCTGTTGCTTTCCATTACGTTCAAGTTTCAGCTTAATTGCGTAGTAAATGTACAAATTTGACAGACTACGTATTATATGTTGGGCAATTCATTGAAGATCTTACAAAACAATCATAGATATGATAAATTTTTTGGTTATATGTGCTTGATAAAATACTAGTTAGCCTATTGTAAATGTAAAATGTAAATTGGAACCAGCCCAACAATCTCATGCCATTCATTAGTCCCTAAGAAGATGTCTCTATTGATGTTGTTGGTTTAGTTGACTTGAGTACATCAGGCATTAAACAGCATACCAATTGCTAAATTGTCTGTGAATGTCATTAATAAGTTAATTGTTTGCAAGGCAGTAGAAACTTTTAATTGCCAAGGATTCAATAGTGTTATAGAGTTGAAATTGAAAGAATTCAACCTGGGTTATTGAAATGCTTTGTTGAGCCTAGCTGAGTATGTCAGGAATACTATACTAGTCAGTTGCAACCCTTTCTTGTAAAGCACTTATCGCATGTGGAGATTTTAGACTTGAAGAGTTCATGGTTAAGGGAAAATTATAGTTAGCTACAGGATGTTGCAGTTTTGGGAGTCTTCTGTTGTAATTTCACTTGCTGCATAAGCAATTTCTATGAAAAGATTAACTAATGTTAATTCGTTTATTTATTGGTTGATTTTTGATTATTTTCCTTTTTGCTGGCTGCCTTATATCTTACGATCCTGCATGTCTTTCAGATTCAGTTTGTGCTTCTTATTAGTCGACAAGGAAAAGTCAGGTTGACAAAATGGTATTCTCCTTATTCACAGAAGGAAAGAACTAAGGTATGGCTTACAAATCCTTTCCTTTTCAGATCTTTGCTTTGTACACTTTAAATTACTACTAAATATATATGTCAAAATACCACACCATTATTTGATCATTGATCTTTGTGGTACAATTTTATCAACCTCTTGTGATAGTTGTGAAAACTGATTTGTTTTTGAAAATGCTGTTCTGAGAAGGTTATCCGTGAGCTCAGTGGGGTGATTCTTGCACGAGGACCCAAACTCTGTAATTTTGTAGAATGGAGAGGATACAAGGTTGTTTATAAAAGGTAATTAACAAATATAACAGTGTTTACAATCATGCAAAGGAAACATCATTATAGAGATGACTAACTAAGTTGGTCCTGATTTATGCAGATATGCTAGTCTATACTTCTGCATGTGCATTGATCAGGATGACAATGAATTAGAGGTCCTTGAAATAATTCATCATTATGTTGAGATCCTTGACAGATACTTTGGCAGTGTGAGTGAAGTTGACTGTTAATTATTATAAGAGTACTCACTGCATATGTATTTATTTGTTTGGAATAAAAACCGCTTATTGTAGTAGTATATTCTTTCTTCCAGGTCTGTGAGTTGGACTTGATCTTCAACTTCCACAAGGTATGTGTGATGAGTTTTTTCTCAGTCAGGATTTTTCTTTCTGACAAAGTTATGTTATAATGTAAAAAGTTATTGAAGCAATTAGTGGTCGCCCAAATGCATTTTATTAATTAATATGCTGTAGTTTGTATTCATTATTGATTTATTATACACAGCTGGTTTGTGAAAATCCGTTCCTTTGCTTAATTGTTGCATGTTGTTTACATTGAAGGCTTACTATATATTGGATGAGATCTTGATTGCTGGGGAACTTCAAGAGTCTAGCAAGAAAACAGTTGCACGGCTAATAGCTGCGCAGGTTGAGTGTTTTTTTTTCTTGGTTTCAATGCATTTGGTTGTTGGTTTTTACAATTTTTTGAGTTGTATTGTATTTTGGAATTGTAGGATTCATTGGTGGAGACTGCAAAAGAGCAGGCTAGTTCGATAAGTAATATAATTGCGCAGGCCACTAAGTAGGTTTGACAAGTGTGGTTATGCAAATGTATTCCTTGACTTCAGGTCACTATTTGTATTGATTTTGTTGTTGCATTTCTTGTCCATAGCTAAAGGGTACGCCAAAGATGTATTTTTAAGAATTTTACCCGTAATCTTTCCCGACTTATTTGGCTTATGCATCTGCACAGCTTATTGAAGCCTTTTCCCGTAAAGACAATTCGTTTTGTTTCATTTCCTTTACCTTTTTCGGGTTTATCAAATCATTGAACTGACACCCATTTGTGATAAAAAACATTAGTCAAGTAGTTGTCTTAAAATTTCATTTGAATGATTGTTTATCCAGGGTGTTTAATATTAATCTAGGATTGTTGTTGTATGAGAATCTTATGATTGGTGGATGGTATTTAATAATTGTTGACGTTAGTTTCTTGATGGTGAAGAAAATCAACAATGCTGAATTTGATTATGACCGGTCAAAAGAGAAGAGAAAGAGAATGCAATTAATATTGTTACAACATGGGTATACGTGGTAAAGCTTCGATGACTGGAGAAACGTTCACGGGTGGTTGAATGTACAACCAAGCCAAATCTACTATTAAATATTAAATTACACCACTCTATCTATATAGTCTCTCTTTTCTAGTGATTTCTTTTCTATTGATTGTTCCTCGCCTTTCTACAAAGTGATTATGAGTCTATTTATATGTGTATAGAACCCTAATCTTTGTTACATAAGTGGTGATCATATTTAATTAAAACTGGTTGTTTGTTAGAATCGTATGTCTTCTTTCCTGTTTTTGAGATATTGTGGATCGAATATGAATCTTTATAGGATTCTAGTTGCACAGTCCGTTTATGCCCTGTTTGTTACATAGGATTGGACTGAGATTGGACTAATTTTAGTCTAATCCTATGTTTGGAAGTAATACCGGACTAGATAAAATAATCTAGGGAGATCTAATTTTAGCGAAATAGTCTCATGTTTTGTGGGATAAATAAACCTACCAAATTGGTGGATTTAGTTGTCCTGAGACTAAATTTTGTTTTTTACGTTTTTTTTTTCTTCAGAATTTTTAATGCACTATCAAAAATAAAAAATGTGAATCAAAACCTTGGAAAAAAACAAAAAACAAAAAACAAACCCAAAACCACAATATTCTGGAAACTAAAAAAAAATTGAACCCATCAACATAATATTTTGGAAATCTAAGAAAAAAAAATCAAACCATCAATATCTAGAATCGAAAAAAAAAAACAAATTCAATATCTTCATATTCTAGATCCAACCTAGATCTGAAATCAAACTCAACCCATATGATGGCGATGATATGGAAATGGTGATGATGATAGCGAATTAGAAAAATAGAAAGTTTTATAGTTTTTTAATTTAATTTTAATTAGTTTTTTATATTTTTATTTTAATTAGTTTATTTTATTGTTATTTTCGTTTCAAAAATAAATTATTATATTTAATCTAATCCCATGTTTCACCAAACAAAACATGATATTAATTTAATCCAGTTTCATAATTCTCCAAACATAGTATAGTATTAATTTAGTCCAATCCAATTCATAAAATAGTTCAATACAATTCCGCACACCAAACGAGGCCTTAGGGTTCATTTCTTAATTTGTGTGCAATCTTCTAGAAGAGTAGTTGTTGCTTGATTTGGACTCGTTTCCTGTTTGGCGTTTTACCCTTCTGGAAACTCTTCAAAGTCTTTCCTCCTTTGATACGGGAGATGGTAATTAGAATGTTTCTATATTGAAGTATGATTTTAGCTTTCTTCTTGAGCTTATTTTCTGGTAGATCACGTATTTGACATCTTCACGCGGGCTTCTCATGTTATCCCGAATAAAGCCAAATGTGTCGAGTATTCGTATTCGGCCTTACTCGAATTTTGTGTTTCGGTGATACCTTCAATGGTGGCTTGGATGCTTTTTTGGCAATCTTCTTGCGGGGTTGTCTTATCTGTCAGTAACGTGTACATTTAATGAAATATACATATAACAATACCCCCTTAAAATACTTCTGTCGAGTTAAATTCATTTTTACGGAAGTATTTTAATTGCTTGAAATCCTGACTAGCTTTTTGTCTTGTCTTTCATTAATGCTCTATTAAAGTAAAAATAATAATCCTTAAATCAGTTCGTAGCATTAATGACGTGTCTTAATGGCAACAATATATGTGCAATTTGTCTTTTCACGCGAAATCCCTATGACTGTAACGTTCTAAAATTCTGACGGCTTGATCTATTTTCTTCTTGACACGTGTCCTTTTATCGTTTGGTATATCTGTCGGCATTCATGAGATACGGCCCTCTGATTATCTGATACGCTGCTTACGCCATCGAACATCCCTTTTTTTTCAATCTTCCCGCCTTTTCAAACCTAGGGTTTCGTGCTTAATTATTAAATGGCTTGTTTAAATTGAGGGAAGCTTTCTTATCATTCATTTTCGTGGAACGAGGCAAAGACCCAAGCTCTCTCTTCTCACGCACTGATTTGTCTTGGTTCTTCACTAAAGCTTTTTCCAGTTTCTCTGCGTCTGCTTTTAAGGTTAGTTTCCATGGATCCTATTACACGCCATCGTCTTTTTGTTAAGGCCTTTGATACGCTTGAGCGTGGAGATACTTATTTAGTCTCATGTATTTATAAATTATTAGGGGAATCGCCCCCTGATCAACCTTATTTTTTGAATGTTGACGTTTCTGGACTTTACACTGGTGCCCCCTAGCCACATCCCTGAATCTTCTTCTAGCTCTCCATTTCTGATCGTCACAGGGTTCCTTTACAATCTAGGATGAGGAAGCATTGAAGTAATCGCACGGTTCGCAAACATGGTTCAAGCGACATTCAGATTGGGAGACAAGTGGTTAGTGAGAATGATGTTGAGGAAGAGCATTGTGCCGCTCGGATTCTCTTTTCTCTTGATCGCCCGAGTGCATATGATTTCGAACCGTATGTGGTCGGGGACACAGAGATCGAGAAATATTATGCTCGATTTGATCTAGATAATTCTATCTTGATGATGGTTGTTGGTGGTAGGGCCACGTGGAATCCTTCTCTGGGTATGGTTGCAATTTATGGATCCATGTTTAGCTGCGGGGTGAATATTCCCAGTCAACCTTTCATTGCCTGGTTCTTTGCCGAGGCGGGGATTACTCCAGCCCAGCTTGCCCCGAACAGCTACAGGATTCTGATGTGCATGTGGCACATGTATAGCCAGATGTAGTTGTTGTCGCCGCCGCCTTCTCCTCGTGAAATAAGACAAATTTATACCCTTAGACAGCCTGGTAAGACTGAGACTTATTTTCTTTTGTCCAATCATCTAGATAACTGGATCCCTGAAGGAGTGAAGGTGAGTCGGGGCGTCGAAACTTCCCTGGATGTAAAAAAAAAAAGAGTTTCATCTAGGGTTTTCCCAGTTCAAACAAATATTGGAAAAGCAGTTGGTTTTTCGTATGAGGGAACTGCAGAAACCATGTCGAGCTTTCAGTCAATGAAGCTCGGGAAGTACTGAAGGTTCCTTGCTACTTCTACTCTCCGGATCATTAGAACAAAATGCAGCCCGTTTTCACCGACGCTGAGTTGACTAACCTTACTTGGGCGGCTGTGCGTACTTAGGAAAAAAGAAGCAGGTCCTACCTTTTTATGAGAAGAAAATGATTGATCTTGGCTTCTTTGCTCAGATTTTCGCTTGTCGCAAACGTTGTAAGTGAACTTTGTTGTTGCTTTCATTTTATGTGTTTTTTATTATCTGCTCTTCCAACTCCTTGCCTCTTTCGGATTTAGTATATGATATGGACGTAGTCTGCGACGCTAATGCCCGCAAGGTAAAGGCGATTATTCAGACGAGTCGTAAGGACGTTTCCCGTCAAAACGAATAAGGGATTGTTTCGCCTGATGATGAGTCATATGAGAATTTCGAGAAAGCAGATGAGCAAGTTCCTAAGTATGTTCCTAAAGAGGTCGTTCAGCCGACATCGGGGGAATCAAACGGTCCGAGTGGCTCTACGGGACCTGATAACGACCAGCGGTCTGAGAATGAAGGAAGGCAAGGTAGGCACCTTGGTGGTGTAACGTTTGATGAGCCTAGTTCCCTTGTTGATGAGGTGCTAGCTGAGAAGTCTGTTGATAGAAGTGGAGTTAGGGAACCCCCTACTGAACATGTTAACCTTCATCCCGATCTTTTTGAGGCCTTTCAAGATATTACAGAAGATCAAGAAGACCTTGCAGCTGATCTCGACTTCTACCGCACTCGGGCTGAGAAAAGAAAGACAGTTGATTCTTCTGTTCGACCTCTTCTAAAAATTATCTGAGTGGTGTCGTTTGTTGAATCTAGCGATGAAGATGCTGATACGAGGGACTCCTTGGGTTCTCAAGCAGAGACATCTTTGGGAAGAGAAGATCCTCTAGAAAGTTTGAACAAATGAGATTTTTTGCCCCCCGGGGTTAAGTATGCATGAGTGGGATCCTCGGGAAACCTTACGTGTCCCACCCCTCAGGATACGCTAAGGACCATTGGAGTTGCTTCAGGAGTTGTTCCCCAACAGACCGTCTTCATAATATTTTCAATAGCGTGACCTACGTAGGTCTCGAACTGCATTTCACATTATTGTGCCTTAATTTGGATATATCTAACCTACTTCCCTGCAGGTGGTTGCTGAGTTTACTGAGGTTTTTCAGACATAACAACACCAAGCTGATTGGATAAGGCGTCTGGAAGCTCAATTAAAGGAGAGTGAGGATAACCATGCTCGGGTTGAAGCGACTTATCAAAAGAAGACAAGTTCTGACCAGGAGTTCGCTGATGGCTGTTTAGCGAAACAGATGGAGGCCGATAAGAGGGCTTCTGCTGCAGCAGAGAAGGCTAAATCTTTTCAAGACTTGCTCTCAGTCGCCCAAAAAATTAAAGACCTTGAGCGCCAGGCCCTAACGGTTGAATCTCTTTCGAAGGAAGCCGAGCTGAAAATTGAGGTTCAAGGGGTTGATTGCTATAAGAGGTCCCTCGGCTTATAAAGCTTTGCTCCTTAGGGAGTTTCAACGAGGGTTGGTTTCAACTGATGAGTTCTTTAAGGTCAAGAACCGGGCGACTGATAAAGCACGAGCCAATTGGGAATTGTCAATCAGAAATCACGTGGACCGGTCCTTGGAGGCTCTTCGGACTCAAATGAGGGAATGGAGGGCTTATTACTGAAGCCAAGGTAAAGAACCTCATTCTATGCATCTGGAAGTCCCATCTGAGCACTCTCTTTCGACCTTTTATGCTAGTCAGGAAACTGGTGTGGACGGGTCAAGGCCTGATGTTGGACCGGTCTTCGGAGTGGATTATAGTGTTTGGATGGATGATCTGGTTGACACAATCGCTTAGCCTTCGAACAAAAGTCTTCTCCACGAATATGAAATGGTGCCTGATCCGAGCATTGGCAAGAACTCGAAGTCCTCGTCTCCGCCTTAGATGAACTTGATGAACCTTGTAATATCATATATAATTAATAAAATTCCATATTCCATATTTGCATGACTGCTCTTAGCCGTGAATTAATTATGAATATTCTGAATAGGGTAATGCAAAACCAACGATTAATGTCATTATCCGAGTAGATCAGCTTCGTTTAAATGTCGAGTATCTCATTAACTAGCTATGCCAAGTATCTTATTAACTGGCTTGCTTGAAACACCAAGTATCTTATTAACTGGCTAATATTATTAACTGAGTAATCTTGCAACAAAGGCAAATAGACTTGCACTTGTATTTCGTACTCGGTTGCTACCCAAACGTTGCATCGAGACTCACCACGATCATACTTTTTGAGTCATTACGCATGTCACTGAGGACATCTCCTAGTTTTGTTTGCACAAGGGTTTACCGAATCATTAAGCTTTGAATTGCTTAACACAACTACGTAACTCACCGGAGTTTATCCGACGACACCCCGAGCCATTTTCCATAATCTGGTGCATTGGGTTTGCCTTTTGGCTAAGGTCTTGGTTGACCTTGCTCAGCTGGTATGCTTTTTTGAGCTTCTCCGCCCATTCAGGATTTTTGCCAAATTAATGGCCCCGAGCATTTTATTGCTTGTCAATTCTCAAATCTTTTCATATGTTCAAATATTTTGATATGTTCTTATTATCATATGCTCAGATTTCTTGGAATCCCATATGGGGTTTTTATTCATAATTCTGCAAAACTAACAATATGGAAAAAATATCAAAAAGGTTGCTAATAGTAAATTACTAAAAAATATCCTGATTAAAAAGTGATAAAAGCGAATTTCAAGGATAGAAAATCTTTAAATATTGGGCATTGCATGGTCGGGGTAAGACCCCTCCATCTGATCGGGCAATTCAATATGCTCCATGGCCAGCCATCCCTTCAACCTTGTATGGGTCTTCCCATTTGTCATCTAAAGAGCCCACAAAATTTTTTTTTGTGTTCAACGATCCTTTTTTGAGCACTAGGTCTTCTACTTGGAACCGTCTAACCCGGATATGAGAATTGTAGTATCTTGCCGCTCTTTACTAATATGTCGCATTTCGCACTTAGGACTTTTCCTTTTTCTCTTCTAACTCATCCAGACATTGTGATAACATATCAACATTATGATCTTCGTCATATAACCTGACTCTGGGCGACACATATGATGTTTTCACCGGGATGACATCCTCTGTTCCCAATGCCAAGGAAAACGGTGTTTCTACAGTAGAAGTCATTACTGTTGTTCGATAAACCCATAATACTTCAGAAAGTTTTTCAACCCAACTGTCCTTTTTGGCATCTAGCTTCGCTTTGAGCGTGTGCTTGATGACTTTGTTCACTGCTTCAGCTTGTCCATTTGTTTGAGGGTGGGCATGTGTGGCATTATAATTTGCAATCTGGTACTCATTACACAACTGCCTGTACTTTTGATTGTCAAATTGGGAGTCGTTGTCAATGATAATAGTATTCAGGACTCCAAACATGCAGAGTATGGTTTCCTTCACAAAGTTTGTGGTGTTTGCTTCCGTGATGTGTACTAGCGCTTTAGCTTCCACCGACTTTGTGAAATAATCAACAACCACAATTGCATGCTTAGCTCCACCCCCTGTTCCTGTTGGCATCGAGCCGATTAAGTCCAATCCCCACATGGCGAATGACCATAGGGATGTGAGGCTTCTAAGTTGTTTAGGGGGCTGCCGAATGTCATTGGCGATCCTTTGGAAAACATTGTAACTTTCTGAACATCGTTATGCATCAGAGAACAAAGAAGACCAATAAAAACCTTGCTTGAATACCTTGTGTGCTAAAATTTTACCTCCGGTATGATTCTCGCATACTCCACCATGGATTTCCTGTAGTATCCGGTGTGCCTTCTCCTCTGACACACACCTTTGGAGTGTTCAGGAGAACCCTCTTCTGTACAGCTCTTCTCCAATCATAGTGTATCTTGCTGACCTGTACCTAACGCGTTTTGCTTTCAAGAGATCTTTTGGAAGTATATCTTCTTCCAAGTACCTTTTTAGCTGAGTCATCCAACAGTTTGACGGTGTTTGGATTTCTAAGACTTCAAAGTCCTTTAGCTCAACTATACTTGGCCTGAGAAGATGTGCGACCGGGATATTCTTTGACCTGATTGTGGTTGTTGTTGATGCTAATTTGGAATGAACATCTGCTTTTTCATTTTCTTCCCGAGGGATCTAGACGATCCTATATTCCTTGAATCGTTGAAGGAGTTGTTTTATGATGTCCAAATAAGCCATCATACTTTCATCTCTGGCCTGATATTTGTCTAAAACTTGGTTGACAACTACCTGTGAGTCACTAAAAATTTCAACTTCATCTGCTCCGAGTGCGATACAAACTCTAAGTCCTGCCAGCAGTGCCTCATATTCGGCTTGGTTATTTGTTGCTTTGAAGTCGAATCTCATAGCACACTTGACATTATCTTCTTCTGAGATACATACTACGATCTCTGCCCCACTGCCATGAGTGTTTAAGGAGCCATCAACATATAACTTCCGTGAGAAACTCATGTTCAATGTTCTTTTCGCTTCTAGATAAGGCTCTGTGAATTCTGCTACGAAATCTACCATTGCTTGGCCCTTGAGTGAAGTCCAGGGCTTATATTTAATATCGAATTCACTCACCTCAATCGCCATTTGGTTAATCTCCCTGAAATCTCAGGTTTCTGTAGAATTAACTTAAGCGGACAATCGGTGAAAACCCTGATTGAATGTGCCTAAAAATACAACCTTAACTTCCTTGCTGCCAAAACTAATACTAAAGCCATCTTTTCTGCATGAGAATATCTGGTTTCAACCGGAAGAAGAGTCTTGTTGGTATAGTATACTGGCTTTTGTATTCCATTCTCTATTCGGACCAAGGTTGAGCTTACTGCTAATTCTCTAAATGACAAGTACAGGTAAAGTATTTCTCCTTCCTTCGGTTTCGAGAGGTTGGGTGCCTGTCCTAAATACTCTTTTATCCTCTGAAATGCATGTTCACATTCTGCATTCTATTCAAGTCCCTTCCCTTTTTTGATTATTTTGAAAAATGGAGCACATTTATCTGTGGCCTTGGAAATGAACCTGCCGAGGGAAGTTAGGCATCCTGTCAAATGTTATAACTCCTTTAAGGTTCTCGGAGAAGTCATTTTTTGAAGGGCTTTAATATTCTCGGGATTTACTTCGATCCCTTTTTGGTGCACTAGGAAATCGAGGAATTTTTTCCCGAAGGAACCCCGAATAGGCACTTGTTCAGATTCAACTTCATCTGGTACCTTCTCAGGACATCAAATGTTTCGTGCAGGTCCGAATCATGTTTGTCCGCCGAGATATTTTTGGTTAACATGTCGTCTATGTAAACTTTCATACTTCTTCCTATTTGGCGAGCGAAAATTCTGTTAACCAATCTTTGATATGTCGCTCTAGCATTTTTTAGGCCAAATGGCATCACTGTATAACAGTACAAACCCTGATCGGTCATGAATGTTGGTTTATCTTCATCATCTTTGTTCATCCGGATCTGATTGTATCCCGAATAAGCACCCATAAAACTGAGTAGTTCATGACCTGATGTAGCATCGACTAACTGGTCTATTCTGGAAAGTGGAAAACTATCATTTGGGCAGGCTTTGTTTAAATCTGTGAAATCCATGCACATTCTCCATTGACCGTTTTTTTTCTGAACTAATACTACATTTGCTACCCACTGAGGATAGTTGATTTCGCTGATTGATCCTACAACGAGTAACTTCTCTACCTTCTACTTGATTGCCCGACTCCTTTCGAAGTTGAAAGATCTTTTTTTTTTGTACCACAGGTTTTACGCTCGAATCCACCGCCAAGTGATGTGATATCACTCATGTGTTTATCCTCACCATGTCTTCATGACTCCATACGAACACGTCTTCGTATTCTCTGAGTAAATTGATGAGATCTGTCCTGACCTTTTCTTTTAGATTAACTCTGATTTTCACCTTCTTTACTTGTTCATCTTCTTTTAAGCTTACTTCCTCTGTTGACTCCTTTGATGTTTCGAGTTCCTCCCTTGGGTCAAACTCGAACATTAATGATTCTCCATGCTTAGTTTGATCAGATTGGGTCAAAACACACACTTGGTGTTCATTGTTATCTTTGTCCTTGTAAACGGAGAGATTAGCTCTTCTGGCCATTTCCTGCTAGCCCTTGATCATTCCTACCCCCCATTCTGTCGGGAATTTGATCATTTGAGCGTAGGTTGACGTTATTGCCTTTGTTTTGTTCAAGAAAGGTCGACCCGGTAAGGCATTGTATGACCATTTCTCCATATCCACCACTACAAAGTCGAGTAACACCATTTTCAGGCAAGGCGTCGTTCTAATCTTCACGGGCAATTTTGCTGTTCCAAGAGACCTGACCTCAACTTCTCCGAATCCTTTGAGCAGGGTATGAAAAGGTTGCAAGTTCTTTGGATCTAACCTCAGTTGATCATAAACAACACGCTGAGGATGTATGTTGAGCTACCATTGTCCACCAGTATCCTCATGACTTCTCTTTGGCCAATTCGGGCACTAATGACGAGAGCGTCATTTGGTCGGACGTTGATCCCATGTGAGTCAGCTTTAGTGAATATTATTGGGTCCCATCCTTCACTTATTCTCTTTGAATCAGGCTCGATGGAATCAACATCAAAATTCTGTCTTGCTTCTACTGTTTCTCGGATTTCCTAAGTCCGCTCTCTGTTACTTCTCTCAGTTGGCGATCCTCCAAAGATAGTCTGTATCGCTCCACTCACCTCGAGACTATCCTTTTTTTTATCTGGGTTATGATCTCCCAGCTTGGTTTCTTTCCGAGTTTTTCTTCTTATCTTTCTTCAAGATAATATCTTGTAGATGTCCTTCTCGGAGAGGGTTTTTATATACTCTCTACGCTGGTAGCACTTGGAGGTCTCATGACCGTTTTCTTTATGGAATCTTCAATACTTTGTTATGTCACGTCAGGTAAATAGTGACTGCCGACGTGGCTCCTTCACCAGATTTTTCTCTTCTAGTATTGCCAGGATCTCTTCCTGTCTTTTCCAAAACGGGGTGTAGTTTGTATATTTTCCTTGAAACTTTTCCTTGGCTTGGTCAGTATTACGTCTGTTTCCCCCATCTTTTCATATTTCTTTGCCATTTCCTTTTTGTTTCCCTTTATGGTTCTGTGACTTTGACTCGACATATTTTTTTTCGAGTCTCCCTCCATGCATGTAACAACCTCTTGTTGCCAACTCTTCTTCTTCAGCCAATATATATCTTCCCGCCATATCCATCATGTTTACATATCTAGTTAGTTGAGCTCTCCTTAAGTCAAAAGACAGTTGCCCGTTCTGTAGGTTGTTTATGAATGCATCGATTATTGCTTTATCATTTGCACTGCCGATTTTTAAGACTGCTTGGCCGAATCTTCTCAGATACTCTTTTAGCGACTCATCTTTTCCTTGTTTTAGTTGAGAAATGTATGCCACCGATTTTTTCATGCGTACATTCCCCAGGAATTACCTTGGAAAGCTTTTGCTCAACTCGTCGAAACTCCCTATACTTGCCGGAGGTAATCTCCCAAACCATCTTGATCCTGTATCCCCAAGAGTTTATGGAAAGTTAAGACATAACAAAGGATCACTGTGGGCATATTAGGCCATGGTGCTTTAAAATCGTCTGACATGCTCCTTAGGATCTGTATCCTTTTTGAATTGTTCCACGTGGGGCATCCTGAATCTCTCCGGGAACGGCGTTCGCAGAATGTCTCTAGTGAAAGAGCTGTTAGAATCGTCGTCAGACAACTTATTATATCCATACCGTCTAATCAGCGCGTCCATATTTTTCTTGTTATTCTCAACTTCTCGAGTCAGGCTCCTGATTACGATATCTCTATCACCCACCGACTCTCCCCAATGATTGACCCGTCGTGTGATTGTCATACCTGTCATCATCTCCTCTTCATCCTGCCTCCGAGTCTCATGAGCTAATCCTTGTAAGTGTATGGTGCCACGATGACGTTTAAGATTATGACGGTGATTGTCTTCTGATGATGACGTTCGATCCCTTTTCCAATCGTACTTGCGATGTCTACCTTGCCCCGTTTGATCATGACTTCATCTTCGGGGAGGTCGTTCTTCTATGGGTATCTCAGGATCCTGGTCACGCGATGTACCTCTATTTGGATTGACAAGATCTGAACGTTTAATGGGCGTAAACGCATATGGTTCTGGCCCGACTATAACCGATCGGAGCCTAAGGGGTGATGATGGGTTTGGCGGATTCGCCTCTCCCGTAGCTAGTAGATTTATTCCTTCATCTGCTGCATCTGCCAATAACTGTTGCAATGCGTCCCTGAAACGATGTGCTATGTCCTCCTTGGTCAGATGGACTCGCTGAATGCCAACCAGGGATACTGGTTGATTTCCAGTGGTATCCTGAGTGGTCCCCCTCGTGTGAACATTATCTAGAGATTTTCGGGTATCCCTAGAACTGTCTTTACTTCCATCACCCGACATTTTTTAAACATATCGGAGGTTCAGCCCCTCCTTCTAGTGCCAATTGTTGATGTCAGTTTCTTGATGGTCAAGAAAGTCAACAATGCTGAATTCGATTATGATCTGTTAAAAGAGAAGAGAAAGATAATGCAATTAATATTGTTATGAGTTACGACATGAGTATACATGGTAAAATTCTGGTGACCGGAGAAATGTCCATGGGTCGTTGAATGCACAACCAAGCCAAATCCACTATTAAATATTAAATTACACCACTCGATCTCTCTTGTCTCTATTTCCAGTGATTTCTTTTCTATTGATTGTTCCTCACCTTTCTACAAAGAGATTGTGGGTCTATTTATATATGCATAGAACCCTAATCTTTGTTACGTAAGAAGTGGTGATCGTGTTTAATTAAAACCAGTTGCTTGTTGGAATCGTATTTTCTTCTTTCCTATTTCTGAGATATTGTGGATCGAATATGAATCTTTATGGGATTCTAGTTGCATAGTCCATTTACGGCTTATTTTCTAATCGGTGTGCAATCTTCTGGAAGAGTAGTTGTTGCTTGATTTGGACTCGTTTCATGTCTGGCGTTTTACCCTTCTGGAAACTCTTTAAAGTCTTTCCTCCGTTGATACGAGGGATGGTAATTAGGATGTTTCCGTATTGAAGTATGATTCTAGATTCCTTCTTAAGCTTATTTTCTGGTGGATCACGTATTTGACTTCTTCACTCGGGCTTCTCATGTTGTCCCGAGTAAAGCCAAATGTGCAGAGTATTAGTATTCGGCCTAACTCGGATTTTTGTGTTTCGGTGATACCTCCGAAGGTGACTTGGATGCTTATCTGACAATCTTCTTGGGGGTCTGTCTTATCTGTCAGTGACGTGTACATTTAATGAAATATACATATAACATCAATAATTGGTGGATGGTATTTAATCAATACGCTATATTTTGAACATTTATTGATTGGTTGGATAAAAGCTTCGATATCTACAAGTACAGAGAATCTGATTTAATATAGTATATAAGTAAGCTTTAGAAAATCACCATATCCATAGAATTAACTAGCACTCCATCATCTTCCCAGCTGACATCCTTGGCTTTCAGATCTTTTCCAATAAGTTCAAGAGGCCCATCCGGTGGTGGTGAATCTGCATATATCATATATGTATTCATAAATGAGTAGTGACCGTGGAGGAATCTATTGTATTTATAAATGGACAGTTAGTTATTTATTACTGTTGACGGTGATTTTTGGATCGTTGAAAAGTCAACCGCTAAACATTAACACGTAGGTAAATCAAAGCTTTAATTAGTCTAAAGTTGAATAACCAAAGCCTCTTTTTCCACGTGGACGTGATACGATTTGCTAATATTTGTGAATGATAATATAGAAAAGTAGGAAATAATAGAAGACTAAGCATAATACATGTTTTACGTGAACCCCTGGGTGGGGAAACATCCACGGTTGTTGGTGACGATAAGAAAAATTCACTATAAATAAAATGATTACACACACAGTTCCTCTCTTTTTTGGTGTCTTTTTTTTGTATATTTTTGTCTCTCTGCTTATATGTTTTTTTTTGTATATTTTACAATGAGATTATGAGTCTATTTATATGTGCATAGAACCCTAATCCTTGTTATTCCAATAAGAAAATGTGATGGTGTTTAATTAGGATTGGTTACTTGTTGAAGTAGTCTTTGTCTTCTTTCCTTTTTAGGAGATCTTGCGTATTAAATTAGAATCTTCGTATGATTCTAGTTGAATGGTCCTTTTAGGACTTATTTCTTATCGGTCTACAGTTTCTAGAAGAACAAAGTTATTGCTTGATTTGAACTCGTTTCCTGTTTGGTGTTTATCCTTCTAGAAGCTTTGAGTTCTTTTCTGAATAGAATTCGTTGACACTTGAGAGGAAATATTGGAGTATGATTCTAGATTCCTTGGAGTATGATTCTAGATTCCTTGTTTGAGTAAGATCATTATTCTTCATATTTGAGTCGTAGTTGCCTTTGCTGTCTCTCACACGTTGTTTAACTGACCAATTATCTAATCCTAACTAGACCACTTTTGTCTTGATCGGGTGGTCTTTACCCGATCAGATAGTTTTCCCGATCGGGTACCATCTTGGGTAATCTTGACTAGGCCTTGAGGTTATTTATTAATTGCCTTAAGTTGATCTTTCCCGACTATTTTTTTGTAACATGGCATCTAATCACCGTGTTTGTAGGTGATCATGCTGACTTGTCATGCTATCAAAAAATCCCTATAACAATTACCATGCAGCAAATTAGCATCCAAGTAATTCCACGGAAGAAAAGATGATGTTTGATTTCATTGGCACCGGCGGCATGCAGGGTCTCTGTTTAACAACGCTTTGATTAGTTATCTTCCCACTAGACTTACCTGCAAAACATGTCAAAATAAAATAAATCAGATCGCTTATTGCATCTCTTATTATTTCAGCTCAGACTCAGGCGTATGTGAAAATATATGATTGCCTTACAAACACAACACTTTCAACCAACAAAGATCCAGTCATTTACCCTTCCTAGGATGTTAATTTGTTGACGAAATAAGAATTTGAGTCGAGTTTAGGCAGTGTATAAATAAAAGATTGTTGCTGCAAAGTTAAACAAGTATTCATAGATTAAAACAGTACAAACAAACATGGCTCCTCTCAGTTTAGAGATGCCATCTAACGTTCAACAACTTAAGTTGAAGAGATGATCATGCTTTAATTGACCCAAGCATGGCAAGTGGCACACACTAACTAATCTAAATTGTTAAATACATTGTAAACAATTATTGCCCTTGAAAGATTGAAGATATTACCGGAATACTACTTGGAAAGTGAGGTCTTTATGCAAGATGTTGGCAAATCTTCTGTCTATTTTTACCTTTGAAAGGTGTACACTGTAAAGCATTTCATACAATAAAATACCTGAATTTAGAACATAAACTTCGATCACATCTCATTGTACGAAGATAATGACCTCTAGAAGCAAATTTAATAGAACAGATCATTTGTCTTAAAAATTGTGATTAATTGACTCATTCTACATCTCAATGTATCACTACCCTATCCTGGTTTCAATCATGGCAGGCATTCTTGAGACTTTGTCGATAATTGTATGATATATTACAGAGGAAATGAGGGTTTATGGCACTTTTTTGAGTTAGTGTTGCACGAGGGGAACCACTTTAATAACTTATGTTTAAAAGACACAGAAGTAAGTGATTTCCAAAAATTCCCTTACTTTACACATTTTTTTATTATTTTTTTGATTTTAACTTTTCTCATACTTTTCTTTGTATAGTTATTCTCAACTCAAACAAAACCAACTTCATAACATTATTGATGCATCTTCAGTAGATTAGTTTAGTGGTGCTACACTGTCGCACTCGGAGATTTTTACTAAATTTAAAACCCAAATTGGGTTTTGGTTTTAAATCTTTCATTGTTAAAGTTGTCGAAAGTTGGGATTTTCGAGTAGGGAAGATGATAACAGTAACTTAGTTTCTGAGACTTTCGGATGCTGTCCTATACTTTGTGTTTGTGTGTTCGAGACTTTTGTATGATGTCTGATACTTTTTGATTGTATGTCCAAGACTTTATGTTGTCTATCAGAGACTTTTGTATGCTATCTGAGACTTTTTATATGTTGTTGACGTCGATTTCTAGTTGTATGAGAAAAACCAACAAGGTTTGGATTTTAGCTGTGATTTCAAAGAGAAAGAGAAGGAGAAGGAGAAAGTAATCGGACACAAGTTTTTTACGTGGTAAAACTCCGATGACCGGAGAAACGTCCACAGGTGGTTGAATGATCAACCAAGCCAAAATCAACTATGAATAACATAATTACAATTCTCGATCTCTCTTTCTTCTCTCTGTCTTTTTCTATATTCTATTGTGTTACGAGATTATGGGTCTATTTATATGTCTACAGAACCCTAATCTTCTTTGTACAAGTAATAAAATATCTTTGTATTTAATTATGATTGTTTACTTGTTCGAAGTAGTTTGTCTTCTTTCCTGTTTCGGAGACTTGTATTGAGATCGAATGGGACTCTAGTAATGTAGTCCAATTAGGATTTATTTCCTTATTATAGCGCAAACGTTTTGAAGAAATAAAATTGTTGTCTGATTAGGAACCCTTTCTGCTTAATATTCTGTTCTTAGAATTCCTCTTTGATATGGATATCTTCGCGTATTTTTATGACTCGATTCGCGTGAGCTACACGCTGATCTTTTATTCATTTTTCTTCATGCTTGTCCCGAGTAGAACACGATATCAGCTGATCCCGAGTGACGTCATCTGATCCCTAGTAGAAAATGTCACCAACTAGCCCCGAGTATGTTTAACTGACCCCGAGTAGTATATGACGTCAGTTGACCCCGAGCAGGTCTTGTTCAATACTTGTTTGTTCGGGCTTCTCTTCTTTTGTGATGTCTTGTAGGATATTTTCTGAATGCCTATTTGGATGTCCACCTGGCAATTTTATCCTCTTTGTCAATGACATGTATATCTGATAAAATTTACATACGACAATACTCCTTCAAAATATTTTTGCTGAATAGAGTTTCGTTTCGGGAAAATGTATTTTAAACAACTCTTCAATTTTTATTTCTCAGTGCTAGAGTAAATGTCTTATCATAATGGCGTGTCTTAATGGTGACCCTGTAAATTCGATTTGCCTCCTCACGCGAGATCTTCAATGATGGCTATGTTTTGGAATTCTGACGGTGAAAGCCAGTTCTCTTCTTGACACGTGTCCTTTACCTCTTCATTTTTCGATATCATTTATGAAAAACGACATTCGTGTCTCCCCGTACGCCGCCTACATCATCAAATCTCGTCATAGATTTTTCCTGTCTTGAAATCCTAGGGTTTCGTGCTATTACCCCTTTAAATGCTTCACTGAGGGGTTGCGTTAGTTCATTCTAAAAAACTCAATACCAGAAAATTTTCTTAGCCCAGATTTTGTCATGTAAAAACTCACCATTCTCGTTAAGAAGATTCTGCATCAGATTTTATTCAAGGTTAGTTTCAATGAATCTGTTTTCCCGTCATCGACTTTTTACTATTGCTCTCAAAGCGCTCGATCGTGGGGATTTCCAGCTGGTTTCTTACGCTCGATGATTATTAGGGGAAATCCCTCCGGATGAGCCTTCATTTTTAGAAGTTGACGTTTCTGGGCTTTACCCTACTGTCCATTTTTCTGTATCCAGATCTAATTCTTCATCTAGTTCTGAATCTGTCGTTTCTAATTACAGGGTACCACTTCGCTCAAGGATGGGAAAACATCAAAGTAGAAGCGAAGTCCACAAGCACAACTCGGGCAGCGTCATAGCAATGATGGTATTGCCCCCCTGAGACTGATAAGGAAACCGATGTAGCCTAGGAGCAAATCCCCGAACATGTCCCCAAGGACGTTGTTCAGCCGACCGTTGGGGAGACTAGTCGAGTGGCCCGACAGATACTCAACTGATGTGAGGTTAGACACCGGTGATGGAGGTGAAAACTTTGAGGGTCAAGTACATACTGATCCTGAATTTTTCGGATCCTTCCAGGATGATGTCCAGGATGATCTTACGGCTGATCTCAGTTTCCACCATTCTCGGGCTGAGAAATAGAAAGCGGTCGATTCTCTCGCTCGTCCTCAGAAGGTCCCTCGGGTGGTCTCATTCATCAACTCCAGTGATGAAGATACTGGGGCTGAGATTCCCTTGAGCGTTGTTGAAACATTGGCGGATGCGGAGACTTCTGAGCCTAACAGGGGTTCCCCTCCCCCCGAGGTTAAAGATCAAAGGGCTGAACCCTCGGGAGATCATTCATATCCTTCTCCCCAGGATATACTTCGGGCAATGTCATCTGGCCGAGCTTTTATCGGGGGTGATCATTGGAATCATCTCAGGGGCGCGCCTCTGACGAGTCATCTTCAGAATATCTTTAACAGCTCATCTTATGTAAGTTATTCCTAACTCTTCAATTGTCTTACCCGTTTGCTTGCTAGATTTTTAATTAAACTTCTTTGTAGATAGTGGTCGAGTTCGCTATGGTTCAGACGTAGAAACATCAAGCTAATCGAACAAGGTGTCTGAAAGCTCAGCTGAAAAAGAGTGAGGATAGCCGTGCTCTGGTCGAATCGGTTTATCAGAAAGAAGTCTGCAGTACCCAAGTGTTTGCCGACAACTGTTTGGCAAAGCAGGTTGAGGCCGAGGAGAAAGCTTCTTTTGCAGTGAAGAAGGCAGCTTCACTTCAAAATTTGTTATCCTCTGCTCAAGAATCAAAGCTTAAAGTCAAACAGGAAGCGGAGCAGTCTAAGTCGTCATATGAAAAGAAAATCGAGGACTTGGAGCGCTAGACTTTGACCGTCGAATCCTTATCCGGACAGGCCAGGCTGGAACTTGAAGTCCAGGGGGTTGATCGTTTTAAAAGATCCTCTGCCTACGATGCTCTTCTCTTTCGAGAGTTTAAGCGAGGGCTAGTTTCAGCTGGCGAGTTTTTCAAGGTTAAGAATCAGACAACTAAGAAAGCCTGAACAAACTGGGAGCTGTCGATCAAAAATCACGTGGATCGGTCATTGGAATCTCTCAGACTCAGATGAAGAAGTGGAGAGCTTACTGTCGTAGTCGAGGTAAAGAGCCTCATCCCATGCATTTAGAGGTTCCATCCGAACACTCCCTCTTGACTTTTTACGCCAGTCAGAAGTCGGTCGTGGAGGGTGTGGTACCCGATGTTGGACCGATCCCATGAGAAGATTACAGCCAGTGGATGGATGATTCGGTCGACATGATTGCTTGGCCTTCAAATGAAAGTCTACTTCGTGAATATGAAATGGTGCCCAACACGAGCATTGGCAAAAGTTCAAAATCCTTACAACCTTGATTTTTGTAGAATTTTCATAAGTTTTTTGTAGAGATTCTTTGCAAGGAATTCTTTGTAACAATTCTTTTGTAAAGAATTCTTTGTAACAATTCTTTTGTAAAGAATTCTTTGTAACAATTCTTTTGTAAAGAATTTAATAAAATCCCGAGTTAATTCTGAACTGAGTGGTTTTAATCTGATTTTATTGCTCACGAAATTTCTTCTTTAACTTGACTATTGTTACCGAGTATCTTATTAAACCGGCTATTTCAGGTAACTTCAAGTATCTTATTAAATTTGTTTTGTTACCCGAATAATTTTTAAAGTCAAGTATCTTATTAAACTGGCTGTTGCAATCTTCATGCCAAGTATCTTATTAAACTGGCTAATTCTGATGTTCGGGTAACTTCACAGAGTATCTTATTAAATCGGTTGTCACCCGAATAATTTTTAATGTCAAGTATCTTATTAAACTGGCTCTTGCAATCTTAATGCCAAGTATCTTATTAAACTGGCTAGTATTATTAACCGAGTCATCTTAAAACAGGCAAGTAAGTTTATACTTGTGTTTCATACACGGTTGCTACCCGAACATTACATCAAGGCTCACAATGATCATATGTTTGATTCCTTACGCATTACCGAGGACGTCTTCCCAATTTTTATGCGTAAAGGTTTGCCGAATCGTTAAGCTTTTTGAATCGCTTAACACAGCTACGTATTTCACCGGAATTTCCGATAGCTTCCCGAGCTTTTCTCAAGAATCTGGTGCATCGGGTTTGCCTTTTTACTAAGGTCAATTGACCTTGCTCGGCTGGCATGCTCCTTCGAGCTTCTCTGCCTATTCGGGAATCCATGGTCCCGAGTATTCTATTTGCATGTTCTTATTATCATGCTTCTCTTCCATATGTTCTTATTATCATATGCTTTATTTTTCGGAAATCCCGAGTGCTTTTTATTTATAACTGCAAAATCAACAAAGATTTAAGTTCCAAAACTTAATGACCTAACTAAAATTGTCTGACTAGAAAAGAAAAAACAGGACAATTTAAGGATAGAAAATTTTCAGATATTGGACATTGCATGGTCGGGGTAAAACCCTTCCATTGGGTCGTGCAATCCAATATGCTCCATGGCAAGCTATTCCTTCGATCTTGTACGGGCCTTCCCACTTATCAATCAGGGAACCTGCAACTTTATTTTTTATGTTCAATGACACCTTTCTGAGTACCAGATCTCCTAGTTGGAATTTTCTGACCCGAACATGAGAGTTGTAGTGGCGAGCTACTCTTTGCTGATATGTCATATTTCGAATTCGGGACTTCTCCATTTTCTCTTCTAGTTCATCTAGACTTTGTAATAGCATATCAACATTTTGTTCTTCATCATATAGCCTAACCCGGGGTGACGCATATGACGTTTCTATGGGGATTTCAGCTTATGTTCCAAACTCTAAAGTAAATGGAGTCTCTCTTGTTGAAGTTTTTGCTGTCGTTTGATATGCCCAAAATACTTCGGATAGTTTTTCTACCCAGCTTCCTTTCTTGGCATCTATCTTTGCTTTGATTGTGTGCTTGATGATTTTGTTCACTGCTTCAACTTGCCCATTTGTTTGAAGGTAGGCAGGTGTGGCATAGTAATTGACAATCCGGTACTCTTTGCACGGCTGTCTGAATTTCAGGTTATCGAACTGGGTGTCGTTGTCAATGATTATAGTGTTTGGGACTCCAAACCTATAAAGTATATTCTTTTTCACAAAATTTGTGATCTTTGCTTCTGTGATATGCACCAATGCTTCAGCTTCTCCCCACTTCGTGAAATATTCAACTGCTACTATGACATGTTTTGCTCCACCCCCTGTCCTAGCTAGCATCGGGCCGATTAAATCTAAATCCCACATGGTAAATGGCCATGGGGATTTGAGGTTTCTGAGTTGCTCAGGGGGTTACCGGATATCATTAGCAATCCTTTGGCAAGTATTGCAACTTTTTGAACATTGATGTGCCTCTGAGAATAAAGTAGGCCAATAATAACCTTGCCTGAGTACCTGATGCGCTAAACTTTTACCCCCAATGTGGTTTTCGAAAACTCCTCTGTGGATTTCCTGTAATATCCGATATGCATCCTCATTTGACACACATATTTAGAGTGTTCCCCCCTTCTGTATAGTTCTCCTCCGACCAATGTGTACCTTGCTGATCGATATCTGATATGTTTTGCTTGTAGGGAATCTTCCGGGAGCACTCCTTCTTCCAGGAATCTTTTCAGTTGAGTTATCCAACAGTCTGGCAATGTTTGGATTTCTAAAATTTCTAAGTTTTTCAGTTCAGTTGTGCTCGGTTTGTGGAGATGTGCAATCGGGATAGTCTTTGGCCTAATTGTGGTTGTTGCTGATGCTAGTTTGGACAAAGCGTCTGCCTTTTCATTCTCCTCCCTGGGGATCTGGGCAATCCTATATTCTTTGAATTTCTGGAGGAGCTATTTTGCAATGTCATGGTAGGCTATCATGCCTTCAACCTTGGCTTGGTACTCGTCCAGGACTTGGTTGACAACTTCATGTGAATCGCTGAATATCTCGATTTCATCTGCCCCAAGAGCTATGCAGACTCTGAGTCCAGCTAGTAGCGCCTAGTACTCAGCTTGATTGTTAGTTGCTTTGAAGTCAAACCACATGGCACATTCGACATCATCTCCTTCTAGAGTGCATACTACGATCCCTGCCCCACTGCCATGAGTGTTTGAAGAGCCATCAACATACAATTTCCATGGGAAATTTTTCCTAACATCTTTTTTGCTTCTAGGTTTGGCTCTGTGAACTCTGCTATAAAATCTGTCACTGCTTGCCCTTTGAGGGATGTCCTGGGGATGTACTGGATATCGAATTCACTTAGCTCGATTGCCCATTTGGTTAGTCTTCTTGAAATCTCTGGCTTTTGTAAAATTTGTTTCAATGGGCAGTCGGTGAGAACCTGGATTGTATGAGCCTGAATGTACGGCCTTAGCTTCCTTACCGTTTAAACCAATGCGAGGGCCATCTTTTCTGCCTGTGAATACCTGGTCTCGGTGGGTAAAAGCGCATTGCTGGTATAATATACCGGCTTCTGTACTTCATCTTATGTTCTGAATAGGACTGAGCTTGCTGCTAGTTCTGTAATTGATAAGTATAAATGGAGTATTTCTCCCACTTATGGTTTTGAAAGGATGGGAGCCTGCCCCAGGTATTCTTTGATTTTTAAGAAAGCCTACTCGCACTCTTCATTCCATTCGAGTTCTTTTCCTTTTTTGATTACTCTGAAAAAGGGTGTGCATCTGTCAATAGCCTTTGAGATGAATCTTCCCAATGAAGCTAAACATCCTGTTAAGCGATGTACTTCTTTTAATGTCTTTGGTGAGGTCATTCTCTGCAGGGCTTGGATCTTTTCAGGATTGACTTCGATTCCTCTTTAGTGAACTTGAAAACCCAAGAATCTTCTGAAGGAACTCTGAATAAACACTTGTTCGAATTTAGCTTCATTTGGTATCTTCTCAAAACATCAAATGCCTCGCAGCAGGTCTGAGGTATGCTTATCTGCCGAGATGCTCTTGGTCAGCATGTCATCAATGTACACTTCCATGTTCCTTCTTATTTGTCTTGCAAAGATTCTATTGACTAGCCTTTAATAAGTTGCCCCTGTATTTTTTAATCTGAAGGGCATCACTGTGTAACAGTATAAGCCCTAATCAGTTGTGAATGTTGTTTTTTCTTCGTCAGCCTTGTTCATCCGGATTTGGTTATATCCCGAGTAGACGTCCATGAAACTGAGCAATTTATGGCCTGATGTTGCGTCCACCAACTGATCTATCCTCGGAAGTGGAAAACTGTCTTTGGGCATGCCTTGTTCAAATCTGTGAAATCTACGCACATTCTCCATTGTCCATTTTTCTTTTGGACGAGGACTACATTAGCTACCCATTGAGGGTAGTTGACCTCTCTAATTGACCCTACAACGAGTAGCTTTTCTACTTCCTGTTTGATTGCCTGACTTCTCTCAAGATTGAATGACATTCTCTTTTGTATCACTGGTTTTACATTCGGGTTTACCGCGAGATGGTAAGATATAATTCGGGCATCTATCCCGACCATGTCTTCATGACTCCAGGCGAACACATCCCTGTATTCTTTGAGCAGATCAGTGAGGCTTTGTTTGACTTTTCTTTCCAGCTTGACCCTGATCTTGATCCTCTTATCTGGTTCATCTTCTTTCAATATAACTTCTTCGACCGGTTCAGTTTTGGATTCAATCAACTCTTCCCTTGGATCGAATTCGAATGACAGTGACTCTTTGTTCTGACTTGGTTGCGTTATAGTACAAACCTGTTCATCATTTTTGTCTTTGTATACTGACAGGTTACGGGCTATCTCTTGGGATCCCTTGACTACACCGACCCCTGGTTCGGTCAGAAACTTGATCATTAAGGCATAAGTGGCTGTTACGGCATTAGTTTTATTTAAGAATGGCCGACCCAACAACGCATTATACAGCTAATTGCCTAAGTCTACTACCACGAAGTCGAGCAATACAGTTCTCTGACAAGGTGCCACTCCAATCTTTATGGGTAGCTTTACCTCCCGGGTGACATGACCTCAACTCCCCCGAATCCTTTGAGTGGAGTATGGAAAGGCTATAAATCCTTTCGGTCCAACCTGAGTTGATCGTAGACGGCTACATCGAGAATGTCTATCGAACTTCCATTATCTATCAAGATTCTCCTAACTTCCCGGTGACCAATCCGGGAACTTATGACCAATGCATCATTCGGCCGAACGTTGACCCCATGTGTGTCTGCTTCTGTGAATATTATTAAGTCTCATCCTTCCTTTACCCTTTTCGGGTTTGACTCCACCGAGTTCACGTTAAAGTTATGTCTTACTTCTACTGCTTATCTGATTTCTTGTGTTCGTTCTCGGTTACTTCTCCCAGTGGATGGTCCTCCAAAGATTGTATGTATTACTTCATTGGCCTCTGGACTGGCCCTTTGATTTTGACCAGAGCTGTGATCGGCCCTGATCTCTTTCTTTGTTTCTGATTTCTCATCTCTTTTCAAGATTACATCATGTAGATGTCCTTCCAAAATGAGGGTTTCTATAGAATCTCTGAGCTGGTAACACTTGGAAGTCTCATGACTGGTTTCCTTGTGGAATCTGCAGTATTTAGTTGTATCCCACCGGGCAAACTGAGACTGCCGTCGTGGCTCCTGTACCAGATTTCTTGCTTCCATTATGGCCTGGATTTCCTCCTGCTTTTTTCCGAAAAGGGGTGTAGTTGGTGTATCTACCTCGGTATTTCTCCGTGGTCTGTTCGGCATTACTCCCATTTCCCCCGTCCTTGCTCTTTTATTTGTTGTTTCCTTTCTGTTTTCCCTTTTGGTTCTGCACATTGGACTTAGCGTCCTTTTCAGGTTTTCCTCCGTGCATGAAGCATCCTCCAGTGGCTAACTCTTCTTCTTCGACTAGTGCATATCCTCCCGCCATATCCATCATATCTGCATATCTGGACAGACGGGCTCTTCTCAGGTCAAAAGATAATCGTTCATTTTGTAGGTTGTTGAAGAATACAGCAATTATCGATTCATCGTTTGCACTACCGATTTTTGATATCGCTTGGCCGAATCTCCCCAGATATTTCTTCAGCGACTCATATTTCCCTTGTTTTATTTGAGAAAGGTAAGCCACTGATTTTTTCCTGTGAACATTGCTCAGAAATTTCCTTGAGAAACTCCTGCTCAGTTCACTGAAACTTTCGATGCTTGCTGCGGGCAATCTCCCGAACCATCTTGAACCTGTGTCCCCTAGAGTCTATGGAAAGTTGAGACATAATAGGGGATCGTTATGGGCATACCGGGCCACAGCACTTTTATAGCGCCTGATATGTTCTTCTGGGTCTGTATCCTTCTTGAATTGTTCCACGTGTGGCATCCTGAATCTTTCTGGGAATGAAGTCCGCAGGATGTCCCTAGTGAATGGACTGTTAGAATCTTCGTCAGATAAATCGTTGTACCCATAACGTCTCATCAGTGCGTCCATTTGACGCCTATTGTTTTCGACTTCTCGAGTTAAGCTCTGAATTATGACATCTCTATCTCCCATCGGACTTCCATGATGGTTGAACCGCTGGGTGATTATCATTCCTCTCTCTGGCTCTTCACTTTGATGCTGAGTTTCACGGGTTGATTTTTGCAAGCGTATGGTTCCGTGATGGAGCTTACGATAGTACCGATCGCTATCTTCTGATGACGACTAGTCCCGGTGCCGGTCATGTTTGCGGTGTCAAGCATAGGCTGTCTGATCATGGTTCTGCTTCTGGTGTGGTCATTCCTCTTCGAGTGTTCCCCATTCTGTCTGATTAATTAGAGCCGGGTTCCTTTCGGCTTCCGGTGCATTTAGTTTTAGCCCCACTACAACCGAACGAAGCCTTGCAGGTGGGAGGTTAGAAAGTTACACTTCTTCTGCAGCTAGTAGATTAACTCCCTCATTTGCTGCGTCTGCCACCAACTGTTGCAGCGCCTCTTGGAAGCGTTGTGTCAGATCTTCGCTGGTTGGAGGAACTTATTGGATCCCCGCCAGGGATGTAGGTTGGTTCTCCATGGTTGTAGCGAGATCTCGCGAGCTACTGTTAACATGGAAGTTATCTGGAGATTTTGGACATCCCTAGAACTGCTTCTGCTATCTGTCATTACCTTTAACTATCGGAGGTTCAAGAGCCCTTCCTTCTAGCGCCAATTGTTGACGTCGATATCTAGTTGTATGAGAAAAGCCAACAAGGTTTGGATTTTAGCTGTGATTTCAAAGAGAAAGAGAAGAAGAAAGTAATCGGACGCAAGTTTTTTACTTGGTAAAACTTCGATGACAGGAGAAACGTCTACGGGTGGTTGAATGATCAACCAAGTCAAAATCCACTATGAATAAAATAATTACAATTCTCGATCTCTCTTTCTTCTCTCTGTCTTTTTCTATATTCTATTGTGTTACGAGATTATGGGTCTATTTATATGTTCATAGAACCCTAATCTTCTTTGTACAAGTAATAAAAGATTTTTGTATTTAATTATGATTGTTTACTTGTTCGAAGTAGTTTGTCTTCTTTCCTGTTTAGAAGACTTGTATTGAGATTGAATGGGACTCTAGTAATGTAGTCCAATAAGGACTTATTTCCTTATTATAGCGTAGTCTTTTTGAAGAAATAAAATTGTTGTTTGATTATGAACCCTTTCTGCTTGATATTCTGTTCTTGGAATTCCTCTTGGGTATGGATATCTTTGCGTATTTTCATGACTCGATTCACGTGAGCTACACGCTGGTCTTTTATTCATTTTTCTTCATGCTTGTCCCGAGTAGAACACGATATCAGCTGATCCCGAGTGACGTCAGCTGATCCCAAGTGACGTCATCTGATCTCGAGTAGAAAATGTCACCAACTAGCCCCGAGTATGTTTAACTGACCCCGAGTAGTATATGACGTCAGTTGACCCCGAGCAGGTCTTGTTCAATACTTGTTTGTTCGGGCTTCTCTTCTTTGGTGATGTCTTGTTGGATATTTTCTGAATGCCTATTCATATGTCCACCTGACAATTTTATCATCTTTTTTAATGACGTGTATATCTGATAAAATTTACATACGACATATGTTGTCCGAGACTTTGTGTTTATGTGTCCGAGACTTTATACCGTTGGATTTGTATCGAAAAAATGAAGAATGAAACGTGGACAAAAAAAAATTCTTTACCAATCAATACAGTTTTAACAATACATTTGCCTTAAAAAATTTCAAAATAGAACATTTTTTTCTTAGATTTGAAAAGACTCGAAAAATAAAACAAACACGAATTCACACCCCCAAACCTATACCCAACATTGTCCACAATGTTGAAATTGAAGTGCAAGACAAATAGGGAAAAGATTCGGTAAAGCAACACAAAACATATCATGTGATCGGGAAATAGAAACAGAACCATACCTTTGTTACTTGAGATTTTAGAGTTGAGAGAAGAAAAAATCAAGAAAGAAGAAAAGTTGAAAGTTTAGAGAAAACCTGATTTGTGTCATTAAATGAACTGATGAGGACTATATAGGGCACGACCACTGGGTAAGCCGCGGTTGGGTCATGAGTCTAATGGGCAGTGCATCCCGTGGTAGTCTTTAGAATAGTCTCGCTGCATGACCCGCGGTACGGACAATTGTGCCTAGGGAGCGGTCTGATCGCGGCAAATTCCAAAGGATGTTTGCGATGGAGACCGTGGTGCGGGCAAGTGACCTGAGGAGCAGCTTGGGCTGTGGTTTATTCCAGAATAAGTATGCGATAAGAGACGTGGTGCATTGCCCCAGCCATGGTACATGCCGTAGAAATGTAAAAAATCTGTAGCTCCTTATCTATTCTATCCAACTAAAACATGCACACATCAAAAGACATTTGCTCTAAACATAACACACTAAAATTTTCGGACACACTTGAATTCAATATTGTCTCTCGAGAAAATTTGAAATCAACTACGGAAAATATCCAATTCTAGCTGAAGAGTGTTCGAGACTCAAACTATTTCAATACTCAAAATGAAAATTGAAAAATCAAACAAAAGTAAAGAAAATAAAATTATACATGGGTAGGTTGCCTCCCACCAAACGCTTTATTTAACATCTAGGCAAGACGGGTGAGAGACCACTACGGCTCTTTGAGCATGATCGATTTCACTATCCTCGAGCTCTCCTCTGTCAATGGTGAAATTATAATGACATATTCTTCACCAATCTACTCCAACCTAATAGTTCCACCTCACTCAACTTCTCTGAGATCATCTTTTCTGATCCATACCTTTCTCACATTCTTTTGCTTCACTCTCCCACGGTTGCATTGTTTGAGATACTTATAACACCTTGGTCGAATGTGACCTTTCACATTACAAAAGTGAAAAACAAGAACAAATCTATGAAAATTACCTTCTTGGTCGCTGTGATTAAATGGTAAATTTCGCTTCCTTCTGTTTCTTCTTCTCCTTTCGGAAGTGGATTGACTCTTTAGATGATGGAATCACTTGACTCATCTTTATTCACCTTATTGACCTTAACTTCGGCCAGTTGCTTCATTACATCGGCAATCAATGATTTGATCTCCTGTTCTACCTTTGCAGGCCTTACAATGTTTTCAAGATCCTTATTCTTCATGATTTGTAAGTCTTTATCTCTTTGTTCGATCTCAGCCACTATTAGTAGCATCTGTTAAGCAAACTCATCTTTAATCTTTTCCACCTCTTGGGAGAATTTGATAGACTTTCTAAAAAAAGACTCTTTTTCTTTCAACAACTCATTAATCTTGATTGTCAAATCAAAATTGAGGGCTACAACCATCGGTTTGTCTTCTTTTAGTTGTTCAATCATATTCTCGTAACTTGAGCGATTAAGTTATAAAGGTGAGATCTTGCTTCTTTTCCATCTTGGATTTTTGTGAGAGCGGGAGTCGATTCTGGACAAACTTTTGCATATACTACCTATTTTGAAGCAATTTAGAGCGTCCACATGATGCTTCATAGATTCAAAAACATCAATATCAATAGTTTCATCAAGCATTGTCATTGATACCTTGCCATTATGCACATCTATGATAGCGTTTGCGGTTGACATGAATGGTCTTCCGAGCAAAATAGGTAATTATTTTGCACTAGTGCCTTCTTCTTCCATATCCAACACGATAAATCTGTAAGTATAATGAGCTTGACGACTTGGACCAAAACAACTTCCACAATTCCAAGCGGATATCTTATGAATCGATTATCAAGTAAAAGTTCCATGTTGATTGGTTTAAGGTCACTTAACCTCATCTCCTTATACACAACATAGGGCATCAAATTAATGCTTGCTCTTAGGTCCAGTGTGGCTCTCTTCTTTCTTATTTCTTCCACTATAATGGTGATATTGAAATTCCCAGGATCCTTGAGATTTGAGGGCAATCTCTTTTGAAGTATTGTACTTACTTCATCTGGAACTAGCGTCGTCTTATGAGAATCAATCCTCCTACTTCTCCAATTGAGCTCCTTGTAGTACTTTGCATAGGCTGTCATATTCTGGATCGTTTCCATGGTTTGCAAACTGACATTGCCATTTCACAAGATGTTATAAATCTTCTTGAATGATTGGTTGAGCTTGTTCCTCTGAATTCTGGATGAAAAAGGAATCGAGGAACATAAGGATTTGAAGACTTATGTTATAAATACTTGAACTTTTCCACTTGGATCTCTTCATTTTCTAGTGATGAACTGTTCACTTTTGAAGAACATGAAACATGAATAAATGTGTTAAAAAATCTAGCAGGTTTATTATCATTTAAAGTCTTACCATCCCAAAGAACTGGAATCATCTTTGCTTGCTTAGTATGACCCGGGAACTTTTTCGGTCGCTCTTTTGAGCAGCTTCGGCAAATTGCCCAATTTGTAATTCAATCTTTCTTATTAAAGCATCCATGTTCTGAAACCTTACATTATTTTCCTTAAAATTTTATTTAGTGAATTGCATGAAGCTATCCAATGTGTCTTCGAGTGATGGCTTCTTGGATTGGTATACAAGATTCTGTTGGGCACCAGCATTATAATGTCGCTGACCGTAATTATTGTTGTTGTTATTATTGCCCCATTGATTTCCATTGCCTTGATTGTTGGTCCATGAGAAGTTGGGATGAGTTCTCCAACTTGGGTTGTAATTATTCAAGAATGGATCATTCTGAGGTCTTGGGTCAAAGTTGTTCATCACTTGAGCTCATCCATGTCATTAGGTCTAGAACCTTCTATTTGAAAATCTTCCATACCATACCCTGGTTATTCACCTTGCATTCATATCACTTTACTCATTTGGTTAGTGATCGGAATGATTTATATACCTATTTGACGTCCACACTACCTAGCTTTTGTTCTTGTTTTCGAGTATATTTTGGTATTTGATGTGTTTGTGAGCCTTGTGTAGGTACATGTTCCCTGCGGAAGGTATTTGAGCTTAATTGAAGAGTTTTGGAGGTTAAAGGGCAGAATTTGGAATAGCTTGTGCATACACCCTAACTTTAGAAGGTCATATCTCTCTTCTCAGATCGAACTATATCGCTCATAACCACTTTTCGGAAAGCCCCGGAGGTATTCTTTCTAATTCACTTCACAAATCATGATTCCGAGGTTTCTATAGAAAGTTATGATCGTTTTTGTAATGGTGCACAGAGAAGTGCGGTACGCAACCGCGCGAGACCAATTTGCAAACCGCGTAGAAGGGCAGCAACCTCCAAAAAGTGATGTGCGGTTCACTGTGTTGATGCGTACAGCACATTATACCGCACATCTTGACAGAAATGTATTTTTCAGCCATTTTCAGAGGGATATTCTTGTCTTTTCACCCAAAAGTCTTACCCTAATCTCCCACACTATAAATACCCCCTTTTATCCTCATTCTTGAGAGCTTTCGTCCCTTCTTTTCCCCTCTCACACCTCTTCTCTTCTCTCTTCCATTTTCTTCATCTTCTTTCATCTCTTGCTCTCATGGAGGTTTTTCCTCCATGGGAGCTCACCATACACTTCCACATCACCACTATACACATCCTCCATCCATCTTAGAGTAGATTACAAAGGAAATAGGAGCCAAATTCGAGCTAGGAAGGCTATGAGCATCTTTGGAGGACTTGTCTTCAAGGGTTTGCTCTTATTTACTCATTTCTTTGTATTTCTTATTTTCTTTGATGTATTCCACCAATTTGGGGATATTGTAAACCTACACTTGTGTAACAAATGTATTGATTGTACTTAAATTCATTTTAGTTTTGTTTTGCTCTTTGATATATGTGTTTTTATGCTATTAATATGATATATATGTGTATGAATTGTTAGAAATCAATATGTGTCCATGATTGGGTTTAGGAGTAGTTGTAATTTAGAGTAGAAATTAGATACCCATGATTGTTGATTGATTGATGGATGACTTGAAATTCCATGTATTGAGTAATTTGAGTAATAGGGATTTTAGCCCCAAAGAGTAGAAAATGTTTCAGTTCATATCTTTGTTCTTAATGGGTCTTTGTATTAAGACACGATTATCCATCCACGTTACAGGATTGGGTGATGAATTGATTGTGGGAAAATTCCCTAATCAAGAGGATGAACCTTTAACCTAAATTGAATATTCTTAATGATATAACAATCACATTGTTGCATGTAGTTGTTAGGTAAACTTGTTTCCCATGTTTAGCCATCCTAGGGAGTTGACTAAACCGAATATTTGATCTAAAAGTAAAGTCCACTGACATTTTCTTGTGCTTGTGTTGTTATATGGATGTTTTGAGTGCTTAATGCCTTTGCTTAATTGACCACTTTGTAATTTATCCATGGTTAGATGCTATGTACTTAGAGGAGACGCGTTTGACAATGCTTAGATAAACATTCACTATGCTTGACTAGAAAGTGCTAGAACCACTAGGCTAGTGTATAGTGTTCGATTTGTATTCCACGTGCTTAATGGGTTCGTATATATTGTCCGGATTGCTCGAGAGAGATTTCAGGTATATATGGATACTATATCTAAGACATCGAGAGAGATTAGAGATTAATTAAGGGGATACGAGCCTATGTATACTTGCACATTTGAGGATTAGGTGAGTCTAGAACATAATTAGGAGGATTCTCACGGTTGAGTCGCTTCTCTAGTGTAACCACATTTCATGCATATCTCCATTCCATCTATCATTGTATATATCATTTATATAAGTTATTTAATTATATTATTATTCACTTTTCCGCACACGCAACACACGAGTCCGCTTGGAGTGTTGTAATAATAGCTAAAACTAGAGACGATCGGTGAATCCCACCTCCCTGTGGATCGATCCCTTGCTTGCCGCTGTGCTAGTCTCTATGACTTGCACCCTTGCAAGGACAAACTTAAATGTTCATATTTGATGACACTGCAACGACGTGTCCCCATCAGTTGGTAAGTAAATCGATGGATTTTTGCATATGTGCCATTTGCATTGAGTTTCCAATGTTAGCATCTACTTCACAAATTCCTTTCCTTCTCCTAGAACTCTTCTAATGAGAATTATTGGAGAGTTTCTCAAAGATTGCATGAATTTCATCAAGAGTTTTGTCATTCATGGATCCTCCATATGCATTGTTCACTAGGACCGTCGAAACATTATTCAGACCATTATAGAACTATTGGAAAATTTGGTGAGTTTGATATCCGTGCTGAGGGCAATGAAAAAGAAGCATCTTGGAAAGCTCCTAAGCCTTATAAAATGTTTCTTGGTCCACCCTGAAAGAAATTATAAATTTTAGCCTTGATCTCACTAGTTTTCTGCTAAGAATAATACTGATCTGTGAGTTTTTATACCATCTCATCCCATGTTCCCAATGACGCTAGCGGTAAGGTCAAGAGCCATGTCCTCGTTTTTTTCCTTCAGAGCATGTGGAATACACCTCAAACACAGTTGGTCTTCTGCCACCCTATTGTTTAGAAAAGATTCTATCATAGCGTATAATTCTTCGAGGAATTGAAGCACATCTTCATTGGATAAACCATGTAAAGTGGGCAGTAGGTTGTAGTGGAAACTTTTCATCTCGTAGTTCCTTGCTGCCTCATCTAATGCAATGCACAAGAGATGGTTGTCCACAGTAGGCCTGCTATAATCCTTCATGGTCCTGATAGGTTCGGCTAGTGCAATTGGTCCTTCTGGATCCTGTTAGATGATGTGATTTCCACTGTCTGCCATTGCTCTTTGTCTGATACGATCTATATTGTTGTTCAGAGATAATAATTCTCATTGCAGAGATCTTCTACCTTGCATTCACCGTTGAGACCTGAAACAAAAGACAGACACAGTAAACTACGATAAAGAAAATAAAGTAAAAATAAAAACTAGAAATCTAAAAATCAATGACTTGATTACCTAAACCTAAACTAGACTAAGTCTATTAACTAAAACTAAAACTAGAATTAACCAATTTGACTGATCCCCGGCAGTGGCATAAAAACCTTGATATGTTTAAATCGTGTTTATAAGAACAATACTCGCAAGTGCCTTAATCATAAAGAAACACACAGCGGAAAGTAATGATCGTTCCTACGAGGAAAAGTTATGTATTGATTAAAAACAGATTCTGATTAAAGTTAAACTTAAAGTAACCAATAAATTATTGAGAGTTGGATTACCCTAAAACTAAATTAAATTAATCTAAGAAAGCAATTTAAAAAGACTATGGTTTATGATCAAGAGAAGAAGAACTAGGTAACATATGCTCCCCATATGTAATACTCAATGTTCATCAATTAATTCCATTAGCAAGATTCAATCCAAATTCAAGGTTAATTCTCATCTTAATTATGGCATTACCATTTGTTAACCGAAAATTCGCTCAGGGTGAGGAATTACAGCTAACACCCTCGAGACCACTACCACGGAGGCGGTGGCTAGGGTTGGTATCTTGTACCTTAGAGAGATCTTGTATGAATATGGAGTACGGAATGGTAGGTTGGAGAGGAGTCATCCCATTTATCGGGCTTCACGGTAGGTAGGAGACGAGTCATTCCATCTATCGGGAATTATGGTTGGTAAGAGCTCGAGGTTCCCTTGCTGGTATGAAGGGGTTGATCTTGGTCCTGGTCCTCAGTCATGGTTGGAGCCCGTCCTGGTACCAGAGCCTGGTTCTGGAGCCCGATTCCTTTCTGTAGTTCCCCGACCTAGATAGCAAGTAAAAAAAAGGGATTATCTAGCTTTAATGTTAAAGAGCTTGATTTCTTCCAGAGAGATTATGCAGGAGGGCTCATCGACTCCCTTTAAAATGGTCTGGGTGGTTTCTCCTCATCTTGATGTGCAACTTTGGCATGTAAATGGGAGGATAAGAGCGCTAGGTCCAACACGGTAGGAATCTAGATCCGATTCCCTAGATTTTCGTTGTAGTTTCCCGATCTCATATAGAAGGATTAGAGAGCTAGGACCAATGGGATTGGTACCTAGCCCGCATACACACATGCATAATATAGTAGATGATATGAAAAACACAAGTCTTTTAGAGAGAGAGGTGGACTGACTAAGGGGGAAAAAACATCACGAATGATCACATGTTGAAAAATCCCAAGGCAGTATCCAATGGAAGGAGGAATACCCTTCCTTATGTATATATCACAGATGCTCCGGGGAGCTTACAATAATGGAGAAATAATACCACCATGATGCTCCGGAGAGCTTACAACAATGATCAAGTGTTAACCGATACCAGTATATTCCTAGTAAAGGTACACGTATAATGATGATCTAGAGAGAACTTTTAACGAAGCATGTGTCTTCTGAGATATCAGATCCCTTAATATGCCTTTTACAGGCATATTTATACATGGTGACTACCTTGGCGTGCAAGTCCAGGACTCTTCAATTAGTCTTCGTTTCCTTATCGAATACGATTCTTCCTTTAATGTAGTTGATCGGCTTGTAGCTTATATCTTGAAGAATATATGATTGTTTCCTCTTCGGACTCTTCCTTCCTTGATAGGCGAGATTTTCTGTTATAGTTGACCCCCAATAATCAGTTGTGGAGGATATCTTGGAGGAAAAGGTATTTGTTTCCTCTTTGGACTCTTTCACTAATGGTGGCCATTAAAGAGTTGAATATTCTCTTATTAATGGCATTGATCATGTCATTAATTGGGTTGACTACCTCTATTAATATAGTTGACCTCATTATTAGGGTTGGTAATTGAGAAAGGTCACAAACTGTATTGCTCGATCATGTCGGATGAAGCTCTAGTGGTTAATCTGAGAGCCTAAAATTTCTGTTCCTGAAATTGGTAGGCAACTGTGCCACCCAGACCTTTCTTGACAGGGTTGGCCCGGCCATGGCAACATGATGACCTTTTGGTTGTTCAAGTCTCGTGATCTAGTAGACAACTATGCTCTTACGCTTAGATCCTTCTTGGGGAAGGTCACCCAACCAAGGCATTCGGAACGCTAGCTACCATGGTCTTGGGATCCAGATGGCAACAATGCACTTATACTTAGATCCCTCTTGAGCATGGTAGCCCAACAAAAGCATCAGAAGTGTTATCTAGCTATTTCCTGATCTTGAGGCAATCATTGTCGAAATACTATGGTGTTCCTTTTGGAGGGATTGATCTGGTTTAAGGCATCAGGAGGGCTATCTAGCTATATCCTGGTCTCGAGATCGGGATGGAAATAATGCTCTTACACTCAGACCCTTCTTGGGGGTCGTAGCCCGACCAAGGCATCAGGAGCGCTATCTAGCTATAACCTGGTATTTTGATCCTGATGGCAATTATGCTCTTACACTCAGACCCTTCTTGGGGATCGTAGCCCGACCAAGGCATCAGGAGTGCTATCTAGCTATAACCTGGTATTTTGATCCGGATGGCAACTATGCTCTTACACTCAAACCCTTCTTGGGGGTCGTAGCCCGACCAAGGCATCAGGAGCGCTATCTAGCTATATCCTGGTATTTTGATCTGGATGACAACTATGCTCTTACACTCAGCCCTTCTTGTGGGTCGTAGCCTGACCAAGGCATCAGGAACACTATCTAGCTATTTCTTGGTCTCGAGATCTGGATGGCAACTATGCTCTTACACTCAAATTCTTCTTGGGGGGTCGTAGCCCGACCAAGGCAACAGGAGCGCTATCTAGCTATATCCTGGTATTTTGATCCAGATGGCAACTATGCTCTTACACTCAGACCCTTCTTGTGGGTCATAGCCCGACCAAGGCATCAAGAGTGCTATCTAGCTATTTCCTGGTCTCGAGATCTGGATGACAAATATGCTCTTACACTCAGACCCTTCTTGGGGGTCGTAGCCCGACCAAGGCATTAGGAGCGCTATCTAGCTATTTCCTGGTCTCAACATCTGGATGGAAACTATACACTTACACTCAGATTCTTCTTGGGGGTTGTAGCCCGACCAAGGCATCAGGAGCGCTATCTAGCTATATCCTGGTATTTTGATCTGGATGGCAACTATGCACTTACAATCGGATCCTTCTTGGGGGAGGTCACCCGATCAAGGCATCAGTGGTGATGAGGGAGCTTCCCCGATCAATCCCTGGTCTCGAGATCTGGATGGAATTATGCTCTTACACTCAAACCCTTCTTGGTGGGGGGTGATGCCCGACCGAGGCATCAGAAGTAGTGAGGGGGCTTCCCTAACAAGTCTCTGGTCTTGAGGAGATCACTGTCGAAATACTATGGCGATCCTCTTGGAGGGAGTAATCCAGTCCAAGGCATTAGGAGGGTTATCTAGCTCTCCTAGTCAAGGCGATCACATTAGATCTATTACGGATACCGAAATCGAAGGAGATGCAAACTCATGCAGAGCAGATATGAAGTTGTATCAATTCATGGTGGTATCGGTTGATAACCATTCTCGCTCTAGGATCTTTTTCACGAGCAGAATCTCTCGAGATGTCTGTATTATGAATGTAGATAGTAGAATGGCTCTCCACAAAAGGCATTTTTTATTGCGAACTAGGGGAAATAGTTTTACGCTGGGGTCATCGCCCTTCTCACTGGAGTACTGAGAAAATATTGAGCTTCTAGTCCCTAAGTGATGTAACCAGTTTGGAAGTCGGCTTGCGGTAGATGAAAGTTTTCAACAATCGTAATGGAGCTCGAGACCCACTGTGAACGAATCAAGACCTTCGGGTGCTCCCCGAATGGATCGAGACCTCGACGGCTCACTAAGGCATTAGAAGGCCCAATACAAATGGAGAGGAGCCATCAATATGATAATCTTCGAGAGTAAGCTGATGTTTGCTAAGGTTGGGCTCTTGCAAACCAAAGAGGATGGTTACTTCTTCATAACCTTATAGGTAGAGCTGGCTATACTTCCACCATTTGACTTAAGAGTCATTGATGGACGAAAAAAAGAGGGGATTAAGAAGAAATTTACTGAGATGGTTATGTATGTTTCCATCGTAGTTGGCAAGTCTTGGGTTGTTGAAGCAGACCCGGGCTCGAAATCCTATGGTGCAGTAAATGATCAATCCGAATAGGGAGCTTCTCCCTAAATAAAGACCACAAGTGAGGTGGTTGTTTATATGGCAGGTGAGCCTCAGTTGATCCAGAAATAGATGTTTCGGATGGAGAAAACTACTCTCTTAGGTGACGTCAAACCAAAAGGAGGAGGAGCTGACCACGGTAGTGAGGGGCACAGTTGTTTTGAATAAAGACATGACCAGAATTGAGGTAACCATGGCTAATGTGCAGGTAACCCGGGAGTGGATCCAACATGCATATGATGTGGAGAGACTCGGGTCCATGCGTCGTGCCATGTGAGGATTGCTCCGAAGGAGGAGGTAAACTCTTGAGGGACGGGTTTAAACTCTACATGACAGCGTGGCTACCTTGGAAGCCAAGGTGGGTGCTTCATTTGCTGAAAGACGCTTCTGTGTTGCTTGCTAGGCAGCTAGAGCTCTTCTTCCATCTGACCTGATTATCATTGGAGGATGGATACCTTGAGTAGATCACAGAGAAAGCTGAGAGTTACCTGGGTCTGCTCCGATTGAAGTCGGGCCTTATTGAGATGATGGATGCGCAGATGATGAAGAGGACTTGGTTCCTATTTCTGCTTTCATGTCTAGTCGTGTTGGGGTAGGAACTACCTTAAAGTCCTACGCTGCTATAGATGCATGGGGGGCTCCAAGCCCGCCTACCTCTCCATCAGAATAATCCAAAGTAAAGGTCTAGTTTGATCTTTCCAGGGAAATGGTAGTCCGAACTGGTCTGACAGATGTGGGTTGCTACAGAGGTTATGGATGTAGGTGAAGCTTCAAACCTACATATCTGTCCATCTAAATCTATCAAAGAGGTAGGGATCTAGATCGCCCTTACCTAGGAAAGAGAGCTTCATACTGAAGCCATAGTGATGGAAGAGGTCTCGACCAATCCAGCTGAAGAGATAATTGACCGAGTTGATTCAGGCTGACACGACCAAGGTGGTGGAGCTGGCTCCGATATAGTAGTGCTAGAGGATGACGGTTCTACCCCTACCCAAGCAGCAGGACCAGGGAGGAAGGAGCTGCCACCGTCGATGAAACTAACCTAGGATGTGGATCGAGACCACGGTAGCTCGCTAGGGCAATGAATGGCCCGGTACAAATGGAGTGGAGCTACCAGTCTGGTACTAGATACAAAAAGGCTCCAAGACTTACAGTGGTGCTGCTGTTGCTCCAGAGGCATACTCAAGCACGTAGGAGGCCTTACTGAATATGGGAAGCCTCCGGGCTTATCTCGAATGAACCGGGATTTCGGTGGCTTGCTAGGGCGCTGAATGGCCCAGTATGAATGGAGCAAAGCCACCGATATGATTCTATTTAGGAGCAAGTTATTACTGCTAAAGTCGAGCTTGAGCAGACCAATGAGGAGATGATCAAGATAATGAGGGGAGCGCTTGTCTTAAGCAAAACCATGACCAGAGCTGACGTAATCACAACTAAGATGCAGGTAGACAGAGAGCAGATGCAGTGTGCATATGATATAGAGAGACTCGAATCTATGCTCTGTGCCGTGTAAGGACCGCTCTAAAGGAGATCATGGAGAGAGCTGAGAGTTTATTGAGTCCACTCTCACTGAAACTGGTCCATCTCGAGCCATAAGGTGCACTGATGATGAGGAGGACATGTTGTCCATCTATACATTCGAGCCAGGCCATATTATGGTAGAAACTATCTCAAAGTTCCCAAGGTAGGAGAGGTAAGAGAGGTAGGAGAGATCTCGATTGATCAAACTGAGGAGATGGAGGTCAAGGCTGATTGAATTTGATCCAACCAAGGTGGTGGAAGCTGGCTCCGAAGTAGCAGTGTTAAGGGATGATGACCCGTCCTTCAACCAAGCAATGAGACTAAGGAGGAAGGAGTTGCTACTGTTGAGGAGACTAACCAGAGAGGTAGATCGGGACCAAGGTAGCTCGCTAGGGCGATGAATGGCCCCATACAAGTGGAGAGGAGGCACCGACCTAGTAACTGTCCAGAGACATGCTTGAGATCCTAGAAGTTTCCCACGACTAAGAGAGGGCTTTGGACCGCTCCGGAATGAGTAGGAACCATGGTGACTCAGTTAAGCATTGGACGGTTCAATATAAATGGAGAGGGGCAACCTGTCTGGTATCGGTCCAGAGGCATACTTGGGATCCAATGAGCCATTAGAAACTGAGTGAAGGCTCTAGACCACGTAAAATGTGGGAAGCCTCTAGGCTGTCCTCGATCAAATCGGGCTTCAATGGCTTGCTAGGAAGGTGAATGGCCCGATGAACATGGAGCAAAACCACCGGTCTGGTACTAGTCCAGAAGCATGCTTGAGATCCTAGAAGTCCCCAGCAACTGAGAGAAAGCTCTGAACCCTCCTGAAATGAACTGAGAATTTAGTAGCTCACTTGGGAATTGACCGGCTCAGTGTAAGAAGTGAGGAGCCACTTGGCCTTACAGTGAGGCTGCTACTCCAGAGGTTTGCTTAGGCATGTAGGAGGCCTTACCAAGAGTGGGAAACCTCTGGGCTCTCCTCAATCAGATCAGGTTTTGGTGGTTTGCTAGGGCGATGAATGACCCGGTATATATAGAGCAAAGCCACCAGTCTGGTACTGGTCCAGAAGAATGCTTGGGATCCTAAAAGTTCCCAACAACTGAGAGAAAGCTCTGGACCCACCTGGAATTAACTAAGAATTTAATGGCTCACTTGGACGTTGACCGGTCCGGTGTAAGAAGTGAGGAGACACTTGGCCTTACAGTGAGGCTTCTACTCCAAAGGTTTGCTTAGGCATGTAGGAGGCCTTACCAAGAGTGGGAAACCTCTGGGCTCTCCTTGATCAGATCAGGCTTTGGTGGCTTGCTAGGGCAGTGAATGGTCCGGCAAACATGGAGCGAAGACACCGGTCTGGTACTGATCCAGAAGCATGCTTGGGATCTTTGGAGTCTCCTGCAATTGAAATGAGGCTCTGGACCATGCTGGAACGAAACAAGAGCTCAGTGGCTCAATTGGACATTGACCGGCCCTGTATAAAAAGTGAGGAGCCACTGGGCCTTGCAGTGGGGCTGCTACTCCAGAGGTTTGCTTAGGCATGTAGGAGGCCTTATCAAAATGTGGGAAACCTCTAGGCTCTCCTCGACCGGATCGGGCTTCGTTGGCTTGCTAGGGTGATGAATGACCCGGTATATATAGAGCAAATCCACCGGTCTTGTAGCGGTGCTACTGCTCTAGAAGCTTGCTTAGGCACGTAGGAGGCCTTACCAAATGTGGGAAACCTCTAGGCTCTCCTCGACCGGATCTGGTTTGCTAGGGCGGTGAATGACCCAGTAAACATGGAGCGAAACCACCGATCTTGTAGTGTTGCCACTGCTCTAGAAGCTTACTTAGGCATGTAGGTGGTCTTACCAAATGTGGGAAGCTTCTGAGAACTCTTCGATCGGATCTGGCTTCAGTGGCTTGCTAGGGCGGTGAATGGCCTGGTAAACATGGAGCGATGCCACCGGTCTGGTACTGGCCCAGAAGCATGCTTGGGATCCTAAAAGTCCCCAGCAACTGAGAGAAAGCTCTGGACCTTCCTGAAGTGAACCGAGAGTTCAGTGGCTCACTTGGATGTTGACTGACCCGGTGCACGAGGCGTGGAACCACTAATCTTCTACTGGTCATGTTGCTCTAGAAGCTACACAGTTGAGTTGGCTTCTTAGATTTATGAGTCGACCTGCTACCGCTACCAAGGAGCTTCTGAAGGGTGGATACGGTGACATGAAGGGTCCCATATGACTAGGTCCCAGTCCCACATATCTACAAGATAAGAGGTCTACCGGTAGCAGAGCAAATCTTCTGTAAATAAGCAGAAGAGGTGCAGTTCTACTGTATAGAAGCTCTCGATGTATCAGAATGGTTCAGCTATATAGGAGATCTTCAAGAGGGGAGCTACTGTATTGGAGCTCCACGATTATCTGAGCAGGTTCGCTTCATAGGAGTAGAATAATGAACCGGTTCCACCAGGAATCCCACGTACCATATTTGCTCCACAATGAACGAAACTCGTTAAATGATAAAATGAGCACCACATGCGATGCATAGACGATATAGACAAGTATGGAGAAAGGACATCGTATATAGTAAATGATATTCCATGAATAATGAATCTGTTACCTCGATAGTATAATGATACTCATGTAGAGGCATAGAGGCTTTCAAAAGGGGTATGGAAACTTCCCACAGATGGCGCTAGAAAGTGTTAACTGAAAATTCGCTTAGGGTGAGGAATTACAGCTAACACCCTCGAGACCACTACCACGGAGGTGGTGGCCGAGGTTGGTACCTTGTACCTTAGAGAGATCTTATATGAATATGGAGTATGGAACGGTAGGTAGGAGAGGAGTCATCCCACTTATCGGGCTTCGCGGTAGGTAAGAGACGAGTCATTCCATCCGTCAGGCTTTTTGGTTGGTAAGAGATGAAGAGAGCTCGAGGTTCCATTGCTGGTATGAAGGGGTTGATCTTGGTCATGGTCCTCGGTCTGGGTCGGAGACCGTCCTGGTACCCAGAGCCCGGTTCTGGAGCCCGATTCCTTCCTGTAGTTCCCCGACATAGATAGAAAGTAAGAATAGGGGCTTATCTAGCTCCAGTGTTAAAGAGCTTGATTTCTTCCATAGAGAGGATACAGGAGGGCTCATCGACTCCCTTTAAGATGGTTTGGGTGGTTTCTCCTCATCTTGATGTGCGACTTTGGCATGTAGATGGGAGGATAAGAGCGCTAGGTCAAGCGAGGTAGAAATCTAGATCCGGTTCCCTAGATTCTTGTTGTAGTTTCCCGATCTCATATAAGAAGGATTAGAGAGCTAGGACCAATGGGGTTGGTACCTAGCCCGCATACACACATGCATAATACAGTAGATGATATGAAAAACACAAGTCTTTTGTAGAGAGATGTGGACTGACCAAGGGGGAAAAAGCATCACGAATGATCACATGTTGAAAAACCCCAAGGCAGTATCCAATGGAAGGAGGAATACCCTTCCTTATGTATATATCACAGATGCTCCGGGGAGCTTACAACAATGGAGAAATAATACCACCATGATACTCCGGAGAGCTTACAACAATGATCAAGTGTTAACCGATACCAGCATATTCCTGGTAAAGGTGCACGTACAATAATCATCTAGAGAGAACTTTTAACGAAGCATGTGTCTTCTGAGATATCAGATCCCTTAATATGCCTTTTATAGGCATATTTATACATGGTGACTACCTTGGCGTGCAAGTCCAGGACTCTTCAATTAGTCTTCGTTTCCTTATCGAATACGATTCTTCCTTTAATGTAGTTGATTGGCTTGTAGCTTATATCTTGGAGAAGATATGATTGTTTCCTTTTCAGACTCTTCCTTCCTTGATAGACGGGATTTTGTTATAGTTGACCCCCAATAATCGGTTGTGGAGGATATCTTGGAGGAAAAGGTATTTGTTTCCTCTTTGGACTCTTTCACTAATGGTGGCCATTAAATAGTTGAATATTCTCTTATTAATGGCATTGATCATGTCATTAATTGGATTGACTACCTCTATTAATATAGTTGACCTCATTAATAGGGTTAACTACCTCCATTAATACGGTTGACCTCATTAAATAGGGCTGACTACCTCTATTAATACGATTGACCTCATTAATGGTAATCATGAAAGTCAACCCTCTCTCTTGGAGGAAAACTTTGGTTCAATATTCTGGTGGTGCGGTACCTTACTGATATCATTCTTCCTACCTTACGGAAGAGGCGTACCCCAGATGGGTCCCGAAGCTGGTATCCCAGTACTCGGGTATCGATATGAGGGCGAGATACCTTAAGGTACCAGTCTGGTTGCATGGAGCTTGATTCGACTTACAATGCTTTCTGTGGAGCTTGATTTGACCACGCTGGAATCCGACGGGGTAGCGAAGCTTGGCTGGCAAGCCCTGGTAAGGTGTTCGTCATAAACAGGCGGCATTGGCTTACTCCTAGAAGGGTGGAGAGGTACGCTCGAGTACTGCTCTTGTTACTTGATTTAACCATGCCAGGATCTACAGTGGATCTTGGCGCTTTTGGTAACAATGAGGCTTTACGGGCTTCTTCCTTTTATGCTCGGACAGGTCGAGATTATACCTCGACGAGGCAGGAGGGCCTTTGCAAGACAAGTTCGGCACCTTGAAGGTCTCCAAGTGAAAGTAAAGATAGCAGCAAGCTCTAGAGTGTCACGAGATACCTTGATGGCGGGGGACCCAGGTCTTTTCACGTCGACCTAGCTTCGAGCTTTTATCCTGATATAAGGAGCTTGACGCGGTCTCGTCAAGCTTTATTTGGTAAGCCTGGACACGTGCCAGATGCTCAGATGGTATAGGCGGCCTCGTCTTGCTCTTGTAGGATCGCGTGGTAGCTCGACCTCGGGGACCTTGATACCCCGTCATATAAGCCCGAATTTGGACCCTTGTAGGAAGGCTGGGAAGTGGAAAATTCTTCTTTGGTCCCTAGCTAAATTTTGCTATTAACACCGTTATTCCTACTCGGGTTTAACCACGTGCTTTCAACCACTACTTACCCTTTTCCAAGGTGTGAGCAATAACCAAAAACCCATTACGTGCAAGAATTTGTGAACCAAAATTTTCTCACATATTCCAATGTCAAGAATAATTATACTCATTCAATTGAAAGGTAATTAAAACTACCTATATTCCTATAATGCAATCTCAATTAGTGAATTATCAAAACCTTAGACAAGTACCAATTAATTTCCATAGATTAATACAACTCAAGGACAAGACATATAATGAATTGAATAAATATGAATTTGAATTAACTAATAAAAATATGGAGTTTGAATCATAACATGAGCATCACATAGGTTCACATCGATTCCCTAGTATAAAATTAATTACACATTATGAAAATATCTAGAGAAGAAGTAGAAAAGATATAACCCATCTTGGCATTCAATGAGTTCTTCAAGGATGAAATCTTCTTCATCTTCAAATCTTCAATGTGTAAAGATGAATGAGATAGAATTGTGTGTGGAAGAATGGTATGGTGTGGTCGTCTTGTGAAAGTAGGGTGAATAATGAATGATGAAATCCCCTTCTCTTGAAGAAACTCATGGTATTTATAAGTGATTTCTCCTTATGAACTCTCAATTCTTCTTGATTTAGGAAATCCATAAAGTGGAAAAGTAGAATGAAACAAGGAATGAGAATCTTTTCCTAACTTGGATTTCCTCTTTCGATGATTGACTCTTAATTTGAGTTTATGAAGTTTTCGAAACATATCTTGGTCTTCTAAAGTCAATATAATTTGATTTGGGAAGCTTTAGAACAATTCTGGACTAATTCAGAGTGGTTTTCCAACAAAAATCCGTGAAACCAAGGCCTGGGTCGTTCCATAGGTCAACCACGGTCCAAACTACGGTACTATTCTTATGTTTTCCACTACGCGGGCCGCTACGTAGGTTGCCTTGCTCAAACCGCGGTTAACTCTCCAGCACTGACCTTTTGTTACTAAATCAAGCATAACTTCTAGAAATATCGTAATTGCAACCCAAAAAGTGTGCCGAATACTAGACTTCCAGGGCTTTCCAAAAATGGGTTGGACGAAACCAAATTCAAACCGATGAGGGAGATATGAACCCTGCAACTTGAATGATCTCCACAAGCCAAAATTCATCTTTTTGTACTTTTCTCCAAAATAACATCCAACACCTCTTCAATGGAGTGTGACCTACACATGCTCAGCAAACATATAAAATACCTAATTTCATCCGAGAACAAAGCACAAATAATAGGAAATGGGGATCTAAAATATGAAGAGAATTAGACCAATCAAAGACAAAGATAGTTTGAGAAGATTTAATGATTTTTATCTTACTTATGTATTCACTAGCTAACCAATTGTATTTAGAGATACAAGTATGAATACATGAAATGTGATAAAGTCAAGCATAGCTTGTTGAGGGATTAAGTATGCTTTGGACCGATAAAAATTATGAAACTAAATCCAGGACACAACACTAATAAACATTATATCTTTTGTAATTAGAGAGTTTACAATTGAAATTTTAAAGCTTCTCATTTTTTCACTGGTTGTTCATAGGTCACAAAGTATATTTATATGTATGAATAATCTTATATGATTTTATGATAATTTCATAATTGTGTTCTCTCTTATGGACCTGTGTTGGACCCATTTGTGGAGTGAGAGATGTTGGCATTTGATGGGTACACCCAAGATGGGTCCAAATCCATATATGCATGGAGCCCAACAACATACTTATATTTAACCAACAGTAAATAACTGCATGCAGTTATCCTGGAAAACTACCATAGCATTTTATGCCCACTTAAAGTAATAATGTTTGACATATGTGAGGACTTTGACGAGTTTGTCTAACCATAGCATTTTATGCCCACTTAAAGTAATAATGTTTGACATATGTGAGGACTTTGACAAGTTTGTCTATGTGCAAAACACAGAGAGAAAGAACCACTTAAGAGTTAGTGATTCTTATACCGTTAACAGAGATCAAGTTCCATTTTTAGGTTCAAGTTCCATTTTTGGTGACTTGTTTCAGACCGATAATCCGAAGTTATAATTGATCTAGACCGAAGAAAGGTACTCGATAAGTCTTTCTTTAGTAATCTGTATTCATTTACAACAACAATTGAAGGTATGATTGCATTAAGTTAGCATTTTGTTTAACTAATGTAACAGCTCTTTTTAGGGACTGCTTAAACTTAAGACAAATCAAATTAGGGGATACTAGTATTAACCATGATTTCAGATTACTTCATGTCGTAATAAGAGGATTTAGAGACCCCGGTAACTGGATTCGTAACCAAAACATTACCGCAGTTGGTAAATTCTTCACATATAGGCATAATCGTAAACTTGTTTATTTTTCCCACATCAAGCAAGTGGCTGCTACATATGCTAGGAAAAATGGCATGGAAACATTGCATTCGTTGTTTGGAGGTGACTTCATTTCTTAGGGTCATCCAAATGCCTTAATGATGATGATGAGTTTGGCTTACTAATTATTTATTACTTCATGCAATAATACTACTTCATGCAATAATACTGGTTAAGGGCCAGCCCTGACATCTCAAAACGCAAGGTAAAAATGCAAGTTTTTATTAATATTGTGCCAGTTTAAAAAAAATAACTAACTTTTAGACCTCTATAAACTAAATCTAATAACCGTTTTCTATATTTTTTAATGGGCTCATTTTTAATGGGCCCAGAGCGTGTGCACCTCTTGCACCAGCCCAAAACCGGCCAAGTACTTCGTGTTCCGAAATTCTGTATAATGTTGGATTGTTGTCCTTTTCTTTTCCTGCAGATGATGTGAAGACAGTATACGCCGCTGCTGCCAAAGTTTTGTTCCATCAATCAAGGCTGTAAAATCACGAGGAAGACAAGAATGACTTGTTAAAAATTGTTTGACATCAAATGAAATCGAAACCCTTTTAAGGATGACAGTGATCTTTGTTCTTCCATATTAGTTTTGATTTTCTTGAGCTGTTGAAAATGTACGTCTGCTTGATTCTTCCTGGACATGACTCTTTATAATTATGTACTTGATTCTTCTCTGCTTGCAAAACGAAGTGTTCGCTCTGATAAAACACCTATGTTCGGGATCAAAATTCTAGAGGCACTAGCAGAATTAATGCAAAAAATAATTACTTTTCAAACGACAATTATCATTCTTCTTTCAAGTTTTGGTCCAACATTATACATGCATTAGCAAATAAGCATTGTTGTAGGCAGTGGCATCAATTAGTATATATTGAATTATCCGAGAAACAAATAAGAAAAAATCAGGAACAAGTACCTTGATCACTGAACAGTAGTAGATGCCAGCAATGTGGCAGTGGCACCAAATTATTATCAGATAAAACACCATAACATGCATAAAAAAAATTCACTTCATGTTTAATCATATTCTCAGCATTCGTGGTGATTGCAAGGTTTTAAGCAAATTGTAGATGATTGGCTGACGGGATTAAAGCAAAAAAAAAAATGTGCCAGATAAATTAAATCTGCGACACAATACAAGAAACTAAACTAGGCTCTTCTTCAAAGCTCAGGCAAGCCCTTTCCGGTTTTTGCATCGTATGTCTTCTCCCGCACTAGGTCCATTGGAGTATCCTTGGCACCAGCTACAACAAAGAACATAAAAAAAAAATCACCAAAATAAATTAGACAATGGGCAAAAATAAAAATCTCACACAGAGATATCTCGCTAAATGAACTTCGAAAGGCAACTTAAATCTTGAACTGATATCATCCAAGTTTGTATTCTTTATCCAATAAAGCTGGGTAGGGAATATTCATATCTTTGAATTTATAATTTAAACTGTCAAGTATGCAAACAAGGCAACAAGGCAACAGGCAAAAACACTTTAAAAGATACTTAAGAGGAAATACATCTAAAAGAACCAGCCGACCAGACTGAATGTAAAACCTCTATGGAAGTTTTCAACTACAGTTATAACATCTAAGCATTTAGACTTTAGTAAGATAAATAACAACATTTCCAAGCATTAGATCTCCATATTCTTATTTTTTTTCTCCTTAGAGAAAAATGGACATCTAACTAATAACTATCCACATTCAAATGGTTTGGTTTTAGTTTCCGGCTATTGATCTATTACGAATGAGAATTTCTAGTATCTCAAGTGGTTTATCAGTAAGTGTTGACATCGTTACGAATAGAATGAGGCATTGAACTTAAGCCTCAGATCTCACTGCTTTTGTTCTCTTATAAGTTATATCCATAAGTCAACATGTAAATGCTAATAAAATGTGTTGTGCCCCATCAAATGACTCTAACCACATAGTTGGAAAATCAAATTTATACTTCATACAAGTCTATAAAACCTGGTTTACACAAACATAAATAAATCCAGATTTATTATATTCCTAGAACACAAAGTAGGAACCTAAACAACGAAATTTTTAAAGGGGTTTTCCACAGTTATGGGGTTTCACCTGTTTTATATCAAACATGAGTCGGTTTTACTATATCGTTTTCCACAGTTATGGGGTTTTCACCTGTTTTATATCAAACATGAGCCGGTTTTACTATATCTCAGTATCTCACTGTAAACTACATTTACAAAAGTAATTCAATTTAATAGAACACTGAAGACATAATCTAATGAGCAGCAAACACCCACCTATAATCATAACAGCAAGATTAAAAATTTGAGAAGAATACAAAAGTCAGTGTACTTTAAAAAGGTGTCTCAATGGGTATAATCCTATTGGTTAAAGTTCTTGTAGTGAGAGCACAAGATCTAGGGATCAATTCGCCACACTAACCATGATGAGATTTAATTTACTTTGTGGTACATTGGTAGGGTGGGTGGGATGGGGTGTGTGCTAAATATTAATAATAGAAAATGATACTTGGAAAGGCAAGCCCATTGCAACGTATTACTACTGCAGGATCATTAGTTAGCAGGTTGCTATATTAAGTTGCTGAATTTATAAATACAAATTTAACATATGTTTGTCTTTTACATATTTCCTCTTTTTAATTTTTTATGTATAATTATTCATGGTTTAAATATTCAACGATGCAAGTTACTTACAATCTCTTGTTTATTATAAATAATCCCTTAATACATTTTTTACAAAGATTTGACTTTCTTCATCTGATAGGTAGTAATTGTGAGACAGTTCTAGCTCCATAAGGATGATAGTGCAAAATGTTACATCTTATACCATATTCAAATAAAATTATCATGCACAAAAGATTGCATGTAATAAATCACGAGCAAAACATGAGCTAAGGAAACAAGTACATATGAAAATAAGTAAATAACACACAGAAGGTTTGTCTTTTATTTACAAAGCAAAAGAAAATAAATAAGCTTTAGTTACTTACCAACAGTAGGTCTTGGTGTTGTCCTTATTTTTAAGATCTCAGGGCGAGGAATTATGGACCCAGATGCTCCTATGCCTCTAGAAACTCTTACTTTGGTTCCATCTTCTAGGTATCTCGTTCCAACCTTACAGGGCCTTCTGCATGAACAATCATCGATTATCATTTCTATGGAAAGGCATATGTTGGCATTACCATGATCGTTAACTTTGATCGAAAGTACAATTGTACCCTGTAATTGGGTCAACGACTTGAACATTTGATGAGTGAATTGGGGCTTCAACAGTAAAGATCCCACCTTCATGACCTTCTCCTCCCTTGATATGTTTTTTTACCTGAATACACAGCCATTAAAAGCAGCCATGAAAAAATATAACAATTGAAACACGCCAATCTTTGTGTCACATACACAATTATATTATTTCACAGTCAAAATTTCAATGCAAATTTACGAGGCAAAATGCTTTTGCAAGGCATTGAACATGTAAGTTTAAGAGTAACTTAAAGATTAAAACTCAAAACATCTCAAGTCTTGCTTAACCAAAATAATTTTGAACTCGTGTGTACCGGTGATAGCATCACCCCTTAATTAAATCTTACGACAGAACAAGTCACTTTAACTTAATATAAATATGAAATTTACAATATATAGTGTATATTACACTATTACTACAGAAAAATACTTGGAATAAAAACAAACTCTCACCAGATTTTTCCCCTCAACTATGACACGATTTTGAGACCGAATGACACGCTTAATAGTGCCACTCTCACCTTTATCCTTTCCCCTGATTATCATAACCTGTTAATGAAGACCAAAAAAGAATAAAAAAATAATTTGCAAGTCTCCAGAAAATAAATGAAAACAGAAAATGGTAATATCTAATATGTAATAGTCTCATCCTCACATTGTCTCCTCTGAGTACTTTCCAGTGCCTAATGAGTTTCTCGGCAGCTTTCCAACCCATTTAAACTAATGAAGAGATCAAAGGATACCTGCAGGTGTAACTGCCAATCAGGAATCTCATCGTATAATTTGAAACATTTTAATGTAGTCATTATAGCAATAGTCACAGATCTTCACAACAGCTCAACAAAATCCCATCCAAATTATACAGAACAAAAACTGAAAACCATTTAACTAGTAAAACACCAAACCAACATATTATTTAATAATCTTATGCATCTCTTGGAATTTTCCTAATATCTATTTATTTTCAATTTCATACACTGTAGCAGTGTAGCCTTAGAAATTTTACTGCATTTTTGACAGTCAGATATTGAACGTTTGAATGTTTTATTTTTTGGTCTTTTTTATAAGAAATTTTACTGCATTATCAAAATCTTTCTTTTTTGATATATATTTACTTTGGAAAGGGACTAGATGGCATATAAATATACTTAGATGTCTTATACTGATTAGCCTGTGTGGTTTTGATTTTGTAAATTCTAATTAGCGTGTTTAAGTATCTATTTCTTCTGTATAAACTGTTCTGAAACTCCAGTAGCTTAAGATTATCATCAATATGTAACTATGAGAAATGAAAAATAAAAGAAAATCATAACAAAAAATTGGTCTATAAATATTGTGAATCAATATTATAAATTTAGGATTTAAGTATTTAACCAAAAATATTCATCACGTAGCAACCAAAATGACCATACCTGAAGAGGGACAGCAGAGCAGCGGTGGCGCACGCAAGCAAGAGAGGAATTAGACGGCCGGCGGAGGAAGAACGACCGGCGACGAGTGGCAGACGAGGGTTTGTGTGTTTTGGATGTGTAAGGCTGCTGGTAATCGAGTTTTTTGTATTTATACCTTCGATCTCGGGTCGGTTTTCCGGTTCGAGATAATGAACCGAGAACCGTTCCAAAACTTCGATTAATGAAACTAGAGGGAGATATTGAGGAATTTGGTAAAGTAGAGGGAGATAATCAACATAAATAGAATTTGAGGGAAGATATTTACTAATATGAAAAACTATTGGAAAAAAAATGATACTTTATCTAAAATTATATTATAATTTTCTCTCTCTCCCTCTTGTCCCGAGCCGATCCTGACTTTTCGGAGGTCCCTGGGTAAAATCTAAAAAATGAACTCCTTGTGAGGAGCTGAGCATACACGGTACATAACACATTATTTAAAAAAAAATCGTAATTGAATCAAAAAAGAAAAAAAAAATTATCTAGATATGGGATCTTAATCCAGATAATTGGTTCATTTGTTATTATTATTTTATTTTTAATGTTTGGACTTTTAAAAAATATATTTAAAACCCTTTTTATATGAACCTGTTCGAAATTTTGTGATAATCTCTAATTTTGAGAGCAAAAATTGAGTATGATAAATTACATAGAAATGGAAGATTAAAGTGGATTCGAATTCTACTCCGTGAGAACTTCGAAATGGTATACTCAAATTCACAAAATGGTCAATGGGTGAATGAGAAATTGAGTCTCAAAGTGGACCCATTGTGTAAGGATTAAAAGGAATCCCACATTGCTTAGGGAAATCATTTATAAGTAGTTTTATAAGTGAATGTGTGATATGAGCTTTCAACATGTGTGTGGCATAGAGGCTCTCTCTCGCGCGCGCAGAGGGGGAGGGGAATCATGGACCCGACTCGTGTATGGGCACGACCTGCTGACAAGAATGCCGCTCTGATTGGACCGTGAGAGTCCAGTTGACCTTTTGCCACTTCCCTAAGTTAACGTTTTTTATTGTGATGAATAAGGAAAGCTTTAATTGTTTGGATTCTGATTTCTTACTTGATCACTAAGAATACAGAATCGGGTTTTAATTAGAAATAAATCTCTTTAGAGAATATTATCTAATTAAATTATTTCCTTATTAAATCAAAAACGAATTTTCCAAATATAATCCCGAATTAATCCTAAAACCCTAGTGTTTCAGCTTGGGTATTTAATATCTCTAATATTCTGTTCAACACACACAGAACAAAACACAATTCCAGTTTTTCTTTTGAGCATCCGATTTCTTTTCTTTTGAGCAGCTGATTTCTTTTCTTCTCTGGTTTTCTTGGTAAGTTCAAAACTCGGTTTGAGTTCGCTGGTAGTGGATAGTGCTTATGCCTACCACTGTTGAACCGTTGTATCCTGGGAGACAATCGCCTAATACACATACGGTGTTGTCCGACGAAATTGTCTTAAGGACACCATGTGAAACACGGACCTCGGATCAAACTCTATTTCTAACGTTACTTTTTGTTTTCATTGATACTAGTCAAGTTTGATTGCAAAATACGTTTTACAATCTTAAGACAATTTCCTTCTTTTTCGTTTTAAAATTATTTTCAAACAACGTTTGCTTATTCAAACTTTCTGGTATCAGGGTTCTGGTTCAGATCGTAACAAACTTGAAAAATAAATCATTGATTCAGTTTTTCAACTGTGGTAATCGGGTTCCTCTGGAACACTGATTCATTTGGAAATCGAGTTCTTTGAACACTGATTTCAATTTTATATACATACGTTACCTGTGGAAATCGGGTTCTTTGGAACACTGATTTCAATTTCAAATATATATATATATCATTAATCTGTGGAAATTGGGTCTATTATTAGACACTGATTTCGAAATCAATTGTGATTTCAATTGTGTTATCGGGTCTGCAATATCAGACACTGATTGCGATTTCCATCGTGAAATCTGATTTGATATCAACTGATATCTTTGCTATTATTTCTGTGATACTAAAACGATTCTGTTTTTGTTTCAGATATTATGGCAAACAAATCGAATGTGAACTCCAGTATTCCACTAGAGACTCCAGAAGTTAATCCAAGTATGAGATTAGATACTTCAGCTGTGAACTCTGTGCTTGTGGGCCAGGTACCAGTAGTAGTACCTACTGTGGCTACAACGACTCCAGCCATCAACTCTTTCTTGAGAAACATGCCTGATCTGGTGATGAGCCAGTATATGAGTCAAGGGAATGTTCCCATGGCAAATCCCTACATGAATTCGGTACCTTTGCCGATGAATCATATGGAGAAACCTGATAAGTTCAGTGGACCGAATTTTAAACAATGGCAGCAAAAGATGCTGTTTTATCTGACCACACTGAACCTTGGCAGATTCGTGACTGAAGATGCTCCTAAACCTAATAATGGTGAAGAGCGAGATGTTCAGATATGGAATGTTATTGATGCATGGAATCACTCGGATTTCCTATACCGTAATTACATACTGAACGGGCTGTCAGATTCGCTATATAATGTTTATTCTTCAAAGAAAACAGCCAAAGAACTATGGGAATCACTAGACCGCAAATACAAAACTGAGGACACTGGTTCCAAGATGTTTATTGTCGCCCGATTTCTTGATTACAAGATGGGGGATTCCAAGATAGTTATGAGTCAAGTCCAAGAGCTACAGGTGATTCTGCATGAGATACATGCCGAAGGGATGACCCTGAGTGAAACTTTCCAGGTGGCTGCAATCATTGAGAAGCTTCCTCCTTCATGGAAAGAGTTCAAAAACTATCTCAAACACAAGCGAAAGGAGATAAAGATCGAGGATCTGATTTTCAAGCTTCGTATTCAGAAAGATCACATAAAGTATGACAAGAAAGATGTCAACGCGCCTGAAGCGAAGATCAATGTGGTTGAGCATGGGCAAAGTTCTAAACCAAAGAAGAATAAGCCTGGGAAAGGATCCAAATTGGGTCCTAATGGAGGAGTCTCTAAGAAGCCAAAATTCCAAGGGAAGTGCTTCAACTGTGACAAGATGGGTCACAAATCTTCTGAGTGCAGGTTGCCAAAGAATAAGAAGAACCACGAGGCAAACGTGGTTGTTGGGATCTCAAGAGATGTATCCGAGATCAATCTCTATGCAGTTGTGACAGAAGCAAACCTTGTTGGGTCAAACCCAAGGGAGTGGTGGTTGGATACTGGGGCCACTCGTCATATATGCTCTGACAGGGAGATGTTCAATATATTTGAAGAAATGAAGAATGAAGAAAAGTTGTATATGGGCAACTCAGCCACATCTGACGTGAAGGGACGTGGTCAAGTCATTCTCAAGATGACCTCTGGTATAACCCTGAGCTTGAACAATGTATTGTATGTACCTGATATACGTAAGAACTTGGTTTCCGGTTCGTTGCTCAATCAGCATGGGTTCAAGATGGTGATTGAATCAGACAAAGTGGTTTTAACCAAGCAGGGAACTTATGTGGGTAGGGGATATGTAACTGAAGGGCTGTTTAAGCTTAATGTATCTGTTGTTAAAAGAACAATCAATAAAGATAATTCTTCAGTTTATTTGCTTGAGTCTTCCAATTTATGGCATGGTATACTAGGACACGTTAATTATGATACCCTGCGTAGATTAATTAACTTAAATCATATTCCCCGCATTCAATATTGATTCTAAACATAAGTGTGAAGTTTGCGTTGAAGCAAAACTAACAAGGTCATCATTTCAAACTATTGAAAGGAAATCTGAACCTCTTGATTTAATTCACACAAATATATGTGATTTAAAATTTGTTCAAACAAGAGGTGGCAACAAATATTTCATCACATTTATAGATGATAGCACCAAATACTGCTATGTATATTTGTTGAAAAACAAGGATGAAGCTATAGAGAAGTTTAGTCTCTATAAAACTGAAGTTGAGAATTAACTCAACAAGAAAAACAAGGTACTGAGAAGTGACCGAGGTGGTGAATATGTAGCATCGTTTGGTGAATTCTGTGCTCAACACGGAATCATACATCAAACTACTGCATCATATTCCCTTCAGCAAAACGTAAAAAACGTACCTTGAAAGAGATGATGAATGCAATACTGATAAGTTCTGGACTGCCTCAGAACATGTGGGGTGACGCTATATTGTCTAGCAATTATCTTTTAAACAAGGTACCTCGAAAGAAAGAAGACTAGACACCATATGAACTATGGAAAGGAAGAAAGTCTTCCTACAAATTCTTACGAATGTGGGGGTGTCTTGCCAAAGTAGCAGTACCTATACCTAAAAAGGTGAAAATAGGTCCTAAAACTGTTGACTGCATTTTCATTGGATATGCACAAAACAGTAGTGCTCATCGATTCTTGGTCTATAAATCTGACATATCAGATATACACAAAAACACGATAATGGAATCTAGAAATGCAATGTTCTTTGAACATGTTTTTCCATATAAATCCAATGATGAAGCAAGTTCGTCAAAACGGAACACATTATGATAGTTGTGAGGACCAAGAATAAGGAAATGAAGTAGAGGATAAACCTAGACGTAGCAAAAGAGTAAGGACGGAAACGTCTTTTGGTCCAGATTTTATGACCTATTTGCTAGAAGGTGAACCTCGAACTTTCAAATAAGCGGTAAGCTTTTCTGAAGGACTCTTGTGGAAAGAGGAAATCAAGAGCGAAATTGATTCCATCCTTCAAAATCATACTTGGGAATTAGTTGATCTTCCTCCGGGATGTAAACCGCTAGGATCCAAATGGATTTTCAAAAGAAAGATGAAAGCAGATGGAACAATTGATAAGTATAAGGCCAGACTTGTAATTAAAGGTTACAATCAACGAGAAGGCCTAGACTACTTTGATACATATTCTCCTGTGACGAGAATAACCTCCATTAGAATGATACTTGCAATCACATATTTACGAAATCTTGAAGTATATTAAATGGATGTGAAAACGGCTTTCTTAAATGGAGATTTAGAATAAGAAATTTACATGGAACAACCTGAGGGTTTTTCCGCTCCAGGACAAGGAAAGAAGTCTGTAAATTGGTGAAATCTTTATATGGTTTAAAGCAAGCACCAAAACAATGGCATGAGAAATTTGACAATGCTATGATGTCAAACGGATTTAAGATCAACGAATGTGACAAATGTGTTTATGTCAAGGGCACGGAAAATGGCTATGTCATTATGTGCCTTTACGTTGATGACATGCTCATTGTTGGTAGTAATGATAAAATGGTCAAATCTACCAAGGATATGTTGAAATCAAGATTTGATATGAAAGATATGGGACTGGCTGATGTAATGTTGGGAATGAAAATCTCAAGAACATCTAACGGACTCATACTAAGTCAATCACACTATATTGACATGATTCTTGAGAAATTCAACAAAAATGATTCTGGAATTTCTAGAACACTAGTAGATACAAATCTACATCTATCCGAGAATAAGGGTGAGAGCATCTCTCAACTAGAATATTCTCGAGTGATAGGAAGTCTGATGTACTTAACCAGTTGTATAAGAACAGACATAGCAAATGCAGTCAGTAAATTAAGCAGATATACGAGTAATCCATGAACCGATCACTGGAAAGAAATAGTAAGAGTACTGAAGTACTTACGATTCACTCATAATCATGGACTGCATTATACCAGATTTCCAGCTGTCCTAGAAGGAATCACTGATGCTAACTGGATATCTGATATGAAGGATTCAAAATCCACTAGTGGGTATGTGTTCACACTAGGTGGTGCAGCGGTATCTTGAAAATCCTCCAAACAAACATTTATAGCCAGATCCACCATGGAATCTGAGTTTATAGCATTAGATAAATGTGGAGAGGAGGCTGAATGGCTACGCCAATTCTTAGAAGATATTTCAAGATGGCCAAAGCCTGTGCCGGCGATTTGCATTCACTGTGATAGTTAATCAGCAATAGGAAGAGCATAGAGCAATATGTATAATGGGAAGTCTAGACATATACGTCGAAGACATAATACCATTAGACAACTAATCTCAACTGGGGTTATCACTATTGACTATGTAAGGTCAAAAGATAACATTGTGGATCCGCTAACTAAATGGTTAAACAGAGAACTAGTTGAGACATCATCGAGAGGAATGAGACTAAAGCCCATTAGATAAAAGGTCGATACAATGGACACCCAACCTAGTTGACTGGAGATCTCAAGATCTAGGTTCAATGGGACAACCAAGTTGTAAGACTTAGTTGGATTACTGTAGGGGTTACCCTCAAGTCCATTCCTATGATGAAACAGTGACGCTCGTAGGGAAAAGGTTAAACTGGGGTTTTTAATGATTCATATGCGTCGAAAATCTTAGCTATGGAAATCCGAGCAGAGTAAAGCGGGTTACTCTTAATTAAGAAATCACCTATGTGAGAGAGAAGTGGGGCCGCTTCTAAAAGAGAATAGTGAAGGGCTATATTCTCCAGAGACTCTCACAGAACCAGGCGCATGTTCATGGCCAAAGCGAACATAAAAATGAGAACCAAATCGAGTCTGGAAGATACCTGTGTAAGGTATGTGATCGTTTACACAAAACGACAGAACAATTCAAGGATATCACATCTACTGATCAGCCAGTAAAGTAAGCATACCTTTACAAGGGAATGTTCAAAAGGTAACACCTACCTATCCTATGCAGGCTTCGACCATTTGAACTTACCAGACATCTTCTTTGTGTCTCCTAGGTCAATTTCATTCATGTGGGGGATTGTTGGAATTTTTTTGATAATCTCTCATTTTGAGAGCAAAAATTGAGTACAATAAATTCCATAGAAATGGAAGATTAAAGTGGATTCGAATTCTCCTCCGTGAGAACTTCGAAATGGTATACTTAAAATCACAAAATGGTTAATGGGTGAATGAGAAATTGAGTCTCAAAGTGGACTCATTGTGTAGGGATTAAAAGGAATCCTACATTGCTTAAGGAAATCATTTATAAGTAGTTTATAAGTGAATGTGTGATATGAGCTTTCAACATGTGTGTGGCATAGAGGCTCTCTTTCGAGCGCGCAGGGGGGGAGGGGGGGTGGGAGGGTGCAAATCATGGACCTCGAACCTTCGAATGCACGACTCGTGTGTGGGCGCGACCTGCGGACACAAATGCAGCTCCGATTGGACCGTGAGAGTCTAGTTGACCTTTTGCTACTTCCCTAAGTCAACGTTTTTGATTGTGATGAATAAGGAAAGCTTTCATTGTTTGGATTCTGATTTCTTACTTGATAACTAAGAATACAAAATCGGGTTTTAATTAGAAATAAATCTCTTTGGAGAATACTATCTAATTAAATTATTTCCTTATTAAATCAAAAATAAATTTTCCAAATATAATCCCGAATTAATCCCAAAACCCTAGTGTTTCGGCTTGGGTATTTAATATCTCTAATATTCTGTTCAACACACACAGAACAAAAACAATTCCAGTTTTTCTTTTGAGCAGCAAATTTCTTTTTTTCTCTGGTTTTCTTGGTAAGTTCAGAACTCGGTTTGAGTTCACTGGTAGTGGATAGTGCTTATGCCTACCACTGTTGAACCGTTATATCCTGGGAGACAATCGCCTAATACACATACGGTGTTGTCCGGCGAAATTATCTAAAGGACACCGTGTGAAACACAGGCCTCGAATTAAACTCTGTTTCCAATATTACTTTCTGTTTTCATTGATACCAGTCAGGTTTGATTGTAAAATACGTTTTAAAGAACCAAAATCATTCAATTCAACGATTAAGACCATTTTTTGATTTTTTTTTTTTTTTTACCCTGAACGGGCGCCCATACTGGCCCAGGGCCGGCCCTGCACTTGTCATGTTCGTTTTACAATTCAAACCGAAAATAAAAAGTGTACTTATATACTTTCCCTTCTTTCCATCAAATTATCGATGACAATACATATTAATTATAATAATAATATTAATATATTTTTAAATACCATTATACAACTTTGAAATATATATATATATATATATATATACCGTATATATATACTTACGCCCGCATATGTACGTATGTGTATATCGATGTGCGTTTTTGAGATTATACTTGCGTGTCCGTACTCCGTAATAAGGTACTGTGCGACCATATAATAATAATTATAGAAGTATATTACTTTCAGACGGAGTATTTTCTTCCCTGTCTGCATACTAGCCAGCCCCGATTGATGATTATAATACCAATGATTTTGTTTTGATAAAAAATCAAATATAAAAAGAATTCGAATCTGTTTTCGTCTTTCACTGATTTTTATTTATTTAATTAAATAGTTTTACTTTGATGCTTCAAAATTTGTCACTATGAGGAAGAAGCTCGATACCCGATTCCCAGCTGTGAGTTTCTCTCTCTATTCTTTTCCTTAGTGTATATATTGCTTTAATTGATTTCTTTTTTATCTATTGGTGATTTGGGATCGTTATTTCTATTGAATTCAGTCATGAATTTTGATTACTTTCGAAATTTGTAGGGCTATGTGATCTAGGTTTTGTTTTGTACTTAATTTTGGGTTTTTTTTTTCTTGTATTGAGATGTCTGATAAAACTTAGTTGTGGATGTCACAGTTTTAGGGATTTATTGTGATGTGTGGTTTGGGTCGTATTTTGATTTTAATTTGGGACTGGATGCTTTTGATGTGATTTTGATGCCTTGTGGAATTCAGTTGACGACTATTTCATTTTTGATGCCTTATGGAATTCAGCTAACGAGTATTTCATTTCTCCCTACAGTGTGGTTAGCCAGAGGCAATTAATGATGGTATATGATCTAGGCTATCTGATGTTCTTTGTTTAAGATGTTTGTATTGAAGAATTCCGGTTTTGTCTGAAGTTAATTGATTTTAATTTCACGTTTTAGCTGTTTTATGAGGATGTGTTATCTGAATTACACTTTTCTTCCCATGATATTTAGTAAATTCAAGGTCAATTGATGATTATTACATTTGTTGGGGTTTATGTGGCATGAGTATGATTGTTCTAGGTTTAGGTTGGTTTCATTCAAAGAAATGTGACTTGTAACTGAAATTAGGTGGTGGGAATTTAAGGTTTTAGGATTGATTCCCTTATTTTTATGTATATATAACAAGTCTAGAATCATAAATGTTTTGACATGTCAATCTTGTCATTGGATATACTCATTGTTAGAGGCTTAAGCATCTTTCTTTTTGGGAGAAGAGGGATACTCTCTACTTAGGTTTGTTAGTATGCAGCTATTGTTATTTCTTGTTTGAGAACAGATAGGCAGTTGTTATTGCTGTTGGAATTTCTATTATGGTTTCACGTGAGCTGACTTGGCCCTGTTATTGATCAATTGTGGTATGTGTCAGCCTCTGTTTTGGTCTCCTAATTAGGAAATCATCCATTTCAAGGTTGCTTTTCAGGTGTATCTAACTGCCGTCTTTTTTTTTTGTTGGTAATTTCTATCCTTTTGTTTTTCGTGGAACCATGGAGTGCTAATTTGACAGTCCTGCAAATATATGTAGTAATTTTGTGCTCACCTCTGACTTTATTCAAAATATGGATATATCAAGCAATTAATATTACACCATTTATTGGCCACTTAAGATTCACATATCTGATACTGGATGGTGATTACAGAATTGTGTAGTCTGAACAAGTTTTGGTTTAAGCCTCTAATATATTGATTACTTAAGCCAGCTGGAATCTTTGTTTAGGATAGTTACTTGAAAAAAAAAAAAGGAAGGCAAATTATTTGATGGCTAAGATGGGTATACGTTCCATAGAAGGACAATCAGCAAACTCATGGTCCAACAAAGACAAATGGTTTTGGTTGAAGGCGCTGCTTTCCTAAACTTAATCTAGAGGAAGGGCATAAGTGGAGTGGGGAATCTGTTGACATCTGTTGTTTCATTGAGAAATTGTGCCAAAGTCTTGGAATCTGATCGTTTCTTTATTTTGTATGCAATGGGTTCATATGGAATATATTGTGAAGGTTATGGCAAGTTGGCGCTGCATCTGTGACAACAGGAACATGCAAATAGCTTGAAGAACTGTTCCTATATTTAATGAACGGTCAAACTTATGAGAGAATCAAAAGCCTTATCATTAGTCAATATCGTTTTTATTTATTTTGTATCGCTCTTTGGCATACTATGCTCTTTCTATAACTATTATTTAAATTGATTCTATAGAGTTGTACTCCTCTTCTCATGGCCTATTGTTTTACAATTTTTGAGGTGTCTATTTGAGAATACCTGCTAAATTGTGATTATGTAATGATCTGTTCTTCTATTCATGGAGATGTCTCTTTTTTTTTGGCCGTTTTATTCATAATTTTTTGTATATATATATTTGCAGTTAAATTGCTGAGTCAGTTGTTATCTGATATAATAAAATTTGATTTGCAGGCTCGGATTAAAAAGATAATGCAAGCTGATGAGGATGTTGGGAAGATAGCATTGGCAGTGCCTGTTCTAGTTTGTGAGTAGCTCTAACTATTCAGGTTTCACTTTTAAGGTATCTTATCTCTGTTTTTTGTTGGTTACTTTCTTTTTGGGTTTTGTTGTAGCGAAAGCATTGGAATTATTTTTGCAAGACCTTTGTGATCGCACATATGAGATAACCCTTCAGAGAGGAGCAAAGACGATGAATGCATTACATTTGTAAGTGCAGAATTAATTCTTTTGTTTTTTTGCTTAAAATTCTTTTCTGTGCTTGGGCTAGAAATTTAATCAATTTGAAGATTTGAAATAGAGGTTGCATGTGCTTTTGTTGTCATATGTCCAAGTACTCACCGTATAGAAGATTATGACTATTATTGCCCTTTATTTAGCAAATTTTGCCTCTGAATGTTGATATTCCATCATTATTTAGCTGTGAATGAATTATTGGATGAGGTCTATGATATGAAGGCTTCGATTAGCAGATAAGGTACAAAGAAATTAACTTTTTTAAGATAAATGGTATATAATGCTTTCCTGTGTTCTAATAAATCATGAAAATATTGTGCCAAAGTTACCCAGAAGTATCTTTTTGCCCCAAAAAATCTATTTTCAAACCAATGTGAAGTAAATACTGAGCTTGTTTCTACAATGTCTACCAAGGTCAGAAACATTAACAATATGTATGACAAGTAAATGGGTCATTGTCTCTAGAGATCAACTGTAGTCTGTATACGATGCGATACAGATTAGATTACTTACCCAGAAGACATGAAAAGGGGTAAAAGCAGGAAGGGAACAACTAAATTGGATCATGGCTATCTTTTCATACTTTATGGGGATCTGTTTGATAATAATGGTTGGTATGGGCATCTGTATTATTATAATGCCTACCATCTGAAGTATGTGTATGATCGAATTTTATTCTGCGCACAAACATTAAGTCTTCATGTGGGAATTATATGTATCAAGCTACTCGCGTCATTGACAATGATAATGCAGCATGCTAGCATATTACTATGGTTTTAGGGAATTAAGAATATTCTTGAAATGATTCCCTTCAAAGGAACTTGTGCTCAGATGCCCAAATAATAAATCTATTAGTTTTGTTTCTTTAGTCATCTTCAAAGAGTCTTTTTATGGTTGGATCCCAAATAAAATGAGTCACATGGTAAAGAATAAAGATGTGCATGTACTTCTGACCAAAGATTTATATCAAGCATTCTTCTTTGTGAACATGAGAATGCAGAACCCTTATGGTTATATTTAGTTAAACTTGTTCCTTATTGTATATTGTGGACTATCTGAAGAAAAATCTGTCCTATATATTAGATTACAGATATTTGATCGACTTCTTTTACCATGGAGGCCTATTTTAGAAAAAGTTTATTTGTAAAATTTCTTATACCGGAGAATGTGAAATGATATATTTTAGGGATTTATTGCTTTATTAGTATAACATTTTATATAGCAATTCCTTTTACTTAGTCAGACCAGATACAGTTTATATTTATGATTTCCATGGGATTTTACTTATTTCAGTTGAGTTCATTTTTTCCTAATTTAGGTAGATTCAAATTCTTATTTGAATAGGTTTAGTTGTCTATCAAAAGATCCTCGATGTTATTTGTTTCCACACCTATGATTGAATTGATGTTTCTCCTCCTATTATCTCCTCTTTCCTCATACTTTTCATCCATTTCTTCTCTGATTTCTCTCCTTTTATTCTAGCTCTATAACTCTATTACTACCTAATCGGTTTTTACCTTATTTGCTATTTCTCTTTCTCATTTTACCCCAGTTTTCAAATTGATGTAGGATGGCAAAGGATAATTGAGAATAAGAGAGAAATTGAATTGGTAGGGTCGTAGGGATAGAAATTAGAATAGATAGATATGGGAAACTTCAGAGAAAAGGGGAAAATTAGGAAGGAGAAACACACTCTTATTCATTTATCAACTCATCATAAAGCCATAACAGTAAGCGGCCTAATTATAGAAAACTAAACTTGTATATTCAAGAACCTAAATCTACATAAATATGGAAGGTTTAAATTCAACTTAAAAAAGTAAAATGATAAAAAAATTAAGATAAAAAGGAAATTGCTAAATTAAACCTAAACTTAATAAAATCACAGAATATATTATTTCCTGTTCTGCATCAGCTCATCCCTGGTAGTTCTTGCCGATGACCTCCTATTGGCAGGCTGCTTCAAGTTGTATTTGCTTGAACTATTTTGAGGAAATTATATCATCTCCTCCTGTTTTTGCTTTTGGTTAACACAAGACTAACCTAACAAGCATAAATGATGGATGTGCCAAACATATATATAAATTAGTTCTACTAACTATAAAATATATGAATAATATTCTTATATGTTAAAATATTAGAAGAATGAATTACTAGTTGCTATAAAAATTATAAGTGGAGTTAGTCTTTAATAAACGATTTGAAAAGTACTTTAGATGTATATTACCTTTACTTCTCTGAATGGTGTCTTGAGAATGTTTGGATTATTTGTTAGTAAAGGTACATACCATAAAAGAAAACGGTTACAAGGAGTTGTGTTAGAGGCAGTATTGTATAGAGGACATGTGTTAAGAGAGAGCTGAGGAAGAGTAATTGATGAGTGTGTTTGATGACATAAATTTGTAATTACAATATACACTGGAAACAGATCATTATCTCACTGAATTTGATTGACCTTCAAGTGTTTACATCAGGTTGTTTGGCTTGTTTCCCCAGGAAAAGAAAGCCTAACTCAGTGGACCAATTCACTGTTTACCTTAACATATAAAATAGGTTCACTGGATTAATGTTTTGAGCAACTTTAAGTTCTTGTTGTCACAACTGCCAATAATTAACTGGTTTGATTGTATTTTTTATATATGCTAATTTTAGATCTTAGGAATAAGTTTTTTTTTTTTTTAAATATATTTTTTCTACTGTTCTTGATGACCACATTTGTCAAGGATTCAAGGAATGGACAATATTTTATGATATTATTAGCTCTTACCATTTGATCTAACAAACTGTCCTAAACTGCAGAAAAAATTGTGTACAGAGCTATAATGTGTTTGATTTTCTGAGGGATATCGTGAGCAGAGTTCCTGACTACGGTCATGGTCATTCTGATGTTGCTGCCGAGGATCGATCTATTTCCAAGAGAAGGTTAGGAATATGCTTTTCTTCTCCTTTTTCCCTTGTTAATGTATGCTGATGTACTAATCACCATTTATCACTATATTATTCTTCCAGGAAAGCTGCTGGTGATGAATACAATGACAGTGATGAAGAATCAAAGAGGAGCAAAATGGTTAAATACTTCTTCCAATATATGTTGAAGCACACAGAAATATTGTTTTTCATTTGTTTGTTTGGTGACTTTTATAACATGGGGTCATATTTATTCATTTAGGCTTTTTTCAGTTTTTAATATCTCTCTTCTTCCTCTGATCATTTGTCCAAGATCAAACTATGGTCAAGTGAAAGGAGAATTCAACATTTGGATCAATATTATGCTTTTATACTATCCTTGGTCTATTTGCTTTCCAAACAAATGAACTTTATTCTTCTTAATGTCTAATATGAAGAATATAAAGGTGGACATGAAATGGTATATAATATATTCTTAAGAGATTGAATAGTGGGGATAAGTTATTTTCATTCTTGCAGCTTGAGATGGGCCATGCCAGTAGCGGTGTCAGAGGTAGGGGCCGTGGCAGAGGAAGAGGCCGCGGAAGAGGTGCTCGGCATGCAGAAAGAGAGTCTTCTCACCGTGAAATTGATTCAGACCCCTGTGTGGCTGTTCAGCATGAAATCAAAGATAACTCAAACTCTGGGATGCAGGTGGATAATTGTTCTGAATCAAAGGATCCATTAAATGAAAATGACGTGGTCAGTGATGCTGCTAATCCTGCTACTCGAAACTTTGATCTGAATGCTGACTTAAATGATAACATGGATGCTAAGGCTACAGCAGCACAGGCCAATGCCTCAACAGCACCAGCCAATGCTCCTCCAGCATCGGCCAATGCCCCATCAGCTGGGCCTTCCCAGGAGCCTAAACATGAGGAAATTCCAGGTTGGTCTCTTTCAGAGATGGACAGAATGGCCATTGACCCAATTCAGCTTGCAAACCTCAGCAGAAGATTAGATGAGGATGACGAAGATTATGATGAAGAAGAAGGTTAACTAAGCATCAAGTGGAAGCTTCTTTAGAAGGTTAAGTAATTGGGATCTCAGATTAATCATGAAGTGGAAGCTTCTTTAGAAGGTTAAGTAATTAGGATGAGATTAATGTGAAGTGGGCAAATTGGGGGAAGACAGAATATAGTTGGCAGGCACAAAAACAACCTACTCAGTCGAGAATGAAAATATATGCCCTATGTGATTCTGGCGAGGAACGGCTGTAATGCTTTCTTCTCTTTTTCTTTTTAGTTTATCCTTTACCATCATTCGCATTTTCTGTGATACCATTTTCTAACAAGTGTTTCCCAAGATAGATTTACATGACCATTGGAGAACACTGGCTTGTGCGTTTCAACCGTGTAATGTAGCAAGAATGTAGCAGCCTTAGTAGAAGTAAATGGTATACTATTTTGTTCCAACATTTTGTCATTAAGTTTGGTCGATAATTACATGGTTGAGTAGTCTTGCTTTTCTTGTTTTTGTTGTGCCTGTTTTTTTTCTTTCTAATTGCTGCAGAAGTCACGCACTCGCGCACAATAACTACTTTCGATTACCCAGAAGCACACAAATATATAACTCAAAATGTTTCGGTTCTGATAGCCTTTGTTTGAATCATAGATTCCAATCCAGTCATCCAAGGGTCAAAGGAAACTATTGGTTTAAGAAATAGGCTATTATGATTACGATTGTTTTGTATAAAAATGGGTTAATATCATCAGAGGCTCAATTATTTAAATTAGTTTGTTTTGTAAGTATAGTTTTCCCTATCTTTTAAAAGGTATCAATTAGAACTATTTGTTAATATTTATAGAGATATTTTTATCTTTAAAATAAGAACATATCATGTGTCGTAAAAATAGAAATAAAAAAAGCAATTATATATATAATATAAAAATAAATTGTTTTAAATATAGATAGTGATGATCAGATAGATAGATTTTTTTAAAAAAATCTCTTTAGAAAAACGAATTTTGAATGGAAACCAATGGAAAATTTCATGAAAAGGAAAAAAAAAAATAAAAAAAAATCCAAGTAATAGATTGAATTTAGAACATCAAATACAAAACGAAAAAAATAAATAAATCCATGAGATCTCTCATCCACTAAATGAAAAAAATAAACAAATACAATTTTCAACAAAAGCATTCACCCAAACCACGACATAAATCACTCTCTGCTGCGACCACACCCATCATCGTTGTGCTTACAGCTTATCAAACCACACAATGCTCAACAAAATCCATGCCTCCACTAGTATCGCGCTGATGCCGCACCACCACTATCGTGCTTACCGGTGCCGTACCACCACCACTTCAGCATCTCCATTCAGGAGGACATTGCACCAGAACAGATCTGTGCAATTTCCATGATCGCACCAGATCTGTGAATGGAGCAATCTCCATTCAACTTCTTCGACGAACAACAAAACAGGGACGACACGAAGACGATGACAATGTCTTCATGATTCAGTTTCTTCAATGATAAGGTTTTACAGAGAAAAAAGTTCTTGTTTTTCTAGAGAGGATTCGTTTTTCTAAAGATTTTTTTTTGTTTGTTTTGATTTCCATGGCGGTATCACTTCCGCCTTCAATTTAAAGCAATTTCAACTTTGATGTAAAACTAGAAAAGAAACGATAAAGAATCAAAATTTGCAGGGGAGCAATCGGCGGGATATGTAGCCATGTAGTCCATATCTGACCAGAGATGGAGAGGTTAGATCGGAGATGGCGATTTTGATTTTGATTTTTGGTTTCTGGATTTTTTAGTTTAAAGGTGTTGATGATGAATTTTTTTGTTCACTGATATTGTTCTTTTTTTGTTTAATTTTTTAAATAAATTTAAATTGTATATTTTTACAGTTTTTTGTTTTTCGTTTCATTTTAGTTTTTAATTTTTTTAATAATTAGTTTTTATTTAATAATTAATTATAAAGGGTAAAATGATCAATTTGTATTTTCGATTAGGATTGAACGATAAAATTAGGATTAGAGGAACCAAATTGATGTATTTATGAAAAATGAGAGAAAACTTTGCTAACAAAGCAAAACCCAAAAATAATATGTTTATAACTTCACTTTAGAAATAATTAGCTTAACAAAAACGTAGGTAAGTGTACGGTAAACTAAATTTTAAAATTCTTTCGCTTTTTAAAAAGTAGAATACTTATTTAATGAAATGATAAAAAATAGATATCATTTTAATGTAATAACATTGTTAAACAATTTTTAAATGATAGTTTTGGGGTTTTCAAATAACTTTGAGGAGAATGGACTCGTCCAATACCACAGGCCCAACAAATACCAAACCCGTGACTTCGATCCGGTTTGCTTGAAACCCTACCCACCATCGCACCGCACCTAACCACTGCTCGTTCAACTTCACACGGGTCACCGCTTATCAAGCTCGTATAGTTCTCGTTGTGACTAGGCCACCGTTGATTCTAGAACTCATCGTCGCCATTAATGAACCGATGGAGCAAAGAACCAGATCGGATCATATCCTCTGTCGTAAAGAAGAACATGACGTTGTGGTGGTCTTTGCCAAGGACATGAAGATTCACTACGAAAACAAAACTCTTCAGCGAACTTCCTTGCGACTGCGCCTTCCTCAGTGTTATGGCTACAAAGGGATCTTCGCATGTGAACACTCCAGCATCAACTTCCGACGGTGGTCACCACCATTCTCAATTAGTTTTTTTTTAGTTTTTTTTTTTTACATATTTTCAAATTTTTATTTTTTAGTTTATTATTATATAATTATTAAATATAAGGGTAAAATTGTCTTATAATAAAATAGTTAGGGTATTCTGGACATTGTATAAGTAATACAACTTTTGCATCAAAAAGAAACCACATGCAACTTCTCAAAAGCTGCTTACTAGAGGAGCAAATTGTTAAATAACCTGCTTCTGAGAATTTTACTAAACACCTATTTAAAATTTAGAAATAAGTGATTATTTCTCATGTAAAAGCAATCCCAAAGATAGCCATAGAAAAATTAGAAAGCAAAAACAACTTTGATTTGATTTCGAGTCGTAGCAAGTGATATAAAAAAATTAAAAAAATTAAAAAAATTAAAAAAGTTGCTCTATTGTATTTGAACCCTGAAAGAAGTCTAACAATGAAAAATATTGATGTTGATCTTTACTAGTGTAAACCTTGGGAGTAGGGATCTTGAAGTTATGTAATTTATGAAAAACAAACTCTAGCTTTTTTTTGTTGTTGTAATTTTGATTGTATCTCTCTTTTATTTAAAATATTATAAACATTACCATGGTATTAAAATTGGAATGTACTAGAGAGAAAATATGAGCGTGTGGGGTTCGATTGTTGAACGCGCTTGGTGCGATTTTGGTGATAGGTTTTTGGTTAGTGTGTAGTCCCCATCTTTTTTTTCCTTGATTTCTAGCGTTTTTCCTACGATCTACTTTGGGTATGGAAAATCCAAGTAAGGTTTTCATTTTTTCAGCCCACCAATGTCCCAAGAATGTTAAATGCGAAGAATCTAGTATGAATCTGGATAGTGGAGGATCTGTTAACCGAGCTAGAGCCGAGAGTGATGTTCTTGGTCGTAATGATGTTGCATTTGAGAATTTGAGGAAAGCGGCGATGGAAAGCTTTAAATCAAAGCTTATGAGCATGACTAGTCCTAGTTCTTGGTCTGGATTTGGTGCTAACAAGGAAAAACTAAGAATCAAGCAGGATGATATCACGGTCTCTGACGGTCCCAAAGGTCCTGTGATTAAACTCTCTCCCAAATTAAAAGAACAATTTCATAAACCGTGGGTTAATGTGATTCTGAAGAACATGGGTCGATCGCTTACTCTGAATTTCATGATTACTAAGCTTGCATAGAAAGGGACTCTTCTAGTACAATGGTAGCTATCTGATCTTGGAGAGGGATACTTTGTGGCTCATTTTCAGATGAAAGAGGACCTAGAATATGTGCTTACTAGTGGTCTTTGAGTTATTGCGAACAATACTTGAGGGTGCAAAGATGGAAGCCTAATTTTGTGCCTGTAAAGGATTCAATCCATAGTATTCCAAATTGGGTGAGATTATCTAAACTACCAATGGAATGGATGGTATCAAATCTGTTATGGGATATCAGTAGTATGTTGGGACGGATGTGCAAGGTGGATCTGATTACATAGGCTCAAGCTCGAGGTAGGTTTGCTAGAATCTGTGTTGAATTTAAATATCACCAAGCCCCTCTTAAGCACTCTTAATATTGATGATAGGTCTATTAGGGTGGAATATGAAAGCTTAGGTTTAATTTGCTTTAAGTGTGGAAGATAGGGCATAGCAAGGAGAGTTGTAAAAAAGGTTTGGATGAGCCAATTCAAGAAGGCTTGGTTACTAATTGTGATGTCTAGGCTAATGAAAAGAATGAGGAATCTCCCTATGATCTGTGGCTCCTTGTTTGCTATGGTAGACAGGAACATAGGAATTTCAAAGGAAGGAATGGAAAGAATAGGAATGGGAATGGGAATGGGAATGGTTATATTGTTGCTAAGAATGGGTCTGATGGTAAAACTTATACTGCTAGAAGTAATTCAGACGGTAAAGCTGATGGGAGCAGTAATGTTAGGAAAATGGAGAGAGACTTCACTGATTCTATAAGTGGAAAAAGGAGTCATGCAAGGAGTGGAAGGATTGTTAAGAGCTCTGAAGGAATCATCAACACTGAAGGTGGTTCCAGGTTTGATATTCTAAATAAAGAGATGGATGTTTTAATGAATAAGGGAATTACTACTGAAGGTAATCCTAATAAAGGTACTAATATTAAGGTAAAGTTGTGTTATCAGAAAATTACCAATTTGAATGGTAGCTAAGGTGGCCAGTCTGGTAAGGGGTCAAAAAAGAGTAGCAAAAAAAAAAAAACTAGCTCAGATGATAAAGTGATCTCCAAGTTTGCTAATCGTCAAGGGGTTGCTCGCTTCTCTAAAGGAAATATTATTGTCAAAGGTAAACTTTAGGCTAAAAAGGCTAATGATCAAGAAACAGTTATAGAGGGGCATGATAGTGCTAGTGTGTTGCGCCAATTTCATAAAGAGGTTGCAGAATTTGAAGCTAAGCGTAGCAAAATGGTTGATGGTTGTTTGATCCAAGATAACTTGAGTAAGTATAATGTGAGTACTTTTAATGTTATGGCCTCTAATTTATAGGAGGCTATGGCGATGATATCTGATAAGAGGTTCCTTTCCCTTTTCTTTTTTAATGATTTGTGTATGGAACGTTTGAGCAGCTGGTAGAAAGGTTTTTCCTAAAACTATTGCTGATTTGCTAAGTTATATCACTTCGAGATTTTGGCTATTCTTGAACCTAGAGTGAGTGGTTCCAAGGCCATGCATATTATTAAGAAGTTAGGATTTTTTAATAATTTTGTAGTTGATGCTGAAGGCTTTTCCGAGAGTTTTTGGTTACTTTGTAATGATTGTAACATTAAACTTTAAGTAGTTGCCAGTTGTATGCATAGTTTTTCATCTTTAGTAACTGATCACGACAATTTATGGGTTCTCACTGTAGTTTATGCTAGCCCTTGTATTACCATTAGGAGATTGTTGTAGAGATACCTTGATTCCATTAGAAGTTGCTTTAGTTTGCCATGGCTTGTAGCGGGAGACTTCATTGAAAACATTAGTAGCTCTGAAAAGAGAGGGGTCAATTTTAAGTTTTCTAATAGTGGGTTTGTTAACTGAATTGATAGAAATCAACTGGTTGTTTTGGGTTATCTTGGATCTAAATTCACATGGATGACTAAAAAGGGTATCAGTTAGGAGATTTGGGAGAGACTTGATATAGCCCTTTGTTCCATGGATCGGAAGCTTTGTTATCCTAAAGGTTTTGTTAGGTATCTTCCCAGAATGATGTCTGATCATTCCCTTGTGCTTATCCAATTGTTTAGTCATCAAGTTCCTAATCATAGCCTTAAACCTTTCCGATTTGAAGCTGTGTGGTTGATGCATAATAATTGGAGTTCACAGACGTTGAATATTGATGATAGGCTGCATGCCTTTACTGATGTTCTTAAGAAATGGAATAAAAAGGAATTTGGCAATTTATTTCACAATTAAAAAACAATATTTGCTAGGATTCATGGGATCCAAAAATATCTTAGTAATAGATACAACCACCATCTCGTTGTGCTTGAGGAGAATCTTTTGAAGGAGTACAATGATATTCTTGATGAAGAGGAAGTTTTTTGGCAATAAAAGTCTAGGAATTGTTGGTTGAAAGAGGGAGATAAAAACACTATGTTTTTTCATCTCTCTACTAACGTTAGAAGGAGAAGAAATAAACTTGAAGGTCTTAAAAAAGATGATGATAGTTGGGTGGGTGATACTGAAGAAATGAAGGATATTGTTGTCCTTTACTTCTAAAACCTCTTTAAGAAAAAGGAAAGCATAAGAAGTTATTCTCAGTTGCCTATGATGTTTCTCCTTTATTAAATTATTGTGATAAGCTAATTTTGAATGCTAACATTTGTGTGCAGGAAGTCAAGCAGAGTCTCTTTCATATTGGTGGATTAAAAGCTCCTCAGCCGGATGGTTTTCCTGCTTTGTTCATTTAGAATTATTGGAATGAGTGCAAGAGGGATCTAGTGAGTTTGGTTTCGATTGCTTAATGAAGGGTTTCATCCCAGCCAACTTAAATCATACCTTCATTTCTCTTATTCCAAAAATCCCTAACCCTGTTTACATGTCACAACTTAGACCCATTAGCCTTTTTAACACTTCTTACAAAGTCATTAGCAAGATGCTTATATATGAAAATACAGACACGGTTAATTTTCATAAAGCTAACCTGAGGGGGATGGGGATGGGGATGGGGATGGGGATGGGGATGAATCGATTTTTCATTAAGTAAATATAAGCACATATAAATCAATGAAAGACATGCTTAGTCAAGTAAAGTCAACATAGTCCATAATTCACATGTGAAGAGATTTCACTTTATGCATAAGCTATTAAGCACTTGCATTCACATATAAAAATCTTGTTCATAAAAGAATATCAAACACTAAAGTACCAAACAAGATATTCAACAACATAAGAACAAATATCAAAGAGATAAGAATAGAGAAATTGAACACATGATTTTTAAGTGGTAAAAACTCCTAAGTGGAAACATCCAAGGGTTGATATCACAACCACCGACAAAACAATTTTCACTAGTAAGATAAAAGTACACCCTTATAAGTGACCAATCCACATGATACATTCCTTATTGGATATCCCTCATACCCTACCCTCATGAAAGAGTTGCTTGCTTTCTAACCATAGCACATCATATGTCACAAGAGAGCAACTCCCTAACCATAGCACTTCACATGCCACTATAGAGCAACTTCCTAACCATAGCAATTCACATGCCACTATGAAGATTTTCTTGCTTGACTATCTAGATATTCACAATCATAGTCAAGACTTCCTTGCTCAATATAAAGCTTCACACTCCAAATGAGACTTCCTTACTCAAGTTAAAGCATCACACCTTAACAAGAGACTTCCTTACTCAAGTTAAAGCATCACACCTTAACAAGAGACTTCCTACCTTTTGCAAGGCAACCAATCTAAGTGAAATGTAAATGATGCAAACACATGCAACGTAGAATATGTGATCACTATATCCTATGGAAACTAGAAATGAACAAGGAATGCACAAGTATGATTTTCTAGTTTACAATCTTAAAAACAATGCAATCATACAAATGATGCATCTATATATGAAATGTATGGATTAAATACACTTCATGAAGAACTGGACTTAGGCTCAGTTTAACATTGCTTCCCCATGTGCTTTTGGGACCAAAAGTGATTCCGGACCAATGACATGGTGTTTGGTAAATTAGTGGGAAAGTACTTTTGATCAATTTTAGCTTCCCCTAACTGAGTTTTTGAGAAGCTACAATTTGTAGCTTTGGAAATCAGTTTCTTAGGGAAGCCATTTCCAAAACGCGCTACAGTAACATGTTTAATGAATTTTTATTAAACTTCTCATTTTATCCTTTAATTTTCATGAAATTATCCAAATAAATCAGAAATCCAGAAATCCTCAACACCGACGAACCATAATGAACCCAGAAATCCTCACCACCGTCGAACCTAGCAACCATGGCTGCCACAGCCGAACCCAGCAACCATGGCGGCCGTCAACGAACCCAACAACCCCCAACCGTTAAAAACAAACCCAGAAACAACATAATCAAACCAAAAAAATCCTCTCCCACCACCAAACAAAGTCAAACTAGACATAAAAATCTCTCACACCAAACCACAATCTCTCTCACTTTCTTACACACAGCCAGAATCAAAATCAAAATCCAAAATCAAAATCAACCAAAATCAAAATCAAAACAAAAGCAAACGAAAATCAATACAAAATCAAACTAAAATCAAACCAAAATCTCCACAAACCCAAACACCAAACATAAACCCAGTCCCACACTCAAATGACCACCACCCGGTCCACCCCCACCTGAATCACCACCATCGGTGCATAAACCCACACTTGAACCAGAATCAACACACCAACACGCTAACATGCCCACACTCGAACCTTGAATCAGTGAAAGAATGGGATTCTGTTGGTTAAGGAGCGAGAAGAGAGGAAGAGAAAGAAAGAATCGGGGGAGGGAGGGAGAGAGCGGCCGAGAGAGAGATAGAGAATTAAAGTTTGGATGAATTTTTAAGGAAGAGAAAGAAAGAATCGTGTGTGTGTGAGAGAGAGAATTAGGTTAGAATTATATTGATTTTTTAATTTTCTATTATTTTTAATAAAAAACTAATATTTATTAATATTTATTACAATGATGTCCTTTTAGTAATTTTACATGGTCACAACACTTTTTACATCCAGTTTACCAAACATATTGAAATTGCTTTTGGTTCTCACAGCACTTTTGAAAATCAGTTTACCAAACACTCAGCTGATTCTTTTCATAGCAATTCCAAAAGCAATTCCCCCCACAGTAAATCCAAAAGCATTCCCCCCAACAACACAACAATGTCAAACTGAGCCTTAATCATCAAAATGCATAAGACAAGTTTAACTAAATCTTATAATATGAACAAACAACCTAGAGTATGTGAAACACCTAACACACACCAAAGATCCATATTTTGTTCAAACAACTAACAATGCTAGAATCAATTAATATGTTCAATACAAATCTCTAGCAATCATACAGAGCATACATTCACAAGATAATCAATTAAGCTCTATTAGGCTCTAAATATATAAACAAATGTGCTATTACGATAAATATTCAATTAAGAAGATCTAACACATATAAAGGCTATCGATCATCAAAATAAGATCAATCAACACACAGATAGCCCTAGATTAAAAGCTAGAACAATACAACTCCCAAACATGTGAAAATATAGGTTTTAAGAAAAACTTAACTCAACATACAAGTCTATTTAAGCTTAAACTAGCTTCATTAGAGTCTCTAACTCTAATCAATGATTATACATCAAATATACGCTTATAGAATAAGAAAAACCAAGGTAATTGAAGACTTGAAGAACAAAACTCATGAGAAAAATCAATACCTTAAGAGAAAAACATGCAGTTTCCTTTTTATGAGAAAAGCTACCAGAAATCTTGCTCAAATGACTCCAAACTCTTTTGGAAATGGTAGAGAACTAGTAGACAAATATTTTCAATCTTGAATCATTCAAAATGGAGTTTAGAAGATCAGAAAGTTTGAGAGAAATTTTTTGCACAAGTTTTCAATTTTTTTCTTAGAATGAAATGTGGGAGAGAAAAAGATATTTAAATGAAAGAGAGAGGAGGGAAACAAGTCTACCAATGAGGGGTTGCCACCTCCGCATCCCATGGAGGGAGGGGGGGGGGGGGGGGGGGGGGGGGGGGTGTAAGGCACTCCTCTCCCCTTTGGGTGACCCACACATTCTTCAACTGTTCTCTGGCCTCTGAACTTCGATTTTGATTCCATTTTCAGATTACGAACTGGGGTTCCCTTACGCACATGGAAATCAATAAAACTTTCATAAAAAATATATGAAAATTGACTCGATACACAAGAAAAACTATGTACGATAAATGTATGAAAGGTTTCGTAACTTCCACTATGGAACTTGAAAACTAATGAATGAGCAACCGTAATGGCCAGAACTCAATGAGAAATAATATAAGAATAAATTCAAGTATGATATCATACAAAAACAAATGAACAAATACATAAACACGCAAGTATGCCGTTTCTAAGATATAGTCCTAAAACATACAATTTAAAAAGTTGTCAAATTAAGTCTAATGCATGTGCATACAATAATATGTGTGTGTATGTGTTATACCAAATGTGCACAATGAGGCAGGGACACATATGAATGCAATGTGTGTATATGTGTGTGCCTAGGCCTTGCAAGAGGAAAGAGGTGTAGATATACCTTTTGATATGCAATTAAGTTTGTTCCTCTTGTAGCCACCACTTTGTTTGAAATATTGTCCAATTTCCTTGAAGCTTGATAAACCATCAATCCTAAACAATTAATCAATACAAAAGAAATGTCATTTTGATATAAAATTATGCCAACACATGACTCAAAAACCTACCAATGCAGAGACTTAGACACCTTCTCCTTAATATCATAAGTCCTAACCAAGTTGCCTTTGTGCCTAGAAGACAGATTCATGATAATATTGTTATTGCTTAGAAAGTCCTTCACAAGTTTAAAAAGGTGAAAGGGAAGATGGGTTTGTAGCTTGGATGATAGATATATCTAAATCTTATGACCGGCTTCAATGGGGTTTTATTAAATTTGTTTTGGAGGAAGTTGGTATTGATGGTAGGCTCAATAGTTTGATTTTGAGTTGTTTTTCGAGTGTGCATTACAAGGTGATCTTGAATGGTGAAGTTTCTTATAGCTTTTCTCTTGGTAGTGGTATTATGCTGGGTGATCTGTTATCTCTCTATCTCTTTGTTTTATGTATGGAAAAACTCTCACATATTATTTAGCAGAAACTTGTAGAGGGGGTCAAGTTTTCAAGAAGAGGCCCTATTATCTCTCGTCTTTTCTTTGCTGATGACCTTATTCTCTTTAAATAAGCTTCAATTCTGCAAGCTCAAATCATGATAGATTGCCTTGATATCTTCAATGACCTTTCTGGCCAGCAGGTTAGCTTCCCTAAATCAAGAATCTCCTACTCCAGCAACACTACTAGCAGCTTTACTAAAAAACCGGCAGACATTTGTGGCTCCCCTTTAACTAAGAACTTGGGTAATTATCATGGTGTTCCCCTCTTTCATGGTCATATCACCAAGGATACATATAAGGTGATTCTTGAGAAATCTCAAAATAGAATGGCTTCTTGGAAATGTGCTTCTCTCTCCATTGTTGGGAGGTGCACACTTATTAAGTTTGTTTCTTTATATCTCCACTATCTATGTTATGCATTCTATCAAGCTCCATTCTAAAGTCTGATCTAAGCTTGATAAGTTAAACAAAGATTTCTTATGGGGGCCACACGGTTAATAACAAGAAGATCCATCTTGTTAATTGGGATACAGTGTACCTTCAGAAGGTCTCGATATTAAAAAGACTAAGTTGATGAACCATGCTTTGCTTACTAAAGCTGGTTGGAGACTTCACGAAAATGAGAAGGTTTTATAGGGTAGTATGTTGATTGATAAGTATGTTAAAGAGAATTTTCTTGCTGAATGTGACACTAAAAGTACCAATATTTGTTCCAGTACTTGGATAGGCTTCTCTTTTGGAGCGAAACTCCTTTTAAAAGGCTTGTAATAGAGAGTTGGGAATGGGTGTCAGGTTGCTTTTTGGACTGATGATTAGGCTTTTAATATTTGTAGGTTGTAGAGGTATGCAACTCTTTCTCTATCCTCTGGTCAGATTATTGAGAAAGTTAGTGATTACTTGAATCATGATGATTGAGATTTACAAAAGTTAAGTTCAGTTTTGCCTTGGCATATTGTGCACAAAATTTTAAGTATTCATACTGGCAAAACTCAAAGTGGGGTTGATAAAGTCATTTGGGGTCTGTCTAAAAATGAAGAATTCTCTGTTAAAAATGCTTACTAGGGTCATTTTAAGAATGAGGATGTTCTCATATGGAAATAGAACTTTATTTTGAAGCTAAGACTTCATCCTAGGGTCCAACATTTTTATGGATTATGCTTCATGGTAAGCTTCTTACAAATGATATTAGAGTTGTTGGAGGTCTCACTTTGGATACCACTTGTAATAGATGTAAGAAGCATTGTGAGGATATTGATCATGTGTTTAGAGGCTGTGATGCTTCTCTGAAAATCTGAGAAGACATGCAGTAGGGTTACTGGAGCAAGGTTGTATAGAGCTGATTGGTGTGATTGGATGTTTCAAAGTCTGAGTTGCAACACTTTGATCATGGGAAAAAATCTAGGCTCTCCTTTTTGCTGTGACTCTTTGGTTTATTTGGAAATGGATATGCAAAAGTGTGTTTGATCTCAACTTCATGCTTCCTTTGTATACTGGTAAGATTATTATGAATTTTTTTATCGACTAGTTGAATGCCAATACTAATATTGGGCAAAAGAATAAGGTGAAAAATTGCTTAATCTCTTAGTCCCTCATTTACATGATTGGATTAAACTTATTGTTGATGGGAGTTTGAACCCGGACCTTGGCACCATTTTACGGAAGGTGTTATTAGAAACCATATGAAGGAATGGTTTGGTGGCTTTGCTTTAAATAAGGGTATGGGTAGTGTTATCGAAGCTAAGCCTTGGGGCATTTTTGAAGGGTTAAAGATCATTTAGAAGGCTGACTTTAAGAAAGTTTTTATTGAATCTGATTCTATATCTGGTGTGTTATTGCTGAGTAACAACTCTCCTATGAATCACCCTTTGTTTAGTATCATCCAAGCCTGTAGATCCTTGATCAATAATGAGTGGAGCTGCAACATTCAACGTGTGTGTGTGTATATATATATATATATATATATATATATATAGAGAGAGAGAGAGAGAGAGAGAGAGAGAGAGAGAGAGAGAGAGAGAGAGAGAGAGAGCAACATGATTGCTAATTGCTTGGCCAAGATGGGTCACTCTTTAGAGCTGGGAATCTCTTTCTTTGAAGATCCTTCTCCTCTGATTTTTCCTGTTTTAGATGATAACCGTAAAGGTCTAGCTATAGTTAGGCTTGTGCCTATTTGCTAGTTTCCTTTGTTTTCTTAGGCTTTTGCCCTCCCTCTTACAAATATATATATATATATATATATATATATATATATATATATATATATATATGTGTGTGTGTGTGTGTGTGTGTGTGTGTTTATAAATATTGTTCTTTTTATTTACATAATGAGTTTACACTTTACACTATTAATCTAGGACTTGTCACGTTCTTTAAAATTGACATGTATTATCTGCTTTTTATTAATTTACAATTCTAAATTTATTTATTAAGTTTTAATCCAATAAACAGAGAAATTTAATTAAATTAATGAGAAAATAAATAGCACTTTACTCCGACATAATGGAAATATCCTAGCGAAGAACAACCAAGTCGAGTAGCTGGAGATGGATGCAAGAAAGCCAACCCCCCCTAAAAAAAAAACCTCTTTTTGCTTAAAACGTAACACCTTGAGAAAAATGTGGCTACTAAAATAAAAGGAAGTAAAATTTTTACATTTTTTTAAACTAAAAATTACCGAAAAAGCCTCACAAAAACAATGTTTTAAACTTTTGTACGGAAAATTATTGAAATATTAAAGGGGGATGTTTCGGTAATTTTTCTATTTCATGGTTTTTTTTTTTGTAAATTGAACAGATCAGCTAAGAAGAGCCTACCCTGGCAGCGCTGTTGCCGTGCATTGGCATGCAGCCACACGTACCACTCTAAGTGTATTGATGAGTACATGTCATCTCTTTTGTATAAATATTTTGTATACATCCATTTTTCTTCAAATATTTATTAATGGTAATTATAGCCTTTTTATTTCGGTACAAGTGTCTCTACTAGAACAATTGAGATCCTTTTTTAAAAAAAATTCAAGAGTTTCATATGAAGATATTGACTTGCATATCATACAATATAATTTTGTTATTATTTCATAACCCGTGTTTGTAAATTGGTAGAATATAATTTACATATTTCCTTTGAATCATTTGAAAAAATATTTGCATATCGTTAGGGTTGGGCAACAAACCAATAAACCGAACCGAACCGATCCAATCGGGTTTTTTTGTTTTCTTATATTGACCAGTTCAGTTCGGTTCATTTTTTAAAAAAACCAATTGGATCAGTTTTTTTTTTCTGGTTCGTTATCCCAAATCGGAAAACCGAACCGGGATCCAATATATATAAAAAAAAACCTTAGTTTAATGTTTAATAGTCCATAAAACTATAAAACTATGAAAGTATGTCACAACATATTTTTTTTCTTCGTTTTTTTATGAATATTATTTTAATATAGTATTTTCAATTTGTTCAAGCTCATAATTTAATTTGGTCGAATGCCCAAAAGAATTAAAATATAAAAACATGTGTAATAATTAAAACCTAAGAATTTGGCCCAGTAGGACCAAAACCGAAAAAAAATTGAACCGAACCGAATCGGTCCAATTCGGTCGGTTTGTGATCGGTTGACATTTGTAATTTTTATTGGATCGGTTCATATTTTAAAAAACCGAACTTTATCGGTTCTATTGAAAAATGAACCGATCCATTAAACGCCCACCCCTACATATCATACAATTTTACAATATGAGACATATTTTGCAATTTCAATTTGTTTATCTACTTATGATAATTTACCCTCTAACAACGAGAAATTTAATTATTATTTTTCAATAAATTATTTGCATCATCATAATTTACATTATTTTATAAAGGTGAAAGACCTAAACATTATATTATTGTTTTTAAGTAATTCAAACGCCAAAAGATTCTCATAATATTATATTTATTGATTTGTTTACAATATTTTTTTTTTGATGTGATTTAAATGTTTCAAGTGTTTATGAATGCATTTAAAAAGTGTTGTTTTAATTAGTGAAAATTGTAAGAAATAACCTAACCATAGAATGGATTATTGTTTCTAACCAAAGTCTAATTTTTTATTGTTTGTAACCAATCATCATAATTACTTTTCACCCTATAGCCAATAAATTATAAAACTACCATTTTATCCTCTCTTTCCCTCTATTGCTCATCTCTTTCTATCACTCATCTTTATCACCCATCTCTTTATCAAATCTTAGTTCTCAAATGTTTTTTATTAAGAAATTAGAGTTATTTTGAAGGGAAATCACAAAGAAACCAAGATTTGGGAAGGGTTTTTTGAAATTTCGAGTTTGTGGTTGAATCTTTCCTCAACTTCAAGGTTTGTAAATCTTCAATTTCAATAGCATTATTTTATTTCTTATATGATATTATTTATGGGTCTTTGTTATTTTGTGTCAATGTTGAAGTTTTTTTTTGGTGAAAATTGAAGAAACTTCGATTTCGGTTCGAAATTATATTTCACGTAATGTGTCACGATAAACATGATATAAGTTAGTTTTTTCATGTTTAACGTGATACGTCGTGATATTGTGCAATCATGTATACTTAAAGTACATGGATATCATGAGATATTTCATGTCTAATATGAAATATTTCATGTCTAACATGACATATATGAGATATTTATGTCCAACATGATATACATGATATATTTCATGCCTAACATGACATACATAGATATTTCATGCATAACATGATATACATGAAATATTTCATGCCTTACATGGAATATTTCATGCCTTACATGACTATATAGAACGGATATTTCATGCCCAACATTACGTATATAGGATATTTAATGTCCAACATAATATACATGAGATATTTCATGCACAACATGATATACATGAGATATTTCATGCCTTACATGAGATATTTCATGCTTACATGAAATACTGCATGAAGGGGATATTTCATGCTCAACATGACATACATAAAATATTTCATGCTCAACATGACATATGTGGAATATTTGATGCTCAACATGATATATATGAGATATTTCATGTCTTATATGAGATATTTCATGTCTTACATGAAATAATACATACATGAGATATTTCATACCCAATATGATATACATAGATATTTCATACCCAACATGACATACATGGAATATTTCATGCCCAATATGATAGACATGGAATGTCTCATACCTTGCATGAAACATGAAATACTGTATATAATGGATACTTCATACCCAACATGACATGAAATATTTCTTACCCAACATAATATACATGAAATATTTCATGCCCAACATGACAGACATGAGATATTTCATGCATTGCATAAAATACTGCATACAGGGGATATATCATGCCTAACATGATAGACATAGGATATGTCATTTCTAACATGACTTACATGAGATATTTCACACTTTACATGATATATCCCTGAGATATGTGAAATATTGTTTTTCTTACAATTTTTTTTATGAACTGATTTTTTTTTTCAATTGTAATTTGCTTCAGGAAAAATGAAAAGCTTTAGGTTATAATCAATTGCAACGGTCGATGAGACGATTTAGATTACGTGGATGGAGAACTTATTGGAGAGTGGGTGAAAAACAAGTTGTCATACAATGAGTTGGTGGAGAAGACATACTAGTTGACTGAGAATGGAAAAACTATTTATGACATCATTCTTTATAGAGAGATTAAGTTACGATCACTTTGGACAAAATATCGCTTGAAATGTGAGAATGATATTGATTTTGTATTTCGCGATGATTCGCCGATCAACGAGATTTAAGTTAATATGGAGGAGAGAGTGGATGGAGATAGACATGGACATGGACATGTACATATACCTCATTCGGTTGGTACCATTTCCACATCTGTTAGTGGAAGTAACCTACCAAATGTTGATTTAGGGATAAACCAAGAGGAAATTCCACCATCATTTTTCAAGTATGATAATTTTGAGTGTTACACTACATATTCTGATACCGAGGATGAGAAACCGAATGAGCATGACTATCCTAGTAGTCCAGATGATACTTTTGTCAGAGTTGAGCATGATGCTGGTGTTGAGGATGGTATTGGAGGAACTAAGAATTGTTGTGGTGGTGGTGGAGGGGTTACTTTTGGTAGTCCATCACATGATCCTTTCCCTGCAGCTCCGTTACATTGGATCCTCCTTTGTGCAGGTCAATATTCTTTTATCACCGCATTAGCAGTTAGGAAGGAGCATTGCATGATTTGGCATGTTAAAAAATTCATTAGGACTCACACTTGTGAAAAAGATGTGTATGGGGGGAATTTTGGGCTACTAGTGCCAGTATAATTGGACAGTTTAATGCCTCTAAATTGAGCATCGGTGTTAACATTTGTCTGAAAGACATAATGAGAGATATGAGGAGAAGCATGGTATGGAACTACTATACACGAAAGTGTGGATGGCTACGTAACATGCACAGTCAACTGTATACGGTTAGGCAGATGAATCGTACAAATTCCCTCTAGGATACTTTCACATGTTGGCATAATCAAAATCCTGGCACAATTACAGCTATTGTGACGGATAAGCAGAGTCGATTTCTCTATGCCTTTCTCAATTTTAGACAATCATTACAGGGTTTTTAATTGGTTATTAGGCGGGTTGTTGCCAATGATGCCACCCATTTGAAGAGTGATTATGGAGGTGTTATGTTTGTTGTCACATGCAAGAATGGTACAGACATGGTCTACCCACTTGTTTTTGGTTTCGGGGATGGTGAGATCGATGAAGTGTGGACTTGGTTTCTACTTCATATACGTGAAGTGATCTGCACACCTGAACATTTAGTGATTATATATGATCATCATAATAACATTGCAAACAGAATAAGAAATGTGTAGCCCACCATGCCCATTGTATTGCTAATACCATTTGAAGCTGAATACGAAAAATGAGGCTCCAAAACGTGGTGATGTCATGCAGTTGTATAAATTGGATATATTTTTGTATAGAACTGATCATAACGATTTATATACATATTTGAGGTCCCCATTACCTAAATTTTGTTCTCGTATTTGAGATTATTTTGGTATTTGATGTGTTTGTGAGCCTTGTGTAGGTGCATATTCCCTACGGAAGATATTTGAACTTAATTGAAGAGTTCTATAGGTTAAAGGTCAGAATTTGGAATGGCTTGTGCAGAACACCCAACTTCGGAAGGCCATATCTCTCTTCTCTGATTGAACTACGTATACCATTACCACTTTTCGAAAAGCCTCGAAAGTCTACTTTAAAACACACTTTACAGATCATGATTTAGAGGTTTCTAGAGGACTTTATGACCATTTTGTAATGGTACATAGAGCTACACAGTACGGTTGTTGATGCGTACCAGGTGACGTACCGCAGCAGTGGCCAGAAAGCTCCAAAAATTGACATGCGGTATGCTTGTTGATGCGTACCGCATGACAGCCCAGAATTGCGTTTCCTAACCATTTTCTTAGGGTATTCTTGTCTTTTTACCCGAATAACTTGCCCTAACTTCCAAGCACTATAAATACCCTCATTTCTGACCTCTCTTCAAAGATCTCTACCGCTCTTCTTTCTTTTTCACTCCCAAACCTCTTTTCTCTTCATCTTCTTCATTCCTCTTTTCTATGGAAAGAGAGATTCAAACTCCCATGGAGGTTTTTCCTCCATGGGAGCTCACCATACACCTCCACCGCCCCTTTATAGACTTCATCTACCTAATTGAGAGTAGATTGTAAAGAGATAGATGAAGTCTTTGACCAAAAATGAGCCAAGCATAGAAATAAGCTTTTGGAGGAGTTTTCTTCATGGGTTGCTTCTATTTACTCATTCTCTTTGTGTTTCTTGTTTTCTTAATTGTGTATCACGAATTTTGGGATATTGTAAACCTACACTTGTGCAATATATGTATTTATTGTTCTTAAATTCTTTGGGTTTTGTTCTATTCTTTGATTTAAGAGTAATTTCTCTCATATTATGATATGCATGCGCGTGGATGGTCAAAATTGATATGTATTCATGAATGGAATTAGGAGTAGAGTAATTTAATTTCCCATGATTGTTTGTCTGTTGATGAATGAACCTAAATACCATGTTTAGAGTGATTTGAGTGTTTGAGTTTTAGCTCCAAAGAATGGGTGAAGCTTGGTTGATTATGCATTCACATGCTAGATTAGGCTTTGGTTTTTATTCTTATGCTTAATGGACCTTATTTCAAGGCATAATTGATTATAACATTGCTTGAGTTTAGGTGATGAATTGATTTTGGTGAATGCCTTAATCAAGAGAATGAACTATTAATTCAATTGAATGTTCTTTATGTCTAACAATTAACATTGATGCATATAGTTGTATGGTAAGCTTATTTCCATTTTAGCCATCCATCTTAGGGAGTTTAGAGAGATTAGGAGAGAGCTCTCTCTTTTGGTAAGAGGGTTATGCATTCATGAGATTGAAAAACGCCGTAGTCGTCCAGTGGTGAGGACAACTCGGATTGACACCCGAGAAGACCCTGTGTTCGATTTCCAGTTACGGATGAGGGGTCTAATTTCTATTCATTTTGTATTTCTTTCCTTGTATCTTTGTCACTTCTTCGACATGTACTTTCATTCATTAGGAAAATGATATAAGCCTAGTGTTGTTGCCTTTTATTGCATATGCTTATCATTAGTTGATGTGGCCCTTCGAAATGCTTAGAGCCTTTGAGTTGCTAGCCATAATTTGATTGAACCTAGGTTATGTGTGAAGAACCGAGAGGTTAAGCACTCAACGTGCATTCAGTAGATTGGCCACTATGTGTAGAGCCTGCGTGCGGTTTTGCACTTATTGTCGCCATGTGTATCTCATTGTTCTTAAAGAACTCGAGTGCAATTCGGCCAATCATCAATATATGTTGCTGGTGCATATCGGTATAGTCGATTGTTGCTGGAGTGAGGACAATTGGCAAGGATTAAGTGAGCACATCATTTAGTGTAAACTATGCATGTTATGTGAAATTGTGTGATTGCTATGGTGGAGTCATTTGCTTAGTGTAACCATTTACATTTTATATCACTCCATTCCATCCTATCCTTATACATATTGTTTATTTATATAGTTTGTTAGTTTATTTTAGCATTTACCTTTTCGCAATTCTTTTATATACGCAACACACGAGTCCGCTCGGAGTGTTATAATAATAGCTAGAATTAGAGACAGTCGATGAATCCTACCTCCCTGTTGAACGATTCCTTACTTGCCGATGTGCTAGTCTCTGTGACTTACGCCCTTGCGAGACCGAACTTAAATGCTCATATTTGACGATATTGCAACGACATGTCCATCAAATTGGCACTGCTGCTGGTGAGGTAACACCTTCATTGATTGTTGATAGTTTTTGCTTCATTTTACTGCTTTTTATTTGATTTGTGGAGTAGATTGTTATGTTGGAAATAAGCATCTTTTTTACTCATGTCTTTCATTGTGTGCACGACAATGTTTAGGCTAAGTTTTGGAGATGTTGGTTGTGTCTTGTTATTTTATTTATAGCATATGCATTTGATTGCTTTTTGAGTTGTGCTTATGCAAGGAACAAAAAATATCAGGTTGGAAAGACCTGCACGACTCTTGAGAGTTAGGTGTACGCCTATCGCACCGTAACAACTTTCCAAGTAAAACGGCAGCGCCATAAAGGCCATGTGACTGCAGCCACAGGAGGTATCCTCTAAATTTTGAGCTTTAATCTAAGTGGTTGTAGAGTAGTTATCGACTTGAGCGGGAACCGCCCATGCATTGAATGTTAGGAATGATATGCTTACTTTCTTTTATTTTCATTTTTGTTTAGATCTAAGAGTGGATTTGTGTTGTGCTTAGATCTTAGAGTGTTTTTTTAGTCAATTTTCAAATTTCTGCTCAAATCGAACATTTTTGAAAAATCTTGGAATTTTAATCTAGTGTTGTTGAGTTGTTTTCTTGGTGTGCTGGTAGAGACATACATTATATGCTTTTAGCTCCGTACATCACTTATATTTGCTTGTACAGTGCCAATCTTTTGATGTTGAGGTGGATGGAACTCTTCATTTGTTTAGCTTAGGAAAATAGTGGAGACTACCCGTGAGCTACACATGGCCTAAAAAGCGATATTTGTGGGCTTTGTTTCTACTTTTTATACACTCTTAGATTTTTTTTCTTCATTGTGATCTCATTGTACATCAATTTTGCATCAATTGCCATAGAACTTCTCGTGTTGACTGCTTGTTGAGATTTATATTCCCTTGTTAGATGTATTTTTAGAAATGATTTTGGACTTAAGTGTGTTCTTAAACTCCATATATAGCCCAAACACTCTCATTTCCCTATGAGTGCTTACATTGTGAAATTTGAGGCCAAACACTAAACCTCCATCCACATATATAACCCAAACACAAGCCATCCCTAGATATTGATCATGTTAAGGTGTATAGCTTTAGAGAAGTTATATTTTTTTCTAAATTTTGTAAATGTGTACTTAGGCAAATATGTGTAAATGTGTAGATGCAAAGACTTATAAAAAAAGAGAAAAAGAAAAAAAAAATTATAATAAGTGTGAATTATAAATACTTAAGCCTTCAAGTTCTTCAAATGTAAAGTTACTCACCATTGATTACAATTGTAGCACAAATGTGCAATGTAAAGTTTAATGCCTAGTCACTTGTTTTGTATTGTATTTTAGAGCTAATCAAAATGTTGTAATGTGTAAACACCTTGACATGGTTAATGACTTTATCATTCTCACTCCTACCATATCTTCCATCTTATACACCACCACAAATCACCTTGGCCCCAATACAAGTGAGGGAAAGTCCATTTGATCTCTTAGAAAGTCTATATTAGGAATATGAGTCAATACATGTTCTTTCCATGTTCGTGGCATTTCATTTCTTTCCATGAGATCTATCACTATTAAATGTGCATCGTTGACTATACTCATATGTGATATATTAGATTCCATGAGCATAACTTCCTAATCGCATGTGTTTGTTAGAGAGTGATCACCTAGGTTATGAGTGGAATAATTTGACAGAAATCCAGTGAGGATTAGAGTTGAGACGAATTTTATCTTGAGCATTCGAGCGTAGTTGTTATGTAAATCAAAAAAATTCCAAGTATTGGCATACTTGCATTGTGTGAAGCATTGTTATTGATTGGTATATTTGAGATACTAGTATGCATGTGTTGTCTTTATGTGGTATGTTTGGATTGCATCTCAACTTTTTGCAGAGTAATACGTTTGTGAGTGCTCGTATCTGTAAGCCTTCAAAAGATAAAACTTCTCCATCTAGGGATCACCTAGCGGTTGAAAGGCTTATGGCATGTGCTAAGTGTCATCGTGTTTCCTACGAAAGTGGACTAACATAGCTTAATTTTTAATTATGTTCATTTTGTTTGATTGTTTTTCATTTTAGTTTTGCTTGAGGACGAGCAAAAGATAGGTTTGTGGGTATTGATCGGAACGATATATATACCTATTTGAGATCCCTATTACCTAGCTTTTTGTTCTCGTATTCGAGCATATTTTGGTATTTAATATGTTTGTGAGCCTTGTGTAGTTGCATATTTTCCACGGAAGGCATTTGAGCTTAATTGAAGAGTTGGAGGTTAAAGGGCAGAATTTGGAATGACTTGTGCAGAACACCTAACTTTGGAAGGCCATATCTCTCTCCTCCGATTGATCTTCATTTCTTGTTACCACTTTTCAAAAAGCCCCGGAGGTTTACTTTCCAACGCACCTTACAGATTGTGATTCCGAGGTTTTTGGAGGACATTATGACCGTTTTTGTAACAGTGCACAGAGTTGCACGGTATGCTTGTTGATGTGTATCGCGTGACGTACCACAACAGTGGTCAGAAAGCTCCAAAAAGTCACTTGCAGTACGCTTGTTGATGCGTACCGTGTGACAACCAAGAATTGCATTTTTCAGCCATTTTCTGAATGGTATTCTTATCTTTTTACCTAAATATCTTGCTCTAACTTTCAAGCACTATAAATGCCCCAATTTCTCACCTCTCTTCAGAGATCTCTGCCATTCTCTCTTTTTCACGCCCAAACCTTTTTTTTTTCCATCTTCTTCATTCTGTTTCACCAAGGAAAGAGAGATTCAAGCTCCCATGGAGGTTTTTCCTCCATGGGAGCTCAGCATACACCTCTACCACCCATTTATACACCTCATCCACCCAATTGAGAGTAGATTGCAAGGAGATAGAAGGAGTCTTTGACCAAAAATGAGCCAAGCATGGAAAAGAGCTCTTGAAGGAGTTTTCTTCAAGGGTTGTTTCTATTTACTCATTCTTTTTGTATTTCTTATTTTCTTAATTGTGTATCACGAATTTGGGGATATTGTAAACCTAAACTTGTGCAATATATGTATTGATTGTTCTTAAATTCTTTGGGTTTTGTTCTATTCTTTGATTTAAGCATAATTTCTCTCATATTATGATATGCATGTGTGTGAATGGTCAAAATTGATATGTATTCATGAATGGGATTAGGAGTAGAGTAATTTAATTTCTCATGATTGTTTGTATGTTGATAAATGAACCTAAATACCATGTTTAGAGTGATTTGAGTGTTTGAGTTTTAGCTCCAAAGAATGGGTGAAGCTTGGTTGATTATGCACTCAATGCTAGATTAGGCTTTAGTTATTATTCTTATGCTTAATGGGCCTTGTTTCAAGGCACAATTGCTCACCCCATTGCTTGAGTTTAGGTGATGAATTGATTTTAGTGATGAATTGATTTTGGTGAATGCCTTAATCACGGGAATGAACCATTAATTCAATTGAATGTTCTTTATGTCTAACAATCAACATTGATGCATAAAGTTGTATGGTAAGTTTATTTTCATTTTAGCCATCCATCTTAGGGAGTTTAAAGAGATTAGGAGAGAGCTTTTGGTGAGGGGTTATGCATTCATGAGATTGGAGAACGCCCTAGTCGTCCAGTGGTGAGAACATCTCGGATTTACTCCTGAGAAGACCCGGTGTTTGATTTCCGGTTACGGATGAGGCATCTCTTTTCTATCCATTTTGTATTTCTTTCCTTGTATCTTTGTCTCTTATTTGATGGTTACTTTCATTCAATAGGAAAATGATATAAGCCTAGTATTGTTGCCTTTTATTGCATATGCTTGTCATTGGTTGATATGGCCCTTCGAAATGCTTAGAGCCTTTGAGTTGTTAGCCATAATTTGATTGAACCTAGGTTATGTGTGAACAATCGAGAGGTGAAGCACTCAACGTGCATTTACTATATTGGCCACTACGTGTAGAGCCTGTGTGCAGTTTTGCACATATTATCGTTATGTGTGTCTCATTGTTCTTAATGAACTCAAGTGCAGTTTGGGCTATCAACGAGAGATGTTTCCGATGCATATCAGTATAGTCGATTGTTGCTGGAGTGAGAACGATTGGCGAGGATTTAGTGAGAACGGAATTTAACTTTAACTATGCATGTTGTATGAAATTGTGTGATTGTTATGGTGGAGTCATTTGCTTAGTGTAACCATTTACATTCCATATCACTCCATTCCATCTTATCCTTGTACATATTGTTTATTTATGTAGTTTGTTAGGTTATTTTAGCATTTACCTTTCCGCAATTCTTTTACATACGCAACACATGAGTCTACTCTGAGTGTTGTAATAATAACTAGAACTAGAGACGATCGGTGAATCTCACCTCCCTATGGAACGATCACTTACTTGCCGATGTGCTAGTCTTTGTGACTTGTGCCCTTGTGAGACTGACCTTAAATGTTCATATTTGACGACACTGCAACGACTTGTCCATCAAGAATCGAAACGTGTGATAAATATTTGACAGACATTTCCAACATTCATCATCGTGATATAACGTAACACAACCACTATCACACACACTTGCTAGAGTCCTCACTTATGTCAAACACTATTATTTAAGTCTACACAAACCGCTCTAGCAGTTTTCAGGATAACTGCATGTAGTTATTTACTGATAGTTGTTATGTGGGCTTGAGTTGGTCTGTAAGGACAAGGACCATAGATTTTGGGTTTGGACCCATCTTTAGTGAACCTATATACCAACACAAAAAAACTTTTTTTTTTTTAAAATAACATTTATCCCACATCGCATATTTATCCATAAGGACTAATACATACACAGATATTTTGTTCATAAATATTACATAATGTTGTCAAATTCTAAGAGTTACATCGGCCTTTAATTATAAAAATATCATAAGTTTGTCAAATAATATGACACACATCAGCCTTTAATTACAAAAGATAATAGTTTTTTTTTCAAATTGACATCTAACACCTAGTCACAAGTATACCATTAGTTAGTCATATTTAATTAAGATATACATCATAGTAAGTTCCGAGCCAAGAAAAGACATTTAGTAGAGGAAACACAAAAAAAATTAACCAACAGTTTTATGAAAATTAACCAACAACTTTGTTTCGAAGAAGTTTCTTAACAAATACTAGTCTATGTGCACCCTTAAGAGACTTGGAAGCTGATATATTTGAAGGCTTGTCAATTATAAGAGTTAAAACATCCAATTCATCCTCTAGTTCAAGCCCCATTGTTGCAAGTTCATCAGTAATATCACTTTTGTTTTCATTGTGATCAAACATACTAGTAGCCAATTTCTTCATCTCATTGCAAGATTGTTGGAAAACATTTTGGATAACATTCTCAACCTCTTTGAATCCCACGGTTGTTAGCATGTCTCTTCGTGCTCTCTTTCCAAAGATAATTCACCATTAATCAAATGAATGGAATCATATGCTTATTGGGGAACAAACATTGGAGAACCAACCCCTTCCATATTCCTCATGACATCTATATTTATCCCCTCCGAATTTACCTCATCAAGAATCTGATATGAAGTTCCTGCAACTTGCGTAGTTGCACGATCTTTTCCAAAAATATTAACAACCCTCTCATACAGTGGAAATGATTTATCTCTCCATTCTTTTGCTTCTTTGTGTGCCTAAAACAATACCAAAAACATGTTATTATAGATAACATATATGTAATATAGTAATATGATTAGTCAATTGTGCCTATAGTCTCTTCATTTTTTTCAAAATCTTTAAGTTCATGTTCTAATAGATCAACTTCCGTCTCTTTGTTGTAGATTTAAAGAAGGTAGAGAGATTCGTTCCAAAAAAAAGAGTAAAAGAGAAATAGCTAGAAAAAAAAAGTGACCAAAAATGTTTTTTTTTTCACTAGAATATTGTGCCTATTTAAAAAAGGCTACAGAACAAAAAATATTGTTTGAAAATAAAGAAACCAACCTGATTTAGAGATAGATATTAAAGTTTCTTGACGATTAATGCAGATCGGATTTGCTAGGACTTAGGGTTTTTTTTTACTAGAGCAGAGCAGAAACAGAGAGTGAGTTTTTGAGAAGAAAACAGTGATCGTTGATATCTGTTGAAAAGGAAAGTGAATAAAGTTAAAACAATTTTCTAATATAATACATCGTAATACCACCTATTATTATGTATTAGCTAATATAGAAAATGGTGTATTAGGTGCAAAATTTTGTGCTGGAAAAATACAATACAAATGGACACCAAACACCTTATTTTATTATTCTTGTTAGGTTTTGGCTCGTATTCTCAAGTGAATACAATGTGAACCAAACGAGACTCAACTGATGTGAAACTTCCTGGAGACGTGGGAAAATGTTTGAGAGTTGAAGATGGTGTTTGAGGGAGGTTTGGAGACTAAAAGAATTGAAGAAACAAAATCTGGAAGTAATCACGGCGTAGACCGCGGTGCGGACAGACGCATGGACAGCGACACAGAGAGCTTTCAATTCCAGTAAGATCAACGCGGTGTAGACCGCGAGGAGGTAAAGGCAACAATCACGCTATTCTGAATGGTAGACATCAGCGGTTTTAGACGATGCAGGGCACATGTGGCCAACCGAGACCCAGACCGTGGTAGTATCGAATTTTGCCCAGATCATGAATATTATGCGAAAATAGGAAATGTATTCTTCTAGAAGTTCTTGTGCTTATCAGAAAAGGAAAAAGAGTGTATGTTCATAAAGAATAGGAAAGTCATGTACTTGAAGGAAAAAAATTCTCCTAAACATGAAGACTTGTCATAAATAGAAAATAGTATTTATGTGGAACAAGTAATTCTTGTACGTTTAGGAGTAGGATTTCCTTTTACCTTAAACTCCATATAACTAGTATAAATAAACCTTATAATTAGTTTATTTTGTATGGATTCAAGAAACACCATGTAACATCAAAGAGTGAAGAGATCCGGGTAAGAGACCCATGCGAATATCTGGGGAGGGATCTAAGGAAATATCAGTGGATCAAGTTAGAGATCCGTGGGTGATATTCATGGGAGACTTAGGGGATATTAGGGGTTCTTAGTGAGGATCTTACGAGCGTTGTGAGCTGAGAGTCATGATGTAAAGCTCGGTTGTGAGCTTGGAGACTTGGTAAGGGTATGGGTTTTGGCGTTGTGGTGTGAGAGAGAATTATGGAGTATATGGTTGTAATAATTTATCATATAGTGGAACTTTCTCTGTTGTATTGATGGCTCGTGGCTTTTTTACCCCGATTTGGGTTTTCCATGTATATATTGTGTTCTGATTGGTTTAATTTTCTCTCATCTATTTTTCTGACATAGACGTTGTTAATTACTATGAGTTATGAGCGTATATTAGGCACGATGATTCCGTGATCATCGGTTCAAATCCCCAACAATTGGTATTAGAGTCTTGGTCGACGATGGTAGGTTCAAGTCTTTACGGGATGTCGTATGGACGACTTGGTAGCCTATGGTTTGACGATGACATTTTTCAAGTCTTTATGAGAGATTGTATGGAGGACTTGGTGGTATTGGGATGATGATTCTTGGTTGCCTTGTATGGTTTAGCAAAAGAGATATGTCTTGAAAACCGTTTTGAACTCTGTAGGGTTTGATGAAAAAAAGAATAAAGATGAATGAGATTTTTTTTTTGGCTTGTGGTGGCAAGTATGAGTCATAGAGATCCAATATAGGTTACATAAGGCGCTAATTGAATATTAAAAGAAAATTGAACTCTCGAACTCTCTGGTGGTGGTGTGGGGTTGTCCGGCAAAACACTCTCGGTTCTAGTGGCAAGTCTTTTACCATGTATGTGATGCAAGGACAAAAGGTCTTTCACAGGGTTGGGTGATGTAAGGACATGTTTATCCTTTTGGCAGTTTTCCCCACTAGCCATGGAAGAGGATATGTTACTGCTAATGGTCCATAATTGTGCACAAGGCATTGGTCAGAAAGTGATGCAAGGTGTATGGTGGACAATGATATCGATGACTGACGAACTCCCTGGTAATTTGACGTGAGGAGTTGCACCACAATTTCAACAGGTTATTTTCGACGTGGTGCCGGAACAACAAACACGGAAAATAAAAGGAAGAAAAAAAATTCTTATGATGGTTCGTTCCTAAGTGGTTATACCTTGTGGTAGGGCATGTTGATTCTCAGTGATTAGAATCATGGTTGTGGACAAATGTATTGAGAATTCAAGCCAAAGGGAAAAATTGTTAGGTTTCGGCTTGTATTCTCAAATGAGTCCAATGTGAACCAAACAAGATTCAACTGATGTGAAACTTCCTGGAGAGGTGGGATAACGTTTAAAAATTGAAGATGGTGTTTAAGGGAGGCTTGAAGACTAAAAGAACTGAAGAAACAAAATCTAGAAGTAATCGCGACGTAAACCGCGGTGCAGACAGGTGCATGGACCACCGCACATGGAGCGGTCGATTCCAGTGAGATCAACGTGGTGTAGACCGCGGCGGAGGCAAAGAAAACAATCGTTGTATTCTAAGCAGTGGACAACAACAGTTTTACGCGGTGTAGCTGTGTAGAGCGCGGGTGGCCACGCACGACCTAGACCACGGTAGTAGCGGATTTTGCCCAGATCAGGAATATTATGTAAAAATAGGAAATGTTTTCTTCTGGAAGTTCTTGTGCTTATCGGAAAAGGAAAAAGAGTTTGTCTTCATGAAGAATAGAAAAGTCATGTACTTGAAGGAAAAAGATTTCTCCTTAATAAGAAGAATTGTCATAAATAGAAAATAGTATTTATGTGGAACAAGTAATTCTTGTACGTTTATGAGTAAGATTTCCTTTTATCTTAAACTCCCTATAGCTAGTATAAATAGACTTTATAATTAGGTTATTTTATGTGGAGTCAAGAAACACCATGTAACATCAGAGAGTGGAGAGATCCGGGTAAGAGACCTGTGGGAATATCCGGGGAGGGACCTAAGGGAATATCAGTGGATCAAGTTAGAGATCCGTGGGTGATATTCAGGGGAGACCTAGGGGATATTGGGGGTTCCTAGTAAGGATCTTGCGAGCGTTGTGAGCTGAGAGTCATGATGTGAAGCTCGGTTGTGAGCTTGGTGACTTGGCCAGGCTTTATAGTTTTGGCATTGTGGTGTGAGAGAGAATCCTGGAGTATATGGTTGTAATAATTTATCATATAGTGAAACTTTCTTTGTCGTCTTGACGGCCCGTGGTTTTTTACCCGATTTGGGTTTTCCACGTTTATTTTGTGATTGGTTTATTTTTCTCTCATCTATTTTTCTATGATATACGTTATTAATTGCTATGAGTTATGAGCGTATATTAGGCATGACGATTCTGCGATCATCGGTTCAAATCTCCAACAATTTTAGTACACTTAAAATGGCGGAACAAGTGATTAATGAAAATAAACATTTTTTTAATAAAAAAATCAGTTTTTAAATGTAAATAAGAACACACTTTTATTTATTCCGATTTTTTTCTTTTTGTAAATCTCTAAGAACAAACCATTTGTCAGAAATTATATTTAGTTACGTGTGGTAAAACTGGTTTTGAATTTGATAAAAAAATAAATTGGGGTTGGGGGTGGGGGTGTGTTTATGATTGAGTTGGTGTGTGTGTATTTTTTTTATCATGAGTTTGTGTGTGTTATTCAAGTGCAGGGATTACTTCTTCTTTTTTTAATGAGATATATATATACTTTTTAAGTAATTTAGTGTATGTGCATTTTAGTAAAAAAAAAAAAAAAAAACCTTTCATTAAAAGTTGGTGCAGGGGAGGGGTGGTGATTGAGTTGGTGTGTTTTATTCAAGTGCAGGGATAACTTTTTTTTTTTTTTTAATGAAATATATATACTACTTTTAAGTAATTTAGTATATGAGCAATTTAGTAATAAAAAAAACTTTCATTAAAAGTGGGTGTATGGAGAACATTTTTGGGTGGCAATAGAGCCACCTCAAACATATTGATTGTTGTCTAGTTAGATTTATACGATGTCCTTTTTTAGGTGATGTCATATTATTATTTGTAAGAAGTTATTTTTAACACAATTTATGTTTATATATAATCCTTTTCTGATTAGTACGTACAGATATTTTATATCAGTGTATTGTTTGTGGACTATATATATATATATATATATATATATATATAGAGAGAGAGAGCATGTAGCCAAATATCAAGTGTTGCTTTAAGTTTCCAGGAGTTCAGGGTTCGATTCCTCAATTTTGCAATTAATATTTATTTTATAAGAAGCCCAAATTTGATTGGGTCTGTTTGGACCAAATTCGAGTCAGGCCCAATCTTCTTCACGAATTGTTCGGATATCTTGTGACTCCAACACCAAATCGTTTTCTTCTACAAAGCTCTCCCTCTCTCTCCCTCTCTTCTTCGAAGGATTCTCTTTCTCCCTCTCTTTTACAAAGCTTTCACTCTCTCTATATAGCAGATATGAATGATAACAGAAAAAATTCTTACTTACCATTTATTACACCAGATGTCAGGGATCATCACAAACTACACTACGGAGTAAAAATGGGTGTGGTTTCCTTTACTTTGATTGCCCTAGCAACCATATATTCATTCTGTTGCAAGAAAAAACCATCGTCAATGGAAGAGACTTTTGCGGAACCAGAAACAAAGAAGCAAGATTTTGAGCGGCTCATGTTGTTGTTCAGCAGCCGCAAGTTGCCATGTTGCGTGAGAGGATTCTCAGGTTCAAGTTCAAGTCTATTTCTGCGTTGACATACCAAGAGCTCATATGTTCGATTTACCAAATGGAGTTGGCTCTTGGGATGTTGATATCATCTCTCGAATCTTCCATGCAGACAAGTAAATTGGATTGGGCTAGCTAGGCACTGTCCGATACAGTACAATTTCATACAAGCACAGCACGATAGGACCTGATAATTGTGGATCATGTCAAAGCACGACCTATTTTAATGTAATGTGTTAGGTTGAATCGTGTGGTTAGACTTGCACGGCATGTAAAAAGCACAACCCGTATGTGGCATGAATGAACCATACTCAATTTCTTGAATAAAAAACTTAAAAGTTGTTTCAAATTTCAAATTATATATTGATTCATTAATTATAAATGTGATAGATATTAGATGTTTAATGATGAGTTATATGAGAATCAAATATAAATATTATTTTTTTTGTTATGTTTTCTTTATTACATATTTTGGTGTTGAAATATTAATTTAATTAAATTTTAATATTTAAAGTTCATGAATATATATTGTATACATATATATAAACTCTTAATAAAAAAATTTCAACATAATCACACTAATACCGGAATTAAATCAAATCATGTAAATAATTTTTTTATTTAAATACCTTACATTTATTATAGTAAAAATATTTGTAATGGTTTAATTTAATGTATAAAATATAATTTTAATAACCAATAAAACTTAAAATTTAAATATAATCACATATTTAATCTTTTAAAATTTTCTTTTTAAAAGATGAAAGAAATTAGTTGTGGTCCATGGGACGACTCATAGGCCAACCCATGACCTAGTACGACACAAGTAAGATATGTATTAAGTCAAGTTGGCACACGGATCGTGCTTGACTATGTTCATAATTGTCATGAAGTGACATGGCCTAGCACGTCACTATTTTGTATCTTGCTTTGCACGGCCCATAGCTCGCATGAGCCTTGCAAATGCGGGTCTTTCCAATCCTACACATCCCATTTTACACCTCTAGCAAGCATAGGGTGTGCTGTGCCAAGCACGCCCCCCATGCGTGGCACGTGTCGGGTCGTGGTTCAAGGCAAGTCGTGCCGACAGTTGGATCTACCGAATTAATTTTTTTTTATAGAAAAACAACGACCATTTTTTAAAAATTCAACCGTTGGCTCGTTAGCCAACGGTTGAATTTTTAAAAGTGGCAGGAAATTACTTTTTGTCCCTTCAACTCTTTTATTTTATATTTTTACCCATATTTAAAAATTTTCTATAAATACTTCCATCCATTCCAATTTTCATTCACTTTCTCTCAATCTCTCATTCTCTAATCTCTCCATTCTCCAATTCTCTACACAATTTCATGTTTTCATACTCTCTCTCTTACTCTCTCTCTACTCTCTCTCTCTCTCTGTTCTCTAATCTCTACACTACTAATCTACTATTCCAATACTATATTACTAATTTACTATCATCTAACTATTATTCTCTAATCTCTCAATCAAGACACCAAAGTTCAAATGTACCTTTTTTTGTAAGTGTTATTATTTAATTTTATGTTTTAGTTTTAAAATTTAAAATTTATACTTAATATATTTATTCTTAGTTATTAATTTTGATATCTATTCTTAGGTTTTATGTATATTTAATATTTATGGCTTTATGCTTAGTATATTTATGAGTTTATATTTTTATGCCTTGTTAAAAAAATTAATATTTATTCTTAGAATATTAGATTTTAGTAAATTTATCATTTTATGAATTTATGTCTAGTAATTAATTTTAATATTTGTATATTTTAATTTATGCTTAGTATATTTTTGTTTGGTTAGTAAATTTATCATTTTATGTTTAGTAATATATTTTAATATTTTGATTAGTAAATTTATCATTTTATATTTAGACTTTAGTTATTAATTTGAATGTTTTTGTTTAGTTAGTAAATTTATCATTTTATGTTTAGTAATTAATTTTAATATTTTTGGTTAGTAAATTAATCATTTTTATGTGTAGTAGTTAATTTTAATATTTTTGGTTAGAAAATTTATCATTTTATGTTTAGTAATTAATTTTAATATTTTTTGTTAGTAAAATAATCATTTTTATGTGTAGTAGTTAATTTTAATATTTTCTGTTAATAAATTTATCATTTTATGTTTAGTATTTAATTTTAATATTTTTGGTTAGTAAATTAATCATTTTTATGTATAGTAGTTTATTTTAATAGTTTCCGTTAGTAAATTTATCATTTTATGTTTAGTAACGGAACCCACTACCACTACCTTTTCGATAACAAAGCCCTCGACCAAGGGATTAACCCGAAACGAGTGATTCATGTCGCTGGCCGCTCACCTCTTTCGAGCCGTAGTTTGCTTTGAGCTGAGCCTATGTTTCTTTTTTTAGTTAATTTTAATATTTTTTATTAGTAAATTTATCATTTTATGTTTAGTTATTAATTTTAATAATTTTGGTTAGTAGATTTATCATTTTATCGCTTTTATAGTTTTATGCTTAGTATATTTATGATTTTATATTTAGTTTTTAATGACTAATGATTTAATATTTGTATTGTAGAAAATGACTCATCCATATTTTCCGGACCTTCTTAACATTGAAAACGATGATTTTGACCTTTGCGACTGGAGGAAATGGCAACGGGACCTTCTGGTTCCGGTGCCACACCGACATCACGTCCCAAATCTAAAAGGTTGACATTATGAGTATGGCCGTGTTTTGACGTAATACAAAAGACACTCCAACACGGTACGGTCACAGACAGAGCTAAACGTAAGTTTTGTCCTAAGGACTATACCACTACTAGGGGGAACCGGTCATTTAAGAAGACATTTGGAGAAATGCATGTCTGCATATAGACAGGTACACACTACAACCTAAACACAACTACAATGACACCAAGACGGGTCGGTTACTATTTGACGTTTCGGCATTGTGCATGTTAGTGAATGCATGACATGTTACATTGCACAAACGAATCAACCGATTAATTTCAGTGGCAATGTTTTTCTATGAAGAATTTATTCAAAGTGCACACAACCCCCAATTTCAAGCTGTTTCTAGAAACACTATTAGGAGCGATTTGTTAAAATGTTTTAAAAACCCAACGAGAAGATTTGTTGGTTGAATTACAACATCTAAATGTCTCTATTGTATTAACTTTTTATATTTGGAACACAAGTTCCAAACATGACTATTTATGTGTCACATGACAATATTTAGACTCTGATTAGAGGTTACAAAAAAAAAATCTTGTTTTTCGTCCTATGGATTGTGCACATACTGAAGAAATTTTTTTAATGTCATTATTTTTGTTTTAGAAACTTAAGGAATAACTCAACGCATCATTTCTATCACATTAGATAATGCATCGGTAAATACTAGCTCCATTGCATTGTTTATTCAACGAAAAATCCTGTTAGATGAGGGTTATTTATACCATCAACGGTGTACATGTCATATCATAAATTTAGTTGTACAGTCTGGTATGAAGGAAGTAAGCGATCGAATAGATTGTATCAGAGATGCTCTTTCTTGGATCGAAGGCTCTAATCCAAGATTGCAAGAATTTGACAGATACTGTAAAACTTACGGTCTATGGCCTCGACATTTCCAAACAGATATGTCAGTAATGTGAAACTCTACTTACTTAATGCTGTAAAATTGTTTGGATTATGATATAACTATTTAACATTTTTATAACATGAAAATGACCGAACTTCGGCATCTAGCACTAACCCTAAATGATTGGTATGTGGCAAAGATTTTTGTTGAATTGTTAAAGGTTTTTTATGTTGTCACTGCAACTCTTTCTGGGTCTATTGCCCAACATCTTCCCAGGCAATCCATCAGATTGAGAAAATATCTGAAATGTTAAACACTTATAGGAAAGATGATATCTTAGGCACTGCAGTTGTTGTCATAGAGACCAAGTTTAAAAAATATTAGTCTACAATGCCTTTCCTTTATGCCTTAGATGTTATAGTAGATGCTAGGATTAAATTATCCGGTTTAGAAACTTTGCTTGAGTTTATTGGTGGTAATTTGAACGTAGATTATTCCGAACAGGTAATGACATTCAAAACAAGTTGTTCAAAGTTTTTAGTAATTATGAGCGCATGTTTGGTGGCGTTGACATGCAAACATCAATAGAATTGGACACACTGTCGTTGAAGACAAGTTGAAGCATTCTCAAACGCCGAGAAAAAGACGGTGCATCAAGTTCTTCTTCTTTTTTCATCCTAACCTGATGCAATTTCTAGTGCCGAACTGTACAGGTTTCTTGAAGCTCAGTTCGATTCATTCGAAAACACGAATGGATTTGATCTACTGTTACGATGGAAGACCTACAACTACAGATATCTGGTTCTGTCACAACTAGCACGTGACGTACTGGATATCCCTGTGTCCACTGTTTCTTCAGAACAGACATTTAACATGAGTTGATGAATTATTAAGCCAAGAAGAAGTTTTTTGTCTCTAGAGATGGTAGAGGTATTAACATGCCTTCAGGATTGGAAGCATCCTAAAAAAATGATGCAAAATGAAACGATAGATGGAAAACTTTTTCAAAATTTCTCCAATTTATGTCGATGACAGTTCCGACAATAACCAGGTGTAGGACTATGTTATACGTGTACATTTACTTGTAATACGATTGCTCTCTTTTCCCCTTACCAAGTTTTTACCCCACTGAGTTTTTCTTGGTAAGGTTTTTAATAAGGCAATCATGTAATATTGAAATTCCGAAGTAAATAAATAATTCTTCATTTCATATTTTCATAATTTCATCTATTTTTTATTTTCTTTAATATTTTATCTTTATTTATTCAAATAAAATAATAAATCTATCTATTATATTTTTTTAATGAGACTAAAATAATAAATAGGATAAACAAATTGCAATTAAAAATACATAACTTAAAATGTTAAAACAATACAATAAGTTACAACAATTAAATTTAAATATTTAAATACTAAAAAAAAACACGGTCGGCCCGTCCCATTATGCCCACCAGAGCCGGCACGTGGGCCTTACCGGGCCCCTATTTCCCAAAACGGACCAGGCTTGGCAGGGCATGGCAACTTGTCGTGTTGTGCCAAGTCTGGCCCGTTTAGGGAAATGAGTATTGCATGCCGAGCCCATTTGTGTCGGGCTGGCTGGTTTTGACACCATTACTTCCAAGGCAAGCTATCGCCTAGGCGCGTACTGCCCAAGCAGTGCTCTTAAGCGGTAGCATGCCGCTTTGGTGAATGTGTGAGAGAAAGATAGATAAAGGTTGAAGATGATAGAATATAATCAATTAGATTGTATAGTTGACTAATTGATTGCTTAATTAGTGAAATTGATTGCTTGATTAGTATAGTTGACAATTAGCTTGATTGTAGAAGATCATTAGCTTGATTCTAGGAGATCATTGTATTGATTATAGGAGAATAATTTCCTTGATTCTCACTCATGTATTTCCCTATAAATTGCCTCCATATGGAGAAGAATAGATAACAAACTCTTAATTTGTTCATGGTATCAGAGCCTAAAACAAACTTTTAGGTTTCCTCTCTCCTACTGTTTCTTAAAAAAAAATCTCTACTGCTATAGTACTCGTTTACAGTATTTTGCTGTAGTACTCATTTACAGTATTTTGCCTGTTTTACTATTTCGATTGTCAAATTTACTATTCCGACTTTCGGATTAATGTTCCACTGCCAAACTCTTTGGGTATTTTCTATTCTTTTACTTTTGCTACTACTATGTCAGACTCAGGTACATTTCATTCTGCTTTCAGTACTTCTACAATTTCTAGTAATAATACTTGGATAATTGATTATGGTGTAATAGATCACATGACTTTTAATTCTGGAAGATTTAGCCATCATAGTTCAACCAAAACATGTAGTGTGTCATATGCTGATGGTACACCCACCCCAATCCGGATCTGTATCATTAACGTCATCTTTATATTTGTCATCTGTTTTACATGTGCCTACCTTATCTATTAACTTACTCTTTATCAGTCAGATCACTAAATCTCTTAACTGTAGTGTCACCTTTTGGCCTACTCATTGTGTGTTTCAGGACATTCACACCAAGGAGACGATTGGAACTGGTTGGGAAAGATACGGGTTGTACTACTTTACAATAGATAGTACTCCGGGCTCATCACGCTCATCTAGCCAACCTCATAGAGTAGTACAAGTCAACTTTGATAAGGAAAGTAATATCTATCTCTGGCATAGATGCTTAGGACATTGTTCATTTGGGTACCTTAAGTTTTTATTTTCATCCTCATTTACTGGTCAAAATAATTTTCAATGTGAAACATGTGTTTTGTCAAAAACATCATGGCACTATTTTTCCTTCAAGTAATAATAATATGAGCTCAATGCCATTTTCTCTTATCCATTTTGATGTATGTGGTCCCTCTAATGTTGTGTCTATATCTGGTATGTGTTAGTTTGTTACATTTATTGATGACTGTACACGTATTACTTTGATTTTTCTTTTAAAAAATAAAAGTGATGTATGTGATGTTTATCAAATTTTTTATCACATGATCTACACACAGTTTCATAAGAAAATTCAAGTTTTACACTATGATAATGGTGGTGAATATCCCAATCATAATTTCAAAACGTTTTGTTTACAAAACGATATTCTCCACCAAACATTTTGTTCACATACTCCACAACAAAATGGCACACCAAGCATAAAAATCGTCATCTCTTAGAGGTTGCACAATCTTTACTAATCGAAATGCATATGCCTAAATCTTTTTAGGGTGATGTTGTATTATCTGTTGCATATCTCATTAATCACATGTCGTACAATGTTTTGTCTTTTCAAACTCCACTGCAATCCTTGTCCCATTTCTGTGATGTTAACTCTGTCTTACATGTTCTTCCTCGAGTCTTTGGATGCGTAGTATATGTACATATCCATACTCCTCATCTAGGAAAGTTAGACCCACGTGCTCTTAAGTATGTTTTTATAGGGTATTCTAGCTCACAAAATGGGTATAAGTGTTATCAGCCTCCGTCTCGTAGGGTGTTTGTTTCGTATGATGTTACGTTTTGGGAAAATAAGGCATACTTTGCCTTAGAGACTCCTCTTCAAGAGGGAACTCGAACCATGAAGAGAAGTCTTCTACGATAGACAATGGTATATCTATTAGTTTGCCCATTAGTTTACCCGAGTCTCCCACAGACACTATTAGTTTGCCAGTGGGTCTATTTTCTGAAGAAAAAAGTAAGATTCCTGAAAGGAAAAAACCAACTTGGAAAGTGTATGATAGGTGAAATAATGGGAAAGAGAAATATGAGGAGTTTGTTCCCATACAGGTGGCACAACACCTTACTTCCTTTTCTCCAACATTAGTTCATCAATAAGACTCTGAGGTGGAAAATGCTCCTGAGGTAATTCCTAAACTTTCTACTTATCTAATGACTTGTAAAAGTGATCCTGACCCCAGTTTACCCACTCGATGGTATCCCAGTTGAGAACATAGACCACTTATATGTTTTGGTTTCTCCTCTAAGCAACCTCCAGTAGATAGCAAGACTATCTACTCTATTACTGATTACACCTCAACTCACAGATTGTCTGAATCCTTTAAGGCATTTTCACATCAATTATCCTTTGTATTTATTCCTAGTAAATTGTGAGATGCACTGACTGACCAGAAATGGGTACACGCCATGAAAGAATAGATAAAGGTGTTACAAAAAAACTGTATGGGAGAAATGGATATACCTAAAGAAAATAAGTTTGTTGGGTATCGATGGGTATATACCATTAAGCACATAGCAGATGGTTCAATTGAAAGGTGCAAGGCTAGGTTGGTCACCAAAGGGTATACGCAGACTTATGGGGTTGACTACCAGGAGACGTTTGCTCCAGTAGCCAAGTTAAACACCATTAGGATACTTCTATCACTAGTAGCGAACTTGGATTGACCATTGAAACAGTTCGATGTGAAAAATGCTTTATTACATGGGGAACTTAGAGAAGAAGTCTATATGGAACTCTCTTCTAGTTTTGATACTCAAATTGAAAAAGTATGTAAGCTGAAAAAGGCTCTTTACAAACTGAAACAATCACCTAGAGTCTGGTTTGGACGATTCAGTACGTCTATGAGGAGATTCGAATACCATCAGAGTAACTCGAATCACACTTTATTCTTTAGTGACAAGATCACTGATCGTCTATGTTGACGATATGATTATTACAGGAAATGATGATCTGGAGATGACTAATATCTAAAGTCACTTGGCTATAGAGTTCAAAATGAAAAACCTGGGGGTATTAAGGTACTTCTTGGGAATTGAGGTAGCCCAATCAATACATGAGATTTTTCTCAGTCAGAGAAAGTATGTTCTTGATCTACTTACAGAAACTGGGATGCTTGCTAGCAAACCAGCAGATACTCCTATGGATCAAAACCACAAGTTATGAGAATGTCCAGATCACCCTGATCAAACCTCAACAAACAAAGAAAGATATCAAAGGCTAGTAGGTAAGCTCATCTACTTATCGCATGCTCATCTACTTATCGCATGCTCGTCCTGATATTGCATATGTAGTGAGTGTGGTAATCCAATTTATGCACGATCCCATGGAGAATCACATGGATGCAATTCTTTGGATTTTAAGGTACTTAAAAGGATCTCCTAGCAGAGGATTAATGTTTTCTAAAAATGGACACCTAGATATCGAGGGATACACAAATGCTAATTGGGTTGGGAATGCTAGTGATTGGAGATCTACTTCTGGTTACTTCACCTTTGTAAGAGGTAACCTAGTCACTTAGAGGAGTAATAAACAGACTGTGGTATCACGATCTAGTGCTGAAGCAGAATTTCGAGAGATTTCCTAAGGAATTACTAAATTGTTGTGGTTGAAGAACTTGTTGGGTTATTAAGGATTTCACCCAAAGGGTAGCATGAAGCTATATTATGATAATAACGCTTCGGTTCAGATTGCCAATAATCTTGTCTAACATGATCGTACCAAACATGTGGAGATTGATCGATTCGTCATCAAAGAGAAGATAGAAGAAAAGATAATTGAGCTTCTGTACGTACCAAGTAAGGATTAACTTGCAGATATCCTCACAAAGGCTATTAATGGAAGGAATTTTCATGACTCAATTAGCAAGTTGGGTATGAGTGACATCTATGCACCAACTTGAGGGGGGATGAGGGGGGTTAGAATATAATCAATTATATTGTATAGTTGATTGATTGATTGCTTAATTAGTGAAATTGATTGCTTGATTAGTGTGGTCGAAAATTAGCTCGAATGTAGGAGATCATTAGCTTGATTCTAGGAGATCATTGTATTGATTAAAGGGGGATCATTTCCTTGATTCTCACTCATGTATTTCCCTATAAATTACCTTCATATGGAGAAGAATAGATAACAAACTCTTAATTTGTTCAGAAGAGTGAAAATAAAATTAAAGCGTGTGTGTCTAAATAACCTAGTGAGGGTGAATATGTTTTAATCAAGTTAATTACCAATTTTTATTGATTAGTTAATATTAAAAATTTGCCCTATAAACAAACATACAAAATCAAGTATAAAATGCAAAAATTCAATAACACTTGATTTTTTAGGCTGAAACCCTTCAGTAAGGGAAAAAATCATTGGTTAACCACTTAGCCACTTCGATCCTCAAATCCACTATTGTAATGATGTTTACAACCTAGGTTGACCTCTAGTCACACCATTCTCGGTCACTAACCCACCACTACTACCCAAAGGGCCTTTATAGTGATTCTTGATCAATGCTTACCAACCAACTCTTTGGTTGCAAGACTTCACTTGATTGTGCACTACACCTTGTAGTCACAAGACTTAACACTCAAAGAAGAGATAAAATAGCCTAAGTGAATATATGAATATTCTAGATGCAATAGAGTGCAAGACAAGACACTAAATGTTTAATTAGATATTGAGATACAAATCTAACAACCTAATTATCAAACAAGCCAAATCAATCTAAGTTGTCATAATAAGACAAGGATAATAAATGCAATCATGAAATGCAATCAATGAGTCCTAATTAGCTAGAGGGCAAATATATCCTAAATGCAAGCTATCAACAAACAAACATATGAATATTCAAGAACATTAACTAGTTGATTTAAAACACAATCTATCAACCTAGTTATCAATTAATCATATATGAATATTCAAGGCTTTTCTATTTAGGTGAAAAAATGACCTAATCATATATATTATCACAAACAAACTCAATCATGTTATAACTCATCAATAAATGCATTCAAACCAAGATTTTAAAAATCATATGCATAAAAATGAATTCTTGGACTATAAGGACAATAAATGAAGAAGATGTGTTTGTTCTTACTTACCAAGTCAAGATTGATGAAGACCCATGAATGATTGATTCAATGTATGCATGAGTTTTGGGTTTGAAGAGTTTTGGGTTTGAAGAGTTAAAAAACAAGTCTTGGAGCTTCTCTCTCTAAGCGGATTCTTCCTCTCTCTAAAATTAGGTTTTGAAGCTCTAAAAATGAATAAGGAAGAAGATGACATATATATAATCCCTAAAACGAAACTACATCATTTTGAACAATAATGCCCAATGCATGGGTACTGCATTGGTAAAGGACCCTTGTAACATACAAACCCGACGACTGATGGAATCACCGTTCATCGGTTACGCAACGGAACTAGATTTTAAAATTTTATATAGATCATAATCTGTATCTGGTACCAATGAACTTTGGATCGTAATTATTTTTCTGAACTAATACATACAATATGTATACACAGGAAATTGTAATCAATAAAATTAGAAGAACAAACAACAGTTTGGAGGCTCATTCACTTTACGTTATGCTCATGTCTGAACCAATCTTACTAACGTTTGGAAGCTCCTTCACTTTATGATGTGCTCTTGCCTGAACCACTCGATCTTCCTGGCTATCTCCCGGGATTGGTAACTATGTGTGGGCGTGTCACGGTCACAGGAACTTGAATGGAGGATTTAGAGAGAATTGAAGAAACTCTTTCTTCTATATGTTTCAAAAACATAAAAAACATGAAACAAGATATGTATAAATATATATATCTATATATTTCGTTGCACACGAAGCAAGATATATGTATATGTTTTTGTTTTTTCTTTTGACTTTTTTCTTCTTTTTTTTTGTTTTGTTTAATGCACACAAAAAAAACACTTTTTTTTACAAACCTATATATCACACACCTGCACTTCCGTTTATATATATATATATATATATATATATATATATATTATGTGTATCAAGTATTTGCATCCTATGCAAATTCTTCTTTTGACTAATGTTTCATGTGCACACACCAATTTGCATCCAATGCAATCTCTTGTGTTATTAATTGATATATATCTTTTAATTATCCTTTTCAAATATATCTAATATATTAAAAGTGATAATAAGTATTTTAAATTTAAACTTAAATTCAAATACTTAGATAAATGATTTAGTAAAACTAAAATAATCATATTATTTTATCTTCACCTAAATCCATATATCAACTGACACTCTCCAATTAATAGATAATTAATAATTCATAATTATCAATATAATTAAATAATCTAATTATTTAATTAATTTAACTATTAATATTCATTAATTAAATAATCTCATTATCAATGAATTTCCGAATAAACACGTGTCACTTTCGTAACACAACTAATTGGACAATCAAATTAGTTAATCGTGACCCTAGTTACCTAAATCGATCGAGCTAGCAAGGGGACCTAATGGACCCACATTATTTTGAGCTCCAATAATCCTCGAAATCATTAATTAAACTCTTTAATTAATATTCCTTGATTATTAACTCTGGTGTTATTCCACTAAAATCTCAACTGTAGACGCTTTTACACAGACCGATACAACTCAGTATCCATCGATATAGCTATTACATATGGTGTGATCCTCCACAATAGTTCATAATTAGAGAGGGGTCACATAATGTCCGTTATACCCCTCTAATTACATATATCTTTTAAGTACCATTGATTCTCTAATGGACAATAAATCCTATTTCCTCACGGAATTAGAAGAGAGCTCATATTGTCCAAGCCCCGAATAAACCTTTAAGGGAACTATCGTCTACATCTCACAAGAAGGAGTGGATTTCACTATTGTGTACAAACCTTTCCAGCCATAAGCCAAACCGTAATCCCAACATACGGAGCATATTGATCGGGAACAGCATCCGACCTCACCCATGGTATATCAAAGACCACAATCTAACCTGAAGAAGTTGATAAGACACTCAAGATTAAGATCACCCATATATAACAATCGTTAGTTGATATATATGAATCTCATCTGTAAACGGATCTTGATGAGAGATTCATATAGATCATGCCCCAGTCCTATATGATTACATCATACAATGTGCCTCCATTCTCATATCTCATATCTCATATGAATGATTCAAGATAGAAACATCGTACATTACGGAATGAACCGCATCTATAGATTAACCATAAATAAAGTACCCAGCTTTATTTGCTATCTATGGACTCTTTAAATTGCACGTCTCTTATTGTATCCATCCGTATATGACACTCATATACACAGTTCGAGATTACATCCTACAATCTGAGATGTTAAATGTATGCACAAGTTATAAAATAAACAACACAACAAGAATGAATTGAAATTTTCCTTTTATTTATTTCATAAATCCATTTACAATTTACATCTTTAGGGAATAAACCCCAACAACGACACCAACCTCAGTGCATAGGTACTGCGCAGGTAGGAACTTATGCACAACCCGTGCAGCAGAGAGACCCGAAGACACCGTCCTCAGTGCACGGGTACTGCACGGGTAGGGACCCGTGCATAACCCGTGTAAAAGAGACCTTCAGGAGGCTCAAAACATGACCAAATGATATCCAAACCTTTTGTATAATATACCGTTGGAAAGGTATGGGAGTCTACTTTCAACTCTAATTAACAAAATGTGATTTTGATAACTTTAGAAAGAGTTATGGTCAAATGAGTGACAAAATGTCATATTTAGACAACAACAAGAATACCTAAACTCATGGAAACAACCATGTGAACAAATACCAAAACAAGAGAAGAATGATACCTTCTAAAATGGTCACTCAATACGCTAAAACAAGCATACCATCATGCAAGCGTAGACACTTCCAATCAAACATTGGGAAACTAATTACACACACAAAACCACACTTAAGTCTAAGAATGAAGTGCAAGTGTGGTTGCGAAATGAATGCACACATGAGCAATAAAAAACAAATGCATGTCAATACAAATGCATGTAGGTGTGTGTGTGCAACTAATATCTCTTCAAGAGTTAAGTCATGTGAACTACCTCTCTTGAAGCACTTTGAGACCTTGGAAGCTTGTTGAAGATGAGTCACAGTTGGAGACCTAAGCTACCCATTACAAACAATCACAATGTTATTTGTCATGAAATAAGTCAATCAAAAATTGAGGTCCTTCCTAAGAGAGATGAGTGGGAGTTTGAAGAGTGTTTTTATGTAGGGGTATAATGGTAAAACTTTCGTATGTAGTTAGAAATGAAAGTCTATTATTTTGAGAGGATATTTTTTAAGGGTAAATACTTTAACTTACCTTGAACAGAGGAGGTTCGAGTATAAATACATACTTGCTCTCTTACTATATTTATACCAAACATCAGGGATTGTAAGTGTATTTACCTTTATTTTTTATTCACTTATACCTTTTAAATGAAAAAAATATTTGAACCTTATCTTTTAAACTATCGATGAATTTTAGCTGCATCAACGCATATAAAAGCTTGGTATCACAAGCCATTTTTTGTTGGATTCAAATCAACCATTTAAAAATGGTGTTTCAATTTGTGTCTAACCAACTAAATTGGGACACCTCAACCACTATCATATAAGAAGTTGAAAAGTAATAATTAAATATACACGATATTCGTTAAGGTGTTCCAATTTGGTTAGTTAGACATAAATTAGGACACTATTTTTTTGATAGATGATTTGAACCCGGTAAACTAGCTGACCCGATTAATATTTTTTTAAGGGATATTATCATTTTGGTCCCTATGTTTTGGCTCATTATGAATTTCTTAAATTTCTTTCCGTTTTTCACTGGCGTAGTCTCTATAAAACCCATTATTTTGGTCCCTTCGTTCGTTAGACGTTATCTACAATTGACATAAACATGATTATTTTCGTCATTTGGTAGTGTCTTTTGTCATGTGATATATAAATGAAATTAAAAAATAAAAACAAATAAAAATATTTGTATAAAATAAAAGGATTCTGGTGAGAGAGGGAAAGGTCTATTTTAACCCTTAAATCCCTAGAGTCAAAAGTTCAAAACTAAAGCTTTGGTCCTCATTCAGCCACTTCCCCTGAACAGACCTTTCTCACGCGTTTCCCATTCTTCTCCAAATATCCAAAATTCCTTCAACTTACCACATTAGAAGCTTTCCCGGAACGCGTTAAGTCGAAGGTTCCCCCATCACCGGCAATAAACAATGAACCGAAACCGATAAGTTGAAGTTTTCGCTGAATGCCTTTTGCGATTTGGTTTTGAAGTTTTTTTTTGGGCTTTTGCATGTAGTTGTTTGAATAAAAGATCAACTTTGGTTTTCTTAAAAACAGGTTTGAAATTTGTGATATTTTGTGTATTTCATAGGTAGGGTTTGTTTTCAGTTTGTATGTCAGTGTTTGTCTGATTTCGGTTTGAAGTACTTCTATTTCAAAGTTTTTTTTTTGGGATTTTGCATGGAATTGGTTGAATAGTAGATAACCATTTATTATCTTGAAAAAAGATTTGAATTTCTTGAATTTTGTTCATTTAGGGTTTGTTTGTAGTTTGTGTCTTTGTTTTGTTCGATTTCATTATGAAGTTCTTATTTGTTTGAGTTTGTGTTTGGGCTTTTGCATGGAGTTGGTTCAATAATAGATTAAAGTTCTTTTTCTTGATTTTTTTTTCAAAATTTCTGATGTTCTGTGTTTTATAGTTAGGGTTTCATTTGATTGGGCATTTTGGGGGAGTGTTGTTATCAATTACTGCTCTTGATGGGGATAGTTGTATAGTTCCAATTGCTCTTTGTATTTGTGAGTCTAAAACCTCTAAAAGTTGGACATGGTTTTTGTGGTTTTTAAGTGAGTCTTTGGGATGGGAAGACGGTAGACCTATATGCTTCATGACTGATAGATAAAAAGGGGGTCTAGCAGCCTTAAATAAGGAGTGGCCAGAAGCATCGAATAGTTATTGTTTCAGACATATCCTTACAAACTTCACAACGACCTTTAAGAACCACAAGATCAATGGGTAGCTATGACATGAGGCTAGAGCTGCCAACCATGGTTGTTCTAATGAAGCTATGGTTTTAATTAGATCAGAAAATGCCAAGGCTGCCAATTGGTTGATGTTAGAGCCGATTGAAAAATGGGCTAGACATGGTTTTGACCTGAACATCAAATCCGATCACATCACTAACAACATATCGAAATGTTTTAATAGTTGGATAAAAGATGAAAGGGACAAACCAGTACTTCAACTATTATAGTATTTGAGAAGAAAAATTATAGTGAAGTTCTATGAAAAACGGGATGCAGTGGAAAAGTTGAAGGATTCCATTACACCATATGCAAGGGAAATGTTGGTTACGAATGAAAAAATGGCAAGGAAGCTGTAAGTTATTCATGGTCGAGGATAGTGGTATGAGACAATTGAGAAATATGGTAAGAAATTTCTAGTCAAGGTTACAGATGGGACATGTGATTGTGGGATGTGGATGATTAGTGGGTTGCCATGTATGCATGTTATTGTCGTGTTTATGTGTAGAAAAGAGTTTGCTCGAGAATATATTCATTGGTATTTTTTGAAGAAAGCTTGAAAAAAGACATATGATGATAACATCAACCCAATACCAGATGAATCCAGGTAGCCTGAATACCAATCTAAGATTATTGAACCATCTGTGAAAAGAACAAAGGTGGGCAAGCCTAAGAAGAACAGAAGAATGGCAACTAATGAGCTACGTGCACCGGATGCAACATTCTCCAAACGATGTTCAATATATCAAGGAATTAGACACAACAATCAGACCTATATAGATAATGTAAAAAAATTCAGCTTTAGTCAATAATTTTATTTTTCTTTATTTGAAAATTAATTTCTGACACAAAATATAGGAAAAGGGTAAAAAATCAACCTCAAAAGGAAAAAATGCATCTAAAAAAGTAACCAATGCATCGGTTGATACATATTACAGGTATTATATTTTACTTTAATTAATACCAGTACATGTATATTTATGTTTTAATAAAATTTTATTTAATTACACATTAAAATATTATAGGGTTCCGACACATGTGGACTGTAGTAGTACTGCAAATCAGCAATGTTCAGCTTTAAATAGGTAAATCTTATAGTTTACTCTTTCTAAGCATGTTGCTACATGATAAGGTATATGCTGACTATTGAAATCAATTATTTTAGGGCTTAGACCAATGAATGCAGCATATGCATGGCTCCACCAACAAATGTGTCTGATGTTTGCTATCAAATAGGTTCACATCACATACCTTGAAGGGATTTTTCTTAATATTTTATGCCAATGTTGCTTGAAAACATTGTTGGTGGCATCTTTTTGTGTCAAATTTGGTAAAATCTAATAATGTGTTTTTGTGTTTTCAATTAGGCCTGATAATGTAAGGTTAATTATTAGAATATTGTTAAATCAGATTACTTTGATTGGTTGGTGGTTTATTTGGTTTTAGTGACTGTAATGGATTTTACTTAATATTTTGTTGGTTGGTTGGCTGCTTGAAAATAGTGTTGTTCTGTTTGCTAGCTATAGGTTAAAGAAAAATGTTTATCTTATCGGTTGATGTCGTGGCGGTATTCATGTTAAGAAATTTAGTATTTTATTTTTCATTACTTGCATATGCTACATGTTGGCATTACATTATTTCATGCATGAAACTCATTTACTATATTTATGAGTCATAACAATGCATATGACCAGTAACATACAGTGCAATATGGCAATGGCTTTCAACCAAGCCAAACTCCCTTGCATTTTCTCATAGTTGGCGGTCATCATACCAATCTTTGTATTGTCATATGAAAAATTATATTTTACACATGTTTTGGGAATACTAAATGATACAAATTACCATTTGAAATATTTGCATGCATTACAACTGAAAATAGCCTATTACGATTTTTGCTCATCTCGGAGACCTATAATGTTGCTTTCTTCCCATTCCTACATCTGCATAATCTATTTTTCACTTTGATTCATCGAGCATTTGCACTCATGAAGCTTGACGATGATGATGCCATAACTTGTCGATGTTTTATTATAAAAAAAAGAGGAAGTTTTTTTGGCTTTGTCAAACTTAGAAAACTAGAAAAAAAAATGAGTTCAAAAAATTTTGATGCCTAGAAAGAAGAACAAAGAAAATAAGGTCCTGTTCTACAACTGTTTTTCAGTCTGTTTCGTTTTTATTTAAAAAAAAACGATTTTGAAAACACGTTCGTTAACCGTTTTTTCATTTTTTTTAAATAAAATAAATGAAAAACAAAACCAGTGTTAAAAGTGAAAGATTTGAAAAACACAAAATACTTATTTTTTGTTTTTCATTTTGTTTTTCACTTTTTTTTATCTAATTTTTTTTTTATATAAACTATTAATTGTACTGTTATACGTTTGATTATACGTTTGATATGGTTAGGACAAAACAGGACAATATTTTCAAATGACCAAAGTACCCCTCTTATATATATATATATATATATATATTCCAGAATAATTTATTTCCAACTATATATATTATACATTATAATTATATATATATATATATTTAATATTATAATATAAAAAAATATTATATAGTATTAATATATAATATATATTTTATATAATATATATAATATATATGTAATAATATATATAATATTATAATATATCTATATATATTAATACTATATATATTATGATATATATATATTTATAATTTTATTATATACAATAATATATTATATAATATTATATATATATATATATCAAATATTATATATTTATATAGGATATAATGTAATATATTATGTATTATTATATAAAAAATATAGTTTTTATATATTATAACATTATGATATTATATAATATATATAATATTCTATAATATATATATATATATAATATTATTGAAAAGTCCTCATTTGTTGATTGGCTTATTTCGTGAACAACCACATTATTGGGGTTCATGTAAGGGTAGCTTAGGCTCTCAAGACCTCAAGAGGAGAAGCACCAAAGGTAAAAATCTTGTGCTTACTTACTTTGAAGAGATAGTTGCACACACTCACATATTCATGCATAACTCTTGATCTTATATGTTGAGTGTTTTCTTGTGTGCATTTTAGTTTAAATGACTCTTGTTGACCTATTTGCATCTTGCTATGAAAGTTTTATGTCATGCTAGGCATTAAAATAGGATGCATTTTCATCACTCTTGTACTTGTTGCTTGTATGGTTGTTTGAGTATTGAAGTAGGAATTGCGCTGGTGGTGCGCTACTCGACCAGCGCACCTCACCAACGCAACATTCATAGTGGACTGTCGCTAGTCATGCGCCACTGAGGTGCGTTGCTGCACCCGTGCAAAGATGCAAAATGTGGGCACACGCTGGTTGTGCGCTACTTGACTAGCGCAGCCCCACCAGCGCAAACATTCCAATGGTTTTGTGCTTGTGTTGCGCCACTCGACCAACGCCTATTGAAATTTTTAGGCAATGCGCTGGTGGTGCGCTACTCGACCAACACACCTCACTAGCACACAATGAAGAAGCTGAAAAGTTTTTTCCAAAACGACATCACTTTGTTTGGATCTCATATATATATATATCTCATTGTCTTAAGGTCGTGCAAGAGTTTAAAATATCATATATTTTCTTAGAACACATTTCAAAGGAAAAACATTTCCAAGAACTCATTTTTACTCACTCAAAGCATTCCCATGTGCATCAAAACTTCATCTTGCATCATCTAAGTTCATCTAGAGTGCATCTATGGATAGGGTTGCTTCATCACATCTTGTTTGGTAAGCTCTTCACTATCTTCTTACAAGTTAAGTGTTTTTGCTTGCTAAACCATCTCTTTAATTAATTGTATTCTCTTAGAATATTTCTAGATACAAATTAGAGATTGTTGTGATGACATGATTGAGTGTTGTATTGTGATAGCTTCATAGGATTGATTGATCTATGTTTAGCTAAGCTATTTGAACATATCATTTAGCACTTGATATCTAGGATTGCATTAATTGTAATCTCATTATCCTAGATAGGCATATAGGGTTTCCTAACCTTGTTTGTTCTTTGAATATCATCACATATTCACTTAGGACACTTTATCTCTTCATTCAGAAGTAAGACTTGTGTTGCTTCCGGGGAGTAGGTGGCTTAAAGCACAAGCAAGATGAACTAGGTTCACTTATACCGGGATTAGGTAGTGGTGGTGGATTAAACCGGGATTAGGTTGTAATTCCTTGCCATTAGTGGATTCGAGGTTCTAGTGTGGCGCACTCATCATCCCATGGTTTTTTCCATTTGGAGGGTTTCCACGTATATCTCAAGTGTTGTTTATATTTTCGTATTTTTACACTTGTGATTTTATTGTAACTAGCTATGGGCACTTTCGTAATCTTGACCTTTAACGAAAATTGGGTAAATTTGTTTAAAATCTATTCACCCCCTTCTATATTAATATATTACACACCATAATATTTGTTTCAATTATGATTATATATATTATTAAATATAACAATATATAATATTTTTAATGTTATTATATACAATAATATATATTATGCATTATTATATATAAAAATATAATATAATATAATATAAAAAATATAATAATATATAATATAATATAATAGTATTTAATATATATTTATTTATAATTTAAGAGTTTAGTTTTGATTAATTCATTTTTTAATAAGTTTTTTTGAATTAATTTTTGATGTGTTACTTTTATTTAATTTAAAAATTACAATACAAAAATTATATTGGTTAATTATGTAATCAATTTGTTTATAGTTGTAATAATATTAAACAAAATGCCAAAATTGATATTTCAATTGTTGATAGTTTTTGGTTAACCTACCAGACGCGTTTTTTCCGTTTTCATTTTCAAAATACAGCTTTCAGTATATGCTACCAGACGCGTTTCCAAAATTCGAAACTGAATCCAAAAACACTGTTTTCATTTTCATTTTTATTTTCGAAAGATAACAACTGAAAAATGTTTACAAGACGGACCCTAAGTTGAAGAACGAGATTGTTAATGAGAAAACGGAGAAAATGGCATCAACTCTTAAATACTGATATTTGTGACTGTTGAACAATGGTCACAAAGGCTTCATTCCATTATTTTTTATTGAGGCCCAGTTTGGTATTGCTGTGCTGTGGGAAAAATTGCTTTTGATTCAGCTGTGGGGAAATTGCTTTTGGATTTGTTGTGAGAAGAATCAGTTGGGTGTTTGGTAAACTGATTTTTAAAAGTGCTGTGAGAACTAAAAGCATTTTCAATGTGTTTGGTAAAAAAATGTTTTGACTGAACAAATTTACTAGAAAGAACAAAAATGAATATTTAAGATGATTTGAAAATAAATAATTTATTTTATTTTTGTATAACCATAAACATGTTATAAAATAAATAATTTATTTTATTTTTGTGTGACCATAAATTTGTTATAAAATAAATAAATAAATTTTGTTAAAAAATATATAATTTTGCTTTAATGTTTTTTTTATCTGTTGCCATATATATTGTGAATATATCAAGAAAACTAGCATAATTTGATTCAAGGATTCATAAGATTACACAATTGAAATTGATAACATGTAAATAACAAAATATATGTTATAGTAAATTGTAAATAAAATAATAAATGTTAAGTGCGTGTTTTGTTATGTGGTAAATTTCATAAAAGGCAAGGGATAAAATAGTAAGTTTAGAAAAAAAATTATTAATAAGAGTATTAAGTGTGTTCTCATTTCTTCTTCCTAGGAAACTGATTTATAAAAACATCAATTTGTAGCTTCTCAATTTCTGCTGTGGGGGAAGCTAAAAGAGACCAAAAGCACTTTTCAAAAATTTTACCAAACATCTCAAACCAACTTCAGAAGCACTTTTAGTTCTAAAAACAGTCTGGGAAACAATCCCAAACTGGGGACGAATTCAAACAAGGGTAAAGCATCGTTTCACAAGTCAAATAAAAATCAACTTAAAACCTACTGTGTTGACATGAATATTATGCATTTTTTATTGATAGGAATTCAAGGTGAAAATTATAAAACAAGTTATTAAGGGTATTTGTGTCTTAACGGCCACAAGCCAAATTGTAATTGTCAGACTTTTGAAGGGAAAAAAAATACTTTATCCTGTCAAACGGAACCAACGGGTAAAATAGTCTATTTACTTTGTCTGTAAACAATGGAAAGACAGTAAAAAAAAAATCATTACGGATCAAAACCAAAATGATAATATCTCTAAATATAATTGCAATGATTTTGTTTTGATAGAAAATAAAAATTCAATTTGGTTTTGTCTATTTTCGTCTTTCACTGATTTTTATTTATTTAATTAAATAGTTTTCTGTTTTCCTTTGATTGATGCTCCAAAATTTGACACCATGAAGAAGAAGCTCGATACCCGATTCCCAGCTGTGAGTTTCTCTCTTTCTCTTTCTTCTGTTCATTTTCTTTCACTTAGTATGTGTGTATAGTTTTAATTGAATTTTTTAATCGATTGTTGATTAGAGATCGTCATTTTACCGAATTCAGTCTTGAATTTTGATTATTTTCGAATTTGTAGGGTTATATGATCTGGGTTTTGTTTTGTACTTGATTTTGGGTTTTTATTTTCCTTGTATTGAGATTTCTGCTAAAACTTAGTTGTGAGTGTCTCAGTTTTGGGTATTTATTGCGACGTGTGATTTGGGTCGTATTTTGATTTCAATTTGGGACTGGATGCTGTTGATGGTATTTTGATGTCTTGTGGAATTCAGTTGATGGGTGTTTCATTTCTCACTAGTGTGGGGTAGATCGGAGGTGATTTATGTTGGTATACGATGTTATGAAAGATTCCAGTGAAGTTACTTGATTTTTATTAACGTTTTAGTTGTTTTACAAGTATTTGTTATCTGAATTACATTGTTATTCCCATGATATTTAGTCAACTGACGATTATTACATTTGTGGGGTTATGTGCGTCTGTATGAGTATGTTTGTTCTAGGTTTAGGTTGGTTTCATTCTGTGAAGCGATCTATAACTAAAATTAGGTGGTGGGTATTTAAGTTTTCAGGATTAATTCGCTTATGTTTTATGTTTATACTTGATAGCAAGTCTAGTTCCATGAATGTTTTTGAAATGTCAATCTTGTCATTGGATATACTCATCGTTAGAGCTATATGTTAATATCTTGTTTGAGAACAGATTGGCAGTTATTATTGCTGTTGGAATTTCGGTTATAGTTTCATGGCCCTGTTATTGTTGTTGTTACTGATCAATTGTGGTATGTGTCACCCTCTGTTTTGGTCTCCTAATTAGGAAATCATCCATCTTAAGATTGCTTTTAAGGCGTATCTAACCACCATTTTTTTTTTCGATAATTTCTATCCTTTTTGTTTTTCTTGGAACCATGGAGTGCTGATTTGACAGTCCTGCAATATATGTAGTAATTCTGTTCTCACCCCTGAGTTTATTCAAAATCTGGATTATCAAACAATTACAGATTGCCCTATTAGTCGACCATTTAAGAATCACATATCTGATATTGGATGGTGATGGCAGAGTTGTGTAGCCTATATTTTGAGACCTTCCTAACCAAATCCATTATTGATTAGACAGTAGTGATTAGATTCGGGAAAAGTTTTGGACTTACGCCTCTGATGTGTTGATTCCTCAAGCCTGTTGGAATCTTTGTTAAGAATAGTTCCTTGGAAAAAAAAGGGCAAAGGATCTGATAGCTAATATGTTCCATAGAAGGAGGATTGGCAATCTCGTGGTCTAACAAAGACAAATGGTTTTGGTTGAAGGTGCTGCTTGCGTAAACTTTCTTATTGCAAAGAGTTTAACCAAGAGGGAAGGGTGTAAGTGGAGCGGGGAATCTGTAGACATTTGTTGTTTCATTGAGACTGTACCATAGCTTTGGAAACTGATTGTTCTTTATTTGGTATGCAATGGGTTCTTATGGAATCTATTGTGAAGGTTCTGGCAAGTTGGGGCTGCATCTGTGACAACAGAAACATGCAAATAGCTTGAAGAGCTGTTCCTATATTTAATGAACGGAGAGAATCAAAAGCCTTATCATGAGTGACTATTGATTTTACTTATTTTGTATCGCTCTTTGGTTCTATAGAGTTGTCCGCTTCTTCGCATGGCCTATGTTTTACAATTTGTTAGGTGTCCATTTGAGAATACCTTGTAAGTTTTGATTATGTAACGATTCATTGTTCTACTCATGGAGACACTTTTTTTTTGGCCTTTTTATTCATTTTTTTTTGTATATATATTTGCTGTTTAATTGTTGAGTTAGTTGTTATCTGATAAAATAAAAGTTGATTTGCAGGCTCGGATAAAAAAGATAATGCAAGCTGATGAGGATGTTGGGAAGATAGCATTGGCAGTGCCTGTTCTAGTTTGTGAGTAGCTGTAACTATTAAAGTTTCACCTTCAGGGTAAATAATCTCTGTTTTTGGCTGCTTACTCTTTTTTTGGGTTTTGTTGTAGCGAAAGCGTTGGAATTATTTTTGCAAGACCTTTGTGATCATACATATGACATAACCCTTCAGAGAGGAGCAAAGACGATGAATTCATTGCATTTGTAAGTTGAGAATTAACCCTTCTTTTTCTTAAAATTCTTTTATGTGCCTGGGCTTGAAATGTAATCTACTTTTGAATTGATGTTTCATTTGCTATCATACTTCCTAGTACTCACCGTATAGAAGATTACGGCTATCATTTTCCATTTTATTTAGCAAATTTTGTTTCTGATTGAGTGAATGATTAACTGAATGTCGATTTCTCGTCATTATTTAGTTCCTAAATGAATTACTGGTTGAGATCTATGATATGAAGGCTTCGAATGATCAGATGAGGTGCAAATGAAATTAACTTGTTTAAGATAAATCGTATGTCAATACTTTCCTGTGTTCTAATAAATCTTGAGAATATTGTGCCAAAGTTGCCCAGCAGTATCGTTTTCCCCCAAAAATCTATTTTTAAACCAATTTTAAGTAAATGCAGGGTTTGGTTCTACGGTGCCTTCCTAAGGTTGGACACATTAACAGTATGTATGACTAGTACATTGATTTTTTTTCCTTTTGAGTGACTTAGTAGGCTACTATAGTTGTTTTTTCATGACTCACCTTTTGTCCTTTAGCCACTTTATAAAATATAACGGGTCATTGTTTTTAGAGATCAACTGTATATGATGTGATACAGATTAGATTACTTACCCAGAAGACAGGAAAAGGGGTAAAAGCATGAAGGGAACAACTAAATTGGATCTTGGATATCTGATTTTCATAATTTATGGGTAACTTTTTGATAATAATTCCTATCAACTGAAGTTGGAGTAAGAACAAATTTTATTCTGTGCACAAACATTAGGTCTTCATGTGGGAATTATATGTACCAAGCTGCTCAGGTCATTGCCAATGATAATGTAGCATATTACAATGCCCTAATAATAATTCTTTTACTTTTGTTTCTTTAGTCATCTTCTAAGAGTCTTTTTAATGGTTGGATCCCAAATAAAATATGAGTCTCATGGTAGAGATGTACTTGGGACTGTAGGTCTATATCGAATATTCTTCATTATCATGTATTGCAAATTGTATGAAGAATCTGTTTTCATGGGATTTTACTTTTGTAGGCTGATTTTTTTTTTCCTTATCAAAGTATATTCAGTTTCTTATTTGAATAGGTTCAGTAGTCTATAAATAGGTCCTCAATGTTATTTGTTTCCATACATGACTACATGTAGATGAATTGATAATGAATTGATGTTTCTCCTCCTATATCTCCCTTTCCTCTTAATTTTCAACCTTTTCTTCTCCTATCTCTCTCCTTTTATGCCAACTCTATTACTACCTAGTCAGTTTATACCTAATTTGCTATTTTTCTTTCTCGTTTTACGTTAATTTTCAAATTGTTGTAAGATGGTTAAGGTCCTAAGGATAATTGAGAATAAGGATTGCCAACTTTCGATTAATCAATATTATCAAATCACCCAATAAAAACAAGCAACATTCAACGACATATATATATGTTTGTGCGTGTGTGTGTGTGCGATTTTTTCACTTTTTTACATACATCAATCTTAGTTGTGTGTGTGTGTGATTTTTTCACACTTTTTTACATACATCAATCTTAATTATATGTTTGTATGTATGTCATATACTTTTTTCATGCTTTTTTACATATATCAATCTTGTGTGTGTGTGTGTGATTTTTTCACACTTTTTTACATACATCAATCTTAATTATATGTGTTGTGTGTGTGTGTGTGTATACACCCATATACTTATTTCACACATTTTTACATATATCAATCTTGTGTGTGTGTGTGTGATTTTTTCACACTTTTTACATACATCAATCTTAACTATATGTGTGTGTGTGTACACCCATACACTTTTTTCACACTTTTTTACATACATCAATCTTATATGTGTGTGTGTGTGTGTGTGTGTGAATATGTGTTGGTGTATTAAGTTTGATTTCTTAATACTCCAATCTGATTTTTCCTTTTGTGTGTGTGTGTGTGTGTGTGTGAGAGAGAGAGAGAGAGAGAGAGAGAGAGAGAGATTTCTTTTTTAGGCTTGGAAGTGAAGTGCATTTTTGAGGTGGGAATTGTTTGATAAGCATGTATGCATTAATCGGTGTGAATTGTTTGATTAGTGCATATGTTAATATGTGTTGGTGTATTAAGTTTGATTTCTTAATACTCCAATCCGATTTTTCGTTTTTGGTCAATGTTAGAACGGTAATTTGTATAAATTGGTGCACAACTTGTAGGGGCCAGGTTGATGTGAGCATTGTATGCCTTCTTTAATAAATGATTTGAAAAGTACTTTAGATGTTTGTTACCTTTAATTCTCTGAATGGTGTCTTGAGAATGTTTGGATTGTTTGGTAGTAAAGGTACATAACACAGAAAACGATTACAAGGAGTTGTGTTAGAGGCAGTGACGTGCAGTGATCATGTACTAAGAGAAGCTGAGGAAGAGTAATTCATGAGTGAGTTTGTTGACATAAATATGTAATTACAATAAAAAATGGAAATAGATTGTTATCCCACTGTATTTGATTGACTTTTCAAGTGCAGCTCTTAGTTCTTGTGTCAGATTAACGTTTTGAGCAACTCTTAGTTCTTGTGTCACAACTACTTATATATATATATATATACATATATATGTGTGTGTGTGTGTGTGTATTCTTTCTACTGGTGTTGATGACCTCATTTATCAAGGAATGCACAATACTTGTGATAATTAGCTCTTCCAATTTAATCTGACAAACTGCCCTATACCGCAGAAAACATTGTGTACAGAGCTATAATGTGTTTGATTTTCTGAGGGATGTCGTGAGCAAAGTTCCTGACTATGGTCATGGTCACTCTGATGTTGCTGCTGAGGATCGATCCATTTCCAAGAGAAGGTTTGGAAATATGGTTTTCTTATCCTTTCCCCCCTGTTAATATATGCTGATGTACTAATCACCATTTATCACCATGTTATTCTGCCAGGAAAGCTGATGGTGATGAATACGACAGTGATGAAGAATCAAAGAGGAGCAAAATGGTTAGATACTTCTTCCAACATCTGCTGTTCCACAAAGAAATATTTTTTCCATTTTCTGTTCATTTGTTTGTTGGGTGAAATTTGTAACATGTAGTCATAAATGTTCATATAGGTCGTTTCCGGTTTTCAATATTTCTCTTTTTCCTCTTTCCTCTTTCCTCTTTTCCAAGGTCAAACTAAGTATGGTCAAGTGTAAAGAGAATTCAACATTGGATTAATTTTATGCCTTTATACTATGCTTGGTCTATTTGCTTTATAAATGAATGAAGATATATGAACTTTATTGTTCTTAAATCTTAATATATTATACATCTAATATAAAGAATTAAAAGGTGAACATGGAACAGTATAATATTTTCTCAAGAGGTTGATAGTGGGGCTAAACTATTTTATATATTCATTCTTGCAGCATGAAACGGGCCATGCCGGTAGTGGTGGCAGAGGGAGAGGCCGTGGCAGAGGAAGAGGCCGTGGACGAGGTGCTCGGCATGCAGATAGAGAGTCTTCCCTCCGTGAAATTGATTCAGACCCCTGCATGGCTGTTCAGCATGAAATCAAGGTTAACTCAAACTCTGGAATGCAGATGGACAATGGTTCTGAATCAAAGGAGCCATTAAACGAAAATGCCGTAGTCACTGATGCTGCTAATCCTGCTAGTCGAAATTTTGACCTTAATGCTGACGTAGATGAGAACATTGATGCTAAGGCTGTGACATCAGCAGCAACTGTCAATGTCCCATCAACTGGGCATTCTGAGGAGGCTAAACATGAGGAAATTCCAGGTTGGTCTCTTTCAGAGATGGACAGAATGGCCATTGACCCGATTCAGCTTGCAAACCTCAGCAGAAGATTAGATGAAGATGATGAAGATTACGATGAAGAAGGGTAACTAATCATGAAGTGGAAGCTTCTCTAGAAGGTTAAGTAGTAATTGGGATTAGATTAACGGGTAGTGGGCAAGTTAGGGGAAGATAGAATACAGTTGGCCTCACAACAGCCTAATCAGCGGAGAATGAGAAAATATGCCCTATGCAGTTCTCCCGAGGAGCGGTTGTTATGCTTTCTTCTGTTTTTCTTTTTAGTTTATCCTTTACCATCATGTGCGTTTTCTGTGATACCATTTTCTAACAAAAAATAGATTTCATTACCATTGAATAACACTAGTTTGTGCATTTCGACCGTGTAATGTAGCAAGAATATGGCAGCCTTAGTAGAAGTAAATCATATAGCCCTCCGTTCAACTTTTTGTCATTAGGTTTGATCAATAATTACATGGTTAGTCTTGCTTTTTTCCATTTACTGTAGAAAGCATAAATGCCATTCAATTGTTTATTGTCACGACTCGGGCTTTTCTTGAACACTTTGCAGCCTCCCTTTCTCCGAAGAGGCTACATCAAGTTGTTGCAGTCTAGCAGATTCTGGAGCATCCAGGAGAACTCAAGTCAAGCATCACTTATGGCAAATGGCATATTCCCTGTATATTGTAGAGATATTCTTTGCATCTTTACGATAGTCTGAGGATCAAATGTGATGTTTATGTGCAAACTATAAATAGGAGAGGCCTTAAAATGGTGAAACGATTCAAAGATTTGTAAATCTCGAGTTATCTCTTTCTGTCCAGATCTTGTGTGCGCCTCTTGGTCATTATACTCCGTTAGGCTTATTGTGTGTTATTAGCCATTCCTATTGTATATATTTAGTTGTTAACAATACCTGTTATAACCGTTTTTGATCTCAATAGTGATTAGTTAGGGTTTGAAAGCAATGCATTTCCCCCCCTTCAATTATTTAGTCTTTGCATTAGATGTTGGGATGACGTTTGATTGTACCTTAACATCATTTAAACATTTGGAGAGGTATGGTTATTATCGGACTATGATTGTGACCACGTTATAACTTATAAAGTATAAGTTACGAGTGTCAAAACGTAAGTTTTATATGTATTAGTCTAAAATTAGAATGCGAAGGAAACTGGTTAGTTGGTTTACCCAAAACGGGTCTACCAATTTGCCAAATTAAGGGAAATCGTCTTGGTGGTATTTGCATTTGCTATGTAAAACCAACATTTGTATTATCGTTTTCTTTAATAAAGGATTTTAAGAAAGTGGAAAACATCAAAAATATTAAGTGTAAAATTATTTCCTAAAGACACCATTACTACCGTTTCTTTTTATTACTGTCGTGGTCTTTGGTGCACAAAAAAATTCTATCACAAAATTTCTTTTGAGGGTATGAATTGTGAAATATATGAAACAGTTGAGAAGGGACAAGTGGAAATAATAATAATAATAATAATAATAATATTAATAATAAGGATAAATTGTAATAACATAACCTCACTGTCATTACGGAAATATACCCTTGACTAGGTTGACCACTGATCGCTCTAAGTTTGTATATATTTTGAACGTCTAATTCATCCATTTTGTATCCGTTAACTGGACATTTGTGTTTTAACTATCTATTTGAGTCTTTTGTTGCAGGTATTTTGTGTTACTTAGGGGTAATCGAAGACTTGATAAAGATTTCAGGAGAAAACAAAGGAAAAATTACATTTTTGAGGAAATTTACGAGTTATATCTCGTAGAACAAAGTCGCGGATCAAGTTCAGAAGACACTGCCAGTTCAAGTTGCGGCAAACACCTAGCAGAAAAGATCTGCAAGTAGTCACTGCGATTTTCATCTCGCAGATTCAGGTAGCAGAGCAAGGACAGAGTATGGTGTGAGAAGTAACTGCGAGAATGACCTCGCAGAAAGAGTTAGCAGCCAAACCATATATTTTTCTACAAGTTTCATTTAGCAGTTCAGTTCCAGAAAGTGCTGCGAGTTAAGACTGCGAGTTCTTACTTGCAGTCAAGCCACAGAGGTCACTGCGATAATCAACTGCAAGGTTTACGTCGCAGATTAACCCTAATGAAGATTTATGAGTTATAATCGGCAGAAAAGAGTAGCAGATCTTGTGCCGACTCAACTGCGAGATAAATCTACGAGGTCCAAGTTGTAGATTCACGTCGCAGATCTTGTTACACGTCATTTTACAAGTGGATTTTGCAAATATCTTTTCCTATCTCTATATAAACAATTTTATTCTTCTTTAAAAGGTGTGTAGCATAACTTTTTAGTAAGAACATTTCACTTTCACTTTGCTTTGTATCTTTAGATTAAATACTTGTTATTTCATAATTTAGATTTAGAATCTCAATTAGTAATCGGTTGATCCACTCTTTGTCAAGCAAGAAGGTTTTGCTGAGCAAATATAGAAGAGAGCATCAAGAATCCATTAGCTTTCTTTATCTTTCTCTTTACTTTACTTATACTTATATAACCATGAGTGGCTAAGTCCTTTTTGTTGAGGATTTAATGATTGTATATATGTGAAAGCTTTTAGTAATGATCTAGCCTATCTTGTATCATTCTTGGTTCGCACTTGTGTTTCATCTTTTCACATGTTTGTTGTTAGGTATAATCTTTACTTAGCATTTGAGCATGACTTGTGTGAATGAAGAGTGAATCTACTTTTTGGTTGAACGACCTTGAGTATGATACATTTAAACATTTCTATATATTGTTATTGATAGGAACTAGGTTGTGAACCTGGCTATTAGCATGACACTTCATTATCTCCTCAACATATCCTTAGAATCTTTAGAAAAATCATTTTACAATTTGCATAATCTTTAGTGACTTGCATTAAAACAATACTTTAAACCGTTTAGAGTGTTTTTTCTCTGTGGGAACGATACCCTTACTTGTGTCTGCTATACTAGACAACGATTCTTCGTACACATGCAAATGGTCAATCAGACTCGCGCATTCCACTTAGTTTATAGAGCACCATTAATTTTGAGGTACGCTCGGAATGCATCAACCACATGTAGACGGTGGACTTAACGGTGTAAGAACATCTTCAATGCTATTATGCATTTAGATAAAAAGGAATACCACATAAGATAGATACTAAAGAAGTTAAAAAAAAAACTCTCTCCAATGCAATTATATAAATTGAATATGGAGATGATGTGGTAAAAATAAAGTTAGAGAATATGAAGTTAAGTTTCTAATTCTATAAACTATTCTAGAAATACTGACTAGGATAAACATAACACCGGTTCGGTTCAAACTGGCGAACCGAACAGTAAAAACCGAAACCGGAACCTATTTTTTCGGTTTCAGATCCAAATTTTGAGGGGTTCGAACCGGACTGGAACCAACGGTCATATATTTTTTTTATAATTTTTTTTATATAAAATTGATCTCTCAGACTCTCACTCTCCTCCTCTTCATCTCCAATACAATTATATAAATTGAATATGGAGATGGTGGTAAAAATAAAGTTAGAGAATATGGAGTTAAGTTTCTGATTCTATAAACTATTCTAGAAATACTGACTAGGATAAACATAACACCGGTTCGGTTCAAACTGGCGAACCGAACAGTAAAAATCGGAACCAGAACCTATTTTTTCGGTTTCAGATCCAAATTTTGAGGGGTTCGAACCGGACTGGAACCGACTGTCATATATTTTTTTTATAATTTTTTTAAAACTGATCTCTCAGACTCTCACTCTCTCTGACTCTCTCCCTTTCTAAATCTAGTTGACTGGTCCTCCTCCTCCTCCTCCTCCTCCTCTCTGACTCTCTTCTGATTTTTCTTATTTTTCTTCGATTCACGGGGTTGATAATGGTGATGGTGATTTGGAGATGAATCTCCTCCTCCTCCTCTTCTCTGTCTCTCTTCTGATTTTTCTTCGATTCACGGGGTTGATACGGGTGATGGTGATTTGGAGATGAATGTGATATTGCGATCTCACTGGTCTGGGACTTTGGATTGGGGACTTGGGGTTGGAATGTTGGATATGTATGTGATTAAGTTTTAAAAAATAAAAATAAAAATTAAAATAAAAATAAAAACCTGGTCCCGAACAGCCGGAACAAACGGAACCATAACCGATGCCATGTCTGAATTAAGATTTCTAACTTTTTCCACCAATAATATTAAAGCTCATTTAATTGTAAAATAACAGAGAAGAGAGAAAGTAACAATTGTTTTATTCTTATTGGTCATAAAATAGATACGTATTTGACTTTAGATAATTGTATTGGAGATGTGAATATGCTTTTCTTTAATTTTTTTTTTCAAAATTAAGTAGAATGCTGATGTGACCCTATTTAGAAAATCAAAAATATATATTTACATTGGCGATGCTCTAAAACAAAACAGTCTTTCTAAATGAGAAAAAAAAAAAATATTGAAACAAATATATCATTAAAAAAATGGATATTAAGATTTTAGTCCTTCTAGTTTGCATTTATCTGAGTTTGGTCCACTTGGTTTTGAAATTACTAAGTTTAATCTTTCTGTTAGGAATTCCGTAAAAACAAACAAAATTAATTTCGTAATTTCGTATTTAATTAAATAAAAATAAAAATAACAAATTAAATTTCAAATTAAAATATATAAAAATACTAATTAAAGATTAATTATTATGATTAAATGAATTAATTTCAAAAAATAGATTTCTCCACCAAATCCATTATTTTTAAATTAAAAAAATGGATTCCTAATTTTTTTTTGTCCTGAAATCATATTAAAAATAAAAACTCATTCTCAATTCATCATTATCATCGTCATTTTTTTTTCAGAAATAATATCAAATACAAAACTCATTCCCAATTCATCATTATTATTATTTAAATAATTAGATTAAATAATTAATCAACAAAACAATCTTATTTTTTCTTTTTTGACAGATCTGTACATCCTCTTGACCAATTAACACGAGATTTTCCTTGTCCAATTTATATTAGCCACCAATATATTTTTTTTTTAAATATTCCATAAACTTCAATCTTCATCCTCAACTAAATTCAAGAATCTTTATGTTGAAAAACAGCAAGCAAACTCAACCCCTTTATCGATATTCAATCAAATTATAGAAAAATAAACCACAAATCTTTTATTAAAAATTAAAATAAAATCATAGAGCTGCACAAATTGTTGAGGCCAGTTTTCGGTAAATTGAAACTAAGGTTTCTCGCCTAAATCTACTGTCAAAATGAGTTTGTTCAAGATTTAAAACAAAAATTAATTCATTAAGAAAACAAAATAATTATCAAAACACAAAATATTTATAAATAGAAAAACTTATCACAGATCTAGAAAGAATTTTCAAGATCTCCATCAACTCGAAGAAGAGATCTGGATTTTATCAAAAATCAAAATGATTAAAAAAAAAGGCTTAAAGAGATCTAGGAAGATCTTTCAAGAGCTCCATTAAAAAAAAGAAAAAAAAAGGTAGAATAGATCTAATGGTTTCTGGTGTGGTGTGAGTATCTCTCTCCAGATCGATCGATCTCACCACCACCATCAACCACCCACTGTTAACCACCCCGAAGCCGAGAAAGAAGTAGAATAAGAAAGAGAGAGAGAGAGAGAGACCTGTTCGTCGTCATCGTCGTCGTCATCGCTTCTGGTCATCGTCGCTGTCGTCGCCTGGATGTTAGGAGGTTTTTGATGTTGATGATGAACAAGTGAGAGAGAGGAAATTTAATATTAGGGTTTGGTGATGATTTATGCGTGAGAGAGAGAGAGATTTTATATTTTATATATATTTAATTATTTGTAATATTAATTATTTTAAAAGCCATACTAAACCGATTTAAATCTGTGATTTAAAAGTTTGATTTCAACACCTTAACCACCAATATGCTCTTATAACATGGTTGAAATGTTGAAGTCAAAATTTTATATCACAAAATTAAGTTGATTTCGTTTGATCTTATTTTAATATAATTTTTAAATTTTTAAAATTTTTACATTACTAAATTCTAGATTTACCCTTCTTTCAAAACAGTTTCTAGAAGATTTTGTCAAATTTCTCGTAATACCCTTGTTGACCTAACGGAAGTCAATGAAAATCTAACGGAATTGAACGGCAGGGACTTGAATATAGATTATCAGAAAAGTACCGGACTAAATTTAGTAATTCCAAAAACTAATAACCAAACATAGATTAACGCTAACTAGAGAGACTAAAATCACAATAACCCTTTAAAAACTGAAAAAGCAATTATAAAAAAAAACAAATTTATAAAATTTGGAGATAAACTTTGAAGATCTTGTGTGATCACAGTAACAAACCAGATCTCCTCTAAAATTGAAGAGCTGTTAGGGCGGTGGCGGGACTTTGTTGGGCTGTGTCTGGTTTGTTGAATGTTGCGGCGGTAGGCGTGGAGGTTAGCTGTGTTGTGTCGGCGGAGGTGGACATGATGGTGGTAGAGCCATGGGTTTTGCTGGGTTGATGACTGCGGCGGCGGCGGACGTGGTGGCGATGCAGCTCTGGTTTTTTTTGTGGGTTGGGTTGTGTTTGATTTAATGAATTTGTGAGAATTGAAATTTTGTTTTGAACAACTGGAGATTTGGATTTTATTAAACTGGTTTTGGTGAAAACTGGGTTTTCATAACTTTGTCCAACCAGATCTCTCCAGCTATATATTCTTAATTGAACATTTGATTGATGTTCAGATGTTGCTCCAGTTGAAACGCAGTTGTCCTCTGTTTTTATTATTATTAATAAATTACTTTCTTTTAATCTTTTAGATTTTGTACAATTATTTCTTCTTCTTTTTTCTATTGTTACCTATCACGTATGTTACTTATTTATTTTTAAATTTTGTTATTCCTTTCGGATTTTTTTTTAAATACTTTTAAAATTTAATTAAAAGTAAAGAATAATATTAAAATAATTCATAAAATATTAAAAGAAGAGCAATATGGACATTCGACATGAAATGACGGTCAACAGTTTTCTTTAACAGCAGTCAAAACGGTGAAGTGTATTTTCCTGTTATTAAAACAAAGTTCAATATGGCAGTGATATTGGAAAACGTGAGGATATGTTATTGCAATTTACCCTAAATTTTCCAAAATAAAAAGAAAATATTACAACTAGTCGCTAGAAGAAGGGGTCGAACCTCCGACCTTGTGGTTAACAGCCACACGCTCTAACCAACTGAGCTATTCCAGCTTTGTTAAAGATAAATAAAGTTTCTCTTATAAATCCTCTAATTTATCAACTGGACATAATTAATATGTTTTGTTCCAAGTTCTAACTAATTCCTTCTTTGTGAGAATGAAAAGAAAGTTTAAAATTAATTAGTTTATTTGTATAGATTAAATTGCAAACTCTTTATCTCCATCGACTTTCAAATTTTATTATCCAAATTATTATTATTATGTATTATGATAATGTCATTCCATTTTGTAATCATTATATTATTATTAAATTGTAAAGAGTCATTACATGATGTACTTATTTTTAAGAAATTTTACGAAATAAGAGAATCATTTTTCTCTTGATCTATTCTTTCCATCTTCTTCCTACTTTTAAATTTATGTGTTTTGTTCATGTTTATTTTTTATCGGCTCATAATATATCATCGATATGAGTCTTTAACTATTGCTTGTTTGAATTTCGTTATTTTACCTAAAGACATTATATCACACGATCAATCATCAATGTTTTTTATGTGATTAAAGATGAAAACTTGTTATCCTTTTACTAAAATTGGAGTGTTTAAATTCTTTGTTTTGGTTCCATAAAATAAGTTATATTACTTTTCCCTAATAATTTTGTTCACAATATTCAATGGGATGCTAGGAAATTAAAAAGAAATATTAAATAATTGTAATGACTATAAAATTAAGGGATCGTTTGTTTTTTTGTCTGAATATTAAACAGTTCTGAATTTTTCTAATAACTGAATATAGACTGAAATCTAAACCTGAATGACATGTTTGTTTTTTTTTTTTCTCATATCTGAATGTATTGACAACACTTTTATTTTTTAAAAGTAAAATTATATGAATATAAGTAATTTTACATTTATACTTATATTAAACAATTATACATATAATATGGAATAAAAACAATCCAATAATAATAATTATATATGAACATATATGATCATAATCTTCATCTTTGATTATAAACAAACTTCATTTTTCTAAGAAAATATTTTTTTTTTCAAAAAATAAAAATGATATCAGGAAAACTCACACAAAACACTCGAATATGTATATATATATACATCACCATAATATCATAATAAAGTATCGATATTAAATACTAATATAAACAGTGATTAGGGTTCTTTTTTTTTTTAAAGCTAATTAAATTAAGCAATATATTAAAATAAAGATTTCTATACCATATGTAATTTTGATGAAATTGGAAATATGTTATATATGGGAGGATAGTATCGAAAGAAAAAAATTTAGATTGCATTTAATGTAATTCACTGATTTGTAATTAAGTTAAAAGTCAATATTTTTTACTTTTTATTTTAAGTTGTTTTTTAGGATTTTTAAGTTGTTTGACCACTTAAAAAGCAAACAAAACAACTTAATAATTATGATTCAGACCCATTAAATTTTAAGTGGAAAAAACAAGCGACCCCTAATTGCAAAAAAAAAAAAACACAAAATGAAAGAGCTTGAAGCTTTATTTAGGGTCACTTTGATATTGCTTTTGAAAAATTAAAATCAATACGCTTATTTTATAATTTTGATAAGAAACGATGTTTGGTAAAACTTTCAAAAGTGATCAATTGATAATCTACCAAGTTTCGATAATGATTTTGAGAAATATGTAGGGGGTTACATTTTTTAAAGTGATTATGAAATAATCTATTTCAACATTTAATGAATCTTTTAAAATATCATTATTACCTCTATGAAATCAAGTTAAAATCATTTATATATCTTATTTCATCATAAAAATAATTATTCTCCTTAAATATTGATTTGATTTATAAAATCTTTTGAAAATATTTTTATTGTTCTTATGGATTTTTTTTTTCAAATTTAAAAATTATACTTAAATATTGATTTTTATATATATATAATTAAAAAAAAATAATTCAGGTTCTAAAATCATACATATTTAGAGATTGTTTGGTTGGGCTTTTAAAAAACCTCTATTGGTCTAAGATCTACTTGTAATAGATCTACAAGAAATAGAGATTTTTTAAAATTTAAAAATAAATTATATTTGTTTGGTTGGTTTAAAAAAAAAGTCTACTTGGAGAAGTATCTCCCCTTAAACTCTACTAGCAACTACTCAATTTAAAATAGACAATCTCAAAAGCTCAACCAAACAACTCTAAAAAACTCAAATAGACGTTTGTAGATCTTTTGATGCAGTAGAAAGCTCAACCAAACGAGCACTTAGTCATTGTAATTATTCTTAGCACTTTTGCAATAAATTTACTAAACATATGTATACTGCTTTTGAGCTATATAATATTTTTAAAAGTACAATTAACCAAATATCCGTTGATTAATTTCACAACTGATTATTCTTTCAGCTCAACTAACAGTGATTATGATAAACGATACAACAATACCAAAATGGCCCTTAGACTATGTTTGAGATTGCATTTACTTGAGAAATAAGCATCTGTTTATCAAGTTTTTGAGTAAATAGGTGTTTGGTAAACTTCACAAAAGCAACTTATTTTATAATTTGTTCCTCAAATAAGCAACTTTTGAGAAGTTGCATGGGGATTGTTTTTTGAAGCAAAAGCTAGCTTATTGCTTATAAAATGTTCAGAATACCCTCACTATTTTATTAAAAGACAATATTACTCTTATATTTAATAATAATATAATAAAAAACTAAAAAGTAAAAATATGAAAACCAAAAAAAAACTGATAGGGAATGGTGGTGACCACCGTCGGAAGTTGATGTCGGAGGAGGGCTGGCATTCATCGACGACAATCCCGTTGCCGCCACAACGTTGAGGAAGGCGCGGTCGCAGGGAAGTTCACTGAAGAGTTCGTTTTCGCAATAAATCTTCATGTCCCTAGCAAAGACCACCACAGTGTAGTATTCTACTTCATGACGGAGGATCCAATCCCGTCTGGTTCTTTGCTCTATTGATTCATCATTGGCGATGACGCGTTCCGAATGGTCACATTGAGAACCATATGAGCTCGATGAGTGGTGGCCTACATGCAGTTGAATGAGCATCAATTAGGCATGGTTGACTAGCATCAAAAACTACTCGCAGTCGTACAAGGCCGATGGTGTAGTACAATGATAAGTACAAAATATCTTTCTCTCGAGGATTGGTTGATCAATATCGAAATTGATTAACCTAATTACTATTTGGACAATCGAAAATTAGTGAGGATGATTATACAACTCAAATTAATCGAAGCTAAAATTAAATTAATTAACAAAACATAATTAACAAGAAGCAAACACATAAGCAAGAGGTTGTAACTTATATGAGATGAATGGTTAAGGCTTTCGAATTCACCTACCCAATTACCAACAATTTATAGACTCACTATTAAGATAAACTATACAAGTGTGTATGTAGACCCGTGTACCCTTAATTAGTTTCCAACCTCTTTCAAGTGATAAAGATAATATTTATATGTACTAACAACCTATTTCTCAATGGTTATCCGAACTATATATAAATTCATTAAGCAAAATGGCACACAAATGGAATCCTACAAGCTAGCATCACATATTTCTATCTTATTAGACTTGTATTATGCATTTCATCAAGCACATTGTGTACTTCTCCTTTCGGTACATCACACAACAACCAAATAACTACTAAATGTTAGCTAGACATTCAATAGTGTATATGTTAATAGCCAAAATTGGCTAGGGACCAAAGAGAAATTTTCCACTTCTCGAGCCAGGGCCAAACCCACAAGAACAAGGAGGAGAGGTCGCTCACACCCACTAAGTACCCCATAGGAGCAATGTGAGGTCGCCCACACCCATTGAGTACCTTACAAGAGCAAGGTGAGGTCGCCCACATCCTCTGAGCACATCGCGAGCATTCAGGTGTAGCTCGAGGTAGTTAGGTTGAGCTCCCTACATCGAGGTAGAGGCCCGAAGTGAGGTTGACACAGGAAGACTTGGTATTTTCAAGGTCTAGATACCTCGTGACCTTTTCAGAAGCAGGTTACTGGCTTTCATTGGTACGAAGAGCCCTTCAGGGCGTTGAGTTCGCCTAACTATGTCTCTCCCATCGATGAGAAGAGCACCTAATCCATTTCTAGAGGAAGGAAGAAGCTCGTAAAGATCCATTATCATTAGAAAATGCCTATCACTATTTACGTCAAGCTCCAAAAGAGACCTATATAGGCCAGATCAAGCTCCTAGCACCAAGACTGGAACAGAGATACACCTCTCTATTCAAGATAGCAAACACCATACTAGGTGACCTCTATGAGGCATCTCGCTAAGGCAACGTACGAGATTTTATTTACTCTCCAACATGCATTAAACTTTACATATATACAGGTCAAGTAATTGGGTTCAAAGAGGAAACAAAATCTTTTCCTTCTAGCTTATCTTTGAATCAGAGCCCAAGTCAACTACGTTAAAACAGGGCGTCCCACTTAAAAAAAAGGGATTGGATTCAGAAGTTAATTAGGAAAGAATTAGAGCTAAACCTAATCACAATATGTATAAAGAGACCGAAGAGATGCACGTAGTGGAGAAGAAGAAAAAAGCTGATTGTGAGATATAATAGTCCATATATAGCCTAAATTCTATTTGTTAGAACATAGCTGACCATCCAAGTGATATATCCACTCATCGACATGAACGATTTCGCTATCCCCATCTGTTTATGAGAGAGTTGAATGTAACATACTTATGAAATTCTATATTGTACTCAACGATCAATAAAACAATATTTACGTTGTTATTTTACACCTTTACATTCATCATCCTTGTACCCATCACCACATACCACAAAACTTGGTACCCAAGGTACCTACCCCTACCACTCCTTTTGAGGAAGTTGGTCTTGAGGGTGTTAAATGGAATTCCTCACCTCGAGTGAATTTTTGGTTAACACTTTTTGACACCGTCTGTGAGAATTTTTCACACAAATTTCAAAATTAACAAATTTACTGTTTTACAGAATTATGAGGCTTCGATCATCCCAAGGACAACCCGCTGAATCAGGGAACCAATCAGCTGCTTCATCGAGGCAAATACATAGAAAAGGGAAGAGGTCGAAGCACCGTAAGCCGACTTCGGCTCATCCAAACAATGAGAGAGTTTCTGCTCTCCCGGTTCTCCCAGCAGCCAACCAAGCTATGATCGACTAGCAGACAGCGACCTTCGTTTAAAGTGCCCACCTTCTAATTGTTGTAGAGGGGATTACCCCCTATTTGGACACAGAGCCAGTGAGGAAGCAGGAAGACCAGGTAACAGGCAACCCGTATTTCACCAGTTCGGGCCCCCTTCACCAACACCCACACCAACACCAACTTACAACAGGACTAAGCTCTTAACCTATATCCGAGATAGGTTAGGGTCCATGCCCCTAGTTATAGGAAAACCCTGCTGTTTACCAACCTTGGCAGGTCAAATCTGCAATCGACGTTCCTCCAAGAGAACCTTGTCAACTTGCCCATCCGCCAGTTTCCAATAAGGAACCTTAAGGAGGAGCCTAAGGAAACAAACGGGATCTCGGATCAAGCCCGACTCATAAAAAGAACCCTCTAAGGATTTCAATTTAACCAGAAGGATCATATGAGGATGATCTAGAGGTTAACTCGAAGGACGCAGGGAGCAAGCAACTAAGGGATCAGCTGGCCAAAATCCAAAAGGAGATCCAACAGTTAAAGAAAGTAAAACATAAGGAGGTTAAGAAAGACCCCCTTAGTGAGATGAATGCCTCTTTTACTAGGAGAATCAGGGAAGCGGAGCTCCCACCAAAGTTTAAAATGCTAGTAGACAAGCTCTCTGGCACGGAAAACCCCTGAGTCATTTGGAGAGCTTCGTCCAACAAATAGAGGTCTAAAACACAACTAGTGTCGGCATGTGCCGTATGTTCCGTACCATGCTGAAAGATTATGCCAAGACCTGGTTCAAAAAGCTGCCCGCTGGCAGCGTGGATTCCTTCACAAAGTTGACAACAGACTTCTGGTCGCAGTTCTAGGGTGTCAAGCCACGACCAAAGGATCCCATCCATTTACAGTCTGTGATCCAGGAGAGAGGGGAAACCCTTAGGGCTTATGTGGAGTGGTTCCATAAGGAGGTCATCCAGATGTGAGTCTTCACTGAAAAAGAAACCTTGGCCAACTTCCATAGAAACCTTTGGGTAGGCAAGCTGTTCCGATCTCTTACCAAAAACCCACCCGAGACCTACCAGAAGGCTTATGATCGAGCTTTAGAGCAGATAGAGATTGAAGAACAGTTGAAGGTTAAGATCGAATATGATGACATGAAAGTGGTAAAACACTAGAAGAAGGAGGCACCTAAGCCCGCACCAGCTTAGAAGATTCAGAATAAGCAACCAAAATCTGTCGACTTACCGCTCGCCACCTTTCTAACCTTTTCGAGGACGTTTTCCAGTGAGACAGACTCCTTCACGAGCTTCTCCTCATCCAAAAAAGGTTTCCCCTGTGACCCAAGAGGAAAGGGGATATAGCTATTACACCCCTTTGAACACTTCCTGGAAACGATCTACCTTGCCATCCGGTACAAGGGGTTGCTAAGAAAGCCATCTCTAATGAAAGCGCTAGTGGATACCAAAAACAGATACAAATATTACGACTTCTACGAGGATGTCGGGCATAACACATCAAAGTGTTACAACTTAAGCAACCAGATTTAGGCCATGGTAAGGGGAGGATGTTTGGTAGAGTTCTTGCAGAAGGTCAGGAACAATATCTAGACAGGGAATGATGTGCAAGTAGAGATCTAGGGAGAGGAGGAGAAGAGGAGAGGCAAGCAAAAGGACCTGATGCAATAGATTCAGATCATCCACATTATTAGCGGAGGACCTACCCTGGCAGGAACCCCCAACAATGCCAAAAAGAACCATGCAAGGAAGATTCCTCACTTGGAGGAAAACCGTGATATCTTTAAGGTAGACCAGAGCTCGGCTAACCCGTCTTAATCCGCTCAGATGACTTTCTCTGAGGCAAAAGTCTATAATACTGTTCAGTCTCACGATAATTCTTTGGTGGTTACAGTACAAATAGCCAACTGCGTTGTCCATCGCGTACTTATTGATTTTGGCAGCAGCGTGGATATCCTCTTCAAAGATACCTTGGAAAAACTTAACCTGAAGCAATGGTACTATAATAGTTACACGATCCCTTTGTATGGCTTCACTGGAGACTCAATCATATTAGTCGAGTCAAAGATCCTCTCAGTGATCACCGGAACCGCCCCCTTCAGTATAATATGATGACGGACTTCGTCGTTGTCGACCTCCCGTCAACCTATAATGCCATACTGCGAAGATTGTTCCTGTCAACCATTAAGGGTGTCTTGTCCATCTACCAAAGCATCTTGAAGTTTCCAGTCGGGAATGAGGTGGGCGAGGTGCGAGGAGACCAACTAACTGCCAGGAAATATTATGTAGTATCCACCAACCCACAATGCTGGTAAAGCAGTTTGCATAAGTTGAACGATTCAGGAACATGAAGTACCAGAGACGAACCAAGAGGATTTAGAGCCCGCTGATCATCCATAAAGTGATTCCTAGGTGATGAAGGAAGAAAAGCAAATAAGGGAATAGGCCATCGGTCACCCTGTCGACAACCTGAAAGAGGTTCTGATCAAAGATGATGACCTGACCAAAATGGTAAAGGTCAGGGCTTCATTGAAAGATAGGATAAATGAGGGATTGATCAAGTTACTATGGGAGTTCAATGATATTTTTACATGGAGCCATGATGAGATGCTAAAGATCCTTTGGTCATTGGCTTCCTACAGGGTGACGATCGACCCCACCATCAAACCTGTCAAGCAAAAGAGGTGAAATTTTAACGCTGAGAGAAATGCTGTGTGCAAGAAGAGGTCGATAAGCTGATCAAGGCCGACTTTATCAGGGTTGCCCGAAACTTCGACTGGCTCTCGAACATGGTAATGGTCACTAAGGTGAATGGGAAGTGGCGCATGTCCGTTGATTATACCGACCTTAACAGGGCATGCCCGAAGAACAACCTCCCGCAACCAAAGATCGACCAGTTTATTGATTCCACATCCGGGAATAAGATCCTAAGCCTCATGGATGCATTTTCGGGGTATAACCAGATCAAGATGCACCGAGTAGATCAGGATAAGACCAGTTTCATTACTGGATAGGGTTTGTACTACTACAAGGTGATGCCGTTCGAACTCAAGAATACAGGGGCCACATACCAGTGGCTAGTTAACCGACTATTCAATCCTGAAATTGGAAGATCGATGGAGGTGTACATCGAGAACATGATTACAAAGTCACAAACCATAGAAAAGTATCAGGATGACCTTTGTATAACTTTTTTGATCCTGAAAGAAAACCAGATGCGATTGAACCCCTTCAAATGCACATTCGGGGTAACTATAGGGAAGTTTCTAGGCTTCATGGTTCACCAAAGAGGCATATAGGCCAACCCAGAAAAGATCAAGACTATCTTGGACCTGAAATCCCCCACGTCACTTAAACAGGTACATGTATTGACCAGACGTGTAGCAGAGCTCAATAGGTTCATCTCTCGCTCCACCGATAAATGCCTCCCATTCTTCAAAGCTATCAAGCAGGGGAAAAACATGAAGTGGAACCAGGAGAGAGAGCAAGCCTTTCAAACCATGAAGAAGTATCTAGTGAGCCCCCTATTTCTAGTCAAGATAATTCTTGAAGAGGAGTTGCAAATATACTTGGTTGTTTTAGAGACTGCAGTAAGTGGAACTTTGGTCAAGGAATGTGGAGACAGGGTCCAACGACTCATCTACTACCTGAGTTATGCTCTAACCAAGCTAGAGAAAAATTATACTCTCCTAGAGAAGCTCGCTTTTGCTCTGGTGACCTCGGAGAGGAAGCTTCGTCTCTAATTTCAAGCTCACTCAATAGCAGTGGTGACAGATCAACCCCTTTGTCAATTTTTACAGAGACCAAATGTATCTGAAAGACTAGTTTTATGGGCCCTAGAGTTAACCCAATTTGACTTAAAGTATAAAACTAGGACCAAAATCAAAGCTAAGGCTTTGGCGGACTTCGTGACAGAATTGTCAGTGCTCCCAAGCCAAGCAACCTCCACATAGTCGAATCTGGCCCCTATAAAGATTTCAGAGATCTACAACTGGCCAGAAGGTTGTAAGACCTGGACCCACTACACCGATGGAGCATCCGGGCAAGCTAGGGGAGGAGCTGACATAGTTTTAGTAGATCTAGAAAAAACTGAATGTTGTCACTGCTTCAGATTCGAGTTTAAGGCTACCACTAATGAGGCAGAGTATGAAGCCCTCATAGTCGGGATAAAGACAGCCATCGTGATTGGGGCAGACTACCTGCATGTCAAGATTGACTAATTACTCGAAGTCAATTAGGTTTCCAGGATTTATCAAGCAAAAGAGGATAACATGGTCGCATACATGAAGCTAGTTCAGCAGCTTAAAAATAAATTTAAGGGATTTAAGATCGAGCATGTGCCTCGACAACAGAATCATCGAACATACATCTTAGGTAAAATAACTGGGAGTGGTGGCCAAGCCTTACCCCGGGGAGTTCCCCTTCAAGTTATCTCACAACCAAGCATAACAGCGAGTAAGGAAATTTACCCCTTGGACCGTCAACTTTGCTAGATGGATCCAATTGTTACTTACCTCCAAGAAGGAAAGCTTCCCAATGAGCCCGGTCAAGCCAGAAGAATTAAGAGGCTCTTTGTCCGATATTGCTTGGTAGATGGGTACCTCTACAGGAGGGGCAGGTCCATTCTTTACTTCGGTGTTTGCATCCTGATGATGTCAAATGTGGCTGAGAGAGGTTCACTCTAGGGACTGCGGAAATCATATCAGTGGTGAAGCTCTAGCTAACCAGGTACTTCGTATGGGATACTACTGGCCAAATATCTATCATGATGCAAAGGAGTTTGTTCGGTCTTGCGTACCATGTCAGAGAACCTTGGACCTTAACCACCTTCCCCCTGAAGGACTGCCATCAATTAGTTCACCATACCCGTTTGCCATATGAGGGGTCGACTTAATCGGTCTGCTTCTTATCGCACCCAAGCAAGCAACACAAGCTATCGTTACCATTGATTATTTTACCAAGTGGGTCGAAGCAGGGCCTCTCTCCCAGATTTCAGAAAAGAGGACTACCAAGTTCATTAAGACGAATGTGGTATGTAGATTTGGTACCCCGCTTGTTATAATCATCGACTTGGGAAAGCAATTTGATAATGAAAATTTCAGGGATTATTGTGAAGGTCTGGGTATAGACCTCAGGTTCGCTTCGGTAGCTCACCCTCAGACTAATGACTTAGTTGAAGCTATAAACAAGAACATTAAGAAACTGCTGAAAAGGAAGCTGCAACAAAAGAAAGGAAACACCTAACTCTTTGGTTTTCTTGGTTGAAGCGGTCCTTCCTATTATGCATAACCTGACCTCTTCAGAATCCAATATTATGAACCGAAGAGCAATGAGATCAAGCTCCGAGCTCGGCTTGACCTCCTAGAGGAAAAACAGGATCGAGTTACAGAGAAAGTGACAATCTATCAGAGCAGGATAACCAGATATTTCAACAAAAGGGTGAAGGTTAGAAGTTTCAAGAAAGGGGACCTAGTTCTCCGGAAGGTTACTCAGAATACCCGAGTAAGATCAAACAGGGTCCTAGAACCCAACTGGGAGGAACCCTACTCGGTAAAGGTAGTGGTTTGCAATGGAGCTTACAAACTAGAAGACATGAATGATCGACCCATCGACCACACCTGGAATGCTGACCATTTAAGGAAATTCTACCCTTAGACAGGGGACCCTTAGGCAGGCTATCTCAATTTATGTATTAATGACTATAATTATTCAAAAGCAATAATGTACTTCTTTTTTATCATTAATGAAGTCTGCTGTTAATTTCTACATCTCCCATTATGCTTTCTACTCTCTAGAAACAAGTTCTCCATGATCGCCATTAACTAAGGAGAGCTAGATAGCTTTCTTGATGCCTTGGTTCGGGTTAACCCTACCAGGAGGATCACCATAGTATGTCGACAATGATCGTCTCAAGACTAGGGACTGGTGGGGGAAGTCCCCTCACTATCCCTGATGCCTTGGCTGGGCACCACCCCTCACCAAGAAGGCTGAGTATAATAGCATGGTTGCCATCTAGATCTCGAGACCAAGACAACTAGCTAGCTCTTATAATGCCTTGGTCAGGCAACCTCCCCTAAGAATGGTCTGAGTATAAGAGCATAGTTGTCATCCAGATCTCATGATCCCGTGGTCTAGATCAGTCCCTCCAAGAGGGTCCTTATTGTACGTTAACAATGATTACCTCTGGACTAGGGACTGGTCGGAGAAGCCCCCACAGTATCCCTGATGCCTTGAACGGGCACCAACCCTCGCCAAGAAGGGTCTGAGCATAAGTGCATAGTCACATCTTGATATCGAGACCAGGATAACTAGACAGCCTTCCTAATGCCTCGGTTAGGCTATGACGCCCATGTAGAATCCAAGCATAAAGCAGGTTTGCGTGTTAGATCGAGGTCGCCATGATAAGATACCTCCCCTTATTCAGGAAGAAGGGGTATACAGGTTGATGACTGAGTGCAAGCTACTTAACGAACATCACAACATATACCTTGATTGAGGAATTACTAATGATGCTAGGGTCAAGATTTTGTAGGGAAAATAAAACCCCGCGCAACGAAAGTGTGAGAAAATTTAATAAAATAAAATTAGGATTTGCGTATAAATAAAAATTTTCCCTTTTAATAACAAGAACCTTAACCCTAGATTAATTGATGTATATAAAAAGTATCGTACCTTTTTTTTTATCGTGACGATTGAATTAGCGTATAATTGAATCCGTAAGATCTTCCAATCCAATCATGAATGTGAATTACCTAGGAGTGTGGGATCTCTTTCTTTAAATTGTATACCTGAGGATGGAAACAAACAAAATCTTCTTCTTTGTTAGTCACAATAATCCTCCAATAGAAAAACCAAGAACGTCCGATCACTTTTGAATTATCAATCAATTTAATTGAAACTCGTGTGAACCTTAATTCGATGCTGTACACAAAACCCTTTTGATGCAAAGGATACTAGTGTACTATCGAAAACAAAAACGTTCCCCTTTTTCTCTTCTTGGCCAAATTCACACTATCTCTATGAGTTGGTCAAATTTTGTCTAGAGTAAAAAACAAAAATTTCTCCCTCAAAATTCTCTCTTGCTAGGCCAAATTCTCTTCTGGAAAATTGCTTAGCATGGCAGAAATTCATCTCATAGAAAAACTTAGGCTGGCCGAAATTAACATACGTATATATATAGGATCCTAAATCCTCTCCTAAGAAGGATTTACTTGGTTGGCAAGAATCCTTTCCTTAGGTGGATTTATTTGGTAGTTAAGAATCCTTATCTAAAAGGAATTCTATCCTATTATATATATATATATATATATATATATATATATATATGGACTGGCCGAAATTTCATTGGATATATATTAGGATCACAATTCCTTTCCTAAGAAGGATTTACTTGGTAGTTAAGAATCCTTTCCTTGGGTAGATTTACTTGGTGGTTAAGAATCATTTTCTAAATGAATTCTATCCTACACCAAGACTCATAATCCAACTCAATAGTGTATTTGTAACCATATTAAAGTCTTTCTAATTTGATTAGATAAATAATTCCTTTTATTTATATACTTATCAAATATAGTCTTTAATATTAATTATACTACCAACAATAGTATAATTTTAGGAGACCAACTCTTATTAGGAAAAAGATTTTGATTTTTAATTAAATAATTAATTAATCATCAAATTAATTAATTTCCATTTAATTAAATAATATAATAAAAATAATATAATTTAAGCTATTCTTAATAGCCTTGCCGCCCATCACATGTATTTAGGCCATATATTATTTTTCTTATTTTATTAAATCCATTGGACCTTAATAAAAAAATCCACATGTGAACTAGACCTATTCTTACAAAAAGAAACAAGTTCACATGCCTTAATACAATTCTAGATGGACCCCTAAATTGATCCGGTAGAATATATCAAGTGATCCATGCAAGTTCGTATAGATTGAGGATCTTGGCGGGCTATCTGAATATAAGCTCCAATAGACACAACCCAATCACAATCAACAAATGATTCATTTAGATCCAATCTTTTTATTTTTAGTTCATTCCACTAAAGAACTAAAATTGAACTCTTAAATGAAGATAAAATAAGTTGATGTTACTCATTCATACCCTAGACAACCGTATTGAAGAAAGTGTATCCTCGTGAAGAATACCAGTAATCGCCAATAGAATGATTTAGTTATCTAAATTGGCATCTAGATAACTTGGTAAATCTTTCTTTAGAATTCGATCACACGCCTTAAGCAATTGAGTGGGAGAAGGTGTTTTGGAACACCTATGGCCTCCAAGTTTAGTTGAGCTTTATGTTTTGTGAATAACCTCCCGAGAGGTATTCATGAATGGAATTTAGCAAGATACTTCCTTACAAGGATATACTAGACAATTAGCCCAAACGATATCTACTCCCAAATGAGGGATATCCGTGAAGGATTATATTGAAGGTCGATAACTTGGTAACACACTCAATGTACTTTTATTAATATCCTCCCAAGAGTTCTTATTAATAAAATTGCAAGGCTAAAATTGAAAATGTTGGTTGTTATGTTTATAATTAGGTGAGACTTAGTCCAACTAGTAAATGGTGTGTACTCCCAAAGGAGGCGTGATATTTATGGGTGTTGGATCACCGTTGAATTTTTACGATTGAATTATTTTATTTAATTCAAGATAAATATTTAAAAGTGCTATATCATGATTGTTTACTTATATAATTTTTGTTATTAAAAAGAAATCATGACCCCATCCCTAACAATATCCTAAAAGATAATACTTTAACCGATGATGATTATGTCACATGGAAAAGGAATATTGGGTTGTTGTTGCAACTTGAAAAGTATAAGTTCATTCTGTATATTCCTTAACCACCAAACTAATGAATCTATTCAGGAGCAAAGAGATGAGTATCAGTAGTTAAAGTCTTTAGATGAGATGGCTAAATGTACGTTACATTATGGCCATCATCTCCAACGTGTTACAACAACGAAATGAAGGAATGAAGACTGCTATCGATATTATGATGTCTCTAGATAGGGATTTATATGGTTGGTAAAGTTGCTACTGTTAAGACTCGTTAGAAGGTCAAGAAACAACAGAGGAAAAAGCAACTTGGGCCTTCTTAGAAGGAGACCAAGAAAGTAAGCAAGATCAAAAGGAAGTATTTCTTTTGTGGTGAAAAGGGTCAAAGGAATATACTGAATAAGAATGACTTCAACTTGCATTTATGCAGCGGAGCGTTGGTGTCTACTAGTGTAGTGGGAGATATTAGAATCAATTTAGATTCTTCTAGGCATTTAGTTTTAATAAACATTTATTATGTGCTATAATTCAAGAGGAATTTAATTTCGGTCTCTTGTTTAAATAAATTTGGATATTCGGTTACTTTTAATAAAGGTTATATTATTAGTAAGAATAACAAATTTGTTTGTAAAGGTACATTGGAAAACGGTTTATTCTACTTACATAAAAATATCTCTCACTTGTTAGACATGAAATCAATGGAACCTAATTAAAAAAGGCTAAAATTATCAAAAGATGAAACCTACTTATGGCATTTGCACATAGGTCATATTAACCTAAATAGGATTAAAAGATTGGTTATTGACGGACCTCTAAGTGACTTAAAGGTTGATGATCTACCAAATTGTAAATCTTGTTTGGAAGGTAAAATGACCAAAAGGTCGTTCACGACCAAAGGCGCAAGAGCCATTGAATGTTTATGATTGATACACACTTATGTGTGTGGACCTATGAGCATTTAAGCTAGAAGTGGATATGAGTACTTCATCACTTTCACGGATGATCACTCAAGATTTGGCTATGTGTATCTCATGAGACAAAATTTGGATGCTTTTGATATGTTCAAAGCTTTAAAGCTGAGGTTGAAAATCAGCTTGAGAAACACATAAAAATCTTGAGGTCTGATCGTGGTGGAGAATATCTATCTGGTGAGTTTCAGCTATATCTTATTGATAATGGGATAATTTCTCAGTTTTCTGCACCAGACACACCTCAATAAAATAGGGTGGCAGAAAGGAGAAATAGAACTCTTTTGGATATGGTCAGGTCTATGTTGAGTTATTCAACGTTCCCTAATTCTTTTTGGGGTTATGCTTTACGAACTGCAATGTACATTCTAAACGATGTACCATCTAAGTCGGTTCCTAAAACACCGCATGAGTTGTGGACCGGGCGAAAGCCTAATTTACAACACTAGAGGATATTAGGATGTCCTGCGCATGTGTTAAAAGGAAAGACAGAAAATATGGAGTCCCGTTCAGAAACATGCATATTTGTAGGATATCCAAAAGGAACAAAAGGATATTATTTTTATAGTCCTTCAGATCTTAAAGTATTTGTTTCGATAAATGCTAAATTTCTGGAAAAGGACTATATGAATAATTTTGAGTCTAAAAGTATAATTGTCCGGAATGAACTTTTAGGAGATACAATTCCACAAGAGGTTTCACAACCAAGCCCAATTGTAAGTTTCGTACCAACACAAGATCAACAATCTACCATACCTCATTATAGTGGGAGGGTTGTTAGACAACCAGAGAGATACATCGGTCTAGGAGAATCTGTAGAGAATCTTTCGGACGATGATAATTCCTGTACGGACAAGGAAGCAATGGAAGATGTTGATTATCGCCATTGGCAAAAGGCAATGCAATCCGAAATTGAATCTATGTTCAAAAACAAAGTCTGGTCTCTTGTAGACTTGCCTAAAGGAATAAAACCCATCGGGTGCAAGTGGGTATACAAGAGGAAAAGAGGAATGGATGGAAAGGTGGAAACCTTTAAAGCAAGATTGGTAGCTAAAGGTTAAACATAGAAGGAAGGTGTTAATAGTAAAATTTGGCCAGGGGTTAAGGAGAAATTTTCCACTTTCCCGTCACAAGTCAGAGCCCATAATCAACGTTCATGAAGCCCGTATCGACCATAAAGCCACCCCGTAATAGCAGAGAAGGCCGGCCCGGCTTTATAACTACCAGGAAACAAGCTAGGCGGTACCAGGACGAGCCCCCACACTAATACTGGAACCCGGGCTTCCCCAGGTTACCTATCAAGGAACCTCGACATTGAGGTCGAGCTCCACAACCGCCCCGTGAATGTCGGGAGGGGTCTCCAAGCTGGATAGACATTCGAGAGAAGCCCACCAACCTCTCAAGAAGGCCGCTGTCCCTACTGAACACAAAAGAGGAATTACGCCTAAACCTACACCACCCTGGCTACTTCCCAAGAATGTTAATAGGGACACCTCAAGCCCCCAAGGGTCAGGGAAAATCCATCCCAAGCTTCTAAGAACTGAGCCGAAGCAAGGATCTACCTCGCTCTACGGGACGATAGGGAACTAGCTGGGTAGCCTCCATGACACACCATGCCACGATAACATACAAGATCATATCTATATGGTAACCAACAAATAATTCCGTATACGTGTGAGCCAAGTGTTTGATCTCTACAAGGAAACCGACTCATTTTTGTTAACGATATCATCGTTTCTTCTATTCACTCGGGGTCAACCACTTTTAATTAATTGATCCTACCCGATAAGGAGGGGACATATTGATAGGATCGTGGAGGGATATTAGCAAATTCAAACCTACTTGGATAAAATATAAATAGATACACAGACATACATAGAGATGGACACGATAAAAAAAGAGAGAGAAGAGAGAAAGAAAAGAAAATGGGAAGGCCTAAATTCTGTACTCAGAACACGACCACCTTAGTTTCCACTATTTGACAAGCACAGAGTTGCCACCTTCCTAGATCCTAGAGAGACTGCGAGCATATAAGAGAGTGAGTTGTATTTCAAAGCAAGTGTCAATAATAAAAGCTCCCATTTATTGTTACTACGATCCAGCCTCTCGTTTACTTCTTAATAGGTCAAGTATCAACGATACCGACCCCGGCCACTACTTTCGTGGTAGTGCTCTTGAGGGTGTTAATAGGAATTTCTCTTCCCGAGCAAATTTCCCGTCAACACTTTCTGGCGCCGTCTGTAGGAAACTCCCACACCACCATCTTTGTATTCAAAAATGTGTTATTTTACATGAATCATGAGGCTCAGCTCATCACAGGGAAAGCCGGGCGCATCGGGGCAACCTTCTGTTGTGTCAACACTAAAGGTCCCGAAGAAAGGGAGGAAAACAGGGCTCCATAGCCAGCTTCCAGCCCAGCTAGCCACTGTACGGGCTCTGGATCCTCCTCTGGAAACTAGGTCAAGCTTGACTAGCAAGCGGCGGCCTTCGTAGAAAACCTCTGCTTTCGACTACTCGTTGAGGTCATTACCATCCAGCAAGCAGACCTTTGCAATCGAGGGGAGTCAAGCAGATCACCTGGGACCTACTCATCGGGAACCAACTCGTCATAGATCGGGACTCCCAACCTCGATCCTGGACAGGTTAGGGCCCATGCCCCTCGTTCCCAAAGCGTTGCCACGCTACCAACCGAGGCAAGTCAAATCTGCGGTGGACATCCTTCCCCGAGAGCGGGAAGAGTTTCTCTACTCAACGAATTCAAGGAGGGAAGCTCATGATAGGGAAGAAGAAAGTCAGTTAAGCCCCCGAGCAGATCCTCTTTGAAGAAGGAACCGGGTAGAGGTCACCAGTTCTTCAGAAGGATCCGATGGTGAGGAAATCGAGATCAACTCAAGGAAATCCGAGACCAAACGTCTAAAGGATCAGTTGGTAGAGCTTCAGAAGGAGGTCCAATTGAAGAAGAAGGGAAAGCACAAGGAGGACAAGAAAGATCCTCTAAGTGAAATGAACGCTCCCTTCACCAGAAGGATTCGGGAGGCAGAACTTCTGTCCAAATTCAAAATGCCAACTGATAGATTCTCTGTGATTGAGGATCCCCTTAGCCACTTAAAGAGCTTCGTTCAACAGATGGAGATCCAGAACACAACCAGGGCCGCTATGTGTCGAATGTTCCCCACTACACTCACGGATTACGTGAAAACTTGGTTTAGGAAACTACCTGCTGGTAGTGTGGATTCCTTCACCAAGCTATCAACCGATTTCTGCTCATAATTCCAGGGGTTAAGCCACGGTTGAAGGATCCGATCCACCTATAGCACGTGATCTAGGAGATAGGAGAAACCCTCCGGGCTTATGTCGAGAGTTTCCATGAGGAAGTGATCCAGATGAGAGTCTTCACCGAGAAGGAAACTTTCACCAACTTCAGAATGAACCTGTGGACGGGAATTTTTTTTCGATCCTTTACCAAGAGACCTCAGGAGACATACCAAGAAGCCTATGATCTGGCTCTAAAGTAGATTTAGGTCGACGAACAGCTCAAGCTCAAGATGGAGCACGACGATATGAGAGCCTTAAAGCGATAAAAGAAGGAAGCTTCCAGACCTGAGCAAGCTCAGAAAAACCAGAACAAACTCCCTAACAAATATACCATTTCCCCCTTTCTCAACCTAGATCGGAAAGATATCCAGATAAACGAACTCCTCATCAAGCTTCACTACCTCCCAGGACAGTGGCCTCTATAGCCCGCAATGAGAGGGGGTATGACCATTACACTCCCTTAAATGCATACTGGGAAATAGTCTATCTCGCCATTCGGGATAAGGGTTTGTTACAGAAGCCCGCTCCCATGAAAGCCCAGGTCGAAAAGAGAAATCGCTATAAATATTATGACTTTCACGAGGACGTGGGGTACAACACTTCAGAATGCTATGACCTGTGAAATCAGATCGAGGCTTTAATGAGGGGAGGTTGCCTGGTGGATTTCTTACAGCAAGTCAGGGAGAATATTCAGTCTGGAAGGAAGGTACAAGTCGAGATCAGAGAACATACCGAGAAAAGGAAGGAGGAGCAGGCGGATCTGATACAACAGATTCAGATAATACATACTATCAGCGGAAGGGCCTACTCTGGCCGGCATCTCCAACAGTTTCAGGAAAAACCATGAGAGGAAAGTCCCTCTTACGGACGGGGGCGGGATATCTTTAAAGTGGACCAGAAACCAACCTACCTATCTCAGCTGTCATAAATCATTTTCACCGAAGCGGACGTCTACAACACCGTGCTACCTCACATGGTGATCACGGTTCAGATTGCAAACTGCATGGTACACCGTGTGCTCGTCGACACAGGTAGCAGCGTTGACGTCCTGTTTAAAGATACCTTGGAAAAATTAAACTTGAAACATTGGTGTTACAATAGCTGCACTACTCCATTATATGGGTTAACTTGGGACTTAATCACACCCGTGGGATCAAAAGTCCTACCAGTGATCATTGGAGCCACACCTCTCCAGCAGAATATCATGACCGACTTCGTGGTGGTGGATACCCCATCGGCCTACAATACAATACTAGGGAGGCCTATTCTATCATCCTTGAAAGGGTCCTTTCTATTTACCACAATGTCCTGAAATTCCCAGTAGGAGACAAGGTGGGGGAAGTTCGGGGTGATCAGCAAGCAGCTAGGAAATGCTACGCAGTATCGGCCAACCCAGTAGCTCTAGCAAAACAACTCGCCCAGGTGACAACGATCCAAGACAGTGCACCCCTACACTAAGTATCGGAGATGTAGGGTCCACCGATCACCTTGAAGACGACCTCATAATGCCTGACATGGAGGAATAAAGAAGTGAATAGGCCAGCGGCCATCCAGTGGATAAGTTAGAAGAGATTCCTGTCCGAATAAGCGATCCCTCAAAACTCATTAAAATCGGAGCCACCCTTGAACCGGGAATGAAAGAGGGCTTGATCAGGCTCCTCACAGAGTTCAACGACATTTTTGCTTGAAGTCATGCTGAGATTCCAGGGATCCCGATGACATTAGCTGCTCATCGATTGGCAGTGGATCTGACCTTCAAACCTATTAAACAAAAAAGGTGTTACTTTAACACCGAAAGAAATGTTATGGTTCAGGAAAAGATGGACAAACTGACCTAGGCGGGCTTCATTCGAGAAGCACGTTATCCCGAGTGGATTGCCAACGTGGTCATGGTCACAAAGGCAAATGGAAATTGGCGCATGTGTATAGATTACATTGACCTCAACCGGGCATGCCCGAAGGACAGTTTCCCTCTACCAAAAATTGATCAGTTGGTCGATTCTACCTCTGGAAACAAGCTCCTAAGCTTCATGGAAACATTTTTAGGGTACAATCAGATTATGATGCACCCCGCAGACCAGTAAAAAACCAGTTTTATCACAGCGCAATGCTTGTACTGCTATAAGGTGATGCCTTTCGGGCTCAAGAATGTTGGAGCTACTTATCAACGGCTAGTCAATCGATTGTTTGAGCCAGAAATTGGAATGTTAGTGGAGGTGTATATCGACGACATGATCACCAAATCTTCAACCTCGGAAGGCCACCTGGATAACCTTTGTAGAACCTTCATGATCCTAAGGGAGAACCAGATGAGGTTGAACCCTTCCAAATGCGTCTTTAGGGTAACTGCGGGGAAGTTTCTGGGCTTCATGGTTCATGAGAGAGGCATAGAGGCTAACCCAAAAAAAATCATGGCTTTCATGAATTTAGAATCCCCCATATCTCTTAAACAGGTTCAAGCCTTGACCGGGCAGGTAGCAATACTCAATAGGTTCATCTCTCAGTCTACCGATAAGTGTCTACCCTTCTTCAAAGCTATCAAGCAGGGAAGAAACATGAAATCATGAGAGCGAACAAGCTTTTCAAGCTTTGAAAAAAATACCTATCAAGCCCTCCACTGCTAGTCAAGCCAAATCCTAGAGAAGAGCTTCAAATATACTTGGCCGTTTTAGAGACCGCCGTAAACGGAGCCTTGGTCAAGGAATGTGGGGATAGGGTCCAGCGACCTATTTACTATGTGAGTCACACTCTAACCAAGCTCAAAAAGAACTATACTCTGTTGGAGAAGCTTGCTTACGCCTTGGTGACCTTGGCAAGAAGCTTCGTCCCTACTTCCATGCTCATTCAATAGTAGTGGTGACGGACTATCCGCTCCGTCAATTATTACAAATGCCAGATGTTTCCAAAAGGCTGGTTCTATGGGCCCTAGAACTTACCCAATTTGATTTAAGGTATAAGCCTCGGACCGTAATAAAAGCTTAGGCATTATCAAACTTTGTAGCAGAGCTCTCCGTACCTTCAGGACAAGCAACCCCCACGGTAGCAGGTGTAGCCCCCGAGAGGTTTCCAGAATCTGACAACTGGCTGGGAGGTTACGAGTAATGAACCCTCTAGACTGATGGAGCTTCTGGGCAAGCTGGGGGAGGAACGGGCATAGTCCTAAGAAGGAACTGAGTGCTGTAACTATTTCAGATTTGAATTTAAAGTGTCGAACATTGAGGCAGAGTACAAAGCCCTTCTAGCCGGAATAAGGCAGCCATTAAGCTTGGGTTTGATTACTTGAATGTTAAGAGCGACTCTTCACTCATGGTCAACCAAGTCTCTGGGACTACCAGGAAAAAAGGGATGATATGGTCGCTTACCTGAACATGGTTCAACAACTCAAGAGCAGATTTAAGGGATTTAAAATCGAGCAGATACCTCGACAACTGAATCATCGAGCTGACGTACTTGCCAAGATAGCTGCATATAGTGGCCAGACCTTACCCCACGGAGTCCCTTTTCAAGTGATCCCTCTACCTAGCACAATGACAGGTAAGGAAACTTATACCTTGGATCGATAACTGTGTTGGATGGATCTGATAGTGGATTATCTCCAGGATGGGAAACTTCCCGGGGAGCCAGACCAAGCTAAGAGAGTCAAAAGGCTCTCGGTCCAGTATTGTTTGGTTTATGGGTATCTATACCAGAGGGGATGATCCCTTCCCCGGCTCAGATGTCTACACCCAGAAGATGACAAGTGGGCTTTGAGAGAGGTCTATTTTGGGGAATGCGAAAACCATATTGGTGGAGAGGCTTTGGCATATCAGGTTCTCTGCATGGGGTATTATTGGCCGACCATCCATCAAGATGTGAAGAACTTGGTGCAAGCTTGCGAGACATGCCAGAAGACCGCAAACTTGAGTCACCTCCCTCCGGAGCGGTTGTCATCCCATAGCTGGCCATACCCTTTTGCTATGTGGGGAGTCGACTTGATTGGACCGCTTCCTACCGCTCCGGGTCAAGCCAAGCATGTTATCGTGGCAATTGATTATTTTACAAAATGGGTTGAAACCGGATTGCTCTCCCAGATATTAGAAGAAAACACAACAAGGTTCATCAAGACTAACATCGTTTGCAGGTTCTGAACCCCTCTTGTCATTATAGCTGACCTCTGAAAACATTTCGATAATGACCGATTCAAAGATTTTTACGAAGGCTTGGGAATCGACATTCGGTTTGCTTTGGTAGCCCACCCCCAGACCAACGGTCTGATGGAATCCATGAACAAAACCATCAAGAAGCTGTTGAAGAAAAAACTACAACAGAAGAAAGGCAGATGGGCAGAAGAGCTTCCCGAGGTCCTCTGGGCTTACCGCACTACAAGGAGAACAACTACTGGGGAAACGCCCTACTCGTTAGCCTTCGGGGTTGAAGCAGTCCTACCTATTGAGCACAAGTTAACCTCTTTTAGAGTCCAACATTTCGAACCAGAGAGCAATGAAAGTAAGCTCCGAGCTAGCTTCCACCTTCTGTAAGAGAAACAAGATCGAATAGCCGAGAAGGTAACAATCTACCAAAACAGGATTGCCAGGTACTTCAACAGGAGAGTTAAAGCCCGAAGCTTCAAAGAAGGGGACCTAGTTCTCAGAAAAGTAATGTTGAATACCAGGAAGAGGTCAGACGGGGTCCTAGGGCCTAACTGGCAATGACCATACCTAACAAAGATGGTGATCCGTAATGGGGCATAAAAGCTCGATGATATAAATGGTCGACTCATCGATCATACTTGGAATGCAGATCACTTAAGAAAATTCTACCCTTGAACAAGGGACTCATGAGCAAGCAGTCTCCGCCTAGTTTCTTTTTATCTCCGACAATAATGTACTCCATCCTTCATATCAATAAAGCCTGTTTTTTCTTATTTTTTCCATCTTCAACTATGTTCTACAGTGATTTGGGTCTACGTGGAAAGTTCGACACTATCACCGCAAGACCAGGGGTAGGCTAGGGAAACCCCCTCTCCACTCTTGATGCCTCAACCCAGCACTACCCCCCGCAAAGAAGAGTCTGAGTGTAAGAGCATAGTTGCAATCTAGATCTCAAGACCAGGAAATAGCTATATAGCCCTCTTGATGCCTTGGTCGGGCTACCACCCCCAAGAAGGATCTAAGTGTAAGAGCATAGTTGCCACCCAGATCTTGAAACCAGGAAATAGCTAGATAGCCCTCCTGATGCCTTGGTCGGGCTACCACCCCTAAGAAAGACTCGAGTTTAAGAGCGTAGAAGCCCTCTCGATCCCAAGCCTAAGAAGGGGCTAAACAATTCTTTACTTAATGTCTTTCTCGGGCTGCAGCCCTCTAAAGGGGCTCGGGGATGAAGGGCTCGGTTTACTTAAACTCTTGTTATTCTGATCATTGCTGTATATTATTTTTTCCTTGATATGTGGTTGCTTACTATAACAGGCCTATGGTCAAACTAAGGGACTATCAACCAAAGACGTTGAGTTACGAATCTTTGTAACCAGAAAGCCCGAGCTAGCTGCCTGTTTTCACGCTCAAACATTGCTCTTATCTTGTTATTTCTCCCGAGATAAGTCAGTTTGCTGTGAATACTGGACCTAGAGGAAGATCGAGTAAGTACATGCAAGTCGGGGTGTGAACTGGATCTAAAGTTGAAATTTATTAATGTTCGGGGGAGCTTATACAACAATAAGGCTACATTAGGCAGGGAGCCCAACCCCTGATTCCGGGTTATAAAAAAAGGGGACAATGAAATGATAAAGGGTCAAACACGGTTAAAGATGGGATGCCCACCCTTTTTTTCCGGGCATTCAAAATGAATCACCAAAGAGAGAATTCAAACTCCATCCTCTTGATGACTTTCAGCCTCTTATTCCCCAGAATGAACCTCACCCTCATCTCCCCTCTTTGGTGATAGCTCATCCTGATCAGCTGCATCTACCACCTCCGCTACCTCCTCTTAAGGATCCACATAGACTGCTTCAGGGTCAACAGGGTCTTCCTCCATGACTTCATTGATCACCGCCATAACCTCAGGCGGTATAGCTGCATCAAGAAGGTTGGCCACTCAGGCATAATCCTGCCTTTTGTTGACTCCACTTCAGAGAGCACTAGGAAAGGATCTCGGTCTTCAGCAAGGTCTTCTTCTAGCTCCCCAGGATGGACACTCCTAGAGGAATCGCCAGGACCAGACGCTGGGAGGATAGAAACAAGAGGGGGAAGATCTGGCACTTCAAACCGCTTTCCAGCTCCCTCTCTAGTAGAAGAACCTGCTCCATCATCTTCGGGGCAAGACATCTCTATAACCCATGACATAACCTCTTCCCTGTCCCAGCCGACGATGCTGAAGAGCTCAAATGGGAGAGGGAAGGCTTCTGCAACTTGATAGGAGGCATAAAAATACCCCTCATTGAAAGAGGCATCCACCTCGACCTGGAGCTTGGTAACTTGAGCTTGTAGAGTTTGGTTCTCGACATCCAGTGCCTGAGCCTCTCACTTCCAGTCATTCCGCAGGGTGGCTCGTCACTTTGATCGGAGAGTTTCCTGATCAAAGGCCCGCTTTAACCTCTCATGGTCGCACTGAAGCTCAGCCAGTTATGTTTCCATTCCCCTCTGGCTAGAGGTCATCTCCTGGACCAGGGTTTGAGCCCACACCAGTAACCCCATGGCTCACTCAGCCTCAGCCTCAGCCTCAGCCTTAGCTGCCTGATCATGGAGGGAAGCCACCTGATGTCCCATGGCTACTTGAAACTTGAAGGCCTACAAAGGGAATCCATGTTAGAAAATGATAAATCAAGCTACTGAGTAAAGAAGTAAAGCGATGGTTACCTTGGCTAGAAGGGCATACCTTTTGGTAACCATGATGTCCACGGGCATCAAGGTCATCCTAAAAAGCCCGCCACCTGGATAGGATACCACGAATTGCTTCAGGACCTTGCTTGACCCGCCGAGCTAGCTTACTGGTGGGGGCGAGAGGGGGCGATCTCAAGAGTACCGGCCTCGGGACCCTTGGAAACCTGAACTACCTAGGCGGTAGCTGGATCAGTGGAATGAGATGATATGACTGGGGAAGCATCAGTTAAAGTAGCAGGAATTACTGGTGAGGGGGCAGAGGTGGACGTATCGACAGCTTGAGAAGTTGGTCCTTATCGAATTAGAGCTTTTGCTGCCCAGGATGTAAGAAGAGCCATCTTGGACTTCACCTGGGAAGGCGATGGGGCAGGAACGAGTGAGTAGCAGCCTTAATGGTTAACCCCCTTCCTCGAAGCAGCTGAGAAAGCTCCCAGGGATAATCTGAAAGGAGGAGGAAGGGTCCTAGCTTGTTGGGCTTTACGAGAAGCTGGAGCAATAACAAACACTGTTAAGAAAGGGGTTAAGACCAACAGAACTAAACCGTCAAACAATCCAAAAAGTGTGATAAAGCCAGATACTTACAAAGAGTAGCATCAGAGATCCGCAGATACTTGGCCATGATGGTCTTCAACACAGCCTCAGACTCAACGGGCAATGAATTTTGATCCCAAAAGAGTCTGTCACTAAAAGCAGTGGGGATCTCGAGCTTATGCCCGTTGATGAATACAGAGCTCCCCCAGTCTTCCCTCGCTAGTATCCACTACTCTTTCTAAGCGGGGTCCTTCTTTGAAGCCCCAGGGATGACAAAATTGAATTTTTTCATGGCCTTGGCATATAATTGACCTCGAGGAACCTCGGCCAAGCTCCTTATTTGGAAAAGGAAAATGAGCTCCTCTGCCCTGGCTCTCTAGCTATACTTCTCATCTCGCATTGCTCCCTCCATAGCATGAGAAAGCCGACTAGATGCCTCCAAAAGCCGAGCGTTAGTTGGAACGAAGCCAGTTGAAGGGCGTTGAGAGCCCGCCGAAGGATAAGATGAAGAGAGAGCCTCACCCCGCTCTCGAAAACTGAACATGAATGGGAAGTACGCCTTTGGGCGGGCTGAAAACGTTATAATTCCTGTGGGGGACGGTGAGAGAAACAGTGTCAGAGATGCCGTATTTATCCAGAAGATGGCTAATCGACTGAGGGTCAACGGTGGAATCTAGAATGACCCTAGATTCGAAAGGAAGGGTCGCCACTGAAGAAAGTTCTGCCAATGTAACCTGAACCTCCCCGACAACGTCGACTCTCTCCCCGACATCAGAATCCTTGTCAACTAGGCTTAGAGGGTTGTCGGGCTGGTTTGAGAAGCCGGAGCTGATAGAGACGTTCCTGCTAGAACGACGGCGATGGCGGACCGGGGAAGATTCCTCATCACTCAAAATTCCTCACACCCGTTTACGAGGAACTAGGTTCTAGCCTCCGGTGCCTTTAACCAAGGCATCAATACTGTCTAAGGAAGTCGACATTAATGGGTAAGAAGAACTTGAAAGGAAGCGGAAGATAGAAGTAAATCGACAGAGCAAAGCAGGAAAAAAGAAATCTGAAAATTTGAGATTTGAGAAAGTGTGAAGAAAGTGACGGTAATGCCGGGTTTAAATAGAGGATTAAGGGTAATGATGTCGGCGATATCCTCAGGAAGATCACTTGGAGCCATAGAGGGAGACGTATTACAGCCGTTTTTCTTCTAATAAAACACTGTTTCAAATTCAAATATTGGGTAATTAATGAGAAGATTTCGCTCTCATTGATTATTTTTGTAACAGAAAAATTTCTCAATTAAACAAAGAATTTGACTCCAACCCCAACTCCATCACCGGTGTTCAAGTCAGAGAGGACTTTTGTTAATAGTAAAATTTATCCAGAGGTCAAGGAGAAATTTTCCACTTTCCTGTCACAAGTCAGAGCCCATAATCAACGTTCATGAAGCCCAAATCGACCATAAAGCTACCCCGCAATAGCAGGGATGGCTGCCCCAGCTTCACAACTACTAGGAAACAAGATAGGCAAGACCAAAACGAGCCCCTACACGAATACTAGAACCCGGGCTTCCCCAGGTTACCTATCGGGGAACCTCGACATTGAGGTCGAGCTCTACAACCACCCCGTGAATGCCGAGAGGGGTCTCTAAGCTCGAGAGACATTCGAGAGAAGCCACCAACCTCTCCAGAAGCCTGCTATCCTTACTGGACATAAAGGAGGAATCATGCCTGAACCTACACCACCTCGGCTACTTCCCAAGAATGTTAACATGGACACCTCAAGCCCCCAAGGGTCAGGGAAAATCCATCCCAAGCTTTTAAGAACAGAGTTGAAGCAGGGATTTACCTCACTCTACGGGACGATAGGCAACTAGCTGGGTAGCCTCCACGACACACCATGCCACGATAACATACAAGATCATATCTATGTGGTAACCAACAATTAATTCCGTATACGTGTAAGCCAAGTTTTTGATCCCTAAAAGGAAACCGACTCGTTTTCGTTAACGATATCATCATTTTCACTATTCACTCGGGGTCAACCATTTTTAAATAAGGGATCCCACCCGATAAAAAAGGGACGAATTGATAGGATCGTGGCGAGATATCAGCAAATTCAAACCTACTTGGATAAAATATAAATAGATACACAGAAAAACATAGAGATGGACACGATACAAAAAGAGAGAGAAAAGAGAAAGAAAAGAAAAGGGGAAGGCCTAAATTCTGTACTCAGAACACGACCACCTTTGTTTCCACTATTCAACAAGCACAGAGTTGCCACCTTTCTAGATCCTAGAGAGATTGTGAGCATATAAGAGAGTGAGTTATATTTCGAAGCAAGTGTCAATAATAAAAGCTCCCATTTACTGTTACTACGATCCAGCCTCTCGTTTGCTTCTTAACAGGTCAGGTATCAATGATACCGACCCTGGCCACCACTTTTGTGTAGTGGTCTCGAGGGTGTTAATAGGAATTTCTCATCCCGAGTAAATTTCTAGTCAACAGAAGGTATCGATTTTGAAGAAACCTTCTCACATGTGGTCATACTTAAATCCATTAGGATACTCTTATCCATTGCGTTATCTCTAGATCTAGAGATTTGGCAAATCGACGTCAAGACAGCTTTCCTTAATGGAAGTCTTGTTGAAATCATCTACATGATGCAACCAAAAAGATTCATTGAAAAGGGCCAAGAGGAAAGGGTATGCAAGTTGCAAAGATCCATATATGGATTGAAGCAAGCATCCAAATCTTGGAACATAAGGCTCGATCAAGCCGTGAAAAGTTTTGGATTTGTTCAAAACCTTGACGAACCTTGTGTATACAAAAGAATTAAAGGTGACAAGTTGGTTTTTCTAGTTCTTTACATTGATGATATACTACTCATCAGAAACGATGTAGGTGTATTGACATCAATAAAAGAATGGTTAGCAAAACAATTTGATATCAAGGACTTAGAAGAAGCAAGTTATATTCTTGGTATCCAAGTCATAATGGATAGAAAGAATAGAACGATTGCATTATCCCAAGCTTTATACATAGATAAAATCTTGTCTTGGTTTTCCATGCAAGATTCCAAGAAAGGTATGTTACCTTTCAGACATGGAATCAAACTTTCTAAGGAACAAGTTCCTAAGAATGAGCATGAAGAGCAATTCATGAGTAGGGTTCCATATGCATCGGCAGTTGGAAGTCTCATGTATGCAATGCTCTGCACTAGACCAGATATTTGTTTTATTATAGGCATAGTTAGTAGGTTTCAATCGAAGCCTGGTCCTGATCACTGGACGGTAGTCAAGCATATTTTTAAATATCTTAGGAGAACGAGAGATTATATGCTTGTATACTCTAGAGGGGATTTAATTCTCGTTGGGTATACAAATTCTGATTTTTAGTCAGATTCTGACTCTAGGAGATCAACATCATGATCTGTGTTTACTATTGGAGGATGGACTGTCATATGGAGGAGTATCAAGCAATCTTGTATTGCCAATTCCACCATGGAAGCCGAGTATATTGACGCATGCGAGGCTGGTAAAGAGGCTGTCTAGCTCCGCCAATTCTTGATTGACTTGGAAGTGGTTCCTGATACGAATAAGCAGATCATTATCTATTGTGATAATAGTGGAGCAGTGGCTAATTCGAGAGAACCAAAAAGTCATAAGAGAGGGAAACACATTGAAAGAAAGTATCACCTTCTAAGGGAAATTGTGGATAAGGGTGACGGGTGACGTGACGATTACCAAGATCCCGTCACCAGAAAATCTAGCGGATCCTTTTACAAAGGCTCTTCCACAAAAGAGTTTTGATGGGCATCTAGAGAACATGGGGATGAGAGATATAACACATTTGCTATAGAGCAAGTGAGAGATTATTAGGATTATGCTCGATAGCAAGAGTATAATAATGTATTTGACAATCTTTTCATAATAATAAAGTGATTTCTATTTTAACAAATCTTATAGCATTTATAGTTTAATTATTATAATTGTCAAAAGTAAATAATCATAAGGTCAAAAGACTATGAGAAAAGAAGAATTGTTCATATATCTAGATATGTATAAGGTAGTCACAATTCTTTAGTTAGTCTTGAATAACATTCACAACTTAAGATAAAAGGTTGGGCGCCTTTATCTTGTCAAAGTTGTAGATTCTTTTGCTAGCATTTGAGTGGGAACAAATGTGTTATAATGAGTCTAAAATCATCAAAGTGTGGTGTCTTTGGGTAAAAGAATCTAGTGCACTGGGTGCATTGAATAGGATGGAAATGAAATAATTTATCTAAAACCGTCAATGAATAAAAGTTTTCATTTGAAGACAATCGGAGAGTCTATCTCAATTCTGAGATAAATGACGGACTTATGGTTGCAAGTGTTATCATTTGAGCTATCAATGAGTATGGTTATATAGCATAGTCTATCCTCGATAGTTTGGTGGTATTCATTTGTTAATCGATAGAGGACTTCATTTATAGATATGAACATCGTGGCTTCATTTATTGAATGAGAGTAGAATACCATCATATGGATGTTTTGAGGTATTGGATATTAAATCTTAACGTTAAGTTTTCATTAGTGTCTATTGAAACATGGCTTCTGGACAAGTCAAAATATGCAAGTTCAAAATGTGGTCATATGAGTAAAAATGGTAACTTGGAGAGCTATAGGCGGTTTATGAGCTCTTGGCGATTACTGATATTCTTCACGAGGATACGCTTTCTCCAATAAGGTTGTCTAGGGTATGAATGAGTAACATCAACTTATTATATCTTTATTTAAGAGTTCAATTTTAGTTCTTTAGTGGAATGAACTAAAATTAAATAGATTGGACCTAAGTGAATCATTTGTTGATTGTGTTTGGGTTGTGTCTATTGGACCTTAAATTTTGATAGCCCGCCAAGATCCCCAATCCATACGAACTTGCATGGATCACTTGATATTTTCTACCGGACTAATTTAGGGGTCCATCTAGAATTGTATTAAGGCATGTTGACTTTCTTCTTTTTGTAAGAATGGGTCTAGTTCACATGTGGATTTTTTTATTAAGGTCCAATGGATTTAATAAAATGAAAAATAATATATGACCTAAATACATGTGTTGGGCGGCAAGACTATTGAGAATAACTTAAATTATATTATTTTTATTATATTATTTAATTAAATGAAAATTAATTAATTTGTTGATTAATTAATTATTTAATTAAAAGTCAAAATCTTTTTCCTAATAGGAGTTGGTCTCCCAAAATTATACTATTGTAGGTAGTATAATTAATATTAAAGACTATATTTGATAAGTAGATAAATAAAAGGAATTATTTATCTAATCAAATTAGGAAGTCTTTAATATGATTAGAAATACACTATTGAGTTGGATTAGGAGTCTTGGTGTAGGATAGAATTCATTTAGAAAAGGATTCTTAACCACCAAGTAAATCTACCTAAGGAAAGAATTCTTAATTACCAAGTAAATCCTTTTTAGGAAAGGATTTGTGATCCTAATATATATACAATGAAATTTCGGCCAGCCCATATATATATATAAAATATGATAGAATTCCTTTTAGATAAGGATTCTTAACTACCAAATAAATCCACATAAGGAAAGAATTCTTGCCAACCAAGTAAATCCTTCTTAGAAGAGGATTTATGATCCTATATATATACGTATGTTAATTTCGACCAGCCTAAGTTTTTCTATGAGATGAATTTCGGCCATGCTAAGCAATTTTCAAGAAGAGAATTTGGCCTAGCAAGAGTGAAATTTGAGGGAGAAAAATTTATTTTTTACTCTGGACAAAATTCGACCAACTCATAGAGATAGTGTGAATTCGGCCAAGAAGAGAAAAAGGGGAACATTTTTGTTTTCGATAGTACACTAATATCCTTTGCATCAAAAGGGTTTTGTGTACAACATCGAATCAAGGTTCACACGAGTTTCAATTAAATTGATTGATAATTCAAAAGTGACCGGATGTTCTTGGTTTTTCTATTGGAGGATTATTGTGACTAACAAAGAAGAAGATTTTGTTTGTTTACATCCTCAGGTATACAATTTAAAGAAAGGGAGCCCACACTCCTAGGTGATTCATGTTCGTTATTGGATTAGAAGATCTTGCGGATTCAATTCTACGCTAGTTCAATCGTCACAAAAAAAAAGGTACGATACTTTTATATACATCAATTAATCTAGGGTTAAGGTTCTTGTTATTAAAAGGGAAAATTTTTATTTATACGCAAACCCTAATTTTATTTTATTAAATTTTCTCACGCTTCCGCTGCGTGTGTTTTATTTTCCCTACAGATTTTACTTTACAAGGTTTATTTAAGTCGAGGTTACATTGGAGGTAGCATCCAGATCAAGCTCAGAAATTAGCATGGAGTATTCAGCCAAGTAGAAATCTATGATCAGAAATCATTCAAAGTAAATGTGAAGCAAGTCAAACGGGACTTCATTACTCATTAAAAGGGAGCCTATCCCCCTTAAAGGCGACATACATCATACAGCGAGCCCAACCTCTGGTTCCGGGCTATACCTAACTTAAAAAAAAAAAGTTTTTTGGTATGGAGAAGCTGGTCATGTATAAAGAAAGGAGCCCACCCCCATTTCTGGCAAACAGAATCAGTCTTGAAGAGGTTAGATTAAGTGTCGTTATCCTCTTGGTCTCTTGCTCATTCGATTACCCCACATTGTGCCACTCTGTCTAGTGGATGCTCGCCTCCTTGTTGTTCGACCTGGATGTCCTCTCTCACTACCCCCTCCACTTTGAGTTGCTCGCCTACTTACTGCTCAGCTTGATCCTTCTTCAGAACCTCGTTAACCACGTCCATGACCTCCGGAGGGATGGAATCAAGTTGGGAGATAACAATTGCCTTTGAGTTGATCAACTCGTCAACTTGCCCCCCATTCGGCAAGATGCTTAGGGCGAACAACAATAGCTTGAACCCCCGCCTCATCATGAGATCTCGAGAGGTCCTTGTCTGCCTCCAAAGAAATGGGAAGACCACATTCTACTCGTTCAGGGAAGAGCCCTGTATTGGAAGAAACAAGTTGGTCTTCCTCAATTGGCTTGGATTGTACCCCGGAGAACTATCCGAGACTTGAGCCAGAAGCAATGGAAGGATGCCGTGAAGGCTCTATGTTGGTCACCTGCTTGCCCTTCCCCACAGGATATACGGCACCAGCTCCACCATTTACAGAAAGTGACATCTGCCTAACTTTCTCCATAATTTCTACCCTATCCTAGGTAGCGATGAAGGAGATGTCGAAAGGAGGAGGGAGAGCTTCATCAACTTGGAAGGAAGAATAGAAGTAGCCGTCACTGAAAAACCTGTCTAACTCAGTTTGCAGCCTGTTTACCTGAGCGTGCAAGTCCTGGTTCTCGACATACAGCTTTCTGGCTTCTGCCTTCCACGAATCTCGCTGTGAAGCCCGACAGGTAGACTTGAGGCTTTCTTGATCAAAGTTTTGCTTTAGCCTCTGATAGTCGCATTAAATCCCATACAACTCTTTCTCCATCTCCTTTTGGATGGTGGTCATTTCCTGTATCACGACTTGAGCAGGAGCTGGCAATCCCATGGCCCTCTCAACTTCGGCCTCCTCATTGACTGTTCAATCACGATGAAAGGCCACCTGCTGGCTCATTACGACATTGAATTTAAAGGCCTACATAAGATTCAAGTCAGTAAATACCCTAAGCAAGATACCTCAATCACTGATAAAAGAAGATGGGTACCTTAACCAGAAGAGCGGATCCTTTAGAGATCAAGATATCAATAGGCATTTAAGCCATTAGAGAACGGCTGCCACCTGGATAAGAGGTGATGAATCGATTCATGACCTCATCCTGGGAGAAAGGGTAAAAGAAGGCTCAACTCGACCTCCAAACCTCCAGACCACCCAGGGTAGCGGTCTCTAAGCTTTTTGAGGTCACCTCGGACACATGAGGAGGAGTTGGAGGGATAGGAATGATAGAGGGATGTGTAACAGCACTAACAGTAGAAATATAAGGGTTTCCTGAGGTAATAGCAAGAGCAGTAGCAATAGGGATTGAAGCCCCCTTCCTTGCACTTTGGAAGCTCGGGAGGTGAAGATTTCCATCATAGACCTAGGCTAGAGAGGAAGTGAGGTAGAAACGGCTGGACCACAACAGGAGCTAAAGGGCCTTCGCTAGCTAGGGTAACTTGAGAGGCTCTTAGGATTCGTCTAATAGAAAAAGGAGGAGTGCGATCCGACGGAGCATCCTGGGTCGTAGAAGCAACAATTGAAACTTAAAAGAAAGGGAGTTAGAATAAGAGTAAACATTTAATGAAGAAACAAAACAGCTTTGATTTCAATTCTTACCAGGGGTGGCCCCAGTAATACGTAAGTATGCGTTCACCCTGCACGGATCGAAGGGATCGGAGGTAGGAAATTTTGAGTTTGAATAGTTACGCTCCATGATAGCTTTCAAGATGGCCTTAGACTCGGCCAATAATGAACCCCTATCCAGGAGGGTTTGCATTAAAGGCGATAGAGACGCTGTGCTAGAACTCACCGATATAGATCGAGCTTCCCCAGTCACCTTCATTCAAAACCCATTCCTCCTTCCAGGAGGGGTCTTTCATGGAAGCCCCAGGTACTATGAAATTGAGATTGTTTTTGGCTTTGGCATAGAATTGACCTTTTAGACCACTAAATTTGAAAAACATACGCCAACTCCTCAGCCCCAGGCTCTCTCATGGTGGTGCCTGGCTTGCCTTCTTCCCTCCACATCATGAGAAAGCCTATCAGGTGCCTCCAGAAGCCTAGAGTCATCTGGAAGGGAGCCAACTGTAGAGCATTGAGAGCCCGTCGAAGAGTGAGGTGAAGGGGAAGCCTGTGTATTGGAAGCACACCTTTGGGAGGGGTGTACACATAATAGTTCTTGGGATGAATTATTACAGAGATACTGTCGGGGAATACCATACTCGCTATTTAAGCGTTTAATTGATTCTTTCGGAAAGGTGGAATTGGTAATGACCCGGAAGTCATAGGGTAAGAGGTTTTCTGGGAGAGTACCGATGACCGAGGCTTGGCCTCTACCAACTATTGCACCCTCAGAATCTGTACCTCATAGACCAAATTCAGAGGCTCATCGGGCTTATTCAAGAAGTCGGACCAGATCAGTACGTTACGACCCCGAACGGTGGCATTGTCCAATTGGAAGGCTTTCTCCGCTGCTTGAGTCTTCAAGAGCCCTCTTCTTAGGAGCCAGGCTAGAGGCACCATCGCCTTCAACCATGCATTTAATACTATCGGTTGAGTTTGACATTATTGAAGGAAGATGATTCATCAGATGTTAGGGGAGGATTGAGGTATTTTAAGAAGACGAAGAAAGAATGTGAAGCTTCTTGATGGGTTTTTTAAAAAAGTTTGAAATTTGAAAGAAAAGGAAGAGTGAGGGAGACGAACGAAGTTTTTGGGTTTAAATAGGGAAGAATGGAACAGCTAACGGTAAGATTGGTGATGTCCATGATCGAAGCGTTTTCGAAAACGAAATCCTCGAAGCAGATTGCCTAGTTTCTCGGGGACTGATGTAACAGAGCCATTTTTTGAGAAGCGTAACAATTTCTAATTCGCCACGTGGAGGTTGCATTTAATGAAAGGATTTCCTTCCGAATTCTGGCAATTAAGGGAGAAGGAAAATTTCCCAAATAAAACAGGAAATCTGACTCCAACCCCAAAATCGTCTACCAGTGTTTAAGTGGGACTTCTGTTAATAGCCAAAATTGGCTAGGGACTAAAGAGAAATTTTTCACTTCTCAAGCCAGGGCCAAAACCCGTAAGAGCAAGACGAGGTCGCCCACACCCACACTCACTAAGTACCCCGTAGGAGCAAGGTGAGGTCGCCTACACCAATTGAGTACCCCACTGGAGCAATATGAGGTCGCCCACATTCTATGAGCACCTCGTGAGAATTCGGGTATAACTCGAGGTAGTTAGGTTGAGCTCCCTACATCGAGGTAGAGGCCTAAAGCTAGGTCTTTTCAAGGTCGAGATACCTCGCAACCTCTTCAAAAGTAGGTTACTGGCTTCCATTGGCATGGAGAGCCCTTCATGACTTCGAGTTCGCCTAACTATGTCTCTCTCATCACCGAGAAGAGTGCCAAATCCACTTACAGAAGAAGAAGCTCGTAAAGCATAATTATAATTATAAAGCACCTAACACTATTTACGTCAAGCTCCAAAAGAGACCTAGAATAGCCGGATCAAGCTCTTAATACCAAGACTGGAACAGAGATACACCTCTCTATTCAAGATAACAAGTGCCATACTGGGTGACCTCTATGAGGTATCTCGCTAGGGCAATGTACATATTTTATTTACTTTCCAACATGTATTAAACTCTACATACATGCAAGTCAAGTAATTGGGTCCAAAGAGGAAACAAAATATTTTCCTTTCCACTTATCTTTGAATCAGAGCCCAAGTCACCTATGTTAAAATAAGGCATCTCGCCTGAAAAGGAGGGATTAGATTCAGAAATTGATTCTAAAAGAATAAGAGCTAAACCTAATCACACCATGTATAAAGAGACCGAAGAGATACCCGTAGGGAGAAGAAGAAAAAAATTGAATGTGAGAGAGAATAGTCTATACATAGCCTAAATTCTATTTGCTAGAACACGGCTGACCATCTGAGTGATATATCCACTTATCGACACGAACGATTTCGCCATCCCCATTTGTTTATGAGAGAGTTGAATGTAACATACTTATGAAATTCTATATTGTACTCAACGATCAATAAAACAATATTTACGTTGTTATTTTACACCTTTACATTCATCGTCCTTTCACCCATCACCACATACCACAAAACTTGGTACCCAAGGTACCTACCCCGACAGCTCCTTTCGAGGAAGTCGGTCTTGAGGGTGTTAATTGGAATTTCTCACCTCGAGTAAATTTTTGGTTAACGGTATATAACATGAAATACACGTACAAAATACAAGTAGTGATGATAAAGTGGTGGTATTTATTGGAGATTCATGGGAAAGGTTTCTTCTTCACCTTAACTAAGATGATTTTAGTTCATGTTACAAATAATGGCTTCACAAAATATGAATTTAGGACAAGCCATATCACAAGTAATAAATAAAGAGAGAAAGGTAAAGGTAAAACTATATGCAGAACTCATCCTCTCTTAGTTGATGATGTGTTTGGTTTGCTTCTTCTCTTAGTAATCTGTTTTATGCTCCAATGTTAGGTTTTGATGGTGGGTAAGGGTGGGGATGTTGGATATTTGATGTTTACTAAAATGGAATATGAGTTTGGATGGTGATTTCGTGGTTTGATTTGGTGATTTTGTAATTTTGGAAGGTAAAGATATGTTCTTGCAGTGTTTGGAATGTCAAAGGTCGAGCAAGAGGTGGTGGAAATGAAAGAAGGAAGGGTATTTATAGTCTTGCATTAATTAGGGCACAAAAACCCATAAGAAGCTGAGCTAGAGTACCTATATGCTAGTGATGTGCTGGTCGAAGAGTGCATGCATTGTGCTGGTCTATTTGAAGAATTGTGCTGGTGGAAGGGTACATGTATTGCGTCGATCCTCTGGTTTGTTTATGTTGGTGATGTGCTGGACGAGAGGCGCCTGAACATCACTGGATCTCTAGAAAACATGGGCACATGGTGCACTAGTGTTGCGCTAGATGAGGGTCGTATACACCTCTTCTTCAATTATTTGAATCTTCAATTTTTCAGTTTGGCCCTTGAATTTCCTTAACTTTGCATTATTTCCCTTGGATTGCTAAGGAAACTTGCACAAGCTTATTAAAACATTAAATTCTCAAAATTTGCTTGAAAAACAAACGCAATTAATATGATATGGAAGCTGCACCACCACATCTACTTCATCCTGGAGCACCAATCCTACCTCCTTGCTTGCTATTTGGATTGAGGAAACCTGGAGAGGAGACTGGATACCAAGACTACGTACTAGGAATGGGTACCAGGGCCAGGACCGAGTACCAGGACCAGGATCAGCCCTTTACACCAGAAAGGGAACCTCAAGCCCTATGTCTCCACCATATAAACGAAGCCCGACGGGCGGGATGACTTATCTCCTACCTATCGTACCATACTCCTCTATCAATCCAGATCACCAAGGTACGAAATCTCTGAGGTACGAGGTACCTACCCTGACCACGACCTCAGAGGTAGCGGTCTCGAGGGTGTTAACTGATATTCCTAAACTTGAGCGAATTTTCGTTTAACAACTATTATATGACTTTTTATTCAATAAGTGTGTCTTTGCCTTGTTTGAAATCCATGTCTCACTTATGTTCAAACATGCATTTTTGGACTAGGAAAATTGATAAAGAGTACATTTGATTGACCAAAAATTTATCTCTATGTTTATGTGAACTTGAGTTTGACATGCTTAAATATCATTCATGAAGCATTTGTGTGCAAATATGTGTGAATGCAATTGAATAGGCTAAACTCAATAAGGACCTTGTGTCTATTCAACTAATAAGGATGTCTCATCCAATTTATCCATTGTCTCTCTTCTTAATGGTTGAGTAAGACAACAATCAATAAGGATTTTATATCCATTCAATTAATAGTGATTTTATATCCATGTCTTGATTGGTCATTAAGAATTGATAATAATGCTTGTGTGATTTGAAAGCTTAATTTTCTTATCTTGTTCTCAAATGACAAAAGGGTGCAAATTGGTTTGACTTCTTTTGGAACCTCTTCTGATATTTGTTTTGCCAAATACCATGTTTTTGAAAGTTGATGTTGCATGTCCTTCATCCAAGGCAATAGCTTTACACATTTTCTTGAAATTAAACTTCCTTGCATGTCCTGTATAAAGTTGTTGTATATGATTATGCAATTTTCTTGCAAATGTCTCTCTTTGCTAAGTTACCCAATTAAGGAATACTCATTTGCCTATCTTGTGACAAAAAAAGGGGAGTAGTGTGGATATAAGAGGAGTTGAGAGTGGCTTGATTTAAGGGAAGATGAGAGTTGCATATGAGGAGAGATTGACTTGTCGAGCGAGAGTTAACCCATTTTGTGAGGATGATACGTGAGTGGTGGTTTTGTTACGAAATAACCAAAGGAGGAGATTGTAAGTTCCTCAATTTTTAATTGGCATATTTCGTTGACAACAACATTTGGGGATTTTGAATGTAAGGGTAGTTTAGGTCATTTTTTATCATGACCAAGCTCAAGCTTTAAAGATATATCTCTTGCTTAACCTCTTTGAAGAGATCTAGTTGCACACATACACAACATCTAATGCATGTCTTGTTTATCTTGCATTTGTGTTTCAATCACTTCTTTTGTGTGTCTCTCTTTGCACTGGCATATGGTGTGTTGTTTTGTTTTATTTTTGAAGGTTCCCATTTTATTGGGAATCGACAGTTAGAACGGTGGTCATGTAGACCGCCCAATAAAATCGTTGTTTAGCAACAGTGTTTCTGTCCTTATTCGGTGGCTGAAACAACGGCCACCTTTAAACGCCGATATGATCGCCGAATCACACCTGGTGATTCCTTCTCCATTATGTAGTTTGATCGGTGGTCCATATAACCACCAAATGTGATCGTTGAATCTTACCTGATTCGCTGTTATAATTCGGCGGTTGGCCTGGCTGCCAAATATGACCACTGAACAACAATTTTCTGGTCTTCTTGTTAAAACGATGTAGTTTCATTTTGGACTTCATATAAATATATCATCTTCCTCACAACTCATTTCCAAGAGCTTCCAAACCATTTTTTAGTGAGAGAGAAGCTCCAACAAACCATTTTGACTCAACCAAACTTCAAACCATAACCATTAAGCATCATCTTTGCATCTTTCACACATAGGTTCTCTTCATTGTTCTTGACTAAGGAATCTATACATGCCCAAGACTTTATTATCTTTTCATTGGGTTCTCTTCATTGTAAAATAAATGCATGTTCTTATGCTTAATAGCTTTTATAACATGCTTGTGATGTTGGTTGTTGGATGAGAACATTAATTAGTGACAGCTAGAATTTAGGACGATTGTACCCTTATAGCTAAATTTTCTTGCAATTGCATTTAGAGAATTGATATCTAGGATTTGCAATCATTGTCATATTTAAATCCTTAGATAAGCTCAAATGGCTTAACCTAGAATTTATACACTTTGAATATCATTACATATTCACTTAGGCTGCATTGTCTCTTCATTGTTGTTAAGTTTTGTGACTAAGGGTTTAGTGCACCAGCTTGTTGATCTCAAATCACTATCAAAGGCCCGTTGGGTAGAGTGGAAGGGCTAGTAACCTGGTAAGGTGTGACGGGAGGTCAACCTAGGTTGTAAACTTTTATTCAATATTGGATTTTGAGGATTGGATGTGGTTAGAAGGGTAGCCCGTGGTTTTTCCCTTGTCGAGGGTTTCTACGTATATATCGCATGTTGTTATTGTTTTATGCATAGTGTAGTTTAATTGAATGCTTGATAACATTGGGTAGTTTTTGTTAAAATTGATTAATCAAAAAATTGGTAATTAATTTGATTAAAACCTATTCACTCCCTTCTAGGTATAGACATACACGGTTTAAGGGAATTTCACCCATTGTTGGTGTGGTTTGTGTACTCAAAATTGGAAACCAACTAAAACCTAACAACAACCCAGAAAATAGAGAGACATAGAGAGAGGATACAAGGTTGCCAATCAGTCGCCGGTATGTGTTTAAGTTTAGCTGGAATTCTTGTTGTTGGTATGTGTACCCAAATCATGAAGCTAGGTCGTCAATCGCCGATTAAAGCACAAGGTCGACGGTCGACATTGTTCAGAGCTCCTCAGTCCTTAGACCCAACGTAGAACAACGTTCTTGTAGAGGTACTAAATTTTTCAAATTTGTGTTGTTTGTGTGTTTTGCAGTTTGTGTAAAGCTGATCAAATTCGAAGAGTCATTATATGGAGCCATTAATATTAGAGTTGTAGTAGTAGTGAGCCAATTTAATAATCTGGTCTTAATTAGTGTGTCCTTGCAAATAAGTTGATTGGTGTTATTGTTTGTGTTCTCTAGTATGTGAATTCGAAGGGTGTGTCTTCTGTTTGCTGTGAACTACACTGGAAAAAAACATTTAGTAGGATGTACATGCAATGGGAAAACAACGTTTGGCAAACTAGAATGACTTATTTTGCATGTATGTATTATAATTGTATTATATTATATTACGCCTAGCAAAGATTATTATAGACCTAGGACTGATGGATGAAGCATGCATTTTAATGAGCCTAGGTTTGATGCTGAATTTATATTTTGTGAAATTCCCTAGAAAGGGTGTGTCTATAACTTAGAGGGAGGTGAATAGGTTTTAATCCGATTGAATACCAATTTTGTGAATTAATCAATATTATCAAATCTACCCCATTCTACTAATTGTTCAAATAAAAAACAATAAACATAAAGCAATAACAACAGGCAATATATATGTGGAAACCCTCCAAATGGGAAAAATCCACGGGCTGTTCAGTGTGCCACACCCAATCCTCAAAATCCACTATTGAGTGAAAGTTTACAACCTAGGTTGACCTCTCGTCTAACCCTCTAGTTACTAACCCTTTCACTCTACCCAGAAGGCCTTAATAGTGATTTTGGATCACCAACCTTATGCACTAACCACTTAGCCACAAACTTAATCAACAACGATGAGATAATGGAAACGTAAGTGAATATGTAAGAATATTCTATATGCAAAAATGCTAGGTCAAGACATTCATGCTTATCTAGGATTAAAGATGACAATTAAAGCAATTCTTAGATATCAATGTTCTAAATGCAAAGGCAAGAAGAATTAGCTAGAAGGGTATAATCGTCCTAAATTCTAGCTATCACAAATCAATACTTCTCAACCAACCATCAATACACAAGCATGTCATAAAAGCTATTAAGCATACAAGCATGCATTTAATTTGCAATAAAGACTAAAACCTGGGTATACATGTCTTAGTAATGAAACTATAAAGTCTAGAGCATGTAGAAATTACCTAGTCAAGAAGAAGATGATGCTCCACGCTTAGATGATCCTAGAATGAAACTAGATGACCATGAGATGAAGTTAGGTTGAGTAAAAATGAGTGTTTGGCAGTCTTTCTCTCTCTAGAAAAGCTAGGTTACTCAAAGATGGCTTCTTAGACTCAACCACAATAAAGAGAAAGAAGAGAAGAGAATATATATATATATATGGTGCCCTACACAAAATGGCATCGTTTTGGATGAAAAGGTAACTAAATCCCGTCATGACCGCTAGCTAGACCGCTAGCTAGACCGCTAGCTAGACCGCGGTACAGAGAGCGGTGCGTCACCTGGACAACACCGCTCTGTAGACCGTTGTGCATGCAAGTGCACCGATAGAGGTCTGGACTGCATGTGACACCTGGGAAAATTTGCTTGGGAGACTGCTGTGCATGCAAGCTGTATGGGCCGTGGTAGCAGCAGCGTGCAACCTCTAGAGAACATTGTTGTGCAGACCATGGAGGAGGTAATGTACAGGGAGCGGTCCCAACCATGGTTAAGAGGAAAATCCTCTTCTAAGGGCAAACCAAATGCATCAAACACCCATGCAAGAGTTGAGACACAAAAAGCACACAAAAAAGGCAAATAAGCAAGCATGCAAGATGATCAAAACATGCATGAGAGTATGTGTGCACTAATACCTTTTCAATGAAGGTTAAGCAAAAGATTTTACCTTTGAAGCTTGAGCTAGGTCTTGAGCAATGATGGCCTAAACTACCCTTATACATTAATCCCCAAATGTGGTTGTCAACGAAATGAGCCAATCAAAAAACTGAGGAACTTACAATCTCTCCCTTTGGCTATTTCGTGACAAAACCAACACTCACAATTTATCCTCACCAATAATCAAACTAAAAAAAAAAAACAGGGGTCAACAAAGTTTTTCTACTTTACAAAGAGATGTCTAATAAATTAGATCTTCAAGTCATTCATCTCTTGTAGAATCATCATTCCTACAAAACAAAATAACTACACTTTCCAAAACAAGTGTATGTGAGGTGATCAAGAAAATAAAAACAAGAGTAATTTGCATGAAATAGAAACAAGTGTAATCAACAATGCATATACAAATACTCCCCCTAAAAGAGTCAAGTCCCTCTAAAAAGGCATTCTCCCCGTATATGCAAAAACAACACAAACTCCCCCTAAATCCAACATTACTCCCTATTTTTGTCACAAGATAGAGAAAGGAGTATTCCCTAACCGGGATACTTTAGCAAAGAGAGATATTTGCAATGAAATGCATAATCATATACAACAATTTTATACAATTTAATTAAGAGAGAGAAATTCAAGGAAGTTTGATTTTTGGAACATGTGTGAAAAGATTTTCCTTGAATGGAATACATACAACATCAACTTCCAAAAGCATAGTATTTGGAAATGGAAAAAAAATCACATGAGGTTCCAAGAGAAGTCAAACAAATTTGCACCAATTTACCAATGGAAAACAGGATACAGCTTTTAGAAACATTTTAAGTACACACAAGCAATTGTTTCAATCCTTAATGATCAACCAAGAAATGAATATAAAATCCTTATTGATTGATTAGATATGAAATCCTTATTGGTTGTTGTCTTGCTTAACCATCAAGAAGAGAGACAATACTAAGTTGGATGAGACATCCTTATTAATTGAATGGACACAAAGTCCTTATTTGACTTAGCCTTGTCAATTGCTTCTCAACACAATTTTACACACATAATTCATGCATAATATTGATGCATGTCACAACAAAGTTCTCATGAACATGGAGTTAAATTTTAGGTCAATCAAATGTACTTCCCAATCAAATTCCTTAGTCCAAAAATACATGTTTGAACACAAATGAGGTAGGCATTTCAAATAAGGCAAGAGCACACTTATTGAATAAAAAGTCATATAAAAATATACGCATCCAAGATACTCAAGCAATTAATTAAAGAGCATAAAATTGAACAATTATTCTCCCCTCTGATCTTTGTGGAGTTTTTGACTCACTGTAGACAGACAGATATTGTCTAGCATAGCGGGTACTTTTACCCATATCCATCAGAGAGTGGTTTCTCCCCTCTGATCTTTGTAGAGTTTTGACTCACTGTAGACAGACAGATGTTGTCTAGCACAGTGGGTACTTTTACCCATATCTATCAGAGAGTCGTCAGTGGAGTGGAATACCCTCCCGTTAATCTGGACTAAATATTAATAATTAGATCATAATCGAATTACCAACAGTAGATCCCTTACCCCAGTTTTAATTTTAATTTATTTACATTTTTATAACAAGCTTATTAATTAATCTAGATAATTAATTATACAAGGACAAGTGGACAACCTCGTTGTGGTTCGACCCGGTATTATCGGTTAATTTATTACTTTGACACTCTTATACTTGGGAGTAGGAACACTTCTTTAGGACGTGTCAATGCCTATCAAAACTCTTTTGTGGAAGAGCCTTTATAAAGGGATCCGCTAGATTATCTGTTGATGCGATCTTGGTAATCGTCACGTCACCCCTATGCACAATTTCTGTTTCCCTCTCTTATGACTTCTTGGTTCTCTTAAATTGGCCAATGCTCCACTATTGTCACAATAGATAATGATCTACTTATTTGCATCAGGAACCATTTCCAAGTCAATCAAGAATTGGCGGAGCCAGGCAACTTCTTTAGCAGCCTTGTATGCGGCAATATACTCGGCTTCCATGGTGGAATCGGGAATACAAGATTGCTTGAGATTCCTTCATATGACTGCTCCTCCTCTAATAGTAAACACAAATCCTGATGTTGATCTCCTGGAGTTAAAAATCTGACTGAATATCAGAATCTGTATACCCAACAGGAATCAAATCCCCTCAAGAGTATACAAGCATATAATCTCTCATTCTCCTAAGATACTTGAAAATATACTTGATAGCTGTCCAGTGATCAGGACCGGGTTTCGATTGAAACCTGTTAACTAAACCCACAACAAAACAAATATCTTGTCTAGTACAGAGCATCATCGCATACATGAGACTTCCAACTACCGATGCATATGGAACCCTACTCATGAATTTCTCTTCATCCTCATTCTTAGAAACTTGTTCCTTAGAAAGTTTGATTCTATGTCTGAAAGGTAACATAACTTTCTTGGAATCTTCCATGGAAAACCTATACAAGATTTTATCTATGTATGAAGCATGGGATAATGCAATTGTTCTATCCTTTCTATCTCTTATGACTTGGATACCAAGAATATAACTTGCTTCTCCTAAGTCCTTCATATCAAATTGTTTTGCTAACCATTCTTTTATTGATGTCAATACACCTACATCATTTCTGATGAGTAATATATCATCAACATAAAGTACTAGGAAAACCAACTTGTCTCCTCTAATCCTTTTGTATACACAAGGTTCGTCAAGGTTTTGAATAAATCCAAAACTTTTCAAAGCTTGATCGAACCTTATGTTCCAGGATCTGGATGTTTGCTTCAATCCATATATGGATCTTTGCAACTAGCATACCCTTTCCTCTTGGCCTTTTCAATGAATCCTTCTGGTTGCATCATATAGATGCTTTCATCAAGACTTCTATTAAGGAAAGCTGTCTTAAAGTCCATTTGTCAAATCTCTAGGTCTAGAGATGCCGCAATGGATAAGAGTATCCTAATGGATTTAAGCATGGCCATAGGAGAAAAGTTTTTTTCATAATCGATACCTTCCTTCTGTGTAAAACCTTTAGCTACCAATCTAGCTTTAAAGGTTTCCACATTTCCATCCATTCCTATTTTCCTCTTGTATACCCACTTGCACCCGATGAGTTTTATCCCTTTAGGCAAGTCTACAAAAGACCGAACTTTGTTTTTGAACATAGATTCAATTTTGTCTGCATTGCCTTCTGCCAATGGCGACTATCAACATCTTCCATTGCTTCCTTATACGTATAGGGATCATCATCGTCCGGAAGATTCTCTACAGATTCTCCTAGACTGATGTATCTCTCGGGTTGTCTACTAACCCTCCCACTACAACAAGGTATGGTAGATTGTTGATCTTGTGTTGGTAGGGAACTTACAATTGGGCTTGGTTTTGAAACCTCTTGTGAAATTGTATCTCTTGAAAGCTCATTCAGGACAATTCTACTTTTAGGCACAAAATTATTCATATAATTCTTTTCCAGAAATTTTGCATTTGTCGAAACAAATACTTTAAGATATGAATGACTATAAAAATAATATCATTTTGATCCTTTTGGCTGCCCTACAAATATGCATGTTTCTGAACGAGACTCTATATTTTCTGTCTTTCCTTTTAACACGTGCGCAGGACATCCTAATATCCTTAAGTGTTGTAAACTAGGCTTTCGCCCGGTCCATAACTCAGGCGGTGTTTTAGGAACCGACCTAGATGGTACATTGTTTAGAATGTACATTGCTATTTGTAAAGCATATCCCCAAAAAGAATTAGGGAGCATTGAATAACTCAACATAGACCTAACCATGTGCAAAAGAGTTCTATTTCTTCCTTCTGCCACCACATTTTTGTTGAGGTGTGCTTGGTGCAGAAAACTGAGAAATTATCCCATTATCAATAAGATAATGCTGAAACTCACCAGATAGATATTCTCCACCACGATCAGATCTCAAGATTTTTATGCATTTTTCAAGCTGATTTTCCACTTCAGTTTTAAATGTTGTGAACATGTCAAAAGCATCTGACTTATGTCTCATGAGATACACATAACCAAATCTTGAGTGATCATCTGTGAAAGTGTTGAAGTACTCATATCCACCTCTAGCTTGAATGCTTATAGGATCACACACATCAGTGTGTATCAATCCTAAACATTCGATGGCTCTTGTGCCTTTGGTCGTAAATGACCTTTTGGTCATTTTACCTTCAAAACAAGATTTCACAATTTGGTTGATCATCAACCTTTAAGTCACTTAGAGGTCAGTCACTTACCAATCTTTTAATCCTATTAAGGTTAATATGACCTAGGCTCAAATGCCATAGGTATGTTTCAACTTTTGATAATTTTACTCTTTTATGATTTGGTTCTGTTGATTCTATGTTTAACAAGTGAGAGATAATTCCATGCAAATAGAATAAACCATTTTCCAATGTACCTTAGCAAATAATTTTGTTATTCTTACTAATAATAAAACCTTTTATTAAAAGTAACCGAATATCCAAATTTATTTAGATAAGAGACCGAAATTAAATTCCTCTTGAATTGTTGTACATAATAAACGTTTATTAAATCTAAATGCCTATAAGAATCTAAATTGATTCTAATATCTCCCACTATACTAGTAGACACCAATGCTCCATTGCCTAAATACAAGTTGAATTCATTCTTATTCAGTCTATTACTTTGACCCTTTTCACCATAAAGAAAACACTTCCCTTTGATCTTGGTTACTATCTTGGTCTCCTTCTAAGAAGGCTCAAGTTGCTTTTTCTTCTGTTGTCTCTTGACCTTCTTACGGGTCTTTAACATTATCAACTTACCAAGCATATGAATCTCTTGACCCTTGCCTTTCACAAGGATTTTTTCCATGCTTTAAACATCTCGCATCATGCCTTGCAAGGTATATTCCTTATTATTCAAGGTATAGTCCAACTTGAATTGATCAATGGAATCCGATAATGAGTTGACAATCATGTCAATTTTGGTCTCACCATCTATCTCAGCACCATTTAGTTCAACAATGTTGAGATGTGCTATGACTTTCATCATGTGATCTTTCACACCCTGTCCAGGTTTCATCCCAAGATTCATAAAAGCAGTCACTGCCTCTCTCTTAGTCGTCCTATGCCTCATAGAAAACATCTCCTCTATAGACATCATTATATCGACTGCAGTCTCCATTCCTTCATGTTGCTATTGCAACACGTCGGAGATATGGCCATAATGTAAAGTACATTTAGCCATCTCATCTGAAGACTTCCACTACTAATACTCATCTCTTTGCTCCTGAGTAGATTCATTAGCTTGGTGGTTAAGGAATAAACATAACGAATTTATGTTTTTCAGCTTGCAATAACAACCCAATTTTCCTTTTCCATGTGACATAATTATCATCAGTTAAAGTATTATCTTTTAGGATGTTGATTAGGGATGGGGTCATGATTTCTTTATAATAACAGAAATTATATAAGTAAATAATCATGATAAAGCACTTTCGAATATTTATCTTGAATTAAATAAAATAATTCAATCGTAAAAATTCAACGGTGATCCAAAACCCATAAATGTCATGCCTCCTTTGGGAGTTCGCAACATTTACTAGTTGGACTAGGTCCCACCTAATTGTTAACATAACAACCAACGTTGGGAGGATATTAATAAACTCACATTGAGTGTGTTACCAAGTTATCGACCTTCAATATAATCCATCACGAATATCCCTCCTTTGGGAGTATATATCGTTTGAGCTAATTGTCTAGTCTATCATTGTAAGGAAGTATCTTGCTAAATTCCATTCATGAATACCTCTTGGGAGGTTATTACACGAAACATAAAGCTCAACTAAACTTAGAGGCCGTAGGTGTTCCAAAACACCTTCTCCCACTCAATTATTTAAGGTATGTGACCGAATTCCAAAAAATGATTTACCAAGTTATCTATATGCCAATTTAGATACCTAAACCATTCTATGCATGTTCATACCAAAAGAGATATATGAGTGACTCTCCTATTCTATATGACATGTTATCAAACAATGACAAACATTACAATATTTGCAAAAAATATAAATAGCTACAATTTTGGTCCATCATATAAAAGCAAGTAAAATATGTCTTGGAATACAAAAAACTCATTTCTTGGCGAACAAGTCTTCACGTGACCTTCATCGTTTGGACTCTCTCAACTGCCTCCCATGGGCATGCGCACCCTTGGCTCCTACCCGTGGGCGTGCACATGCCACAACCCTAAAAGGCTACAATGTGCAGCCCATGGCTTCCATACAGCCCATGCCACAAAAAATGTGGCTGTGTGCTCTTTGAACGCACGTTTGTTGCTACGGCTCGCACTGTCCCAAACTTGTTCCGATTGCTCCAAATTCTTCAAACCTTCGAGTCTTCGATACTTGAATGTATTACAGAAGAATTTGAAATTAAAATAATACTGCAGCTTTTTTTATTACAACAAGTGCAGTTTTTTTTAATACAACAAGTGCAGTTTTTTTTAATTACAACAACAAAATAAAAAAAATAAATTAAAAAAAAAACTTAGCAACTACCAATAAGTTAATAATGGCGATAATAGACCACCATTCTTGTTACAATCCCAAAACAAAAATACATTGAAATTATAGGATCAAAATTGAGCAATAACAAACCACATATAAAACATATATATATAACCATACATTCCAATGTAAATATATATGCGAATACCTAGAGTGCCATCTCTTTCTAAAATATGCATATATACAATAAAAAGAAAAAGATTCACGAACACATACATCAATTAATCAAGGGTACAACCAAGCTTTGATACCAATTGTAGGGAAAAAACGGTTCAAAACGCAACTGAAGCGTTAAAAATAAGAAAATTAGGGTTTGTGTATAAATAAAAAAATTTCCCTTCAATAACAAAAACCTTAACCCTAGATTAATTGATGTATATAAAAAGTATCGTACCTTTTTTTTTTCGTGACGATTGAACTAGCGTCGAATTGAATCTGCAAGATCTTCCAATCCAATCACGGACGTGAATCACATAGGAGTGTGGGCTCCCTTTCTTTAAATTGTATACTTGAGGATAGAAACAAACAAAATCTTCTTATTTGTTAGTCACAATAACCTCTAAGAGAAAAACCAAGAACGTCCGGTCACTTTTGAATTATCAATCAATTTGATTGAAACTCGCGTGAACCTTGATTCGATGTTGTACACAAAACCCTTTTGATACAAAGGATACTAGTGTACTATCGAAAACAAAATGTTCCCTCTTTTCTCTATGCTTGGCCGAATTCTTCACACAATGAGTTGGTCAAAGTTTTTTTTATATAACGATAAAAAAACAAATAAAAAAAAACTTCTCACCCTAAAAACTAAGGCTTGGTCGAAATTTATAAGTAGTATATATAGAAGGCCAAATCCTCTCCTAAAAAGGATTTACTCGGTGGGCAATAATCCTTTCCTTAGGCGGATTTACTTAGTGACCAAGAATCCTTTTCCAAAAAGAATTATTTTCTACACCAAGACTCCTAATCCAACTCATTAGTGTATTTGTGACCATATTAAAGACTTCCTAATATGACTAGATAAATAATTCTTTTATTTATCTACTTATCAAATATAGTCTTTAATATTAATTATACTACCACCAATGGTATAATATTAGGAGACCTTCTCGTAATAGAAAAAAGATTTTGACATTTAATTAAATAATTAATTAATTACCAATTTAATTAATTTCCATTTAATTAAATAATAATAATAATAAAATTTAGGATTTATATATTAGCCTTGCCGCCCATAACAGTATATAGGCATATATATTATTTTTCTTATTTTATTAAATCCATTGGACTTTTATAAAAAGTCCACATGTGAACTAGACCATTATTAATAAAAGAAACAAGTCCACAAGCTTTAATACAATTCTAGATGGACCCCTAAATTGGTTCAGTAGAATATATCAAGTGATCCATACAAGTTCGTGTGGATTGGGGATTTTGGTGGGCTATCTAAATTTAAGCTCCAATAGACACAACCCAATCACAATCAACAAATGATTCACTTAGGTCTGATCTATTTAATTTTAGTTCATTCCACTAAAGAACTAAAATTGAACTCTTAAATAAAGATAGAATAAGTTGATGATACTCATTCAAACCCTAGACAACTTTATTAGAAAAAGTGTATTCTCGTAAAGAATATCAGTAATCGCCAAGAGCTCATAGACTGTTTATAGCTCTCCAAGTTACCATATTTACTCATATAACCACATTTTGAACTTGGATATTTTGACTTGTCTAGAAGCCATATTTCAATAGACACTATTGAAAACTTAATGTTAAGATTTAATATCCAATACCTCAAAACAACCATATGATGATATTCTACTCTCATTTAATAAATGGAGCCACGATGTCCATATCTTCGATTAACAAATGAATACCACCAAACTATCGAGGATAGACTTTGCTATATAATCGTACTCATTGATAGCTCAAATGATAACACTTGCAACCATAATTCCATAATTTATTTCGGGATTAAGATAGACTCTCCTATGATCTTCAAATGAAAACTTTTATCCATTGACAATTCTTGATAAAGTATTTCATTGTGATCCTATTCAATGCACCCAGTGCACTAGATTATTTTGCCCAAAGATGCCACACTTTGATGATTTTAGACTCATCATAACACATTTGATCCCACTCAAATGCTAGCAAAAGAATCTACAACTTTGACAAGATAAAAACGCCCAACCTTTTATCTTAAGTTGTGAATATTATTCAAGACTAACTAAAGAATTGTGTCTACCTCATACATATCTAGATGTAAGAACAATTCTTCTTTTCTCATAGTCTTTTGACCTTATGATTATTTACTTTTGACAATTATAATAATTAAACTATAAATGCTATAAGATTTGTTAAGCTAGAAATCACTTTATTAATATGAAAAGATTGTCAAATACATTATTATACTCTTTCTATCGAGCATAATCCTAACACTTTGATTGATTGATTTCGAAGAAAAATAGTCTCTCACATGTATTAGGCTCTCTTTGGCCGAAATCTCTATATGATACATGTGATTGTGTTCTTTTGAGCTACTCTTGTGCTTAATTGATTTCATGAATAAATAATATGCTCTAGAACTTTTTATTTAATCTAAATGACTTTGTCATATGACTTTAGCTTGTTTTTGGTAGATTTGATTTAAACTTGATTGTGTTCTAATCGAGCATATCTTGATTTTCAAGTTTAGATTTATGCATGTATGTAGGTTGAAATTAATATGTAACATCTTTCACATGATCTAGATGTATTAAACATGTATGATTGACTAGAGTACATTTGTTATGTGCATTCATGCATATGTCTAGTATTTTCCATAGAATTTGTTGATTATCATTTTCTATGTTGCATGCTTGTTTGCGTTTTTTCATTCATGATCACTTAGATGCCTTGTGAGAAGGAAGTCTTGACAATAGATGTATGCCTATTATTTGTTGAGCAAGTGGAAGTCACCTTCCTTAGAGTGAGTCTTCTGTTTGTGCAAGCGGAAGTCACATATCTTAGAGGGAGTCTTTGATTTGTGCAATGGAAGTCTCGACAAGAGGTGGGGGACCTCAAAATGTTGAGCAAGGTAGTCTTGACAAGAGGTATGAAACCTTAGAATGTTGAGCAAGGAGGTGACATATTCATTGAATAGGATATGAGGGTAGTTTCTAGGTGAAGGGGTCACTTGAGAGATTGTACTTGTCCTATCTACTAGTGGATTATTTTTGCAGGTGGTTGCTAACCCATAGATGTTTCCTCTTCGGAAGTTTACCACGTAAATACCTTGTGTCAATTTTCTTTATCCCTTTCTCTCATATAATTGTATATGATTTTGGAATATTGTGGATACAACTTTTTATGTAAATCGACTTCCTTACTATAATATCATTTGTGTATGTGTTATGAATGTTTGTTTGTATCAAACTTTATATGCTTTATATATTGATTAATTGTCTTTAATTGATATATATATATATATATATATATATCAATTAAATATATATATATATATATATTATGATACAAGCAATCTAGAGGGACAAACATTTGTTTGTTTTCAAGGGAGTCAGAAAATGGTGGCTAACCTATTCACCCCCCCTCTAGGTTAGCTTTGAGCATTTAACCAAGTTTGTATTTTCAACCTTTTTCGACTCCTTTGAAAACAGACAAAGGTTTGTCCCTCTAGATTGCTTGTATCACAATATATATATATATATATATATATATATAAATCAACGACAATTAATCAATATATAAAACATATAAATTGTGATACAAAACAAACATCCATAACACATACACAAATGAATTATAGTAAGGAAGTCAATATACATAAAAAGTACTATCCACAATATTCCAATTACATATACCAATATATGAGTGAAAGGGATGGAGAAAAATTGACACAAGGTATTTACGTGGTAAACCTTCGAAGAGGAAACATCCATGGGTTAGCAACCACCCGCAAACATAATCCACTAGTAGATAAGACAAGTACAATCACTCAAGTGACCCTTTCACCTAGAAAGTACCCTCTTATCCTACTAAATGAATGTCACCTCCTTGCTCAAATTTCGAGGCTTCACACCTCTTGTCAAGACTTCTTTGCTCAACATTCCGAGGTCTTCTCACAAGGCATCTAAATGATAATGAATGCAAAACGTAAACAAGTAGGCAACATAGAAAATGATGATCAACAAATTCTATGGAAAATATTGGAACTATGCATGAATGCACATAACAAATGCAGTCTAGTCAATCATTCATGTTGAATACATCTAGATCATGTGAAAGATGTTACTTGTTAATTTCAACCTAGATACATGCATAAATCTAAACTTGAAACTCAAGATATGTTTAATTAGCACATAATCAAGTTTAAATCAAATCTACAAAAAACAAGCTAAAATCAAATGACAAAGTCATTTAGATTAAAGTAAAAGTTCTAGAGCATATTATTTATTTATGAAATCAATTAAGCACAAGAATAGCTCACAAGAACACAAACACATGTAACATATATAGATTTCGGCCAGAGAGAGCCTAATACATATGAGAAACAATTTTCAAAAAAAATCAATCAATTTAAGATCATCAAATAGTCCTAGAATTAAAGCTAGCACAATACAATCCCAAACATGTGAAAACATAGGTAAATCAAAACCTAACTCAACATATGAGATTTCAATTGAATATCAATCTAGCTTCAAATGAGTTCAAAACTCAAATCAAAACAATCACAAGAATCTTATATATAGAGGAGAGAACAAAACCCAAGGCAATTGATCAAGTTTTAAAAGAAAACTTTAGGAGAAAATCAATACCTTAGTAAACTTGAGACAATCCCCTTTTTCAGTAGATAGACACCAAAAACAGCATCAAAATCAACTCAAACCTTCTAACAAAGGATAGAGGACGTGTAGTTAAACACTTTCAACTTTGGATCACTCAAATCGGTGTTCAAACAAAGAAAATAGAGTGTTTGGAAGGTGAGAAAATTTTGAGAGAAAATTTCGGCACTAAAGTTTGAATCTCTTCTCATTTTTTGAAATGTGAGAGGGAAGAGAAATATAAAGGAGAGGGAAATTACCACTAAGGGTAAGAAGGCTCCAACCACCCTTGCTGCCTGAGATGCCACGTTTGCATCTCGGGGCAGCAAGCATTCTTTCCCGAGATGGCCACGTGCCATCTCGGCAAAGAGTGCTTGGTTGCACTTCTTTTTCTCACGCGTTCCCTTCGTGTTCTTCGACCGTTCTCCAGCCTCCAAACTAGGAATTCGAATCTGTTTGCGGATTACAAACCGTAACTCTCTCATGGACATGGACATATAGATACTCAAACCAAAAAATAAGAATTCGACTCGATATATGAATACGAAGACAATGTACACAACATGACTGGAAAGTATCATATTTTTTGACTTAGAACTTGAAATTAAAAGTATGAGTAACCAAAATGTTTGGAACTCAATCAAGAATGATTTAAGACTAAAATCAAGTTCAATATCCATGTCTTACAAACATATACACATACAAACACATTTCACACTAGAATGTAAACTAAATAGAGATAGTCTCCAATCATGCATTTTCCAAAACATGTTATCATCATACCAATGCATGAGCATTCAACTTCAAGTGTGTGATTGTGTTATACCAATTGATGCACAATGATGTAGGGACACAAATATATGATATGTGTGTGTGTGCCTAAGCCTTGTAAGAGAAAGATAACTTCTTAATATACCTTTGTAGAACCATATAGCATCCTTTCTCTTTGAAGACTTTGTACTTACTTTGACTAGTTGTTATTCCTTCTTTGAAGCTTGAATCATCATGAACCTAAACAACTAAATCATTACAAGGAAACATCATTTTAATATGGAATTAATGCCAACATAATCTAAAACCTAACAAAGTAGTTCCGACAAAATCTCATTGGGAAACAAGGAACTTGTTGATGCTATCGGAGGAGATCGTAAATGTTTTTCCCCTCGCACTCATCAAAGCATTTTCGAAAGTTGTACTATCCTTATACTCAAAGTAAAACTCTCTAATAAGGCTCTCATTTACAACCCCAATAGTATTTATCTATGCTCCCTAATGCCTTTCTTGAATAACATGATGAATGTAGGAACCATATACCAAATCAACACCTCTATCTTGAATAAGCTTTTTGTCTCCCATAACTACCACAGTTTTCAACTTGTTGGGTTTGGATTTTTTAGAGGTTGTTGTCGTAGATTTGTGTTTGGCTATGGATTTTGGTGGAAGGATTGGATTAGAGACCTTGTTCCTTCCCATGGCTTAGATGTCAACACTATAACACAAAAACACATGAGTGGGAAAAGAGATCCAATAGAATATTAGACAACAATATAAACATAAAAATGACATATGATAAAATAATGAATAACAAACTCATAAATGTTCCTTTCAAGCATGTAGGCACTGTTAATAGCCAAATTTGGCTAAAGACCAAAGGTAAATTTTCCACATTCAGGGCAAGGGTCAAAGTTTAGGATTTCGCAGCAAGGTACCAAGGTCCTCAGAGCCGAGCTACCACACGACCCTACAGAAACAAGGCGAGGTTGCCTACACCCTTGGAACACCTCGCAAGCATTCAGGGTCACCAAGTAAGGCTCGATGTTATCTAGCCAGGCTCTTTACATCAAAACAGGTGCCTAAAATGGAATCGGTATGGGAAACCTGAGTTCCCCGAGGTCGAGATCTCGCACGACCTCTCTAAAAGCATGCTATCTGCTCCAACTTCGCAAAGAGACCTTCAAGGCTTCAGGTTCATCCCGCTGTACCTCTCCATCTTACCAAGGGACGAACCCAATCAATTCAAGCAAATAAGAGGAAGCCCACAAAGCTCTGTTACCAATGGAAATCTCCAATGAAGCCATGTCAAGCTCTGAAAAGGACCTGGAAAGGTCGATTAAAGCTCATGGTATCGCGATCGATACCAAAATATACCTCTCCATTTGAAGTAACAAACACCATATCCTATAACCTCCATGAGGCATCTTTCCAAGGCAACATACCAGATCAGAGTTTGTGCATTAAATCCCTACATACATGTGGATCAAGTCATTGAGTTAAAAGAGGAAATAAACTTATCACCCTCTAAGATATTCTTGAATCTGTTAATGAGCCAAAGTCAAAGGTTTTTAAGCAAAATATCCCGCCCGATAAGGAGGGATTTGATTCAGAAATTCATGGAGAGGAAATAACAAGCTTAACCTAATTGAACCATGTATATATACACCGAAAATAACACATAAAATAACATGTAAAAATCCATCTGCCATGCCTCACAAGGATTGCTCTAAAGGAGGAGATAAAATCTAGAGGAAGTGGTCCGAACTTTACGTAGCAACGTGGCAACTTTGGAAGCCAAGATGGGCGCTTCTTTTGTTGAAGGATGCTACTTACAGACGGCTTATGCTCTGCTTCCCCGTTTGACCTGAGCATCATTGAAGGATGGAACTGAGAGGTGACCATAGAGAAAGCTGGAGAGTTAGATCGGACCGGCCCTACTGAAACAGGTCATTTTTGAGCCTCTAAGTTCCCAGATGATGAGGAGGACTTGGATCCCATCTCTACTTTTGTGTCTAGTCGTGGTAGGGTAGGAACTACCTCGAAGTCCCTAGTTAGTGCAGAAGCTTAGGATGTATGATGAGCTTCAAACCCGCCTACCTCTCCATCTGAACCCTGTAAAAGAGTTAGAAGTTTAGATCGATCCTACCAAGGAAGGGGAGGTCCAAACTGGCCTGGCAGATGTGGGTTACCGTAGAAGCTCAGGATACAGGTGAAGTTTCAAACTTGTGTATCCTTCCGTTTGAATCTGTCTTAGAGGTAAAGATCCAGACAAACCTTGCAAAGAAAGAAGAGGTCCATACTGAAGCCACAATGGTAGAAGAGGTCCCGATCAATCACGCTAAAGAGATAGTGGATCGAGCTGATTTAGGTTGACCAGACCAAGGTGGTGGAGCTGGCTTCGAAGTAGTAGCGTTAGGGGACAGTGGTTCTTTGTAAATTCCCTTAACCAATTATAGTGTAAAATATACCTAGGGGAGGGGGAGGGGGGGGGGGGGGGGTGGTGAATAAGTATATGCTCAAATTTTAATCTTCTTTAAAAACACAAGCAATATTATACAGCACTTAGCATAATATCCAAAATGATATATGACAAAGCAAATGACACAAATCAACTAAGTGACGAAATTAAAGATGCTAAAAATCAACACAAGATTTCTTGCTCAACTATCCAAGTCCTCCATACTCTAGTTAAGACTTCCTTGCTCAACAATCCTAGGTCTCACACCTCTTGTCGAGGCTTCCACTTGTTTAGCTATCCAAGTCCTCCCGACTCTAGCTAAGACTTCCAATTGCTCAAATCAAAGAATCACACTAAGATATGAGACTTCCTACCTCTTCATAAGGATTCTAAGTGATCATGAATGCAAAACGTAAACAAGCACTCAACATAGAAAATGATGATCATCAAATTCTATGGACATGCAACTAGATAGCTAGATTATGCTTTCAAAGAACAATCACAAATGTATCCAGGCAACCTAAGCATGTTATCAACTAAGAACATAGATATGAAGATATAGACACCAATTGAAACACAACCTAATTCTTAGAAAATGAAATTATATCTAGAAATAATCAATCAAGCATAAGAACAAAACAATTCTAGAAACAATTTCATGTTTATCAAGTTTAGCACAATCAATCAAATTATCACAAATCTAGCTAGACTTGAAAATCAGTTAAAAAAACCACAAAATGATATCAAAATCATCCTAGTTATGCTTCTTAATCAAATAGCATCAATCAATAAGAAGATCTAAGAAGAAAACTAAGAAGAAGATGATTTTACCAACAAGGATGAAAATCAAGAACTGAAGATCTGATCACTACGAAACATCTAGACATCCTTTGGTTCTAGAAATGCTTGGGGTTTTTAGAACTCTTCAAGACACTCGAAATCGGTTTTTAAATCAAGTGATTCGAAGTAGAAATGAAGAAGTTATCACAAAAATATAAATCAAAATGTTGAGAGAAAAATTCTGCACTTGTTCTTCAAATTCATTTTTCTCAACTTGTCTTGAATGAGAGGGAATGAGAGGTTTTAAAGAGAGAACAACAAAAAGAACAAAAAGCCCCAATTCTTTAGTGACTCCCTGAGATGGCACGTGGGCATCTCGGGGCAGAGAAACTTTGGGGCCGAGATGGCCACGCGCCATCTCGGGATGGTGCCAAGTGATGGTGTATGGCATGACACCTCTTCCCTTGCGCTCCTCTCGCGTTCTTTCTACCGTTCTTTGGCCTACGAACTCCTAATTCGAATCCGTTTGAAGATTACGAATTGGGACTCCCTCACAGACATGGACATATAAGATACTCAACCCAATAAATAAGAATTTGACTCGATATATGAAGATGAAGATAATGCATGCAACATGAGTTGAAAATGTAGTATCTTTTGACTTAGAACTTGAAATCAATAGTATGAGTAACCAAAATGACTGGAACTCAATCAGGAATGATTTAAGAGTAAATTCAAGTTCAATATCCATGTTATACAAACACATACACATAAAAACATAATTCACACTAGAATGCAAACTACATAGAGATAGTCTCCAATCATGCATTTTCCAAAACATGTTACTTTCATACCAAATGCATGAGCATTCAACTTCAAGTGTGTGAATATGTTATACCAAATGATGCGCTACGATGCAGGGACAAAAATGTATGAATTGTGTGTGTGTGCGCCTACGCCTTGCAAGAGGATGAAGAATCTTGATACCTTAGCATCCAAGTAAGCATATATCCTCTTGAAGACGAATTTTGCATACGAAGTCGCTTTCTATCTTTGTAGCCTGATCTAATTACGAACCACCTAAGCAACTAAGCAATACAAACAAAGAGCGTTTTGTTATGGAATCAAGCCAACACAAATCTAAAACCTAACAATCTCCCTCTTTGGCTATTCCATGGCAAAACCTTTACCTCACCATACAATGATAAATCATAGTTGATTGCATTCTCACATCCTCACATCACTATGAGAATCCTAAACTAACATATCTTCAAGTCTTCATGAATCTTCAAGATTCTCCTCTTTAATCATCAAGGCACCTGTGAGACAATCATAACCAAACAAATAAGAGATCTTCTACAAAGAAGATTGGTGAGATATATCCATAAAAATAAAACAAGAAATCATTTATCTCATATAAAAGTTCACTTTAAAGCACTCCCTTTAGTTCCTTAACCTCAAAATACAAGAATTATTTACTCCCCCTTAAGAAAAGAACTCTCCCCCTTAATACAAGAATGTCAATAATCCACAAAGAGGTACATATCTTCCACACATGGTGAGGTATACATTTCTCCCCCTTTTTGTCTAGGAATAGTCAAAGAGACCAACAAGGGTTTAATAAGGGATTAAAGCAAATACTTGAGATAAGTAACATGCATTTTCATTGTTCAAGTATGTCATGTTTTTATCTAAATAAAATCATGTGAACTTATCATAAAAGAGAACAAAGTCTAGCATACTATGCTCCCCTTGATAAGTACTCTATCTAAGATTAAGATAGGATATTGTTCACAATGATATCCACACAATCACACAATCACACAATCAAGCAATTTTAAAGAAATTCAACAAACTAAGCTCCATAAACTATGAGAGATACACCAAGATTTTCAATCTCTCTCATAATTCTTCTAAAATATATAAAGGAGTAATTGGATCATCAACATGCAAACCATATCAACATCTATTCATCCTAAGCTTTTCCATAAGAGGTCAAACCGATTATCATCCGGAAATTTTTGCTTTTAAGAGAATAGATTTCAACATATGAGCGTGTGTGTGCATGTGGCTCGTAATCCCATTTCTGTTTTTCAACCCGAGCAATCACAATTTTAAACTATACTCCTTTAAGCCTTCCTCCATTTCATTTTAGACTTTGAATCAAAGATTTTTTTATTGATTATTTGCAACACTTCTTTGATTTTTTTTAAACAGATAAAAAAAACACTTCACGACGGCTTTCACTTATCACAATGGTGTAGCCCTTTTCTACATTGGGTGGCTTCACAACCAAAGTGTGTAGCCCTTTTCATGAAGGTGCTCGTTGAGTTCTATGTAGTTGCCGAAGCAAAATGGATACTAACCATAGGTCATCTTAAATGTACTAGTCAAAAGACTTCAAGGTGCATCCATAACTCACATATCTTCAAACTCAACTTACTCAAACTCAACTTACTCAAGAAGCAAAGTGTACACTTTTGAAAACCAATTTTTTTAAGGCTTAAAAGCACATGATCTAAAAGCAATACAAAGAGACTTACTTAAGATCTTTACTTCTCAATAGAGTAGCTTTCATTGAATATGAAGCTCATATTTTTCAAAAGTATGCCACTCATCAATCAAACAAGCATTTCACACATCATATATAAGATCATTGTTAACAAATCACTAAATGATCTTCAGAGAGCAAATGTCATCAAGAACCATATGAAAGCTATACTAGTTCTCTAATATGACATGCTGTATGATGTAATGCACACATAGAGTTGAAAAGATGAATTAAGAAAGCAAGCTTTAGAGTAGAGATATACCTTAGCAAGCTTTTTCATCAACGTAAAGTCTTCGCTCTTTTTATGAGCTCTCTTGGCTTGTTTGTCCTCATGACAATAAGTTGTTGGTGTGTCTTCCCAAGAGAATAAAGACTAAACATCTCAACTCAAACAAACATATTAAGTGACATTCTCCAAAAGTCTTAACAAATTACACCAAATAGATTTCAAAGCTGGACTTCTCTAAAGTCAACCAACAAATTTTGACCATCATAGTAGAAGTATGAGAATATTAAGTCCATGTATTGACTAGAGACACCAAGTTTGAATAGTAAATTGAGCATATTACAAATGGAGTAGTCAAGCATCAAACTTAGAACTCTTATCAAACATGAACAAAAAGAAATATTCTCATATGTGCTACTCAATCAAGTATGATAGCACTCACCTTTGACCATATTGGTCTTAGGTGAACCAACACAAATAACATCATGATCATTACTCATGGCAATATGAAATCTAGAAGATAAATCATCAACTATCTTCTTCATGAAAATATCACCCATTTTAAACTCATTTTTATTGCCACACACAAATATTTCATCAATACAAGATTTATGACCATCATGTTTTTTCACATTCTCATCCATACAAATCTTCTTGACATTCTTCTTCACATGTTTACCATTATTATGCGTAACATTCAATGTTTTATCACTATCAACATGTTTAGAAGAATGATTAGGAACCTTTTTCACATCATGCTTCTTCATCCAAACTTTCCAAGTAAGTTTCTTCTCATGATCATGATCAATATGCACATTTTTCAAAGTATCAAAAATATTATCATGTTTAGAATCTTTCAAAGTAGATTTGTTCAACTCACTAGCATGCATATTATTTCCTAGTTTCATTGCCTAATATATTCATAACATCTAGGTCTAATGTGACCAATTACATTGCAATAATGACAAACCAGAATAAATTTAGAAACCCTTTGAGTGTGCATGCTTTGGTTGAGAAATTCCAAAGCTCTTATTGTCATTGTCTTTGGTTTTGGAAGAAATAGTAGTTAAGCCTTTTCTAATCAAAATTTTCTTAACATCATGCTTCTCATTACTACTAACAACATGCTTTGACTTATTCTTTGGCTTACTATCATGCAAATCGACTTTATTAGTCACATTTTCAAACAAGTCAAACAAAGCATTATCAACCTTTTTATGCATAGTAGTATGAGGCATAATATGTGTTTTCACAAGCAAGTCATCAACAATATTTTTCTCAACATGCTTTTCCAAGGTCTTCCTAGGTCTAGATCTAGATCCATATATGGATGATTGCCTATGACCATTCATCAAAGACATATCATACAAATCTTTCTCATATTTGCATTTACGAATGTATTCATAGCATCTAGGTCTTATATGTCCTACCATGTTACAAAAATGGCAAATAGGTACAAATTTGAGAGGGTTACCTTTAGCTTGAGCATTTGAAGTAGTATACCTTCTCACATTGTTACATCTTTGATGTCCATTCCTTGATGCTTTGTCTTTTGCATGAGAAAATGACGATTTTTGTCTTTGACCTTGTTGAGACTTTCCTTTGTTGCTCCTTGTTGATGTTGAGGCACCTTCGGTTACATCCATGGCTTCACCATTAGAGAGAGTACCTACATTCACTTTACCACTAGTTTTGACAAAAGAAGAATTGTTAGATGAAGGTGTAACCTTTTCATTTACATAACATAGTCCTCTTTTGTCACTAGGATGCTTACCAATCTTGATGAGAGTTTTTACTTTACTAGCACTAGATGACATCTTACCTATCATCTTGTAAGCCTCATCAAGCTTATCACTAAGCATCTTCTCCTGACACTCATGCTTACTAATTTTGACTCTAAGCACATTTTCAAGTCTTTGAGCACGATCAAGAGAATCATCTCTTTGCCAACTTCTTGTTTCAAAATTCCTAGTCTTCCTTTACTATCTTTCAAGTTATTCTCTAGACTAAGGATTTTGTCTTTAAGCTCTTTATTCTCTTTTTGCTTATTCACTTCTTCCATGATAAACAACTTCATAGTAAAGTCTTCTTTCAAATCATCTAGCTCTTGAGCACTTTCTTCTATCTTTGAAAAATATTTTTCAATGGTTTCTTTATGCTCTTTAATGACTTCACTTTGCTTGCTTATCTTCTCCAAAGACATATTCTTCTCATTTTAAAGAGCTTTGATTATCACCACTAAATTGGCATTGATAAACTTCAACTTATTGTTCTCATCATTCTTCTTGACATTTTCACTAGTTAGTTGAAGGATCTTGTCATTTAAGCTTGTTTCATCAGGATGTGAGGAGAATTCACTATCTTCATTACTTGAAGAGTATTCACTTTCCTCACTACTTGAGGATTCTTCACTACTATCCTCAAATCCTCCTTCATATATAGCCACATGAGCAACGTAATTTCTAGAATATTCATGAATATCCGAGGACTCCTTTTCCTCTTCCACATCACTCATGGATCTAATGTAGGCTTTCATCATACTTTTCCAAAATGAGTAGTTACCACTACTTAAGAGTGGAAGCCTAGCATTAGAAGAACCTTCCGGTAAAAAATCACCCATAGCATAAAAACAACAAACACTATAATATGGACCTATCTAATTACTTCTAGACACCAGCTCTGATACCAATTGTAAATTCCCTTAACCAATTATAGTGTAAAATATACCTAGAGGGGGGGAGGTGAATAGGTATCTGCTCAAATTTTAATCTTCTTTAAAAGCACAAGCAATCTTATACAACACTTAGCATAATATCCAAAATGATATATGACAAAGCAAATGACACAAATCAACTAAGTGAAGAATTTAAAGATGCTAAAAATCAACACAAGATATTTACGTGGTAAAACCTCCTAAGAGGAAACATCCACGGTTTGATACCACAACCATCGATAAAAGCAAATCCACTATTTCAAATAAGAGTTACACACTCAAGCAATCAACACATGCTCTCCAAGCTATCACTCTTACTCCACCCTTGAACCTAGTGATCTACTAAGCCGACTTCCTATCCAAGACCTCCTGCCTATAGGAAGATTCCTTGCTCACCTTTTTGGATCCTCCCGACCCTAGGCAAGACTTCTTGCTAAACTATCCGAGTCCTCCTGACTATAGTTAAGTCTTCCTTGCTCAATAATCCGATGTCTCACACCTCTTGTCGAGACTTCCACTTGCTTAACTATCCAAGTCCTCCCGACTCTAGTTAAGACTTCCAATTGCTCAAATTAAAGAATCACTCTAAGGTATGAGACTTCCTACCTCTTCACAAGGCTTCTAAGTGATCATGAACGCAAAACGCAAACAAGCACTCAACATAGAAAATGATGATCAACAAATTCTAAGGACATGCAACTAGATAGCTAGATTATGCTTTCAAAGAACAATCACAAATGTATCTAGGAAACCTAAGCATGTTATCAACTAAGAACACAGATATGAAGATATAGACACCTATTGAAACATAACCTAGTTCTTAGAAAATGAAATTAGATCTAGAAATAATCAATCAAGCATAAGAACAAAAGATTTCTAGAAACAATTTCATGCTTATCATGTTTAGCACAAATCAATCAAATTATCACCAATCTAGCTAAACTTGAAAATCAATTCAACAAACCACAAAATGATATCAAAATCATCCTAGTCATGCTTTTTAATCAAATAGCATCAATCAATAAGAAGATCTAAGAAAAAAACTAAGAAGAAGATGATTTTACCAACAAGGATGAAAATCACGAACTGAAGATCTGATCACTACGAAAAATCTAGACATCCTTTGGTTCTAGAAATGCTTGGAGTTTTTAGAACTCTTCAAGACAATCGAAATAGGTTTTTGAATCAAGTGATTCGGAGTATAAATGAAGAAGTTATCTCAAAAATAAAAATCAAAATGTTGAGAGAAAAATTGTGCACTTGTTCTTCAAATTCGTTTTTCTCAACTTGTCTTGAATGAGAGGGAACGAGAGGTTTTAAAGAGAGAACAGCCAAAAGACCAAAAAGCCCCCATTCTTTAGTTCCCCTTGACATGGAACATGGGCATTTCGGGGCAGAGCAATTTTGGGGTTGAGATGGCCACGCGCCTTCTCGGGATGGTACCAAGTGATGGCTTATGCCATCGCACCTCTTCCCTTGCGCTCCTCTCGCGTTCTTCTACCGTTCTTTGGTCTCCAAACTCCGAATTTGAATTCGTTTGAAGATTACAAACTGGGACTCCCTCACGGACATGGAAATATAAGATACTCAACCCATAAAATAAGAATTCGACTTGATATATGAAGACGAAGACAATGTATGCAACATGAGTTGAAAGTGTAGTATCTTTTGACTTAGAACTTGAGATCAATAGTATGAGTAACCGAAATGACCGAAACTCAATCAAGAATAATTTAAGACTAAATTCAAGTTCAATATCCATATTATACAAACATATACACATAAAAACACAATTCACACTAGAATACAAACTACATAGAGATAGTCTCCAATCATGCATTTTCCAAAACATGTTACTTTCATACCAAATGCATGAGCATTCAACTTCAAGTGTGTGAATATGTTATACCAAATGATGCGCTACGATGCAGGGACACAAATGTATGAGTTGTGTGTGTGTGCACCTATGCCTTGCAAGAGGAGGAAGAATCTTGATACCTTAGCATCCAAGTAAGCATATATCCTCTTGAAGACGAACTTTGCATACGAAGTCGCTTTCTATATTTGAAGCCCGATCTAATCAAGAACCACCTAAACAACTAAGCAATACAAATAAAGAGCATTTTGTTATGGAATCAAGCCAATATAAATTTAAAACCTAACATTCTTTCTCTCTCCAAGCAATATGACCATGGAGGAAGAAGCTGTAACTGGCGTTGAAACTAACCATGGAGGTGGATCAGGACCACAGTGGCTCGCTAGGTTGTTGAATGACCTAGTACAAATGGAGAGGAGCCACCGACCTTGTACCTGATATGAGAAGGCTCTAGGCCTTACAGCAGTGCTACTACTGCTCTAGAGGCCTTACCGAATGTGGGAAGCCTCTGGGTGAATCGGGATTCCGGTTGCTTGCAAGTGCGTTGAATTACCTGATATGAATAGAGCAGAGCCACCGGTATGATGCTCTTTAGGAGCAAGTTGATGCTGTCAAAGTCGAGCTTGGGCAGACCAATGAGAAGATGAATAAGATAACGAGGGGAGCGATCATCTTGAGAAAATTCGTGACCAGAGCTGAGGTAACGACAGTTGAGATACTGGTAGACAGGGAGTGGATGTTGTATGCATATGATATGGAGAGACTCAAATCCATGCTCTGTACCTTGTAAGGACCGTTGTAAAGAAGATTATGGAGAAAATTAGGAGTTAGTTAAGTCCGCTCCTACTGAAGTTGGTCCTTCTCGAGCTGCTGGGTGCACTGATGATGGGGAGGATATGGTGCCTATCTCTACCTTTATGCCAAACCGCATTAGGGTAGAACCTATCTCAAAGTCCCCTGCTATAAGATAGGGGATGTGTGAGGGGATTCAAACTTGTCTGCCTTGCTATCTGAATCTGTCAAGGTTGAGGTCCAGATTGGTGTTACCGAGGTAGGAGAGGTCCATACCGATGCTATAGTAATGGAAGAGGTCCCGATCGATCCAGTTGAGGAGATGGTGGTCAAGGCTGATTCAACCTAGGTGGTGAAAGTTAGCTCTGAAGTAGCGGCGCTAGGAGATAGCAACCCTTCCTCCAACCAGACAGTGGGACCAAGTAGGAAGGAGCTGCTACTGTTGAGGAGAATAACCAGAGAGGTTGTAAGGGCCAAGATTTTATGATTGATTTATTTCAGGACAAACTACACCACATTGGGAATGATTGCGTAATAGGTAGCTTAGGTCCTTATTGGCAAGCTTCCAAGTATCTCCATGACTTCAAGAGCAAAAGGTATATTCACTTGACTTTGCCTCTTGAAGAGTTTAGGTGCACACACTCACCTCATGCATGTTTTTTTGATCTTGCATTTGCATTGATATTTTTTATATATGTGAATCTCTTCACAATCACACTTGTACTTCATTCTTAGTCTTAAGTGTGGTTATTGTGTGTTTAAATTCGTTATCCGTTATTTGATCAGAAACATCCATGCATGCATGATGGTGTGCTTGTTCTAGCATGTTGAGTGACCATTTGAGAAGGTCTCATTCTTCTCTTGGTTTGGTTATATAGAGTAAGGTGTCTAGTTTCAAAAGAGTTGATTTCAATGATTCAAATGTTTTTCAAATCTGACCTTTGTACAGTCTTATGACTATATCTTTTTATGCAATACTTTAAAATGAGGTTTTAAATTTTCTGTACAAACTAGACATCCATACCTTTCCAACGGTATATTATTCGTATTATTTCATGACCGTTTGGATTGGTTTTGAAATCTCCAAAGTGAACACATAAACAGGGCACTTGTTGTTGTCCATTTCTGACTTCGGTCACTCAAATGACCATAACTGTTTCTAAAGACATCCAACTTATGTTTTTTAAATTGGAGTAGAAATTAGAATTCCATATTATTCCAACAGTATATTATATGAAAGGTTTGGATGTCGTTTGGTCATGTTTTGGGTTGCTCGAAACTCAAGCTGTTGTGCTATCAGGCGTGTACCACGGTCTAGAACGCTTTTGGTGCACATGTCTAGCCAGCGGTCTCGGGAGCGGTCATATCCAGCAGTACCATGCTACATAGATCGTAACCTAGACACTTGTCTGGACCACAGTTCAACCAGAAGTCATGACGGGACTTCATTTCCCAAGTCCAAAACGATGTTGTTTTGTCTAGGGCTTCTATATATATGTTCTCTTCTACCTCAACTCATTTTTAGAGCTCAATGAACACAGTTTTAAAGTGAGAAAACCTTCATTAGAAATAGAAAGCTTCAAGCTTTGTTTTTGACTCTCCAAACCCCAAACCCATCTTCATCTTGCATATTTTGCATCATTCAGAGTATGGGTTTTCATTAATTGGTAAGTATAACTTTTATTCTTGTTTGTTTATTGTTCTACCTTACCAATTCATGTCATTTATTGCTAAGGTTAGCAAATATTCATATTTATTGTTTATCTTTTGAAGTTATGACATGTTTAGGGTTTGTATTTTGATAGCTTGCATTATTAGGTTATTTATACCTAAATAGCTAATCTATGAATGTTCATGTATGCATAATTGATGATTAGGTTGACTTTGTGCATCTAGTGTAGTTTATGAACATTTATGTGTATGCCTTATTAATTGCACTTATTGATTGCATTTGATTGCCCTTGTTTTATGTTGTGACAAATTGTGTTGATTGGACTTAATTGACAATTAAGTTGTTAGATTTTATCTACATCTAATTGAGTCCTTATTTATAGGCATATAGGCTTTGTTGATAACTAGGATGTTGTATTGCATTATCTACATCTAGTTAGGCATTGAATGCTTGGTCTAGCATATCTTGCATTGAGCATTCATTAATTGTTCAATTCAACCGTATACTCTTCATTGAGTCAAAGTCTTATGGCTATGATGTGAAGTTGCACAAGCAAGTCAAGTCTTGCAAGCAAAAGAGGGTTGGCAAGCAATTAGTCGGGTGCCACTGTATAAGGCCCAAGGGGGTAGAGTATGAGACGTTCATGCCAAGAGTAGTGTATCAGAGGATATCACTAGAGACTAAACCAAGAGTAGTGTATCAGAGGATATCACTAGAGACTAAACCAAGAGTGGTGGTTGGCGGTTTCCATAGCCTGAGGTTTCCATAGCCTAAGGGAGCAACATTTGCTCATATAGTGGATTTAAGAGATAGAGTGTGGCTCACTTAACAGCCCATGGTTTTTTCCATTTTGGAGGGTTTCCACGTATACATCTTGTGTTATTTATATTTTCGCACTTTACACTTGATGTTGTATGTTTATTTTTATTGGGTGAATTTTGAATATTGACTAATCAAGAAAAGTTGGTAATTGACTTGATAAAACATATTCACCCCGCTTTAGGTTATTTAGACACACATTTTAGGAAATTTCAGAGGTGGATCGGGACTTAGGTAGCTTGCTAGGGCGACAAATGGCCCGATACAAATAGAGTGGAGCTACCGGTATGGTCCTGGTCCAAAGGCATGCTTGGGATCCTAGAGGTCCCTAGCAACTAAAATTGAGGCTCTAAACCCTCATGAAGTGAATCGGGACCACAGTAGCTCTCTTGGGTGCTGAGCAGCTCAGTTCAAATGGAGAGGAGCCACAGGGCCTTGCAGTGGTGCTGTTGCTCCAGAGGCTTGTTTAAACTTGTAGTAGACCTTACCAAAACTGGGAAGCCTCTGGGCTCTCCTCGCGGGCTTCGGTAGCTCACTAAGGAGTTGAATGGCCTGATACAAATGGAGAGGAGCCACTTTTCTGGTATCGGTCCAGAAGCATGCTTGGGATCTAGGGAGTCCCCATCAACTGAGGGAAGGCTCTGGACCCCTCCGGAATGAGTAGGAACTTTAGTGACTCACTAGAGCACTAGATGGCCTGATAAAAATGGAGAGGAGCCACCGGTCTGATACCGGTTCAGAAGCATGCTTAGGATCTAAAGAGTCCCTTATAACTGAAGGAAGACTCTAGACCCCTCCGGAATGAGTAGGAACCATGGCAACTCACTTGGGCGCTGGATGGCTCGATGCAAATGGAAAGGATCCACCTGCTTGGTACCGGTCTAGAGGCATGCTTGGGATCCTAGAAGTCCCTAGCAACTGAGAGAAGCCTTTGGACCCCACTAGAATGAATCGGGACCATAGTGGCTCACTCAAGCGTTGTCTTGCCCAGCACAAGAAATTAGGAGCCATATGGCCCTACAATGGTGCAACCCCGATGATTACAAAACTGAATCGACTTCCCAGGTACATTTGTTTATTTGCTACCTAGGAGCTTTTGAAGAGGGGATCCGGTGATATGAGGGGATCCGTATGAATAGGTACAAGTCCAGTGGATATGTTGGATAGGTGATACATTGGTAGCAGAATGAATCTGCAGTAAAGAAGCATGAGAGGTGTAGCTCTATTATGTAGGAGCTATTGATATATCAGAGTTGTTTAGCTATGTAAGAAACCTCAGGTGCAAAGCTGCTGTATTAGAGCTCTATGAGTATATGAGCAAGTTTGCTTCATAGGAGTAGCATAATAAACAAGAGAATATCTGCTCTAGAGGAGTAGAAGAGGTGTTGCTCTACCGCATAAGAGCTTTAGAGGTACCGGAGCAGGCTTGCTATAGTGGAGCTAGACAGGTATGACATTACTGTAGAGGAGGTCTACTAGTAGATGAGCAGCTTTACTATATAGAGGTAGCATAGAAGACCGGTTCACTAGGAGTCCCACGTGCCATATTCGCTCCACAATAAATAAAACTCGTGAAATGGCAAAATGAGCACCACACATGGTGCGTAGGCGACATAGACAAACTTGGAGAAAGAACATCATAAACAGTAAATAATATTACATGAATAATGAATCTGTTACCTTAATAGTAAAAGGATGCTCATGTAGAGACGTGGAAGCTTTCAAAAGGGGTATGGAAACTCCCCACAGACTGTGCTTGAAAGTGTTAACCAAAAATTCACTATGGGTGAGGAATTTTGATCAACACCCTCAACCCGTTACCCAAGAGGTTACCGAAGGGGGAGGGGAGGGGAGGGGGGGGGGGGGGGGGTAGGTACCTCGTACCTTGGTGAATCTGGATAAATAAAGGAGGATGGTGCAATAGGTAAGAGAAAAGCCATCCCGCTCGTTAGGCTTCATGCATATGGAGGAGATATGGAGCTTGAAGTTCATTTACTGGTGCAAGGGGCTGATCCTTGTCCCTGGTCCCTAGTCTTCATCCTCGGTCCTGGTACACAGTCCTGGTATCCGATCTCCTCTCTAGGTGCCTTCGATTAAACTAGCTAGTAAGGAGGTAGGATTGGTGCTCTAGGATGATATAGATGTGATCATGAAGGATTGGATCACCCTGTAGCAATTCTTCACCTCTAGGTACTTTCGGTCGGGGTCGGAACCAGTCTTGGCACCTGGGTCCTGAAGCTTGGTATTATATCCCGATTCCTTCCTTCAATCCCTTGATCTAATGGTGAGTAAGAGGATAGGATCGGTACTTCTCTGTAGTTTCCAGACCCAAATGGCAAGTAAGGAGGAGGGCTCATCTAGCTCCGGTGTCGGATCCTTGTCCACTCCCGTATAGAGGGTGCATGAGAGCTCATCTACTCCCTTCAAGTGTGTCTAAGTGGTTTCTCCCCATCTTGATGTATGACTTGGCATGCAGATAAATGAATAAGAGTACTGGGTCCAGTGGGGTAGGAGTCTATCTCACAAACGTACATACATGCATAATACATAAGATAAGTATGAGAAAGACAAGTCTTATGTAGAATGAGGTGGACTGACCAAGGGGAAAAAAATCATGAATGATTATATATTGACACCCCAAGGCAGTATCCAGAGGAAGGAGTAAGACCCTTCCTCGTATTTATATGTCAAGAAGTGTTCCTAGGAGCTTACAACAGTGGTGGAGTAGTACAACGAATATCCTCCGGAGAGCTTACAATTGTATTAGAATTTTTACCAATCCCGATATATTCTTGGGGGAGGTAATACATGTCGTTAAGATAATACTACGATGATGATATATGGATAATTTAGGTGAGAAGCCTTTTACACTGTTAATGACATATTTCTGGTGGAGGTTGGTATGTGTAGTCAGGCATCGAATTAAACATGTCCTTCTTGGAGAGTGTTTTGTCATATTTATAGGTTCCAGTAGCATGTTGCCCACTCCAAAGATTAATGGATTGATCTTCCTTCCTTATTAGGCAGGATTTTCTGTTATAGTTGACCCAAAAGAATCGGATGTGGAAGATATCTTGAAGGTGAAGGTTTTTGTTTCCTCTTCGAACTCTTTCACTAATGGTGGCCATTAAAGAGTTGAATATTCTCTCATTAATGGCGTTGATCATCTTCATTAATAAGGTTGACTACCTCTATTAATATGGTTGACTTCATTAATGGTACTTTAAATGTCATGAAAGTCAACCCTCTCTTCCTACATTGCAGGGAGGAGAGCTCTGGTTTTGTGTGTCACTTTGGCGAGGTACTTCATAGAAGTTACCCCAGGTGACACTTGGCATATCTAGTGCCGAAGTACGCTTGAATACCGCTCTTGTTATTGGAGGCTTGATTTAACCATGTCTGGATCTACCATGGAGCTTTCCTTAACCGTATTGGCGCTTCACAATCGAATTGGAGTTTTTACGAGCTTCTTCTCTCGCGTTAGGAAGGGTTGGCCACTTATCGAGATAGGGCAGAATGGCCATGCTAGATGAGCTTTGAGATGGAGAGGTCCATTGACATAAATAAGTTAGCTTGCTCCTAGAGAGGTTGAAGGGTATCTTGGATGGCAAGGTACTTCGAGGTATTAGTACAAGGGCGGGATATCTTGAGGTAGTAGTCTGGCTGTTGAGGACTGGATTCGATCACGTTGGGGCTTCTCAAGGTGCTCGATTCTGATAGTGCTGGAACTTAAATGGGGTAGAGGGGCTAGGTCAGTGAGTCCGGGTACAAGTAAGGCATTCAGAGGAGATGGATGACCTCGACCACGAGAACCTCGTTATTGTGGGGTAAGTGACCTTTTAACCTTGTCGACCTAGCTTTGGTCTCTTACCGGGTAGAACTACTATGGAAAATTCTTCCTTGGACCCTAGCCAAAAATGGCTATTAAAAAAAGGTACCAACCCTGATCGCGACTTCCATATAGTGGTCTTGAGGACTCATTTTGGCTCCGTCTATGAGAAGTTTCTACGCCCGTTTTATAAAAGGTTCATGTGTTTGATGTTTTACAAGAACTATGAGGATTTGATCTTCTTAGGGACAGCTTGAGGCTTCAGAGAAACAATCTGTTGCGTCAACTCGGAAAGCTCTAAAGAATGGCAAAAAACCAGGCATTCTAACCAGTCTCAAGTGTAACAAACCGCTGCGCAAGCCTCAGATCCTCTGGTGATAAGTCATGCCATGCTAGATCAACAGGCAGTGGCCTTTATGGAGAGCATTCGCTTTCGATTGCTAGATGAAGGAATCATAACTCAGTCGGTAAATCCTAATACACAAGGGGAGACAAGCAGACCTGGAGCCCTGTAGCCTGCCTTCAACCGGCTAGGACCTCCTATATTAGTACCAGTCGACCATAGGACGGGACCTCAACCTTCTATACAAGACAGGTTAATACCCACGCCCCAGTTCCTGGCAAACCGCCCCACTACCAACCTAGACAACTCAAATCTGCAGCAGATGTCCCGCCATGAGAATGACACATTTCCCCTAACCCAGGTTTATCCAGAAGAGATATCGAGGGTGGTACAGGTGGAAGCAAGTGACATGATCAGGGCAGATTCCCAAAGAAATGAGGAGTCCCCTCAGGGAAAAAATAAGGTGGACATATCCAGCTCATCCGAAGGATCGGATAGTGAGGGATCCGAGGTCGATTTTAAAAATCATGGGACCAAGTGCCTGAGGGACCAGCTGGCAAAGCTGTAGAAAGAGATCCAACAAATGAAGAGGGGGAAACATAAAGAAGCCATGAAGGATCCCTTAAGTAAGATGAATGCCCTATTTACCTGAAGGATCAGGGAGGCCAAGCTCCGCCAAAATTCAAAATACCAAAAGATAAATTCTCTGGCATAGAAGACCCTTTAAGCCACTTGGAGAGTTTTATCCAGCAGATGGAGGTTTAGAACATAACTAGGGCCACCATGTGCCGGATGTTCTCTACTACTTCAACATATTATGCCAAGACCTAGTTCACAAAGCTGTCTGCGGGTAGTGTAGACTCCTTCTCAAAGCTGTCAACTGACTTCTGCTCACAGTTCCAAGGTGTCAAACCATATCCGAAAAACCTACAATATGTGATCCAGGAGCGGGGTGAAACCCTCTGACCATATGTTGAGCGATTCCATAAGGAAGTCATCAGATGGGATTTTTCACAGAGAAAGAGACCCTGGCTAATTTTTACAGGAACCTCTGAGCTGGCAAGCTATTCCGATCATTCGCCAAGCATCCCCTAGAGACCTACCAAGAAGCCTATGATCTGGCTCTCGAACAGGTCGAGATCGATGAGCAGCTCTAGGTTAAAATCGAGCATTATAAAATGAGGGCGCTAAAGCACCAGAAGAATGAGGCACCCAGACCTGCGCTGACTCAGAAAACACAGAATAGACCACCCAACCTGTTTACCTACCACCCACAACTTTTCCTACTTCAGTAGAAGCGGTACCCAGCTGGACGAACCTCACTGAGAGTTACTCCTCCTCCAAGAATGGTAGCCCCTGTCACCCAAGATGAGAGGGGTTATAGCCATTATACCCCTTTGAACGCATCCTGTGAGACAATCTACCTCACCATTCGGGACAAGGGGCTGCTCCAGATGCCGGCACCCATGAAAGATCCAGTGGATAGAAAAAATCAGTATAAGTACTGCGACTTCCATTAAGACGTAGGTCACAACACATCGGAGTGTTACAGCCTATGAAACCCGATCAAGACTTTGGTAAGGGGAGATTGCCTAGTGATCGTGCCAAAATTGTTATATATTTTGGCCCTCATTACTTTAGCCATTGTCTCGTTTTCGGGTGATTTTTGTGTCTCTAATGGCTCTTTATTTTTGTTTTTAGGTGATTAGGTACATTCTGGTTAATTGGATAAAAGATGCGATTTTTGTGCGGAAAAAGGTCTAAAAGTTGACGAAGCATCATCAGGGTTGTACACTGGTCTTACGCGGGTTCTAACCAGTGCATAACCCCCGCACTATAAAGGAAGTAGAGGCTAAGGCATTGCACGGGTCCACACCTGTGCACCATCATACAAGTGTCTGTGCGTTCCTCCAAAACCGGGAGCTGGAATTGAAGCATCAGGGCAATGTACGGGTCCACACCCACGCACCATTTCGAAAGTGTCTACGTAATGTTTTTAAACTGGGAGAAGAAAATCAAAGCACCAAGTGTTTGCGCAGATCATGCAAGGGTCTCAACTAGCGCACAACCCGTGCATTTCTCGAGACAGGTTGCCGCATCATCAGTTTTCAGCCATTTTGAGGGCACCTATAAATTGGATCCATTATGTTAGGAGCCATACGCCCACATAGCCATTCATAACCATTTTCTCTATCTAGATCTAGGAATTCTTTCCTCTCCAAAACCCATTCAATTCTCACATCATCCATATCATTTACTTAACAAAAGGAATCAAGGAGATCATTTTAGAGCTTCAAGAAGGAGGAATCATCTATGGGTTTACATTTATCCTTTTATCCTTGTTTCATTCTTGTAATAGACATGAGTAGCTAAACATCCCACTAGATGATTGGTGTGATTAACTTGTGATCATAGGGTTTGTAATTGAATTATATACTTCACAATTTATCTATCAAGTTTATTTCATTCATTGATTGTTAGTGATTTGAAGGATGATTTGCATTTGATTTTACCCTCCTTTCTTTGCATGTTATCTAAGAATCAATTAGAGTAGAGAATTGAGTATATCCTCTATTTAATTCTCTTAGCTCATTTGAATGGAAGGATTGAATTAGAGTACCCTTCTCTAGTGAAATCCAGACTTATTAATATCTATCCTTATCTAATCTCAACTGAGTGACCAATTCTATACCCTCTAGAATGGTTTCTTGAGAGAGAATAAGCATCAACCCTATACCCTCTAGGTTGGTGAATTTATTAAGAGATTAGTCCTTATTTGATAGATATGCATTTTAATGAGCAATCACTTGTGGGTAATCAAAACTATACCCTCTAGATTGAATACTCACAAGGGATATATAACCAAGCTATACCCTCTAGACTGGTTACTTTGGATTAATGAGCATTAATGAGAATTCATGCATAACCATGGCTACATGTTGAATCCGTCATTCTCTTTGTCCCCTTATCATACATCTTCGTTTACTATTTGTTGCATTTCTAGTTAGTAGACTTGTTTTGTGTTTTAATCGTAATTGATTAGAAATGTCATTTCTATTCTTCTTCTTACAAATTAGCTTATAGTGTAATTTGACCAATTAAGGCATAACACGATCTCTGTGGACGATTCCCATACTTGCTACTATATTGTTAACAAATTTGAGTGCAAACAGGGTTTATAAATTTTGTTTGACAAGCTATTTTACATATACTAAACGACACTTGTCAAAAAGTAATAATTTAGGTCAAAACGTTGATGAAGCAGCATCAGAGATGTACTCTGGTCTTGCGCGGGTTCAAACCATCGCATAACCCGAGCACTATGAAAGGAAGAAGGAGCTAGGCCATTCCGCAGGTCAACACCCGCGCACCATCGTGCTAGTGTTTACGCATTCCTCTAAGCCCGGGAGTTGGAATAGAAGTATCAGGGCATTGCGTGGGTCACTACATGGGTTCAGACCCATGCACAACCCGCACATTTTGCTCATCAGGTCCGCCACATCAGTGTTTTCAGATCTATTTCGGAATCCCTATAAATATATCTTGTTCTTATCATCTCAATGAGGAATTCTAAATCTAAGAACCATTTTTTCTCTCTCCCAAACACTTTCTCTCCTCTCTAACCACTAACCTAGGTTTAGGAATCATTTCCTACCAAATCTAATCATCCTCCATCATAATCTACTCAAGGACACTTGGAGATTGGATAAAAGCTTCAAGAAAGGAGGAGTTTCTCACCATGGGTCTTCTCTATCTCTTTTCTCCTTGTTATTTCATTGTAATTGTCATGAATAGCTAAACACCTCACTAAGGGATTGATGTGAACATTTGGGGATATTGGGCTTTATAATGAACTCAATTTTTAATATAATTAAATCTATCAATTATGTTCTATTCATTGTTTTAATTGATTCTCTTAGTTGATTTGTCTTTGATTGTACATTCCTCTCTTAGCTAATTGATTGAGGGAATTAATTGGGTAGTTGACTAGGTATACATCTATTTGGTCTTCTTAAACTCATGTATTGTTTGGGTGATTGGGTATACATCTACTTAATCTCCCTAAGCTAAATTGAATGGAATGGTCAAACGAGATTACATCCACAAGTGAGACCCAGACTTAATAATCTCAATTTTAATCTAATCTTGAACGGGTGATAAATTCTATACATCTAGGTTGGTTTCTTGTGATAGGTTAAACATCAACACTATACATCTAGTTTGGTGAATTTATAAAGAGATTAGTCCCTTAATTGGATAGATTTGCATTCATGTACAATCACTCATGAGTGGCCAATACTATACATCTAGATTGGAAACTCATGAGGGAATACAACCGATGCTATATATCTAGATTGGTTGCAATCGATTCTTGTGCATTCATTTCATAAGAGTTCGTACAAGCCCATAATTCACTTGTTGGATCATCAATTCCTTAGTTTTAACCATCATTTCTAACACCCATCTCATATTAACACTAATTGCATTTAGATTAACTTGCCTAATTGTAGTTTGCATCTCTACAATTAACTTTTCAAAACCAAACCCAATATCATTTACATTTTCATGCTTAGCTTTAGTTTCACATTAGTTAATTAGTTTTAGCCATCCGATTCCCCTTTCCCTGTGGACGATAACCGATTTGCCATTGTACTTGTTTTGTAAACATTTTAGGGATTGTTGTGGTTTTTATAAATATTGTTTGACAAGCGTTTTATAACGACAAAAATAGCTCGGTCAAAATGATACAAAAGAAAACTGAAAACAAATAAGACTCTGAACTAGATAAATAGATAACTAAGATTAGCCACCTAATTAACACCTTTCCCCGGCAGCGACACAATTTTGACCGAGCTATTTTGTCGTTATAAAACGCTCGTGAAACAATATTTATAAAAACCACAACAATGCCTAAAATGTTTACAAAACAAGCACAATGGCAAATCGGGTGTGGTCCACAGAGAAAGGGAAATCGGATGGCTAGAACTAGTAAACTAATATTAAACTAAGCTAAGCATGAAAATTAAAGGTAAATGGTTTTGGTATTGAAAGATTAATAATAAAGATGCAAACTACAATTAAACTAATTAATCTAAAATGCAATTAGTGTTAAAGTGAGATGGCGTTAAAAATGATGGTTAAGACTAAGGTATTGATGATCCAACAAGTGAATTATGGGCATGTATGAACTCTTATGAAATGAAAGCACATAGATAGATTGCAACCAATTTAGATGTATAGTATCGGTTGTATTCCCTCATGAGTTTCCAATCTAGATGTATAGTATGGGCCACTCACAAGTGATTGTTCATGAATGCACATCTATCAAATTAAGGGACTAATCTCTTTATAAATTCACCAACCTAGATGTATAGTGTTGATGCTTAACCTATCACAAGCAACAAGCCTAGACGTATAGAATTGATCACCCATTCAAGATTAGATTAAAAATTGAGATTATTAAGTCCGGGTCTCACTTGAGGATGTACTCTTGTTTGACTCTTCCATTCAACTTAGCTTAGGGAGATTAAGTAGATGTATACCCAATCACCCATACAAGCACATGAGTTTTAGAAGACCAAATAGATGTATACCTAGTAAACTACTCAATTAATTCCCTCAATCAATTATCTAGGAGAGGAATGTACAATCAAAGACAAACAAATCAAGGGAAACAACTAAAACAATGAATGAAACCTAATTAATAGATTTAATTAGAATAAAATAGAGTTCATTATAAAGCCCAATGTCCACAAGTGTTTCACATCAATCCCTTAGGGGGATGTTTAGCTACTCATGACAATTATAATAAAATAACAAAGAGAAAAGAGATAGAGAAGACCCAATGAAGAGAACTCCTCCTTTCTTGAAGCTTTAATTCCAATCTCCAAGTGTCCTTGAGTAGATGATGATGAAGGATGGTTAGATTTGGTGGGGAATGATTCCTAACCTAAGTTAGTGATTAGAGATGAGAGAAAGGGTTTGGATGGGAGAAGAATGGTTCTTAGTTCTCTAAATTCGTATTAGATCCCCCTTTAGTTGATAAGAACAAGATATAATTATAGGGTTTCCAAAATAGGTTTGAAAACGCTAAAGTGTTTGTCTGACACGTTACATGCGCGGGTCTGGACCCGTGCATTTGACCCGTACGATTCCCTGATTGCAAGCCTTAATGTCTCGGATTTTGGAAAGTGCGCGGGTAGTGGGAGGGTCATGACCCGTGCACTGACCTGATGGCCCTGAACTGTTCCCAGTTTTGCGGCGATGCGCGGACTATTGCGTTGGTTGTGCGTGGGTTGAGGACCGCGCACACTGACCTGTACACTCGAGCAATTCTTCACCGATTTCGGCCTGTTTTTGCCCAATTTTCTTACTTTTTGTCCTTTTCTCCGAATTGTACCTAATTCCCTACAACAAAAATATAGAGCCATGAGACGTAAAAACACCCGAAAATGAGACAATGGCTAAGGAAATGAGGGCCAAAATATATAACAATTTTGGCACGATCAAATACCCCCAAACCAAACCTTTGCTCATCCTCGAGCAAACTTAGAACAAAACAAAGACTCAAACAAAAAAATGACTCGACCTAAGACTCAAAATAAAATAGTCCAGTAAGTCGCATGTCCAACCGGTGATGAGATGCAAGGATGTGTGATAGAGAGGAGTAAACATATGCAAAGCAATCTATAACAACTCAAAGGCACTTGAGGGAAATTCGCACTACCACGAATCCCACACCTAAGAACGCTCTTATATCGAGCGATACTCACTCCTACACCTTGAGCATAATTCGCCTTGACTCTAAACCTCACCCGGTTTTGCTCTTCTTTTTCCACTTAGAGTCCGAAGTTCACTCGATCAAAGCATGCAACGATGGAATTTATACATAGAAATCTAATGCATTGCATACAAATACATTTAAAAACTGATAAGTGTATATGAACTATCGTAGTAACGATTCACTATGCCATGAACACGAAAGATCAAGCTATCAACAAACATTCCCAATAAAGACCTACTATGGATCAAATAGGGTTTTACCTTTGGTTGTAATGAGGCCATGGGGTTAGATGTGGTGAACAAAGAAGAACGGGAAAATTTGAGTTCAAAGATCACCAATTATGCTTACATATGCTCACACACCCCATACAAAGCTCTAATACACATTTAGCAAGTAGGCATTTACAAATATACGCATATTGTGATTCAAAATTGTACTCTACATTGTGAGTACTTAACATTACTTTTCAATGCTATTTTCTTTTTCTCTTTTCTTTGCCTTTTTCTTTGTTTAATTTTCTTTTCATTTCTTTTCTTTTTGCACACTTGCACATTACATATTTACAATTGAAGCTCATAAGTGCAAATTTGGCACTTTTACAAATTGAGCCATTTCACACACAAATCATTGTTGCCTAAAAACATGTCATTTAAACTTTAGAGCTCATATCTTTCAATTACTTCACATAGCACACACACACCCTACATGATTGGCAATAAAGAGTAGGCTTGTATTTGGCTATGTCCATATGGTTCATTTTTGGTTCCAAATGAAAGGTAAGTGTTTGGCCGTAAATTGGCTATGAAGCACAAATAAGGGATAAAGGATGTGTTTAGGCATTTTAAGTAGTTAATTACACACATCGCCTAAAATCATTTCCATAATTAGTCTATCAAGGGAATGAATGATCCAATAAGCAATCCACACTATATATGCAATGTATATCCTATGGCATGTAACACTAATGATGAGAAGAGTGTTTAAAGAATAGAACGAAATGTACACTCAATTACGCTTTTATAGGCTTGTGTTTGTGAACTCACGGGTGTCTCCACCATTAGAACAAGGTGCAAGAGCACCGAGTCCTCTAATATCAAGCACACAAAAGATGGGACTAACCCATGACAAAGCAAGACAAAGATTTGCGCACAAGCTCACAGTGCATGTATTAACTCGCCAAAAGCACACACTCAAGGCATCAGATCCAAACTATTTAAAGCTCAAAATTTTGGCCATTGCGACAAAATCGAAAAATTTGGACCAAAAATGACAAATAAAAGACTCAAGACGACTAAACAAGGCGTCTACACCCCCAAATCAAAACCCAATATTGTCTTCAATGTTGAAGACAATAGAGCCCGACCTAATGGTGTGCACCTTAATAGACACACAAAACACAACATACAGACTGAAATATATTAACAAAAACACAATGCGAAAGAAAATCTCAATATGGAGGATAAAATTTCAAAAACTGGTGACTTTTGAAACCGACCTATATCTGCGCTTTAGTGCATATTACCAAACATACTCAATAATACTTGCTCAAAAATTAGTACAAAAAACTAAACATGTAAATGCACATTTTTCATTTAGAAAATATTTAAAAGTTCAAACTTTAAAAGTGTGTAAACGGACGTCGAATATGGTTCTCGTGCAGATTTTCAAAACAGGACATCGCTCATGACCTTTGGTCGAAGAAACATTCATAACTTTTTAACCCCTATCCAGATTTTTATGTTCTTTATATCATTGGAACCATATCAAAAAATTAAAGAACACTGCTAGGACAAAATAATTTATTTCCTCACCAAAAGGTACAGTTTTAATGAAACATTTGGCCTTAAAATTTTCAAAATAGGGTACTTTCACAAAGGTTAAAGAAAAACTAAAAAACAAATAAATGAAAAATGACTCAAATATTGAATCCACACCCCAAAACCTAACCTAAACATCCTCTTCAATTTTTATATGACATGAGATGCATGGACAATGAATGAATAAACAAAGCATGGAGGGCAAGAACTCAAAACCGACCAAACCTAGGCACTATCACACATAATCAAAATTGATATTCAATGATATTCTCATCCATTCATATGCACAATTTTGTAGAAAACAGATATATCAAGATAAAGTGCAAGAGTTTGAGATAGAACGAATAAACTGCTGCGAATGCTCAATAGTCTAAAACTTTGAATAGGTTCTCGCCCTTTTTATAGGCACTCTTGGCTTGCTCATCCGTCCAAGACTTGCAAGTGGCCGGTGTGTCGAATCCAAGAGATAAAGAACCTAGCCTTAAATCGCAATACTCATTCACAAAGGTTAACATTCACAACATAGATCTCAAATCAAATATACTCTCAAAGGAATATCACTCTCCACAAATCTCTCATGTCCACCAAAATTTATTAAACTAAACTAACAAAAGCAATTAAAAGCAAAACAATAGAATAAAATAACAAAAACAAACATGAAACATAAAATAAACATAAGGAGATTGTATAAAAAAAATGTTCAATGGGATGCTAAGGGTGGTTTAACCAAGTTGGGAAACTCTTTCTTCTTGACTACCCAAGCAAATTAAGGCAATTTCCCTTTCAATTCCTTTCCCATATTCCTCACTTGGCTCATTAAATCTTTTCTCACCCATATTCTCTTTATCCTAGGTGGACTCCTCCTATTCCTAGGACTTCTTGATGCATGCTCTCTATTTGAAGAAAAATAGTAAATAGGATTATGGTGAGAGGGATTCCCTTTCGATAAATGACTTTGAGGTCGTTGGATTTGCTCCACTTGTAATGCCTTGACCTCTTGCTCCACCTTGCTCAACTTTATGATAAAGTCACCTTTCCTTTCCTTTGCTAATTTGAGAGCTTCATCCTTCTTATTGAGGGCTTCCATGGCTTCATCTAAGGCACTGACCTTCAACTCAATCTCCAATTGCATTTCCTTTTATTTGTGAGCTATCTCTTCTTTAAAATCCATTGACGCCTTTGTGAAGTCCAAATACTCATCTAGTGCATTACTTTTTACGGCCTCAACTCTCTTGAGTTGCTCTTCCAATTCCTTGTTCTTGTCAGAGACTTCACCATTCTTCTCCTTGAGTGTACCATTTTCCACAATGAGTGTTTGCACTTCAAGTATGAGCCTCTTATTTAGCTCTTGGAGTTTGTCAATCTTTGACACTCCCGTGGCCTCTTTGCCTTCCAAAAACTTCAAGAGATGTATATTTTTCTCACATTGTTCCCTAATGTCTTCTTTTCCTTGGTAAACTTCTACCATCTTCTCTTGAATTTCTTCATTTTTTTTCTTCAACAACCTTATTTCCGAATTCGCTTTTATAAGGATGTCTAATAACTCTTCGTTCATCTTCATCATCTTGTTTCGTTCATCCTTAAGGCTACTTTTTTTCTAGATTATCCAAAGAAAAACAACTCCTTTGATTGTCTTCATACGATAGAGGTTGCTTAGGGGCGATGTTCTCACTACAAGTCCTTGTGGAGTCGTGGTATGTGCTCTAATATTAGTTGTGAGAGTTGTTGTATGGGTTGTAAATCGGCTCCAGGCTGTAGGAAAATCTTAATGTGCTTCTCGGTTCTTGACAACAAGGCTTTGATGTTTGAGCTTGCTTTCTATAAAACTCTGAAAATCTATCAAACAATTGACTTATAATACCCAAACACCCCTAAACCAAACCCTTGCTCATCCTCGAGCAAACTTAAAACAAAACAAAGACTAAAAAAAAATGACTCGACCTAAGACTCAAAATCAAATAATCCAAAAATTCGCATGTCAACTGGTGAAGAGATGCAAGGATGTGTGATAGAGAGGAATAAACATATGCAAAGCAATCTAAAACAACTCAAAGGCACTTGAGTGAAATTAGCACTACCAAGAATCCCACGCCTAAGAGCGCTCTCATATCAGGAGGTACTCAACTCCATACCTTGAGTATAATTCGCTTTCACTCTAAACCTCACCTGGTATCACTCTTCTTTTTCCACTTAGAGTCCTAAGTTCACACTCATACAAGGTATGCAATGATGGAATTTATGCATAGAAATCTAATGCATTGCATACAAATACATACAAAAACCTATAAGTGTATGTGAACTATCCTAGGAACGATTCACTATGCCATGAGTGCTGAAGATCAAGCTTCAACAAACATTCCCAATCAAGACATATCATAAATCAAATGGGACTTTCCCTTTTGGTTGTAATGGGGCAATGGGGTTAGATGTGGTGAGCAAGAAATGGGAAAATTTTAGTTCAAAGATTACCAATCATGCTTACATATACTCACACACCCCATACAAGGCTCTAATAAACATTTACACACTTTAGCAAATATGCATTTACAAATATACACATATTGTGATTCAATATTGTACTCTACATTATGAGTACTTAACATTACTTTCAAGGTTCTTTTCTTTTCCTCTTTGCCTTTTTTTTTTCTTTTTGATTTTCTTTTCATTTCTTTTCTTTTTGTACACTTGCACATTTCATATTGACAATTTAAGCTCATAAGTGTAAATTTGGCACTTTTACAAATTGAACCATTTCACACACAATCATTGTTGCCTACATACATGCTGTCATTACTTAAGAGCTCACACCTTTCATATACTTCATATAGCACACACACACCCCACATGATTAGCAATAAAGGTAGGCTTGTGCTTGGCTATGGCTATATGGTTATATTTTGTTCCAAAATGAAAGGTAAGTGTTTAGCCGTAAATTGGCTATGAAGCACACATAAGGGATAAATGATGCGCTTAGGCATTTTAAGTAGTTAATAACACACATTGCCTAAAATCATTTCCATAATTAGTCTATCAAGGGAATGAATGCATCTAATAAGCAATCCACTATATATGCAATGTATGTTCTATGGCATGTGACATTTATGATGAGGAGAATGTTTAAAGAATAGAAATAATTTAACACTCATTGCGCTTTTTATAGGCTTGTGTTTGTGAACTCACGGGTGTCTCCACTATTATAACAAGGCGCAAGAGCACCTAGTCCCTTCAAATCAATCACACAAAGGATGAGACTAACCCATGACAATGCAAATATAACCCACGAGTGATAAAGATTTATACACAAGCTCATAATGCATGTATAGACTTGCCAAAAGCACACGCTCAAGGCATCACATCCTAGCTAGTTAAAGCTCAAAATTTTGGTCAATGTGACAAAATTGAAAAATTTGGACCAAAAATGACAAATAAAAGATTCAAGATGACTAAACAAGGCGTCTACACCCCCAAATCAAAACCCAACATTTACCTCAATGTTGAAGACTAGAGACTCCGACCTAGAGGAGCGCACCTAACATGACTCAAAACAAAATGACTCAAAATGACTCATACATAAAATAAGGCAATTCGATACAGTATTGACCTTTAAGCACAAACCAACATCAAGTAATTTCATTCGACATTTCATTCAAAATTGATGGTATGGCGGTAAAACAACCCCCAAAACAGTTCCCTATTATATGCACCAAAATCTGTACATGATATATGCAATAATTCCAAACCCCCAAACCAAGTTGGGCTATATCAAAAATTAACTTGTAAATACTATGCATATCCACACGAGCCTTTGGCTCATCCAAACAAAAATGAAATACTCAACAAGCTCAAAATTTTAGGAAACTCAAGAAAGTAGAATACATAGAAACAAGTTTCCATCAAGAGAATTCACATAATACCCAAAAATGATATTCAATGAACTATTCACAACCATTCGGATGCACACTTTAATAAGCAAAATTCAAGGATAATGTGGAAAAAATTGGAATTGAGTAAGAAAGATAGAACAAATGTAATCGTTCACTTTTTAATTGTCTGGGTGCCGTGCAGGTAAAGCTCTGGAGAGACCTATATATTTCCAGCCTCCACAACCAACTTGCCTCATCTATCAATTTTCCTCTAATCCTAATTCCCCCCTGCATCGGATTTCCATAGTTATTCTTAAAAGACTTGTATTACTTGATAATCTCATCTAAAAGAAATAAAAACAAACTAAAAATTCAATGCATTAAATAAAAAAAATATCACAATGAGTTGTCTTTATCCTAAAAAGTCCCTCATTCTCACTCTAAATAATGAATTCCAAACATAAGACATCTTAAGCATAAAGAGAACAAACCGTGACATCGATATCCTACCAGAAGAAACAAGGACTCTATGCGTGAGGACTAGAATTGGATTCCGTAGAAGGTGGGTTGACTGATTGAGAAGATTGCTTCCTTTTGACCACCCAAATGGTTGCCGAATTTTTCTCAACAATTCCTTTCCCATTGGTTCTATAATTTTTCAATAAATCCTTCCTAACCCAAATTTGTTTAACCGCTTATGGGGTCTTTTGACACTTCCTCCTATTATCTTTAAACTTAGAACGTCAAGCCCTAATGTGACCTTTATCAAAACAAAATAAGCACACAAGTTGAGTATGAGAAAAACTCCCTATATGGTTCGCTTCTTACGGTTCCTTTGTATGTTGTGCTCGGAGTGCTTTGACCTCCTCTTTGATCTTGTCGAGTTAAGTTATGTAGTCACACTCCCTTACTCTTGCAACCTTTAAGGCCTCCTCTTTCCTACTAAGTGCCTCCTTCAATTCCTTTAAAAGGTTTGATTTCCTCTCGAGTTCTATCAAGAGTTTTCTTTTATTTCTCGCACTCTTCTTCAAATTCTTTCGAAAGTTTAGAGTACGGTTAAGTCTTATGCAACCACTTTCTTCTCTCCTTCCAGCTTCTTTAACTTTTTCCCCAATTTCTCATTGAGATCAAAGAGGTCTTGTACTTTCCTTTTTAACCTTTCATTCTCTCCCTTGAGACAATTGATTTCTTGGTTATGCCCTTTGTTTTTTTGTCTTCTAACCCTTTCTTTTCCTTCTCCAAGATACTAAAACTCATTTTCAGACTTTACTCACTGACAATATTTTCTTCTTTTTTGATTGCTTCCCTTTCCAAGACACCATCAAAATGTCCTTCTTCCGGTTCTGAGGCTAATTCAAATGCCTTGACAAGTTCAAGAAATTTCCTCATTTGCTTGCCTTTTCTTGGAGCTTCTAAAACTAGACATCGAGTGCCCATTTTTTTCTTCTCTGGTTTCTTCACAATGAAGTTCACTGTCTTACTTCCATATCTAAAAGACAATTCTCTTAAAACCATATTAACAATCATACCAACTGTGATCATAAATGACCTTCCTAGCAAAAGCTTCCAATCTCGATCTATGATTCTGTCATCTTTGATATCCAAAACAATAAATTCGGTCGAAACCTTAAGCCCATGAACGTTTAATTGCACATCTTCAATTATACCCACTGGAGTTGCAATTGAATTGTCGGCCATTTTTAAGGTAATGGATGTAGGCTTTAATGTGTCAATATTCAGTTGCCTACACACTTGAAGGGGTATCATGTTCATACTTACCCCCATGTCAAACATTCCTTCTATCAGGTCAGAACTTCTGAAGATCACCTGAATGATGAAACTTCTGGGGTCCTTTAACTTTAATGGTACAATCTCCTCTACGGGATCCTCACTAACTCCCATATTGCCTTCTTTATCTACATGTTCGTTCTCTTTAATCTTTTCACTGGCTTCAAAAGACTCCAACATTTTTCTTCTTCCATCGATTATTCCTTGTTATCTTGCACTACTTCCCATTTTCTTGCTTAAGAATGTAGTCTGCTTTCTGGGTCATATGAGTCTCCATTCTTTGAAGTGAAGCCTCAAGACCATGTACTTTTTGATCATTCGAATCGATGTAGTTTTGGAGCTTTTGTTGGGTAGCATTCTGACTATTGTTGAATTCTTGAGAGGACTTTTGGTGGCTTTGTAGCAGCTCTTTCATCATATCTTCGAGGGACTTAGTCTTCATCGAAAATTGACTGGTTTAATTAATGAAGTTTGATAGAGGTTGGGGTTGAGCTCCTTGCCATTGATTGCTTGGTCCATCTTGATTGTTGTTGAAACAAATATTATGGTGTGTTTAATACTAATCTAGAGGGGGGATGAGTAGATTTTAATCAAAATTTACCCAATTTTCGTTAATGGTCAATTAGACGAAAATACCCCTAACTAGTCATAATAATATCACAAGTGTAATAAGTGCGGAAATAATAAAGACACTTGAGATATGCGTGGAAACCCTCCAAATGGGAAAAATCACGGGCTGTTAAGTGCGCCACACTCGAAAAACGAATCCACTGATGATAGAGGCGTTACAACCTACTCCCGCTATATAACCCACTACCACTACCACTACCTAATCTCGGTATTAAGTAGACCTAGTCCAATTTGCTTACGCTTGAAGCTACCTACTCCCGGATGCAACACAAGACTTACTTCTCTTAAATGAAGAGATAAACACCCTATGTGAATATATGATGATATTCAAACAACAAACAAGGCTAGGGTACCTTATATGCTTATCTTGGATTATGAGATGGCAATAAATGCAATCTTAGATATCAAGAGCTAAATGACATGTCATAAAGCTTAGCTAAACATAGAACAAGCAATCCTATGAAGCTATCATAAAAGCCAAATCAACACATGTTGTCATTAAGCATGACAATGACTATAATGCAATCACTAAATGCAATCAATGAGTCCTAAACAATATCTAAATGCAAATCATAGAGATTTAGCTAGAAGTTATCAATAACAACAATACTAGCTATCATAATACAACACTCAATCATGTCATCTCAAGAATCTCTAATTTGTATCTAGAATATGTTCCAAGAGCATACAAATAATTAAAGAGATGGCTTAGCAAGCAAAACACTTAACTTGTAAGAAGATAGTGAAGAACTTACCAAACAAGATGTGATGAAGCAACCCTATCCATTGATGCACACTAAATGAACTTAGATGATGCAAGATGAAGTTTTTATGCACATGGGAATGCTTTGAGTGTTTAAAGATGAGTTCTTGGAAGAGTTTCTCCTTTGAAATGTGTTTTAAGGAAAATATATGATGTTTTGAACTCTTACACGACCTTAAACCACAGAGTTATATGTATATGAGATCCAAACAAAGTGAGGCCGTTTTGGAAAAAAAAGTTTCAGCTTCCTCTATGTGCGCTGGTGACGTGCGCTGGTCGAGTAGCGCACCACCATCGCATAGCCTAATTAATCAATAGGCGCTGGTCGAGTGGCGCAACACATTGCACTGGTGAGGCTGCGCTAGTCGAGTAGTGCACCACCAGCGCACTGCCTATTTTTCCAACCTTACACGGGTACATCGGCGCAGGTCAGTGGCGCATTACAAGCGGCGTCCCACTGGAAAGTTGTGCTGGTAGAGTAGCGCACCACCATCGCAAAGCCTATTTTTTCAACACTTAAACACACAAAATCAACAAGTTCAAGAGCGATGAAAGTGCATCCTATTCTAATGCCTAGCATGACATAAAACTTTAACTACAAGATGCAAATATATCAAACAAGAGTCATTTAAACCAAAATGAACACAAGTTTAAACACTCAACATATATGAATAAGAATTATGCATGAATTTGTGAGTGTGTGCAACTATCTCTTCAAAGTAAGTAAGCATAAGAATTTTACCTTTGGTGCTTCTCCTCTTGAGGTCTTGAGAGCCTAAGCTACCCTTACATAATACCCTAAAAATGTGATTTGTTCATGAAATAAGCCAATCAACAAATGAGGACTTTACAATCTCCCTTTTTGGCTATTTCGTGACAGAACCACCACTAACAGTGATCCTCACAAAACAAAATAAAGCACCGAGAAGATATTCTATAATACAAAGAGATATACATAAAAAAACTTCAAATCTTCAATCTCTTGTAGAATCATCAACCCTACACATAAGGTAAACAACAAGTACACTTTCCAAACCAAGTGCATGTGGGATGATCAAGTGGATAGAAAAAAAAAAGCATTTGCATATAAGAATATGAGAAATGCACCACATCATGCAATGCTCCCCCTCAAAAGGTTACTCCCCCTAAATGTAATCTCCCCTTAAAGTCAGCACATGCTACAACATGCTACTCCATTAACACCACAATGCTAGGTCAATACTACTCCCCTTTTTTGTCATGATATAGGCAAAGGAGAAGTCCCCAACCGGGTCACTCTAAGTAAAGAAAGAAATGAGCATACAAGATTGTTGCATAATTATATAAGCCACATTTATGCAACTCAATTAATGGGAGAGAAATAAGGATATTTATTTAAAGAAAATGTGTGAATCAAAAATGCTTTGCATACAAGACATGTTGCATTCAAGTCTAAAAACAATGGTATTTGGCAAAGCAAATGACAAAGGTTTCCAATATAATACAAACCAATTTCACCATTTGTCATGAGAGAAGCAAGGATATAGAGTTTTTTTATAGATATCAAATTTTAATGGCACTATATCCAACTTTATAAGCTAAACATGGCATGAGCAACTTTTCACCCTATTTGATTTTTCCGGGAGGATACCCGTATGATAGTAGCCATGTTCAACTAATAAAGAAAGAGAGACATTGAAGCAACATTTTAGTCTCACTAGCTTCTTTTCACACAATATTTTGCATTCAACAATTGCAATCATCAATTCATGCTTTATCATTTTTCATTAGCATGTCATTAAAGAATCATCATGTCATGGAGATAGTTATAGGTCATTCAATATGTACTTCCTAAGTAGATCTCCTAGTCCAAAAATGCATGTTTGAACATAAATACGACATGGATTGTAATCAAAGCAAAGTTCACACTTATTGAAGAAAATACAATATATTAAAGTATAAGTGCAACCAAGCTACTCAAGCAATCAATAAAGGAGCATAAACATATTTTTTTAAAACAATTGCATGCAACAAGTATACAATAGCTCTCTTTGCTTGAGTTCCCCTTATGGGGTCAAAAATCAAACCTCATCACTCCATGTGACAAATCCCAATAGATCTACTAAATCCATTGGACCTAGTTGAGCTTATGGGTGAAAACTTAGCACAATGACAAACGGGTTCATCTTTTTTAATCCACTTAGGTGACACATTGTCATTCCTAGTGGTCAAGATCATCATATTACACCTAGGATCATTAACAATAGCTTTCCTAGGCACATGCTTATTGGCTATACCCTTTTTTCTTTCAATCATGCTCTTAGTTCTTCACATGTTAATGTACTTGAAGCAATTTGGTCTAATATGACCATCAACACCATAAAATTGACATGAAGGGTCATACCATTCCTTTGTGAGGACAAAGGTGATTTCCCATGTCTTTGAGCATTCCTTTGGTGTGGTATTGATTCTCATCTCCCTTGTTGTTGAGTTGGAGAAGATTGCTTCCTTTGTTGAGCATGTAGGAAATGTTTCTTGGCTTGATGGCTTTTAGTTTGAGGGATAGTTGCTTGAAGTGCTCTCATTGGTTGAGCTTGAGCTTGACTTCTTGGTGCCATCATGACTTGGAAATTTCTAGAACACTCTCCTAGTTCAATTTTCCTCTTAGGATGAAGTGGAGGAAGAGGTTCTTTGAAGTCCAAGCTCTTGACAAATATTATCTTGCTAGGAGTTGAGGTCTCCTTGTCATCTTCAAACCCTAGACCTCTCTTGTCACTTGGCTTCTTCCCAACTCCCAACATATGGTCAAGCTTCTCCGTACTTGAAGTCATCTTAGAAATCACTTGTCTAGCTTCTCTAAGCTCTTCCTTCAAGCTTTCTTCCACTTTTCTTCCATTCTTCACTTTCTCACTTAAGTGAGTCACTTCGATTGATAGCTTGAGGTTTTCTTCCTTTAGCTTTTGAACCTCTTTCTTCATACTCAACCTAGAGCTTTGAAAATGCTCAATGAACTCTTCAAGGTTCATACTCTCTACATTTCCATTTGTAGAGTGAGATGAAGAACTCTTATCACTAGAGTCATCACTAGTGTCACTTGTTGCCATGATGGCTTCATCAAAATAAGTAGCTTCACTTATCACTCTCTTAGCTACTTTTTCATCACATCTTTTTTCAAGGTTGCAAACTAAAGCCTTGTTGCCTTTTTCTACATCTTCCACAAAGGAGGCTCCAAAAGCCGTGTAGTTAAGAATAATCTCTTTATCACTAAAAGAATCATCTCATTCATTGGAGTTATCACTTCCACTATCAATTGATGAGGTGGCAACCATTTTTCCTTTCTTCTTCTTCTTCTTCGAGTTAGCACATTATGGGGCAAAGTGACCTATCCCACCACATTCATAGCATTGGACCTCTTTCCTTTCAGTTTTTTCTTCCTTAGGCTCAAGCTTCTTGAAATAAGTTTTTTTCTTCAAGTCTTGACCCTTGGATCCGAAACCTTTCCTCTTGGACTTGTAGAATTTCTTGAACTTCCTCGTTAGTAAAGCCATTTCCTCATCTGAGTCATCACTTTCCCCCTTCTCAACTTTGGAGGCTTTCAAAGCAATTCCCTTTTGCTTTTTAGGAGGTGTGGTGGTAAGACCCTTCCTAGATTCATAAGCTAGTAGCCTCCCAATCACTTCACTCGACTTCATATCCTTGTAAGCACTGTTCTCTTCTAAAGCCGTCACCTTAGACTCAAATCTTTTGGGTAGAGATCTCATAATCTTTTACTTGATTCTCTTATCTGAATAAAGATCATCAAGTTGATGACTTTGGTTCACAATGTCTATAAACCTCACTTCAAAGTCATTGAAGCACTCGTTCTTATCCATCTTGAGTGGTTCAAATTGTGTTTGGAAAACTTGAAGCTTCGACTCCTTAACCACATCGGTTCCCTCATGTGCAACTTCTAGGTAATCCTATGCCTCTTTAGCTATCATAATATTTTGAACAAACTTGTACTGGTTCTCATCCACTGCACATAGGATGGCATGCATTGCCTTCATATTCCACTTTGATGCCTTAAACTCTTGTGCGTTCCATTGTACCTTCGGCTTGAGTACATCTTCTCCTCCATCTGTAGGAGTCATCATGGGTGGAGTGTAGCCATCTTCAACCGCCATCCATGCCCTGTCATGAATTTGGAAAATATACGACTTCATCTTGCCTTTCTAAGAGGCATAATTCAATCCGGTGAGAAGTGGAGGTCTATTGCTAGAAGTTCCCTCGTTGCCATCGTTTCCACTCATTGTGTTTAATGAATGAATGATATGAATGCAAATGTATGAATGATCAACAACACAAACACACAAGATGCAACACAAATATTATGGTGTGTTTAATATTAATCTAGAAGGGGGGTGAATAGATTTTAATCAAATTTTACCCAATTTTTGTTAATGGTCAATTAGACGAAAATACCCCTAACTAGTCACAATAATATCACAAGTGTAACAAGTGCGGAAATAATAAAGACACTAGAGATATACGTGGAAACCCTCATAATGGGAAAAAGCCACGGTCTGTTAAGTGCGTCATACTCGAATAACGAATCCACTAATGATAGAGGCGTTACAACCTACTCCCGGTATATAACCCACTACCACTACCTAATCCCGGTATTAAGTGGACCTAGTCCAATTTGCTTATGCTTGAAGAAACCTACTCCCAGATGCAACGCAAGACTTACTTCTCTTAAATGAAGAGATAAAAACCCTATGTGAATATATGATGATATTCAAACAATAAACAAGGCTAGGGTACTTTATATGCTTATCTAGGATTATGAGATTGCAGTAAATCCAATCCAAGATATCAAGAGCTAAATGACATGTCATAAAGCTTAGCTAAACATAGAACAAGCAATCCTATGAAGCTATCATAAAAGCCAAATCAACACATGTTGTCATTAAGCATGGCAAGGACTATAATGCAATCACTAAATGCAATCAATGAGTCCAAAACAATATCTAAACGCAAAGCATAAAGATTTAGCTAGAAGTATTCAATAACAACAATCCTAGCTATCATAATACAACGTTCAATCATGTCATCAGAAGAATCTCTAATTTGTATCTAGAATATGTTCCAAGAGCATACAAATAATTAAAGAGATGGCTTAGCAAGCAAAACACTTAACTTGTAAGAAGATAGTGAAGAACTTACCAAACAAGATGTGATAAAGCAACCCTATCCATTGATGCACTCTAAATGAACTTAGATGATGCAAGATGAAGTTTTTATGCACATGGGAATGCTTTGAGTGTTTAAATATGAGTTCTTGGAAGAGTTTGTCCTTTAAAATTTGTTCTAAGGAAAATATATGATGTTCTGAACTCTTACACAACCTTAAACTAAAGAGTTATATATATATGAGATCCAAACAAAGTGAGGTCATTTTGGAAAAAATGTTCCAGCTTTCTCTGTGTGAGCTGGTGACGTGTGCTGGTCGAGTGGCACACGACCATCGCATAACCTATTTTATCAATAGGCTCAGGTCGAGTGGCGCAACACATGCGACAATCCATTGGAATGTTGCGTTGTTGAGGCTGCATTAGTCAAGTAGCGCACCACCAGCACACTGCCCATTTTTCCAACCTTGCGCTGGTGCAGCGGCGCATGTTAGTGGCGCATGACAAGCGATGTCCCACTGGAAAGTTACGCTGCTGATGTGCGTTGGTCGAGTAGCGCACCACTAGCGCAAAGCTTATTCTTTCAACACTCAAACACACAAAATCAACAAGTTCAAGAGTGTTGAAAGTGCATCCTATTCTAATGCCTAGCATGACATAAAACTTTAACTACAAGATGCAAATAAATCAACAAGAGTAATTTAAACCAAAATGCACACAAGTATAAACACTCAACATATATGAATAAGAATTATGCATGAATTATTGAGTGTGTGCAACTGTTTCTTCAAAGCAAGTAAGCACAAGAATTTTACCTTTCGTGCTTCTCCTCTTGAGGTCTTGAGAGCCTAAGCTACCCTTACATAATACCCCAAAAATGTGATTTGTTAACGAAATAAACCAATCAACAAATGATGACTTTACAGTTGTACTTATTAAATCATTGCCCTTGGCTTGGGTTGTTGTTGCTCCATGAGAAGTTCGGGTGATTCCTCTATCCTAGATTATAGGAATTTGAGTAGGGATCATTTCTTTGGCGTTGGAACCCTCCCAACATCTGAGCCTCCTCATGCTCATAATTAAAATTCCCACTCATCGAGTCATTCTCGACTTGATTCACATGATTTCCCAACTTACTCATGTTGTGTATCATGTCTTTAATAGATTGCATGTCTTTTTCCATCCTAGTTATCTTAATAACAACCCCTGTATTATCATCAATCCCAATCTTAACAACTGTTCAAATGTTGGAAGACTGTTGTTGAGAATTCTGAGCTAACTTTTCCATGATATGGTAAGTTTCTGGGCCCTCTTGTCAGCAATTGTTCCACTGCAAGCATTATCTACCATTACCTGAGAACTAGTCGAAAAACCTTTATAGAAGGAAGTGACCTTCAATTGATCTGTATGTGTGTGGTGGGACCTATGCTATCAATACATGGAATTTATCCCATGCTTCATGAAGTTGCTCCCCCTCTTCTTCTCTAAAGGTGGCGATCTTAATTTTCAACTCTTTTGCTCGAGTAGATGGGAAAAACTTGTTGTAGAAAGCCTTGCAGACTTGAGGCCAAGTTGTGAGAGTCCCGGGCCTCAAGGCCATATACCATTACATAGCCCGATCCTTCAAGCAATATTGAAAACACCTCATTTGCAACTGCCCTATAGTCAATACGGCATTGTGAACCACAATAGGAAAGGTCTCCAGAACAGCACAGTACTGCTTAATAAATTGTAAACAATCCTCTGAAGGTGATCCGTGAAATGATGGAAGCAAAATGGCATGCATGCCCTTTAGTTCGTACTGCCTTGTAACCTCATCTAGAACTATAGCAGTGGGCATCTCCTCTCCAGTTGAGGGAAGAGTGTACTCCTTTATAGTAAAAGCCAAGTCATTTGTATGAGTCTCTTCCGCCTCTGCTGGCACATTAGGGACTTGATCATTATCCATTTCTTATTCAAACTAATACTCTTAAATTGCCTAACAACTCTACCAACACGGCTAATGTTGTCTTGATTTGGTACCGTTGGTCTTTGTAAAGAACGTCTCCTATGCATATACATATACACCTAAGACTACACAAACAAAAGAAACAAGGTAAAAGAAACCAGAACAAGAATAAACTCTAAGGCTAAAACTGAAATCTAACTACTTAAGCAATTTAATCAAAGAAAAACATATACACCAATCCCCGACAGCGGTGCCATTTTTGACAAGTGCCGTTTAGTATATGTAAAATAGCTTGTCAAAAAAAATTTATAAACCCTATTTGCACTCTGATTTGATAACAATATAGTAGCAAGTATGGGTATCGTCCACAGAGATCGTGCTATGCCTTAATTGATCAAATTACACTCTAAGCTAATTTGCAAGAAGAACAATAGAAATGACGTTTCTAATCAATTATGATTAAAACACAAAACAAGTCTACTAACTAGAAATGCAACAAATAGTAAATGAATATGTATGATAAGAGGACTAAGAGAATGGTGGATTCAACATGTAGCCATGGTTATGTATGAATTCTCATTAATGCTCATTAATCCAAAGTAACCAATCTAGAGGGTATAGCTTGGTTGTATATCCCTTGTGAATATTCAATCTAGAGGGTATAGTATTGATTACCCACAAGTGATTGCTCATTAAAATGCACATCTATCAAATAAGGACTAATCTCTTAATAAATTCACCAACCTAGAGGGTATAGGGTTGATGCTTATTCTTTCTCAAGAAACCAATCTAGAGGGTATAGAATTTGTCACTCAATTGAGATTAGATAAGGATAGATATTAATAAGTCCGGATTTCACTAGAGGAGGGTACTCTAATTCAATCCTTCCATTCAAATGAGCTAAGAGAATTAAATAGAGAGTATACTCAATTCTCTACTCTAATTGATTCTTAGATAACATGTAAAGAAAGGAGTGTAAAATCAAATGCAAATCATCCTTCAAATCACTAACAATCAATGAATGAAATAAACTTGATAGACAAATTGTTAGAATTCAATTACAAACCCATAATCACAAGTGAATCACACCAATCCCCTAGTGGGATGTTTAGCTACTCATGTCTATTATAAGAATGAAACAAGGAGAAAAGGTTAGAAGTAAACCCATAGATTATTCCTCCTTCTTGAAGCTCCAAAATGATCTTCTTAATTCCTTTTGTTAAGTAGATGATATGGATGATGTGAGAATTGAATGGGTTTTGGAGAGGAAAGAATTCCTAGATCTAGAGAGAGAAAACGGTTATGAATGTGTGTGTGGGCATATGGTTCCTAACAGAATCGATCCAATTTATAGGTGCCTTTAAAATGGCTAAAAACTGCTAATATGGCAACCTGTCTCGAGAAATGCACGGGTTGTGCGCTGAGACCCTTACATGACTGATGCAAACACCTGGTGCTCTGATTTTCTTCTCCCAGTTTAAGAGCATTGTGCTGACACTTACGCGATGGTGCATGGGTGTGGACCCTTGCATTGCCCTGATGCTTCAATTCCAGCTCCCGATTTTAGAGGAATGTGCCGACACTTGCGCGATGGTGCACGGGTGTGGACCTGCGCAATGCCTTGGCCTATACTTCCTTCATAGTGCATGGGTTATGCACTGGTTGGAACCCGTGCAAGATCAGTACACAGCCTTAATGCTGCTTCGTCAACTTTTTGACCTTTTTCCGTATAGAAATCACATATTTTATCTAATTAGCTAGCATGTACCTAATCACCTGAAAACACAAATAAAGAGCCATAAGAGACACAAAAAACACCTAAAAACGAGACGATGGCTAAGGAAATAAGGCCAAAATATATAACAATTTTGGAATGATCACCTGGTAGAATTCCTCAGCAAGTCAGAGATAGTATCTAGACTGGAAAGGAGGTCTAGGCCAAAATCCAGGGAATGAGGAGACATAGAGAGGTGAGAAAAAGGATTTGATTCAACAAATCCAAGTAATTCACACTATCAGCGTAGGACCCACCTTGGATGGGACTTTTAACAATGCTAGAAAAAACCACACAAGAAAAATTCCCCGCGTTAATGGAGGCCGATGTGTCTTCAAGGTAGACCAGAGCTCAGGCTGGCCAATTTCAATCAACCCAGATAATCTTTACTGAGGCTAGAGTCTACAACACCGTTCAACCTCATGATGACTCTATGGTGATCACAGTGCAGATTGCTAACTACATGGTCCACCGTGTGCTCAATGTAGATATTCTCTTTAAAGACACCCTGGAGAAGATTAACTTGAAACAATGGTGATACACCAGTTACACAACTCTGCTATACGGCTTCACTGGAGACTCGGTCATACCAGTAGGGTTGAAGATCCTTCCTATGATCGTAGGGAGTGCACCCCTTTAGTAGAATATCATGACAGATATCATGGTGGTTGATACCCTGTCAGCTTACAACGTCATACTAGAGAGGCCATTCCTGTCAGCCCTCAAGGGGGTCCTGTTCATTTACCACAATGTTTTGAAGTTTCCAGTTGGCGAAGACCAGCAAGCTGCCAGGAAATGTTATCCAGTTAAACGAGGTGCACGGAGACCAGCAAGCTGCTAGAAAATGTTATGCAGTGTCTACCAATCTAACAGCATTGGAAAAATAGTTCACACATGTGGTAACGATCCAAGATCAGGAAGCACCCGGGATAAACTTAAAGCAGTCGGATCCTGTTGATCATCCAGAGAATGATCTCTTGATAATGGATAAGGTAGAACAAAGTAGGGAATGGGCCAACGGGCACCTTGTAGATGAGCCAGAGGAGATACCAGTAAGGAGATGGCGATCTCTCCAAGGTAGTCAAGGTTGGAGCTACCCTTGAGCCAAGAGTCGATGAGGGTTTGATTGGGCTTCTTTGAGAATTCAATGACATCTTCGCTTGGAGCCACGATGAGATACCGGGGATCACACTATCTTTGGCAGCTTATCATCTAGAGGTAGATCCTATCTTTAAACCCATCAAGCAGAAGAATTATCACTTTAACTCTGGGAGGAATGCTACGGTTCTGGAAGAAGTTGACAAACTGATGATAGCTAGTTTCATCTGAGAAGCCCGGTACCCTGAATGGATTGCCAACGTGGTCATGGTCACGAAGGCAAACGGGAAGTGGCGCATGTGCATCGATTACACTAACCTTAGCCGGGCATATCCAAAAGATAACTTTCCACTACCAAAGATTGACCAGTTGGTGGATTCCACTGCCAAAAATAAGCTCATCAGCTTCATGGATGCATTCCTAGGGTACAATCAAATTATACTACACCAGGTCGACCAAGACAAGACCAGTTTCATCACGAGCCATGGTCTTTATGGCTACAAGGTGATGCCATTTGGACTCAAGAATTCATGAGCCACCTAGCAGTGATTGGTCAACTGGCTATTCAAACAAAAAATAGGAAAGACAATGGAGATGTACATAGATGATATGATCACCAAATCCCAGAAAGTAGAAGAACACTAGAGTCACCTCCGTAGAACCTTCCATATAGTGAGAGAGAACCAGATGCGGCTAAACCCAACCAAATGTTCCTTCGAGGTAACCGCAAGGAAGTTCTAGGGCTTTATGGTTAACGAGAGAGGAATAGAGGTGTTAGTTCCTCGGTTTTTGATTGGCTTATTTCGATTGACAAACCACATTTGGGGATAATTATGTAACGGAAGTTTAGGCTGGCTTTGCTCGTGATCAAGTTCAAGCTTAAAAGGTATATCATTTGTTTAATTCTTTGAAGAGATTTAGTTGCACACACACATTTACCTGCATTTGTATTGACATGCATTTATTCCTTGTTTCTCATTGCTCATGTGTGCATTCCTTCACAATCACACTTGCACTTCATGTATGTTTTTTTATTGCACTCCTATGATTTCATTTTTGTTTCCATGATCATGCATTTCTTTTAATCATATGATTACTTGTTGTGTTCATTGAGTTAGATTTGGTTTGGTTATTTTGAGTAATGTGTCCAGTTTCGAAAGAATGGTTTTCAATGATTTAAGTATTTTTCAAAACTGACATTTGTATGGTCTTGTTACCATAACATTTTATACATTCGTTTAAAATGAGTTTTGAATTTTTTTACACAAAATAGACACCCATTCCTTTCCAACAGTATATTATTCGTAATAATTCATGACCGTTTGGATTGGTTTTGAAATCTCTAAAGTGACCGTAAAAATAGAGCATCTCTATTGTTGTCCGTTTTTGACCTTAAGTCACTCATTTGACCATAACTTTTTCTACAGTCATCCAAATCACATTTTGTTAATTGGAGTAGAAATTATACTTCCATACCTTCCCAATGGTATATTATACTAAAGGTTACAATGTTGTTTGGTCATGTTTTCATATGCTTGAATTTCAAGGTGGAGTGTTGAGAGCGGATTTCGCTCCATAACGTTTTGCCTCTTCCTGGTGTGAAACATGTAGCGAATATTTTGACAGTGATTTTCACTCCATAACGTTTCACCCCCTCATAGTGCAAAACATGTAGCCAACAACCTGATTTGGGCTAAATCATCTTTTCTTGTGTAGCTCATTTTTACACCTTCTATATATCATCTTCTTCCCAAATCAGACCTATAACTCTAAAATTGAATCCCTAAGAGAGAGAAACTGACTTCTAGAGAGAGAGCTCCCAATATCACCTTTTTACTCAACCAACCCCCATCCATGAACATCTAGCATCATTCTTCATCTTTCAAGCATGGGTCTTCATATGTTTCATGACTAGGTAATCTCTACATGCCCTAGAACTTGATGTTTCATTACTAGGCCATGTTTACCTAGGAATAGCATTTATTGCTTATTGAATGTATGCTTTTATGTGTCATTGCATTTATAACATGTTTGGGTCATTGATTGTTGGTTGAGATGTTTGTTTGTAATAGCTAGTATTTAGGATTATTTTACCCTTCTAGCTAAATCTTTATGCTTTGCATTTAGATATTGATTGCATTTGTTAATTACAATGATTGTTCTTTGCCAATGTTTTATGACAACTTTTGTTGATTGACTTTTGTTTGATAACTAGATATTAAACTCTCATAGCTATATCTAGTTAGGTCTTCTTGCGCTTGCATTTAGACATTGATATTTAAGAATTGCATTTATTGACATCATTGAATTCCTAGATAAGTATTTAGTGTAGCCTAGCACTACTTTCATGTTTGAATATTTTATCATATTCACTTAGGTTGTTTTGACTCTTCATTGAGGTTAAGTCTTGTGACTAATTGGTTAGTGCACAAGCATGTTGATCAAGAATCACTATTAAGGCCTTCTAGGTAGAGTGAAAGGGTTAGTAACTACATAGTGTGACGGGAGGTCAACCTAGGTTGTAAACTTTCATTCAATAATGAATTTCAGGATCGAATGTTTTGCACACATATCAGCCCGTGGTTTTTCCCATTTGGAGGGTTTCCATGTAAAGATAAAGTGTTCATTTTATTTTTCGCACTTTACACTTGATGTTGTATGTTTGTTTTATTGGGTAAATTTTGAATATTGACTAATCAAGAAAAAATGGTAATTGACTTGATTAAAACCAACCCCCTATAGGTTATTAGACACACGTTTCATAGGGAATTTCAATTGGTATCAAAATGGGTGCTTAGACATACTTAGGTGATCCGTGTTTTGTGTGTGTCTTGCATATTGCATTTTACTTGTTTGTTTGTTACATTTCATCTGCATCTTATTTGTAACCTAAACACTATGAGTAAGCTTGGAATGAGTAAAGTGGGAGCTTCAAGCATAAGACCACATTTTCTTAAGGGTGATAATTATGCCTTATGGGAAGGCAATATGGACTCTTATATTTGCATAATAGATGATAGTGAGTGGATGGCAATTAAAGATGGATACACTTCTTCAACAATGACCACCAATGATGGAGATGAAGTCCTCAAGCTTAAGTCTCAATAGAGCACACAAGAATTTGAAGCTTCCAAGTGGAACAAGGCAACGCATTCCATCTTCTATGCCATGGACGATAATAAATACAAGTTGGTTCAAAACACTAGAAATGCAAATGAGGCTTGGGAGATTCTATAAACGTCTTATGAAGGAACTGAAGTGGTCAAGGACTCCAAGCTTCAAGTCCTCCAAACATAATTTGAGATGATTAGGATGGAGGAGGAAGAGTGCTTTAATAACTTCCAAGTGAAGTTGATGGACATCGTAAATTAAAGCCATCAACTAGGTGACCCATATTCAGATAGAAGGATCAAGCAAAAGATCATGAGGTCACTTCCTCATAGATTCAAAACCAAGGTGACAAGCTCTTGAAGAAAATAGTGATTACAAGTCAATGAAGCTGAGTGAAGTGATTGGTGTTAGGATTATGCTCGATAGCAAGAGTATAATAATGTATTTGACAATCTTTTCGTATTAATAAAGTGATTTCTAGTTTAATAAATCTTATAGCATTTATAGTTTAATTATTATAATTGTAAAAAGTAAATAATCATAAGGTCAAAATACTGTGAGAAAAGAAGAATTGTTCATACATCTAGATATGTATGAGGTAGACACAATTCTTTAGTTAGTCTTAAATAATATTAACAACTTAAGATAAAGGTTGGGCGCCTTTATTTTGTTAAAGTTGTAGATTCTTATGCTAGCTTTTGAGTGGGATCAAATGTGTTATGATGAGTCTAAAATCATCAAAGTATGGTGTCTTTAAGCAAAAGAATCTAGTGCACTAGGTGCATTGAACTGGATCACAATGAAATACTTTATCTAGAACCGTCAATAGATAAAAGTTTTTCATTTGAAGACAATCGGAGAGTCTATCTCAATCCTGAGATAAATGATAGACTTATGGTTGCAAGTGTTATCATTTGAGCTATCAATGAGTACGATTATATAGCATGGTCTATCCTCGATAGTTTGGTGGTATTCATTTGTTAATCGATAGAGGACTTCCTTTATAGATATGGACATCGTGGCTCCATTTATTAAATGAGAGTATAATATCATCATATGGATGTTTTGAGGTATTGGATAATAAATCTTAACATTAAGTTTTCAATAGTGACTATTGAAACATGGCTTCTAGACAAGTCAAAATATCCAAGTTCAAAATGTGGTCATATGAGTAAATATGGTAAGGAGAGCTATAGGCGGTCTATTATGAGCTCTTGGCGATTACTGGTAATCTTCACGAGGATACACTTTCTCCAATAAGATTGTCTAGGGTGTGAGTGAGTAACATCAACTTATTCTATCTTTAATTAAGAGTTCGATTTTAGTTCTTTAGTGGAATGTACTAAAATTAAATAGATCAGATCTAAGTGAATCATTTGTTGAATGTGATTGGGTTGTGTCTATTGGAGCTTAAATTTAGACAGCCCGTCAAGATCCTCAATCCACACGAACTTGTATGGATCAATTGATATATTCTATCGGACCAATTTAGGGCTCCATCTAGAATTGTATTAAGTCATGTGAACTTGTTTCTTTTTGTAAGAATAGGTCTAGTTCACATGTGGACTTTTTATTAAGGTCCAATGGATTTAATAAAATAAGAAAAATAATATATGGCTCATATACATGTGTTGGGCGGCAAGGCTATTGAGAATAGCTTAAATTATATTATTTTTATTTTATTATTTAATTAAATAGAAATTAATTAATTTGTTGATTAATTAATTATTTAATTAAAAGTCAAAATCTTTTTTCTAATAGGAGATGGTCTCCTAAGTTATACTATTGTTAGTAATATAATTAATATTAAAGACTATATTTGATAAATAGATAAATAAAAGGAGTTATTTATCTAATCAAATTAGGAAGTCTTTAATATGGTTATAAACACACTATTGAGTTGGATTAGGAGTCTTGGTGTATGATAGAATTCCTTTTTTGAAAAGGATTCTTAACCACCAAGTAATTCTACCTAAGGAAAGGATTCTTAACAATTAAGTAAATCCTTCTTAGGAGAAGAATTAAGTTTCCTAATACATATCCTATGAATTTCGGCCAGGTATATATATATAAGAGGAGGATAGAATTCCTTTTAGATATGGATTCTTAACTACGAAATAAATCCATCTAAGGAAAGAATTCTTGCCAACCAAGTAAATCCTTCTTAGGAGAGAATTAATCATCCTTCTTAGGAGAGGACCAAGTAAATAATATAGTTGCTAAGTTTTTCTTTTATTATTTTTATTTTTGTTGTCGTAATTCAAAAAGCTATAGTATTTTATTATTTAAATTTTTTTGTAATACATTCAAGTTTCGAAGATTCGAAGGTTTAAAGAATTAGTCACAACCGGAACAAGTTTGGGACCGTGCGAGCCGTAACAATGAACGTGCGTGCGGAGAGCGCACAACCATGTTTGTTGTGGCATGGGCTGAGCACGACTGCCCTTTGGTAGCCATGGGCTGCGCATGGCAGCCCTTTATGGGTTTGTGGCATGCGCACGCCCATGGGTAAGGGTGAGGGGTGCTCATGCCCATGGGAAGTAGCCGAGGGAGTCCAAACGACGAAGGTCGTGTGAAGACTTGTTCGCCAAAAAAGGAGTCCTTGTATTCCAAGATATATGTAATTTACTTATTTTTCTAGGATGGACCAAAATTGTAGCTATTTATATTTTTGTAAATATTGCAATGTTTGTCATTGTTTGATAACATGTCATATAGAATAGGAGTGCCACTCATATATCTCTTTTGGTATGAACATGCATAGAATGATTTAGGTATCTAAATTGGCATCTAGACAACTTGGTAAATCATTCTTTGGAATTCGATCACACGCCTTAAACAATTGAGTGGGAGAAGGTGTTTTAGAACACCTATGGCCTCCAAGTTTAGTTGAGCTTTATGTTTCATGAATAACCCCCCAAGGGGTATTCATGAATGGAATTTAGCAAGATACTTCCTTACAAGGATAGACTAGACAATTAGCCCAAACGATATCCACTCCCAAAGGAGGGATATTCGTGAGGGATAATATTGAAGGTCGATAACTTGGTAACACACTCAGTGTGAGTTTATTAATATCCTCCCAAGCGTTCTTGTTAATAACATCACAAGGCTAAAATTGAAAACGTTGGTTGTTATGTTAACAATTAGGTAGGACCTAGTCCAACTAGTAAATTTTGCGAACTCGTAAAGGAGGCGTGATATTTATGGGTGTTAGATCACCGTTGAATTTTTTCGATTAAATTATTTCATTTAATTCAAGATAAATATTCAAAAGTGCTATATCATGATTATTTACTTATATAACTTTTGTTAATAAAAATAAATCATGACCCCATCCCTAATCAAATTCCTAAAAGATAATACTTTAACTTATGATAATTATGTCATATGGAAAAGGGAAAATTGGGTTGTTGTAAGTTGAAAAACCATAAGATCATTCTGTTTATTCCTAAACCACCAAACTAATGAATCTACTAAGGAGCAAAGAGATAAGTATCAGTAGTGGATGTGTTCAGATGAGATGGCTAAATGTACGTTACATTATGGCCATCATCTCCAACGTATTGCAACAACAACATGAAGGAATGAAGACTGCTACCGATATAAATGATGTCTTTATAAGAGATATTAGCTATGAGGTCTAGGATGACTAAAAGGAGAGACAGTGTCTGCTTTCATGAATCTTAGGATGAAACCTGGACAGGCTGTGAAAGATCACATGATGAAAGTCATAGTACATCTCAACATTGTTGAACTGAATAGTGCTAAGATAGATGGTGAGATGAAAACTTGACATGATTGTCAACTCACTATCGGATTTCTTTGGTTTGTTCAAAGTTGGACTACACCTTGAACAATTAGGAATACACCTTGCAAGGTCTGATTCAAGATGTTCAAAGCGCCAAAATGATTCTTGTGAAAGGCATGTGTCAAGAGATTCATATGGTTGGTAAAGTTGCTACTGTTATGACTTGTCAGAAGGTCAAGTAACAATAGAAGAAAAAGTAACTTGGGCCTAACTAGAAGGGGTTTCGGGAAAGGAAATGACTAAATGAGAATGAATTCAACTTGTATTTAGTCAGTGGAGCGTTGGTGTCTACTAATGTAGTGGGAGATATTAGAATCGATTTAGATTTTTATAGGCATTTAGTTTTAATAAATGTTTATTATGTACCACAATTCAAGAGGAATTTAATTTCGGTCTCTTGTCTAAATAAATTTGGTTACTTTTAATAAAACCTTTATTATTACTAAAAATGACAAAATTATTTGCAAAGGTACATTGGAAAATGGTTTATTCTATTTGCATGGAAATATCTCTCACTTGCTAGACACGGAATCAACGAAACCTAATCATAAACGAGTAAAATTATCAAAAGATGAAACTTACCTATGGCATCTGCGCATAGGTCTTATTAACCTTAATAGGATTAAACGATTGGTTAGAGACGGACCTCTAAGTGACTTAAAGGTTGATGATCAACTAACTTGTGAATCTTGTTTAGAATGTAAAATGACCAAAAGGTCGTTCACGACCAAAGGTGCAAGAGCCATCAAATGTTTAGGATTGATACACACTGATGTGTGTGGACCTATGAGCATTCAAGCTAGAGGTGGATATGAGTACTTCATCACTTTCATGGATGATCACTTAAGATTTAGCTATGTGTATCTCATGAGACATAAGTTGGATGCTTTTGATATGTCTAAAACATTTAAAGCTGAAGTAGAAAATCAACTTGAGAAACGCATAAAAACCTTGAGGTCTGATCGTGGTGGACAATATCTATCTGGTGAGTTTCAGCAATATCTTATTGATAATGGGATAATTTCTCAATTTTCTACACCAGGCACACCTCAACAAAATGGGGTGGCAGAAAGGAGAAATAAGAACTCCTTTGGAAATGGTTAAGTCTATGCTCAGTTATTCAACGCTTCCTAATTATTTTTAGGCATATGCTTTATAAACCGCAATGTACATTCTAAACGATGTACCATCGAAGTTGGTTCCTAAAACATTGCATGAGTTATGGATCGGGCGAAAGTCTAGTTTACAACACTTAAGGATATTTGGATGTCCTACGCACGTGTTAAAAGGAAAGAGAGAAAAGATGGAGTCCCATTCAGAAACATGCATATTTGTAGGGTATCCAAAAGGAACAAAAGGATATTATTTTTATAGTTCTTCAGATTTTAAAGTATTTGTTTCGACAAATGCTAAATTTCTAGAAAAGGACTATATGAATAATTTTGTGCCTAAAAGTAGAATTTATCTGAATGAGCTTTTAGGAGATACAATTCCACAAGAGGTTTCGCAACCTAGCCCAATTGTAAGTTCCGTACCAACACAAGATCAACAATCTACCATACCTCGTCATATTGGGAGGGTTATTAGACAACCTAAGAGATACATCGGTCTAGGAGAATCTGTAGAGAATCTTTCGGACGACGATGATCCCTATATATACAAGGAAGCAATGGAAGATGTTGATTGTCGCCATTGGCAAAAGGCAATGCAATCCGAAAATGAATCTATGTTCAAAAACAAAGTCTGGTCTCTTGTAGACTTGCCTAAAGTGATAAGACCTATCAGGGTGCAAATGGGTATACAAGAGGAAAAGAGGGATGGATGGAAAGGTGGATCCTTTAAAGCTAGATTGGTAGCTAAATGCTATATACAGAAGGAAGGTATCGATTATGAAGAAACCTTTTCCCCTGTAGCCATGCTTAAATCCATTAGGATACTCTTATCTATTGCGGCATCTCTAGACCTAGAGATTTGGTAAATGGACGTCAAGACAGCTTTCCTTAATGGAAGTCTTGACGAAAGTATCTATATGATGCAACCAGAAGGATTCATTGAAAAGGGCCAAGAGGAAAGTGTATGCAAGTTGTAAAAATCCATATATGGATTGAAGCAAGCATCCATATCCTGAAACATAAAGTTCGATCAAGCCGTGAAAAGTTTTAGATTTATTCAAAACTTTGAGGAACCTTATGTATACAAAATGATTAAAGGCGACAAGTTGGTTTTCCTAGTTCTTGATGATATACTACTCATTAGAAACGATGTAGGTGTATTGACATCCATAAAAGAATGGTTAGCAAAACAATTTGATATCAAGGACTTAGGAGAAGCAAGTTATATTCTTGGTATCCAAGTCATAAGGGATAGAAAGAATAGAACGATTGCATTATCCCAAGCTTCATACATAGATAAAATCTTGTCTTGGTTTTCCATGCAAGATTCCAAGAAAGGTATGTTACCTTTCAGACATGGAATCAAACTTTCTAAGGAACAAGTTCCTAAGAATGATCATGAAGAGCAATTCATGAGTAGGGTTCCATACGCATCGGCAGTTGGAAGTCTCATGTATGCAATGCTCTGTACTAGACCAGATATTTGTTTTGCTGTGAGCATACTTCGCAGGTTTCAATCGAAACCTGGTCCTGATCACTGGACGGCAGTCAAGTATATTTTCAAGTATCTTAGGAGAATAAGAGATTATATGCTTGTATACTCTGGAAGGGATTTAATTCCCGTTGGGTATACAAATTATGATTTTCAGTCAGATTCTAACTCCAGAAGATCAACATCAGGATCTGTGTTTACTATTGAAGGATGGGCAGCCATACGGAAGAGTATCAAGCAATATTGTATTACATATTCCACCATAGAAGCCGAGTATGTTGCCGCATGCGAGGCTGCTAAAGAGGTTGTCTGGCTCTACCAATTCTTGATTGACTTGGAAGTGGTTCCTGATGCGAATTAGCAGATAACTATCTATTGTGACAATAGTGGAGCAGTGGCTAATTCGAGAGAACCAAGAAGTCATAAGAGAGGGAAACACATTGAAAGAAAGTATCACCTTCTAAGGGAAATTGTGCATAGGGGTGACGTGATGATTACCAAGATAGCGTGAGCAGAAAATCTAGCGGATCCCTTTACAAAGGCTATTCCACAAAAGAGTTTTGATGGGCATCTAGAGAACATGGGGATGAGAGATATGGCACAATTGCAATAGAGCAAGTGGGAGATTGTTAGGATTATGTTTGATAGCAAGAGTATAATAATGTATTTGACAATCATTTCATATTAGTAAAGTGATTTCTAGTTTAACAAATCTTATAGCATTTATAGTTTAATAATTATAATTGTCAAAAGTAAATAATCATAAGGTCAAAAGACTATGAGAAAAGAAGAATTGTTCATACATCTTGATATGTATGAGGTAGACACAATTCTTTAGTTAGTCTTGAATAATATTCACAACTTAAGATAAAGGTTGTGCGCCTTTATCTTGTTAAAGTTATAGATTCTTTTGCTAGCATTTGAGTGGGAACAAATATGTCATGATGAGTCTAAAATCATTAAAGTGTGGTGTATTTGGGCAAAAGAATTTAGTGCACTAGGTGCAATGAATTGGATCACAATGAAATACTTTATCTAGAACTGTCAATAGATTAAAGTTTTTCATTTGAAGACAATCAGAGAGTCTATCTCAATCCTGAGATAAATGATGGACAATCATTTGAGCTATCAATGAGTACGATTATATAGCATAGTCTATCCTCGATAGTTTGGTGGTATTCATTTGTTAATTGATAGATGATTTCATTTATAGATGATTTCATTTATAGATATGGACATCGTGGCTCCATTTATTAAATGAGAGTAGAATACCATTATATGGATGTTTTGAGGTATTGAATATTAAATCTTATTGTTAAGTTTTCAATAGTGACTATTGAAACATGGCTTATGGACAAGTCAAAATATCCAAGTTCAAAATGTGGTCGTATGAGTAAATATGGTAACTTGGAGAGCTATAGGCTGTCTATGAGCTTTTGGCGATTACTGGTATTCTTCACAAAGATACACTTTCTCCAATAAGGTTGTCTAGGGTATGAGTGAGTAACATCAACTTATTCTATGTTTATTTAAGAGTTCAATTTTAGTTATTTAGTGGAATGAACTAAAATTAAATAGATCGGACCTAAGTGAAACATTTGTTGATTGTGATTGGGTTGTGTCTATTGGAGCTTAAATTTAGATAGACCGCCAAGATCCCCAATCCATAGGAACTTGCATGGATCACTTGATATATTCTACTAGACCAATTTATGGGTCCATCTAGAATTGTATTAAGGCATGAGAACTTGTTTCTTTTTATAAGAATATGTCTAGTTCATATGTAGGTCTTTTATTAAGGTCCAATGGATTTAATAAAATAAGAAAAATAATATATGGCTCATATACATGTGTTGGGTGGCAAGGCTATTGTGAATAACTTAAATTATATTTATTTTATTTTATTATTTAATTAAATGGAAATTAATTAATTTGTTGATTAATTAATTATTTAATTAAAAGTTAAAATCTTTTTCCTAATAGGAGATGGTCTCCTAAATTATACTATTGTTAGTAGTATAATTAATATTAAAGACTATATTTGATAAGTAGATAAATAAAATGAGTTATTTATCTAATCAAATTAGGAAGTCTTTAATATGGTTACAATCACACTATTGAGTTGGATTATGAGTCTTGGTGTAAGATAGAATTCCTTTTTTGAATATTATTTTTAACCACCAAGTAATTCTACCTATGGAAAGGATTCTTAACAACCAAGTAAATCTTTCTTAGGAAAAGAATTAAGTTTCCTAATACATATCCTATGAATTTCGGCTAGCTATGTATATATAAGAGGAGGATAGAATTCTTTTTAGATAAGGATTCTTAACTACCAAATAAATCCACCTAAGGAAATGATTCTTGCCAACCAAGTAAATCCTTCTTAGGAGAGGATTAAGCATCCTATATATATGTTTGAAATTCGGCCAGCCCATATATAATTAATTGCAATAATTAATTTTGGCCAGGCTTGGGACTTGCTAAAGAGATATTTCGGTTAAGCAAGAGAGAATTTTGAGGGAGAAAAAATTTGGTTTTTACTCTGGACAAAACCAACTCATAGAGATAGTGTGAATTCGGCCAAAAAGAGAAAAAGTGGAACAACATCGAATAAAGGTTCACATGAGTTTCATTCAAATTGATTGAATGACTCAGATGAGGAAATGGCCCTTATGGTGAAGAAATTCAAGAAGTTCATCAAAACTAACAAGAAGGGTTTTGGATCAAAAGGAAAGGAATTAAAGCACAAGAATCCCTTCAAGAATGTGGAGAAATCTCATAAGATGGATTCCAATAAAGGAATTCAATGCTATAAGTGTAGTGGGTTCGGTCACATAACCACCGAGTGTGCTAATTCGAAGAATAAGAAGAAAGGAAATATGGTGGATGCCTCATCAAGTGATAGTGGAAGTGAAGAAAATTCCTCAAGTGATGAAGAGGTTATTCTTAACTACACGACTTTTGGAACCCTCTTTGTGGAAGATGTAGAAAAAGGCAACAAAGGCTTAAGTAGTGACCTTGAAAAAGGAGTAGATGAAGAGGTAGCTGGAAGTAATATTTTTGAAGCTACCAAGAAGGAAAGTGATGAGAGCATCACATCCTCAAGTGATAAAAAGGTGGAAATACAAAAAAAAGATGGCTTAAGTAATGACAGTTCCTCATCTCACTCTACAATTGGAATTGTAGAGAGTATGAACCTTGAAGGTTCATTGAGCATTTTCAAAGCTCAAGGTTAAAGATGAAGAAAGTGGTTCGAAGGCTGAAGGAAGAGAACCTCAAGCTATCAACCGAGGTGACTCACTTAAGTGAGAAAGTGAACAATGGAAGAAAGGTGGAAGAAAGCTTGAAGGAGGAGCTTAGATAGGCTATAGAGTTGATTGCTAAGATGGCTTCGAGTACAGAGAAGATCGACCATATGTTGGGAGTTGGTAAGAACCAAGTGACAAGAGAGGTCTAGGGTTTGAAGATGGCAAGGAGACCTCAACTCCTAGCAAGATGGAATTTATCAAGAGCATCGACTTCAAAGAACCTCTTCCTCCACTTCATCCTAAGAAGAAAATTGAACTAGGAGAGTGCTCTAAAAATGTCAAAGTCAAGGTGGCACCAAGGAGTCAAGCTCAATCTCAACCAAGGAGAGCACATCAAGCAAGCTTTCCTCAACCTAAGTACCACCAACCAAGGAAGCAATCTTCTCCAACTCAACAACAAAGGAATGGTATGACCCCTTATTTTATTCCTACATGTCAATTTTGTGGTGTTAATGGTCATATTAGACCAAATTGCTTCAAATATATTAACATGTGTAGAACTAAGAGTATGATTGAAAGAAATAAGGCTAAAGTCAATATGCATGTGCCTAGGAAATCTAGAGTCAATGATTCTAGGAGAAATATGATGATAATGACCAATAGGAATGCCAACGTGTCACCTAAATGGATTAGAAGTGATGAACCCACATGTCATTGTGCTAAAATTTCACCCATAGGCTCAACTAGGTCCAATGGACTTGGAAGGTCTATAGGGACTCATAGCCCCTTTTGACATGATTTGGATTTACCTCTTATGGGGAACTCAAGCAAAGAGAGCGACCATGCATTGCAATAAGCAAAAAATTGTTCAATTTTATGCGCTTTAATTAATTGCTTGAGTATCTTGGGTGCATATTGTTGAGATTATGCTCGATAGCAAGAGTATAATACTGTATTTGACAATCTTTTCATATTAATAAAGTGATTTCTAGTTTAACAAGTCATATAGCATTTATAGTTTAATTATTATAATTGTCAAAAGTAAATAATCATAAGGTCAAAAGACTATGTTAAAAGAAGAATTGTTCATACATCTAGATATGTATGAGGTAGACACAATTCTTTAGTTATTCTTAAATAATATTCACAACTTAAGATAAAGGTTGGGTCTTTATCTTGTCAAAGTTGTAAATTCTTCTACTAGCATTTGAGTGGGATAAAATGTGTCATGATGAGTTTAAAATCATCAAAGTGTGGTGTCTTTGGACAAAATAATCTAGTGCACTAGGTGCATTGAATATGATCACAGTGAATCTATTTATCCACAACTGTTAGTGGATACAAGTTTTCACTTGAAGAAAATCGGAAAGTCTATCTCAATCCTGATATAAATGATGGACATATGGTTGCAAGTGTTATCATTTGAGCTATCAATGAGTACGATTATATGACATAGTCTATCCTCGATAGTTTGATGGTATTCATTTGTTAATCGATAGTGGACTTCATTTATAGATATGGACATCATGGCTCCACTTATTAAATGTGAGTAGAATACCACCATATGGATATTTTGAGGTATTATATATTAAATCTTAACGTTAAGTTTTCAATAGTGTCTATTGAAACATAGCTTCTGGACAAGTCAAAATATCAAGTTCAAAATTTGGTCATATGAGTAAATATGGTAACTTAGAGAGCTATAGGCAGTCTATGAGCTCTTGGCGATTGCTGGTATTCTTCACGAGGATACACTATCTCCATTAAGTGATAAATATTAACTTATTCTATCTTTATTTAAGAGTTCAATTTTAGTTCTTTAGTGGAATGAACTAAAATTAATAGATTGGACCCAAGTGAATCGTTTATTGACTATGATTAGGCTATATCTATTGAAGCTTAAATTTAGATAGCCCGCCAAGATCTCCAATCCACACGAACTTGCATGGATCACTTGATATATTCTACCGGACCGATTTAGGGGTCCATCTAGAATTGTATTAAGGCATGTTGACTTGCTTCTTTTTGAAAGAATGGGTCTAGCTCACATGTGGACTTTTTGTTAAGGTCCAATGGATTTAATAAAATAAGAAAAATAATATATATGCCTATATAATGTCATAGGCGGCAAAGCCAAATATATTATTTTTCATTTTATTATTTAATTAAATGGAAATTACTTAATTTGTTGATTAATTAATTATTTAATTGAAAGTCAAAATCTTTTTCCTAATAGGAGAAGATCTCCTATTATTATACTATTGTTGGTAGTATAATTGATATTAAAGACTATATTTGATAAGTAGATAAATAAAAGGAATTATTTATCTAGTCAAATTAGGAAGTCTTTATTATGGTCACAAATACACTCATGAGTTGGATTAGGAGTCTTAGTGTAGGAAAGAATTCGTTTTGGAACAGGATTTTTGGTCACTAAGTAAATCCACCTAAGAATAGGATTCTTGTCTACCAAGTAAATCCTCTTTAAGAGAGGATTTGTGAACCTATAAATATAGGTTGTAAATTTTGTCCAAGCCTTAGTTTTTGGTGTGAGAAATTGTTTTTCATTTGTTTTTTATTGTTATAAAAAAACTTCGTCCAACTTATTGTGTGAAGAATTCGGCCAAGCATAGAGAAAAGAAGGAACGTTTTTGTTTTCGATAGTACACTAGTATCCTTTGCATCGAAAGGGTTTTGTGTATAACATAGAATCAAGGTTTATGCAAGTTTCAATAAAATTGATTGATGATTCACAAGCGACCGGATGTTCTTATTTTTTCTTTTTGAGGATTATTGTGACTAACAAAGAAGAAGATTTTGTTTGTTTCCATCCTCAAGTATATAATTCAAAGAAAGGGAGCCCACACTCGTAGGTGATTCATGTTCGTGATTGGACTAGAAGAATTTGTGGATTTAATTTGACGCTAGTTCAATCGTCACAAAAGAAAAGGTACGATACTTTTTATATACATCATTTAATCTAGGGTTAAGGTTATTGTTATTAAAAGGGATTTTTTTATTATTTATACCAAACCCTAATTTTTTTTTTTTACACTTCCGTTGTACGATTTTCCTTACAATTGGTATCAGAGTCTGGTTGTACCCTTGATTAATTGATGTATGTGGACTTGAATCTTTTTCTTTTTATTGTATATATGCATGTTTTAAAAAGATATGACATTTTAGGTATTCGCATATATATATTTATATTGGAATGTATGGATATATATATATATATATATATATGTGTGTGTGTGTGTGTGTGTGTGTGTGTGTGTGTGTGTGTTTTATATGTGGTTTGTTATTGCTCAATTTTGGTCCTAGAATTTCAATGTATTTTTGTTTTGGGATTGTAACAAGAATGGTGGCCTATCATCACCATAATTTCCTTTTTGGTAGTTGTTAATTTTTTTTTAATTTTCTTGTTTTAATAAAAAAAACTGCACTATATTGTATTGAAAATACTGCAGTATTTTATTATTTAAAATTCTTTTGTAATACATTCAACTATCGAAGACTAGAAGGTTTGAAGAATTGGAAGCAACCGGAACAAGTTTGGGACAGTGAGATCCATAGCAACAAAAGTGCGTATGGAGAGCACGCGGCCACGATTTTTGTGGCATGGGCTGCGCACGGCAGCCCTATGGAAACCATGGGCTGTGCATGGCAGCCCTTTATGGGGTTGTGGCATGTGCACGCCTATGGGAAGGGGCCAAGGGTGCGCACGCCCATGGGAGGCAGCCCAGGGAGTCCAAACGACGAAGGTCGCGTGAAGACTTGTTCACTAAGAAAGGAGTTTTTTTTTTGTATTCCAAGACATGTAATTTACTTGCTTTTCTAGGATGGACCAAACTTGTAGCTATTTATATTTTTTTTGTAAATATTGCAATGTTTGTCATTGTTGATAGTATTGGAGTGCCACTCATATATCTCTTTCGGTATGAACATGCATCGAATGGTTTAGGTATCTAATTGGCATCTAGATAACTTGGTATTAAATAATTGAGTTGGATAAGGTGCTTTGGAACCCCTACGGCCTCCAAGTTTAGTAGAGCTTTATGTTTCGTGTAATAACCTCCCAAGAGGTATTCATCAATATAATTTAGCAAGATACTTCCTTACAAGGATAGACTAGACAATTAACCCAAACAATATCTACTTAATGTGATTTTATTAATATCCTCCCAAGAGTTCTTGTTAATAAAATTGCAAGGCTAAAATTGAAAACGCTGGTTGTTTTGTTAACAATTAGGTGGGACATAGTCTAACTAGTAAATGGTGTGAATTCCCAAATGAGGCGTGACATTTATGGGTGTTGGATCACCACTGAATTTTACGATTGAATTATTTTATTTATGTTGACGGGAAATTTGCTTGGGATGAGAAATTCCTGTTAACACCCTCGAGACCACTACCACGAAAGTGGTGGCCGGGGTCGGTACCGTTGGTTCCCGACCTGTTAAGAGATAGACGAGAGGTTAGATTGTAAATAACAGTAAATGGGAGCTTTAATTATTGGTATATTGCTTTAAAATACAAATCACTCTCTTGTATGCTCACAGTCTCTTTAAGATGTAGGGTGGTGGCAACTCTATGCCTGTCGAATAGTGGAAATGAAGGTAGCCGTGTTCTGAATACAGAATTTAGGCTTTCCTCTTTTCTTTTCTTTCTCTCTTCTCTCTGTTGCTATCTATGTTTTTCTCTGTTTACGTATTAGTCTACGTATGATTTTCTCTCTCTTTTGTATATTCTCATATATTTGTCTATCTTCTACCATGCTTGGCCTCACATATTTATATTGTCCAAGTAGGTTTTTAGTTCGTAAATATTTTACCGTGATCCATGAATCCGTTCCCTCCTTATCGGGCAGGATTCGTCATTTGAATTTGAATTGTTACGGGATTTGATGATATCGTTGACGGAGATAAGTTTGTTTCCTTTTTTGAATCAAACTCTTAACGTGCATGTAGATATTACATGGAGATGATCCTGTGTGCACTCGTGTCATGAATTTTCATAAAGGTCACCCTGCCAACTGCCTGTTGCCCAGTAGAGCGAGGTAGATCCCTGCTTCGACTCTGTTCTTAGAAGCTGAAGATGGATTTTCCCTGACCCTTGGAGGCTTGAGGTGCTCTTGTAGACATTCATGGGAGGTAGCTGGGGTAGTGTAGATTTAGGCGTGATTCTTCCTTTATGTCCAGCAAGGACAGCGGGCATCTGGAGAGGTTGGTGGGCTTCTCTCGAATGTCTCTTGAGCTTTAAGACTTCCCCTGGCATTCACGGGGCGGTTATGGAGCTCGACCTCAGAGCCGAGGTTCCCCGATAGATGGCTCGGAGAAGTCCAGGTTCCAGTACTCTTGTGAGGGCTGGTCCTGGTCTCGTCTGGCTTGTTTTCTAGTAGTTTTGAAGCCGAGCCGGCCTTCCCTGCTCCTGCGGGGTGGCTTTACGGTCTTTTCGGGCTTCATGATTGTCGATTATGGGTGAAACATTTCTCTCTGGGCCAAATTTCATTATTAACAATTTAATTCAAGATAAATATTCGAAAGTGCTTTATCATTTTAATTTAATTTTATAATTTTTGTTATTAAAAAGAAATCATTATCCCATCTTTAATCAACATCCTAAAAGATAAGACTTTAATTGATGATTATTATGTCATGTGAAAAAGAGAAAATTGGGTTGTTGTTGCAAGTTGAAAAGCATAAGTTCATTCTGTGCACTCCTAAACCACTAACTCCTACTAATGAATCTACTCATGAGCAAAGAGGTGAGTATCAATAGTGGGAGTCTTCATATGAGATGGCTAAATGTTACATTATGGCCACCATCTTCGACGTGTTGTAACAGTAACATAAAGGAATGTAGACTTCTGCCGATATAATGATATCACTAGAAGAGATGTTTGCTTTAAGGTCTAGGACGACTAAGAGAGAGGCAATGATTGCTTTCATTAATCCTAGGATGAAACCTGGACAGGCTGTGAAAGAACACATGATGAAAGTCATAGCACATGTCAACATTACTGAACTGAATGGTGCTGAGATAAATGGTGAGACGAAAATTGACATGATTGTCAACTCACTATCAATTTCCTTTGATCAATTCAAGTTGGACTACACCTTAAATAATAAGGAATACACCATGCAAGGCCTGATGCAAGAGATTCATATGATTGGTAAGTTGCTATTGTTAAAGACCCGTAAGAAGGTTAAGAACAACATAAGAAAAAGTAACTTGGGCCTTCTTAGAAGGAGACCAAGAAAGTAACCAAGATCAAAGGGAAGTATTTCCTTTGTGGTGAAAAATGTCAAAGGAATAGACTGAATAAGAATGAATTCAACTTGAATTTAGGCAATGGAGCATTGGTGTCTACTAATGTAGTGGGAGATATTAGAATCAATTTAGATTCTTATAGCCATTTAGATTTAATAAATATTTATTATGTACCACATTTCAAAAGGATTTTAATTTCAGTTTCTTGTCTAAATAAATTTGGATATTCGAATACTTTTAATAAAGGTTTTATTATTAGTAAGAATAACAAATTTGTTTGCAAAGGTTCAATGGAAAATGATTTATTCTACTTGCGTAGAAATATCTCTCACTTGTTAGACACGGAATCAATGCAACTTAATCATAAAGAGTAAAATTATCAAAAGATGAAACCTACCTATGGCATTTGTGCCTAAGTCATATTAACCTTGATAGGATTAAAAATTTGGTTAGTGATGGACCTTTCAGTGACTTAAAGGTTGATGATCTACCAACTTGTGAATCTTGTTTGGAAGGTAAGATGACCAAAAGATCGTTTACGACCAAAAGCACAAGAGCCATCGAATGTTTAAGATAGATACACGCTAATATGTGTGGACTTATGAGCATTCAAGCTAGAGGTGGATATGAGTGCTTTATCACTTTCACAGATGATCACTTAGGATTTGGCTATATGTATCTCATGAGACATAAGTCGGATACTTTTGACATGTTCAAAGCATTTAAAGCTGAAGTACAAAATCAGCTTGAGAAACACATAAAAATCTACAGATCTGATCGTGGTGGAGAATATCTATCTGGTGAGTTTCAGCAATATCTTATTGATAATGGGATAATTTCTCATTTTTCTGCACCAGGTACACCTTAACAAAATAAGGTGGCAGAAAAGAGAAATAGAACTCTTTTGGACATGGTTAGGTCTATGTTGAGTTATTCAACGCTTCTTAATTCCTTTTGGAGATAAGCTTTACAAACTGCTAAGTACATTCTAAACAATGTACCATCTAAGTAGGTTCCTAAAACACCGCATGAGTTATGGATCAGGCGAAAGCCTAGTTTATAACACTTAAGGATATTTGGATGTCCTGCGCATGTGTTAAAAGGAAAGATAGAAAAGATGGATTCCCATTCAGAAAAAGCATATTTGTAGGGTTTCCAAAAGGAACAAAAGGATATTATTTCTATAGTCCTTCAGATCTTAAAGTATTTGTTTCGACAAATGATAAATTTCTGGAAGTGGACTATGTGAATAATTTTGTGCCTAAAAGTAGAATTGTTCTGAATTAGCTTTCAGGAGATACAATTCCACAAGAGGTTTCACAACCTAGCCCAATTGAAAGTTTCGCACCAACACATGATCAACAATCTACCATACCTTGTCGTAATGGGAGAGTTAGTAGACAACCCGAGAGATACATCGGTTTAGGAGAATTTATATAGAATCTCTCGGACGATGATGATCCCGATACTTACAAGGATGCAATGGAAGATGTTGATTGTCACCATTGACAAAAGGCAATGCAATCTGAAATTGAATCTATGTTCAAAAACAAAGTCTGGTCTCTTGTAGACTTGCCTAAAGGGATAAAACCCCTCGGGTGCAAGCAGGTATACAAGAGGAAAAGAGGAATTGATGGAAAGGTGGAAACCTTTAAAGCTAGATTGGTAGCTAAAGGTTATACATAAAAGAAAGGTATCGATTATGAAGAAACATTCTCCCACGTGGCCATGCTTAAATCCATTAGCATACTCTTATCAATTGCAACATCTCTAAACCTAGAGATTTGGTAAATGGACGTCAAGACAACTTTCCTTAATGGAAGTCTTAACGAAAGCATCTATATGATGCAATTAGAAGAATTCATTGAAAAAGGCCAAGAGGAAAGGGTATGCAAGTTGCAAAGATCCATACATGGATTGAAGCAAGCATCCAGATTTTTGAACATAAGGTTCGATCAAGTCGTGAAAAGTTTTGGATTTATTCAAAACATTGATGAACCTTGTGTATAAAAAAGAATTAAAGGTGACAAGTTAGTTTTCCTAGTTCTTCACGTTGATGATATACTACTCATCGGTAACGATGTAGCTGTATTGACATCAGTAAAAGAATGGTTAGCAAAATAATTTGATATGAAGGACTTAAGATAAGCAAGTTATATTCTTGGTCTCCAAGTCATAAGTGATAGAAAAAATAGAACGATTGCATTATCCCAAGCTTCATATATAGATAAAATCTTGTCTAGGTTTTCCATACAAGATTCCAAGAAAGGTATGTTACCTTTCAGACATGGAATCAAACTTTCTAAGGAACAAGTTCCTAAGAATAAGCATGAAGAGCAATTCATGAGCAGGGTTCCATATACTTCGGCAGTTGGAAGTCTCATGTATGTAATGATTTACACTAGACCAGATATTCGTTTTGCTATGGGCATAGTTAGCAGGTTTCAATCGAAACCTGGTCCTGATCATTGGTTGGCAGTCAATCATATTTTCAAGTATCTCAGGAGAACGAGAGATTATATGCTTGTATACTCTAGAGAGGATTTAATTCCCGTTAGGTATACATATTCTGATTTTTAGTCAGATTTTGACTCTAGGAGATCAACATCATGATCTGTTTTTATTTATGGAGGAGGGGCAGTCATATGGAGGAGTTCAAGCAATCTTGTATTGCTGATTCCACAATGGCAACCGAGTATGTTGCTGCATGCAAGGCTACTAAAGAGGCTGTCTGGCTCCACCAATTCTTGATTGACTTGGAAGTGATTCCTGATACGAATAAGTAGATCACTATCTATTGTGACAATAGTGGAGCAGTGGCTAATTCGAGAGAACCAATAAGTCACAAGAGAGGGAAACACATTGAAAGAAAGTATCACCTTTTGAGGGAAATTGTGCATAGGGGTGACGTGACGATTACCAAGATCACGTCAGCAAATAATCTAGCGAATCCCTTTGCAAAGGCTCGTCCACAAAAGAGTTTTGAAGGGCATCTAGGGAACATGGGGATGAGTGATATGACACATTTGCTATAGAGCAAGTGGGAGATTGTTGGGATTATTCTCGATAGCAAGAGTACAATAATGTATTTGACAATCTTTTCATATTAATAAAGTGATTTCTAGCTTAACAAATCTTATAGCATTTATAGTTTAATTATTGTAATTGTCAAAAGTAAATAATCATATGGTCAAAAGACTATGTGAAAAGAAGAATTGTTCATACATCTAGATATGTATGAGGTAGAAACAATTCTTTAGCTAGTCTTGAATAATATTCAAAACTTAAGATAAAGTTTGGGTGTATTTATCTTGTCAAAGTTGTAGATTCTTCTGCTAGCATTTGAGTGGGATCAAATGTGTTATGATGAGTCTAAAATCACCAAATTGTGGTGTCTTTGGGTAAAGGAATCTAGTGCACTGGGTGTATTGAATAGGATCACAGTGAGATACTTTATCCAGAACCGTCAATGGATAAAAGTTTTCACTTGAAGACAATCAGAGAGTCTATCTCAATCCTAAGATAAATGATGGACTATGGTTGCAAGTGTTATCATTTGAGCTATCAATGAGTACTATTATATAGCATAATTTATCCTCGATAGTTTGGTGGTATTCATTTCTTAATCAATAAAGGACTTCATTTATAGATTTGGACATCGTGGCTCCATTTATAAAATGTGAGTAGAATACCATCATATGGATATTTTGAGGTATTGGATATTAAATTTTCACGTTAGGTTTTCAATAGTGTCTGTAGAAACATGGCTTCTAGACAAGTCAAAATATCCAAGTTCAAAATATGGTCATATGAGTAAATATAGTAACTTGGAGAGCTATAGGCTGTCTAAGAGCTCTTGGCGATTACCGGTATTCTTCACGAGGATACACTATCTCCATTAAGATGGTCTAGTGTATGAATGAGAAATACTAACTTATTCTATCTTTATTAAAGAGTTCAATTTTAGTTCTTTAGTGGAATGAACTAAAATTAATAAACTGGACCTAAGTGAATCGTTTGATGATTGTTATTAGGTTATGTCTATTGAAGCTTAACGCTAAGATCCCCAATCCACACGAACTTGCATGGATCAATTGATTTATTCTACCAGACCAATTTAGGTGTCCATCTAGAATTGTATTATGGTATTTGGACATGTTTCTTTTTGTAAGAATGGGTCTAGTTCAGATGTTGACTTTTTATTAAGGTCCAATGGATTTAATAAAATAAGAAAAATAATATATATGCCTATATAATGTCATGGGCGGCAAAGCCTAATATATTATTTTTTATTTTATTTTTTAATTAAGTAGAAATTAATTAATTTGTTGATTAATTAATTATATAATTAAAAGTAAAAATCTTTTTCCTAATAGGAGAAGGTCTCTTAATATTATACTATTGTTGGTAGTATAACTGATATTAAAGACTATATTTGATACGTAGACAAATAAAAGCAATTATTTATCTAGTCAATTTAGGAAGTCTTTAATATGGTCACAAATACACTAATGAGTTCGATTAGGATTCTTGGTGTAGGAAAGAATTTGTTTTGGAAAAGGATTCGTTTGGGAAAAGGATTCTTGGTCACTAAGAATAGAATTCTTACCTACCAAGTAAATCCTGTTTAGGAGAGGATTTGTGAACCTATAATTATAGGTTGTAAATTTCGACCAACCCTTAGTTTTTGGTGTGAGAAGTTTTTTTTTTGTTATAAAAAAAAAACTTCATCCAACTTGTTGTGTGAAGAATTCGGCCAAGCATAGAGAAAAGACGGAACGTTTTTGTTTTCGATAGTACACTAGTATCCTTTGCATCTAAAGGGTTTAGTGTACAATATCGAATCAAGGTTTACGCGAGTTTCAATCAAATTGATTGATAATTCACAAGTGACCGGATGTTCTTGTTTTTTCTCTTGGAGGATTATTGTGACTAACAAAGAAGAAGATTTTGTTTGTTTTCGTCCTCAGGTACACAATTTAAAGAAAGGGAACCCACACTCCTAGGTGATTCACGTTTGTGATTGGATTGGAAGATCTTGTGGATTCACGACGCTAGTTCAATCATCACAAAAAAAAAGGTATGATACTTTTTATATACATCAATTAATATAGGGTTATTGTTCTTGTTATTAAAAAGAGAAATTTTTTATATATATTTATACCAAGCCCTGATTTTTATTTTTTACGCTTCCATTTTGCGATTTTCCCTACACATATATTATTATATGACTTTTTATTCAATAAGTGTTCACTTACCTTATTTGAAATGCATGCCTCATTTGTGTTCAAACATACATTTTTGGACTAGAAAAATTGATTGGGAAGTACATTTGATTGACCCAAAATATATCTCAATATTCATGTGATCTTGTTTGTGACATGCTTAAATATTATGTATGAATTATTTGGGTGAAATTGTGTGGAGAAGCAATTGACAAGGCTAAGTCAAATAAGGACCTTGTGTCCATTCTATTAATAAGGATGTCTCATCCAACTTAGTCTTGTCTCTCTTCTTAATGCTTGAACAAGACAACAACCAATAAGGATTTCATATCCAGCCAATCAATAAGGATTTTATATCCATGTCTTGGTTGATCATTAATGATTGAAACAATTGCTTGTGCGTGCTTAAAATTTTTCTAAGAGCTATATCTTGTTTTTTTTTTAATGGCAAAAGGGTGCAAATTGGCTTGACTTCTTTTGGAAAACCTTTTGATATTTGCTTTGCCAAATACCATGCTTTTGAAAGTTGATGTTGCATGTATTTCTTTAAAGGTAATTATTTCACACATGTTTTTAAAAATCAAATTCACTTGGTCTTCTCTCTCACTTAATTAAATTACATAATGTTGTTGTATATGATTATGCATTTAAAGTGAAAATATCTCTCTTTGCTAAAGTGACCCGGTCAGGGAATACTCCTTTATCTATCTTGTAACAAAAAGAGGGAGTAGTGTTAGATTTAGGGGGAGTTGATATTGGCAGTTGGATTTAGGGGGAGTTGATATTGGCACGATTTAAGGGGAGATTGACCTATTGAGAGGGAGTTTACCTATTTAGGGAGAGCTTTTGTTATTGCATTGTTGACTGCATGTTTTAATGGGAGATATACCTATTGGGGGGGAGTTGACCTATTTAGGGGGAGTTTTTGCTATCGCATTGTTGATTGCATGCTGTTTGTTTATATTATATGCAAATCGCTCTTGCTAATTATTTATCTTGATCACCTCACATACACTTGTCTTGGAAAGTGTAGTTACTTTGCTTTGTAGAGATGGTCATTCTACAAGAGATAGAAGATTTGAAGATTTAGCTTTAGGTATCTCTTTGTAATATAGAATGTGATTGTTGACCTCTTGTTGTTTTTATTTTTGTGAGGATGCTTTGTGAGTGAATGGTTTTGTCATGAAATAGCCATAGGGGAAATTGTTAGTTCCTCGGTTTTTGATTGGCTTATTTCGATTGACAAACCACATTTAAGGATAATTATGTAAGGGGAGTTTAGGTCGGCCTTGCTCGTAATCAAGTTCAAGCTTCAAAGGTATATCACTTGTTTAACTCTTTGAATAGATTTAGTTGCACACACACACATACATGCCCTCTGTATTGACATGCATTTATTCCTTGTTTTTCATTGCTCATTTGTGCATTCCTTCACAATCACACTTGCACTTCATGTACAATTTTTTTATTGCATTCCTATGATTACATTTATGTTTCCATGATCATGCATTGCTTTTAATCATATGATTACTTGTCGTGTGCATTGAGTTAGATTTGGTTTGGATATTTTGAGTAATGTGTCTAGTTTCGAAAGAATGGTTTTCAATGATTTAAGTATTTTTCAAAACTGACCTTTGTATGGTCTTGTTACCATAACATTTTATACATTGGTTGAAAATGAGTTTTGAAATTTCTGTTCAAACTAGATACCCATACCTTTACAATGGTATATTCTTCATAATATTTCATGACCGTTTGGATTGGTTTTGAAATCTCCAAAGTGACCATAAAAATAGAGCATCTCTGTTGTTGTCAATTTCTGACCTTTTGTCACTCATTTGTCCACAAATTTTTCTACAGTCATCCAAATCACATTTTGTTAATTGGTGTAGAAATTATACTTCTATACCTTTCCAACGGTATATTATACGAAAGGTTTCGAAGTCGTTTGGTCATGTTTCGATATGCTTGAATTTCAAGGTGGAATGCAGAGAGCGGATTTCTCTCCAAAACCTTTCGCCCCCTCATGTTACGAAACATGTAGCAAAATTTTGACAGTGATTTTTGCTCCATAACTGTTTGCCCCCTTCTGGTGTGAAACATGTAGCGAAAAACCTAATTTGGGCTAAATCGTCTTTTCTTGTGTAGCTCGTTTTTACACCTTATATATATCATCTTCTTCCCAAATCAGACCTAGAGCTCTGAAATTGAATCCCCAAGAGAGAGAAATTGACTCCTAGAGAGAGAGCTCTCAAGAACACTTTTTTACTCAACCAAACCCCATCCATGAACATCTAGCATCATTTTCATCTTTCAAGCATGGGTCTTCATATGTTTCATGACTAGGTAATCTCTACATGCCTTAGAATTTGGTGTTTCATTACTAGGCCATGTTTACCTAGGAATAGCATTTATTGCTTATTGAATGTATGCTTTTATGTTTAATTGCATTTATAACATGTTTGGATTGTTGATTGTTGGTTAAGATGTTTGTTTGTGATAGCTAGTATTTAGGATGATTTTACCCTTCTAACTAAATCTTTATGCTTTGCATTTAGATATTGTTTAGGTCTAATTGATTGCATTTGTTAATTGAAATGATTGTTTTTTGCCATGTTTCAGGAAAATTTTTGTTGATTTGTTTTTGTTTAATAACTTGATATTAGACTCTCATAGCTATATCTAGTTAGGTTTTCATGCACTTGCATTTATACATTGATATTTCGGAATTGCTTTTATTAACATCTTTGAATTCCTAGACAAGCATTTAGTGTAGCCTAGCACTACTTGCATGTTTGAATATTTTATCATATTCACTTAGGTTGTTTTGACTCTTCATTAAGGTTAAGTCTTGTGATTAATTGGTTAGTGTACAATCATGTTGATCAAGAATCACTATTAATGCCTTCTGGGTAGAGTGAAAGGGTTAGTAACTGGAGGGTGTGACGGGAGGTCAACTTAGGTTGTAAGCTTTCATTCAATAGTGGATTTGAGGATCGAATGTGTGGCGCATATATCAGCCCGTGGTTTTTCCAATTTAGACTGTTTCCACGTTAAGATCAATTGTTCCTTTTATTTTCCGCACTTTACACTTGATGTTGTATGTTTGTTTTATTGGGTGAATTTGGAATACTGACTAATAATGAAAAATTGGTAATTGACTTAATTAAAACCTATTCAACCCCCCCCCCCCCCCCCCCTCTAGGTTATTAGACACAAGTTTTAAAGGAATTTCAAGAGGCAAACCCGAAAAAGATCCGAGCTATCCTTGTTCTGGATTACCCAACCACCCTCAAGCAAGTCTAAGTGTTAGCAGGACGTATAGTAGCACTTAACCTGTTCATTTCACGCTCCACTGATAAATGACTCCTCTTCTTCAAGGCCATCAAGCAAGGGAAGAATATGAAATGGGACGAAGATAGCGAGTGAGCCTTCTAGGACTTAAAGAGCTACCTTGCTAGCCAGCCATTTTGTGTTAAGCCCATTCCGGGAGAGAAGTTGCATATCTACATGGTTATGTCAGAAACGGCCGTAAGCAGGGCCTTGGTCAAGGAGTGCGGCGATGGCGTTCAGCGGCCTGTGTACTACTTCAGTCATATACCATCCAAGCCCGAGAAGAACTATCTCCTCCTTAAGAAGCTCACATTCTCCCTGGTTACCTCGGTAAGGATGCTTCGCCCCTATTTTCAAGCCCATTCAATAGCAGTAGTGACAGGTCAACCTCTCCGCCAATTTCTTCAAAGGTCGGACATATCCTGAAGGCTAGTTTTTGTGCACCCTAGAGCTCACCCAGTTTGACCTGAAATACAAGCTTCGAACAACCATCAAAGCTAAGGCCATAACAGACTTTTTGGCTAAATTCTCAGCCCTCCCAAATGAAGAGACCCCGGTAACACTGAATCCGGCTCCTATGAAGCTTTCAAAAAACGGCAACTGGCCAAAAGGTTGTAATGTCTACCTCTTCTACACCAATGGAGCGTCTTGACAAGTAGGGGGAGGAGCAGGCATAGTCCAAACTTACCCAGAAAAGACAGAGTGCTACCACTGCTTTAGGTTTGAGTTCAAAGCAACCAATAATGAGGCAGAGTACCAAGCCCTTCTAGCAGGGATGAAGGTTACCATTGAGCTTGGGGATGAGTATTTGCACATCAAAAGTGACTCGTTACTCAATGTCAACCAGGTTACTGGGCTCTACCATGCCAAGGGTGATAACATGGCCGCCTACCTAAAACAAGTCCAACAGCTCAATGAGAGGTTCAAGGGATTCAAGATCGAGCTGATACCTCGATAGCAAAATCATAGAGTAGGCGTCTTAGCAAAGATAGCTGTGAATTGGGGTAAAGCCTTACCAAGGGGAGTGCCCCTCTAGGTGATCTCTCAACCATGCATAACAACGAGTAAAGAAATTTGCCCCATTGACCGACTGATAAGTTGGAGGGACCCGATAGCTGCCTACCTCCAGGAATACCCAATAGCTGACTATCTCCAGAAAGGAAAGCTTCCCAAAGATCTCGGCCAAGCTCAGAAAATCAAAAGAATCTCAATCAGGTAATGCCTGGTGGACGGGTACCTGTACAGGAGAGGAAGATCCTTTCCTTTACTTCGATGTCTATATCCTGACGATGCTAGCTGGACATTGAAAGAAGTTCATTCTAGGGATTTTGCAAACCATATTTATGGATAAGATCTAGCCTACCAGGTATTTCGCATGGGGTACTACTAGCAAACGATTCACCAAGATGTAAAAATGTTTGTCCAATCTTATGTACCATGCCAGAGGACCTCGACCCTAAATCACCTCCCCCCTGAACGGCTATCCTCGATCAATTCACCATATACTTTCTCCATTTTGGGGATCGACTTGATCGGTTAGCTTTCTACCGCCCTGGGACAGGCTAAGCACACTATAATCGCTATAGACTATTTCACTAGGTGCATTGAAGCATGACCTCTCTCTCAGATTACATAAGAGAATACAACCAAGTTTATCAGAACCAACGTGGTCTGCAGGTTTGGCACCCTTCTCATCATAATCACCGACCTGGGTAAGCAGTTTGACAATACTCGGTTTATGGTCTACTATGAAGGCTTGGGTATTGATCTCTAGTTTACGTAGGTAGCTCACCCGCAGACTAACAGTTTAGTTGAAGCCACCAACAAGACCATTTAGAAATTGCTAAAAATGAAGTTACAGCAGAAGAAGGGAAGATGGGTCGAGAAGCTCCCCGAGGTTCTGTGGGCATATCGAACCATGAAGAGGATAGCAACCAGAGAAATGCCCTACTCTTTGGCTTTCAGGGTTGAAACAGTCCTTCTTATCGAGTATAAACCGATCACTCCAGCATATCGAACCATGAAGAGGACAACAACCAGAGAAACGCCCTACTCTTTGGCTTTCAGGGTTAGAGAGGTCCTCCTCATCGAGTACAAACTGATCACTCAGTACTTTGAGCCAGAGAGCAACGACATAAAGCTCCGAGCTAGCTTAGACTTCTTGGAAGAAAAACAAGATCGAGTAGTTGAGAAAGTAGCAGTTTATCAAAGTAAGATTGCAGGATATTTCAACAAGAATGTTAAAGCCATGAGCTTTAAGGAAGAGGACTTGGTTCTCAGGAAAGTAACACAGAACACCCGGGTAAGGTCGAATGGGGTCCTATGACCTAACTAGGAGGGGCTATACTTGGTGAAAGTAATGGTCCGTAGAGGAGTATACAAGCTCAAAGGCATGGATGGTCTGCCCATCGACCACACTTAGAACGCCGATCATCTGAAGAAATTCTACCCTAGATAAAGGACTCCTCAGAAGACAGTTACCACTTAGGCATCATAAAATTTATAAATAGTAATGTACTCCATCTTGATCATCAATAAAGTCTGCTATTAATTTCTCCATCTCCAGTTGTAACTATACGTTTGCCAATGATAAATTCGCCACGATCGCCTCGAGACCAGGGATTGATCGGGAAGTCCCCTCACTACCCCTGATGCCTTGGCCTGGCACAACCCCTCGTTAAGAAGGGTCTGAGTGTAAGAGAATAGTTGTCATCCAGATCACGAGACCAGGGATTGGTTAGGGTAGCTTCTTCACTACCCATAATGCCTTGGTTGGGCTACCACCCCCAAGAAGAGTCTGAGTGTAAGAGCATAGTTTCTTTCCAGATCAGGAGACCAGGGATTGGTCGGGAAAGCTCCCTCACCACTTCTGATGTCTTGGTTGAGCTACCACCCCCAAGAAGGGTCTGAGTGTAAGAGCGTAGTTAACATCCAGATATCGAGACCAAGATAGCTAGATAGCTTTCCTGATACCTCAACTTGTCTGCCACACACCACACATAAATAAAAGTCCTCCAAGTCAAGGTCTTTATGGAAAGGTACATCCCAACCCCAACACAAGGTAGTGAGGTACCCAAGATATTACAATACAAATCCCACATGAGTAATAGAGATCTATTGCCTAAAACGACATTACCCCGGTCATCCCCGGAAGGATGATCTGACAAGAAAGGAGTCTTCTATGATCCATTATCTACCACAATAGAGTAGTACCAACCCCTTATTGTTAGTGACTTGTTCTCCATATTTTCTATATTTTAAAATTTACAGAAACAAAGTTATAGGAACGTACTATGGAAACTTGGTTGAAATATAACGTGTCAAAGCTACGGGCAAAGCCGACAAATATCATATAGAAGGATTGCATAGCAGGTTTGACAACATATAGATTTTTACCAAGTGCTGAGAGTTGGATCTCGTTATTCACCTACTTTCCAGCCTAGACTTAACAGTCTTATCAAAGCCAGAGGTATAACATGAAGTATTCGACCAAGTTAAAATTTCACAAGCAAGGATCACTCAGAATAAGCATGGAATAGATTTTCATTAATGATAAGGGAGTTTATTCTCTCATATGGCTACAAGCATCAAATAGGGGAGCCCAACCCCTAGTTCTGGGCAACGTCTACAAAGAAGAACAAGGAAGAATTTGTTAAAAACTGACAATGATTATAGCACGGTGCCCACCTCTCCTTTTCAGGCAATCAAGATAGAACTTATAAGGGATCATGTCAAACTCCGTCATTCCTCTGGTCCCCTCCCACTACACCTCATTTCTACTAGTTTTTGCCTACCTCCCCTCAGTCTAGTGGCTATTCTACCTGATTGTCCTCTCTTGCTACTCTTCCTCCCTACGACTGTACGCCTGCTTATTGCCTGACCAAATCCTCTCAAGAGGAATGACTGTATCCTGGGAGATAGTAATTACCTATGTCTCCATTTGCTCACCCCCTAGCTCTGCTCTTGCAAGCATTTTAAGGCGATATCCGGCTCCATCCTGAACCTTACGAAGACCCTTTTCCACCTCCTTGATAGCAGGAAGACTTTCCTTAGGATGGACATGCTGAGACCCCAAGCTGGATAAGGTAGGATAATCCTCTTTGGATTGCATAAATTGGACTCTGCTAGAAGTCTCTCCTGGTCCTGAGTGGGGAGGAACTGAAGAAGAGAGGGAAAGACCCGTCTCGAGTACTTGTTTCCCGATTCTAACCATTTTTTAGGAGCCAGCCCAGTCACCAACAGGAAAAGACATCATCCTGACTTTCTCCATGATCTTCTCTCTATCCCAATAAGTGAAGGTGGACAGATCGAAGGGAGGAGGGAGAGCTTCTGTAACCTGATAGGAAGCATAAAATATTGGGATTATGCTCGATAGTAAAAGTATAATAATGTATTTGATAATATTTTCATATTAATAAAGTGTTTTCTAATTTAACAAATCTAATAGAATTTATAGTTTAATTATTATAATTGTCAAAAGTAAATAATCATAAGGTCAAAAGACTATGAGAAAAGAAGAATTGTTCATATATTTAGATATGTATGAGGTAGACACAATTCTTTAGTTAGTCTTGAATAATATTCACAACTTAAGATAAAGGTTGGGCGCCTTTATCTTGTCAAAGGTGTAGATTCTATTGCTAGCATTTGAGTGGGATCAAATGTATTATGATGAGTCTAAAATCATCAAAGTGTTGTGTCTTCGGGAAAAAGAATCTAGTGCACTAGGTGCATTGAATAGGATCATGGTGAATGTATTTATCCACAACTGTCAGTGGATAAAAGTTTTCACCTGAAAATAATCGGAGAGTCTATCTCAATCCTGAGATAAATGATGGACTTATGGTTACAAGTGTTATCATTGGAGCTATCAATGAGTACAGTCATATAACATAGTCTATCCTCGATAGTTAGGCGGTATTCATTTGTTAATCGATAGAAGACTTTATTTATAGATATTGACATCATGGCTCCATTTATGAAATGAGAGTAGAATATCATCATATGGATGTTTTGAGGTATTGGATGTTAAATCTTAAAATTAAATTTTCAGTAGTGTCTATTGAAACTTGACTTCTGGACAAGTCAAAATATCCAAGTTCAAAATGTAGTCTGAAAAGTCCTCATTTGTTGATTGGCTTATTTCGTGAATAACCACATTGTTGGGGTTCATGTAAGGGTAGCTTAGGCTCTCAAGACTTCAAGAGAAGAAGCACCAAAGGTAAAATTCTTGTGCCTACTTACTTTGAAGAGATAGCTGCACACACTCACATATTCATGCATAACTCTTGATCTTATATGTTGAGTGTTTTTCTTGTGTGCATTTTAGTTTAAATGACTCTTGTTGACCTATCTGCAACTTGCTATGAAAGTTGTATGTCATGCTAGGAATTAAAATAGGATGCAATTTCATCACTCTTGAACTTATTTTTTGTGTGCATTTGGGTGTTAAAAAATAGGCCTTACGCTGGTGGTGCGCTACTCGACCAGCGCACCTTACCAGCGCAACATTCATAGTGGACCACCGCTAGTCATGCACCATTGAGTTGCGCTGCTGCACCCGCGCGTAGTTGAAAAATATGGGCGATCGATGGTGGTGCACTACTCGTCTAGCGCAGCCTCACCAGCCTAAACATCCCAAAGAATCTGCGCTTGTGTTGCGCTACTGGGATGCGCCACTCGTCCAGCTCCTATTTTAAAAATAGGTTGTGCGCTGGTGGTGCGCTACTCGACCAGCGCACGTCACCAGCGCACATAGAGGAAGCTGGAACATTTTTTCCAAAACGACCTCACTTTGTTTGGATCTTATATATATATATAACTTAATGCCTTAAGGTCATGTATGAGTTCAGATTATCACATTTCTTCCTTATAACACATTTCAAAGGAAAAACACTTTCAAGAACTCATTTTTAATCACCCAAAGCATTCCCATGAGCATTAAATCTTCATCTTGCATCATCTAAGTTCATTTAGAGTGCATCAATGGATAGGGCTGCTCTATCACATCTTGTTTGGTAAGTTCTTCACTATCTTCTTACAAGTTAAGTGTTTTGCTTACTAAACCATCTCTTTAATTATTTGTATGCTCTTAGAACATTCTTATATACAAATTAGAGATTGTTGTGATGTCATGATTGAGTGTTGTATTGTGATAGCTTCATAGGATTGTTTGATCTATGTTTAGCTAAGCTTCTTGAACATGTCATTTAGCTTTTGATATCTAGGTTTGTATTAATTGTCATCTCATTATCCTAGATAAACATATAGGGTTTCCTAGCCTTGTTTGTTCTTTGAATATCATCACATATTCACTTAGGACACTTTATATCTTCATTGAGAAGTAAGACTTGTGTTGCTTTCGGGAATAGATAGCTTAAAGCACAAGCATGAAGAACTAGGTTCACTTATACCGGGGTTAGGTAGTGGTGAAGGATTAAACCGGAATTAGGTTGTAATTCCTTTATCATTAGTGGATTCGAGGTTCTAGTGTGGCGCACTCATCAGCCCGTGGTTTTTCCCATTTGGAGGGTTTCCACGTATATCTCAAGCGTTTTTACTATTTTCCCATTTATTACACTTGTGGTATCTTTGTAACTAGATAGAGGTATTTTGGTCAACTTGACTCTTAACGAAAGTTGGGTAAAAGTTAATTAAAATCTATTCACCCCCCCCCACCCCCCCCTCTCCCCCTCTAGATTAATATTACACACCATAATATTTGTTTCATGGTCATATGACTAAATATGGTAACTTGAAGAGCTATAGGCGGTTCAATAAGGTTTTCTAGGGTATGAGCAAGAAATATTAGCTTATTCTATCTTTATTTAAGGGTGCAATTTTAATTCATTAGTGGATTGAACTAAAATTAATAGATCGGACCTAAGTGAATCATTTGTTGATTGTGATTGGGTTGTGTCTATTGGAGCTTAAATTTAGATAGCCCGCCAAGATCCTCAATCCACACGAACTTGTATGGATCACTTGATATATTCTACCAGACCAACTTAGGGGTCCATCTAGAATTGTATTACGGCATGTAGACTTGTTTCTTTTTGTAAGAATGAGTCTAGTTCACATGTGGACTTTTTATTAAGGTCCAATAGATTTAAAAATAAGAAAAATAATATATTAGCCCATGTATATGTGTTGGGCGGCAAAGCTATATAGTTTAGCTTAATTATATTATTTTTATTTTATTATTTAATTAAATAAAAATTAATTAATTTGGTAATTAATTAATTATTTAAATAAAAGTAAAAATCTTTTTCTAGTAAGAGAAAGTCTCCTAATATTATACTATTGTTGGTAGTATAATTAATATTAAAGATTATATTTTATAAGTAGATAAATAAAAAGAATTATTTATCTAGTCAAATTAGAAAATCTTTAATATGGTTGCAAATATACTATTTGAGTTGGATATGGAGTCTTGGTGTAGGAAAGAATTCTTTTTGGAAAAGGATTATTGGTCACCAAGTAAATCCACCTAAGCAAAAGATTCTTAACAACCAAGTAAATCCTTCTTAGGAAAGGATTCATAACGTAGATTGTTATGTTAATAAAATTGCAAGGCTAAAATTGAAAACGTTGGTTGTTATGTTAACAATTAGGTGGGACCTATTCCAACTAGTGAATGGTGCGAACTCCTAAAGGAGGCGTAACATTTATGGGTGTTGGATCAACGTTGAATTTGACAATTGAATTATTTTATTTATAATTCAAGATAAATATTCGAAAGAGCTTTATCATGATTATTTACTTATATAATTTTTGTTATTAAAAGAAATCATGACCCCATCCCTAATCAATATCCTAAAAGATAATACTTTAACTGATGATAATTATGTCACATGGAAAAAGGAAAATTGGGTTGTTGTTGCAAGTTGAAAAGCATAAGTTCATTATGTGCACTCCTAAACCACCAAATCCTACTAATGAATCTACTCAGGAGCAAAGAGGTGAGTATCAATAGTGGAAGTCTTCAGATGAGATGGCTAAATGTTACATTATGGCCACCATCTCTGACGTGTTGCAACAACAACATGAGGGAATGAAGATTGTTGTCGATATACTGATGTCTCTAGAGGAGATATTTGATATGAGGTCTAGGACGAGTAAGAGAGAGGCAGTGACTACTTTCAAGAATCTTAGGATGAAACCTGGACAGGCTGTGAAAGATCACATGTTGAAAGTCATAGCACATCTCAAGATTGTTGAACTGAATGGTGCTGAGATAGATGGTGAGACGAAAATTGACATGATTGTAAACTCACTATTAGATTCCTTTGATCAATTCAAGTCGAACTACACCTTGAATAATAAGGAATACACCTTCCCAGATGCAAGATGTTTAAAGCGTCAAAAAAATCCTTGTGAAAGGCAAAGGTCAAGAGATTCATAACGTAGATAAAGTTGCTACTGCTAAGACCCATAAAAAGGTCAAGAAATAGTAGAATAAAAAACAACTAGGACCTGCTAAGAAGAAGACAAAGAAAGTAACCAATATCAAAGGGAAGTGTTTTCTTTGTGGTGAAAAGGGACATTGGAAAAGAAATTGCTCAAAGTCTCAAGACAAGAAGGAAGAAGGTAATATTAATTATCTTGAAACATGTTTTTTAGAGGATTCTATAGATTCTTGGATAATAGACTCCAGAACCACTAATCATGTTCATTTTTCTTTACCGGGGTTCAAGGAAAGGAGAAGGCTTAATGAGAACGAATCCAACTTGTGTTTAGGCAATGAAGCATTGGTGTCTGCTAGTTCAGTGAGAGATATTAGAATTAGTTTAGATTCTTATAGGCATCTAGATTTAATAGACATTTATTATGTACCTCAATTCAAGAAGAATTTAACTTCAGTTTCTTGTATAAATAAATTTGGTTATTCGGTTACTTTTAATAAAGCTTTTATTATTAGTAAGAATGACAAAATTATTTGCAAAGGTACATTGGAAAACGGATTATTCTATTTGAATAGAAATATCTCTCACTTGTTAGACTCGAAACCAACGGAACCTAATCATAAAAGGATAAAATTATCAAAAGATGAAACCTACCTATAGCATTTGCACCTAGGTCATATTAACCTTAATAGGATTAATAGATTGGTAAGTGACGGACCTCTAAGTGACTTAAAGGTTGATGATCTACCAACTTGTGAATCTTGTTTGGAAGGTAAAATGACCAAAAGGTCGTTTACGACCAAAGGCACAATAGCCATCGAATGTTTAGAATTGATACACACCGATGTGTGTAGACCTATGAGCATTCAAACTAGAGGTGGATATGAGTACTTCATCACTTTCACGGATGATCACTCAAGATTTGGCTATGTGTATCTCATGAGACAAAAGTCGGATGCTTTTGACATGTTCAAAACATTTAAAACTGAAGTAGAAAATTAGCTTGAGAAACGTATAAAAATCTTGAGGTCTGATCATGGTGGAGAATATCTATCTGGTGAGTTTCAGCAATATCTCATTGATAATGGGATAATTTCTCAGTTTTCTGCACCAGGTACCCCTCAACAAAATGGGGTGGCAGAAATAAGAAATAGAACTCTTTTGGACATGGATTGGACTATGTTGTGTTATTCAATGCTTCCAAATTCTTTTTGGGGATAGGCTTTACAAACTACTATGTACATTCTAAATGATGTATCATCTAAGTCAATTTCTAAACACCGCATAAGGTATGGACTGGGCGAAAGCCTAGTTTACAACACTTAAGGATATTTGGATGTCTTGCACACATGTTAAAGGAAAGACAAGAAAAGATGGAGTCTCGTTCAGAAACATGCATATTTGTAGAGTATCAAAAATGAACAAATGGATATTATTTCTATAGTCCTTCAGATCTTAAAGTATTTGTTTCGACACATGCTAAATTTCTGGAAGAGGAATATTTGAATAATTTTGTGCCTAAAAGTAGAATTGTCCTGAATGAGCTTTAAGAAGACACAATTTCACAAGATGTTTCAAAAGCAAGCCCAATTGTAAGTTCCATACCAACACAAGATCAACAATCTACCATACCTCAACGTAGTGGGAGGATTAGTAAACAACCAGAGAGATACATCAGTCTAAGAGAATCTGTAGAGAATCTTTCGGATGACTATGATCCCTATACGTACAATAAATCAATAGAAGATGTTGATTGTCGCCATTGGCAAAAGGCAATGCAATCCGAAAATGAATCTATATTCAAAAACAAAGTCTGGTCTCTTGTAGACTTGCCTAAAAGGATAAAACCCATCGAGTGCAAGTGGGTATACAAGAGGAAAAGAGGAATGGATGGAAAGGTGGAAACCTTTAAAGCTAGATTAGTAGCTAAAGGTTATACACAGAAGAAAGGTATCGATTATGAAGAAATATTCTCTCATGTGGCCATACTTAAATCCATTAGGATACTCTTATCAATTGCAGCATCTCTAAACCTAGATATTTGGCAAATGGACATCAAGACAGCTTTCCTTAATGGAAGTCTTAACGAAAGCATCTATATGATGCAATCAGAAGAATTCATTGAAAAAGACCAAGAGGAAAGGGTATGCAAGTTGCAAAGATCCATATATGGATTGAAGCAAGCATCCAGATCCTGGAACATAAGGTTCGATCAAATCGTGAAAAGTTTTGGATTTTTTTAAAACACTGATGAACCTTTTGTATACAAAAGGATTAAAGGTGACAAGTTGGTTTTCCTAGTTCTTTACGTTGATGATATACTACTCATCGGAAACGATGTAGGTGTATTGACTTCAGTAAAACAATGGTTAACAAAACAAATTGATATGAACGACTTTGGAGAAGCAAGTTATATTCTTGGTATCCGAGTCATAAGGGATAGAAAGAATAAAATGATTGCATTATCCCAAGCTTTACACATAGATAAAATCTTGTCTAGGTTTTCCATGCAAGATTCCAAGAAAGGTATGTTACCTTTCAGACATGGAATCAACTTTCTAAGGAACAAGTTCCTAAGATTGAGCATGAAGAGCAATTCATGAGAAGGGTTCCATATGCATCGGCATTTGGAAGTCTCATGTATACAATTCTCTGTACTAGACTAGATATTTGTTTTGTTGTAGGCATAGTTAGCAGGTTTCAATCGAAGCCTGGCCCTGATCACTTGACGATAGTCAAGCATATTTTCAAGTATCTCAGGAGAATGAGAGATTATATGTTTGTATAAACTGGAGGGGATTTAATTCCCGTTGGGTATACAGATTCTGATTTTTGTCAGATTATGACTCCAAGAGATCAACATCAGCATCTGTGTTTACTATTGGAGGAGAGGCAGTCATATGGAGAAGGATCAAGCAATATTGTATTGTTGGTTCCACCATGGAAGCCGAGTATGTTGCTGCATGCGAGGCTACTAAAGAGGCTGTCTGGCACTGCCAATTCTTGATTGACTTGGAAGTGGTTCCTGATGTGAATAAACAGATCACTATCTATTGTGACAGTAGTGGAGCAATGGCTAATTCGAGAAAACCAATAAGTCATAAGAGAGGGAAACACATTGATAGAAAGTATAACCTTCTGAGGGAAATTATGCATAGGGGTTACGTGACGATTACCAAGATCGCGTCAGCAAATAATCTAATGGATCCCTTTACGAATGCTCTTCCACAAAAGAGTTTTATTGGACTTCTAAAGAACATGGGGATGAGAGATATGACACATTTGCTTTAGAGCAAGTGGGAGATTGTTGGGATTGTGCTTGATAGCAAGAGTATAATAATGTATTTGACAATCTTTTCATATTAATAAAGTGATTTCTAGTTTAACAAATCTTATAACATTTATAGTTTAATTTTTTAGTTAGTCTTGAATAATATTAACAACATAAGATAAAGGTTGGGTACCTTTATCTTGTCGAAGTTGTAGATTCTTCTGCTAGCATTTGAGTGGGATCAAATCTGTTATGATGAGTCTAAAATCATCAAAGTGTCGTGTCTTTGGGAAAAAAATTCTAGTGCACTGGGTGCACTGAACAGGATCACAGTGAAATATTTTATCTAGAACCGTCAATGGATAAAAGTTTTTCACTTGAAGACAATCAGAGAGTCTATCTCAATCTTGAGATAAATGATGGACTTATGGTTGCAAGTGTTATCATTTGAGCTATCAATAATTACGATTATATAGCATAGTTTATTCTCGATAGTTTGGTGGTATTCATTTGTTAATCGATAGAGGACTTCGTTTATAGATATGGACATTGTGGCTCCATTTATGAAATAGGAGTAGAATATCATCACATGGATGTTTTGAGGTATTGGATATTAAATCTTAACGTTAAGTTTTTAATAGTGTCTATTGAAACATGGCTTCTGGAAAAGTCAAAATATCGAAGTTCAAAATGTGGTCATATGAGTAAATATGGTAACTTAGAGAGCTATAGACGGTCTATGAGCTCTTAGCGATTACTGATATTCTTCACGAGGATACACTTTCTCCAATAAGTTTGTCTAGGGTATGAGTAAGATATATTAACTTATTCTATCTTTATTTAAGAGTGCAATTTTAGTACTTTAGTGGAATGAACTAAAATTAATAGATCAGACCTAAGTGAATCATTTGTTGATTGTGATTGGGTTGTGTCTATTAGAGTTTAAATTTAGATAGCCCGCCAAGATCCTCAATCCACACGAACTTGCTTGGATCACTTGATATATTCTACCGGATGAATTTAGGGGTCCATCTAGAATTGTATTAAGGCATGTGGACTTGTTTCTTTTTGTAAGAATAGATCTAGTTCACATGTGGACTTTTTATTGAGGTCCAATGGATTTAATAAAATAAGAAAAATAATATATTAGCCCACGTATATGTGTTGGGCGGCAAAGCTATAGTTTAGTTTAATTATATTATTTTTATTTTATTATTCAATTAATTGGAATTTAATTAATTTGGTAATTAATTAATTATTTAATTAAAAGTCAAAATCATTTTCTTGTAGGAGAAGGTCTCCTAATATTATATTATTGTTGGTAGTATAATTAATATTATATATTATATTTGATAAGTAGATAAATAAAAAGAATTATTTATCTAGTCAAATTAAAAAATCTTTAATATGGTTACAAATACACTATTTGAGTTTGATTAGGAGTCTTGGTGTAGGAAAGGATTATTTTTGGAAAAGGATTCTTGGTCTCCAAGTAAATCCACCAAAGGATTTTTAACAACCAAGTAAATCCTTCTTAGGAAAGGATTTGAAATCCTAATATACTCCAAGAAGAAATTCGGTCAGCACTATTTAATTTCAAAGAGCGAAATTTCGGCTAGCCCTAGTTCTTTTTAGAGAGAGAATTCAGCCACCAAAAGAATTTTGGGAGAAAAAAATGTTTTTACTTTAGATAAAATTCGATCGACTCTAAGAAATAGTGTGATATTCAGCAAAGAAGAAAAGGAAGAAAGAACATTTAGTTTTCGATAGTACACTAATAGCCTTTAGATTGAAAGGTTTTGTGTACAACATCGAATCAAGGTTCATGCAAGTTTCAATCAAATTGATTGATAATTCACAAGTGACCTAACATTCTTTGTTTTCTTCTTGGAGGATTATTGTGACTAACAAAGAGAAAGTTTGTTTGTTTCCATCCTCAGGTATACAATTTAAAGAACGGGAGCCCACACTCCTAGGTGATTCACGTTCGTGAGTGGATTGGAAGATCTTGCAGAATCAATTCGGCTTTTGTTCAATCATCACGAGAAAACGTTACGACACTTTTATATACATCAATTAATCTAGGGTTAAGGTTCTTGTTATTATAAAGAGAAAATTTTTATTTATACCGAAACCCTAATTTTGAATTTTTTCAAGCCTCCGTTGCGTGGATTTTCCCTACATAAAAATACCTATCACTGAAAGAGGTCTCTACCCTGGCATGTAGCTTTGCCACCTGAGCATGCAAGTTCTAGTTTTAAACATCCAGCATCTTGGCCTTATCCTTCCAAGAGTCTTGCAGTGTGGCCGGGAGGTTGGACTTACGGTTATCTTGGTCATGGACCCGCTTTAGTCTTTGGTGGTCGCATTGAAGCTCATCCAACTCCTTTCGAATCTCCTTCTAGCTGGTGGTCATCTCATGTACCAAGGCTTGAGCTTGAGCAAGCAATCCTATGGCATTCTGAGCTTTGATCTCAGCTTTTACGGCGCGGTCACGGGGGGAGGCTATTGCTCATAGCAACATTAAATTTCAAAGCCTACAGTTTGTAAAGTTAGAGTTAGTAAACCACCAAACTAGCTACCTCTACCACAAATGAAAGAAGATGGTTACCTTGGTCGAGAGGTTGAATCCCTTGGTAATAAGAATGTCAGTAGGCATTGAGGCCATCAAGGAGAGGCCATCAAGGAGAGGCTACCACCCTAACAAGACGAGATAAACTAGTCCACGACCTTGTCCTGTCTAGAGGACCTCGATTGATGGTGAAAACGAGCAGGAGGATCCTTCGCTACAGCAGTCAAGGATCTGGAAGCCAAGGGTACGGGTGTAGGAGCAAGAACATCAGGTAGGTCAACCGCGGGGCAGCAACAGCAGTACTAATGATGATTGAAGAAGGAACCACGATAGAGGCGGAGGTGGCAACAACAACTGTAGAAGGGGTGTTGGTTCCTCTACCTTGCGCCTTGGATGCACGGGGTGCAGGGATCTCCACCATAGACTTGGCCTAGGAATGGGATGAAGTTGGGATAGGTGAAATCTTAACTGGAACAGATTGCCTCCCTCTCTTTAAGGTAGTCGGGGAAGTCCCTAGACCAGTCCGGTAGAAGGGGGACATGTGTGAGCTCGTTGGACTTCTTGTGTAGCAGGAGCAACAACAAAAACTATAAAAAAAAATGGTTAGACTAAGAACATGAAGTAGAAATAAGGGCAAAACAGTTCAGAGCTCTATTCCTACCCAGAAAGGTAACGGTAATACGTAGGTAAGTGTTCACCATATGAGGATCGAAGGGGTCAAAGGTAGAATACTATAGGTTCATGTAATTCCTAGCCATGACAGCCTTCCAATTTGCTTTCGACTCGGCCGATAATGAATCTCTATCCCAAGAAGGCTTATCATTGAAGGTAGTGGGAACTTTAAACTCATGTCCAGCAATAAAAATTTAGCTTCCCCACTCACCCTCGACTAGCACCTAATTGTCCTTCTAGGCGGGATCTTTCTTAAACGTGACAAGTACGATGAACTTGAGCTTGTTCTTGGCTTTGGCATAGAATTGGCCACTTGGGCCATCAGATAGGCTGCCAATCTGTAAAAAGTATGCTAGCACCTCAGCTCCGAGCTCTCACATGGGGCACCCACCTGACCATGCTCTCTCCACATTACGAGAAGGCTGATTAGGTGCCTCCAGAAGTTGGGGGTCATCTAGAAAGGAGCTAACATCAAGGCAATGAAAGGCCCATTGAAGTGTGGGGTGAAGGAGGAGCCTGACCCCATTCTTGATTGTTGCGACGTCCATTGGGAGCTTGTCAGTAGGAGGAGAAAAGACATTATAACCCTTGGGAGGGACAGTGATAAAGCTGCTGTAAGGTATACCGTATTTGGCTTTCAGACGGTTGATTGACTCCTGCTTAACTGAAGAATCTGGAATGACCCTGAAGTCATAGGGGAGGATCTCTTCTAGAGGGACATCAATTCCCTCAACCTAGACCCCGCCAATAACTAAACCTTTGGATTTTCCACTTGATTTATCGTCAATGAGGTTCAAAGGGATTTTGGGCTTGTTCAAAAAGCTATACCCTATTTTCGGGTTCCGACCTGAACGACGGCGCTGTAGAAGTGGAAGGCTTTCTCAACTACTGGAATATTTTCGTGCCTGTTTCACGAGAGCAAAGCTAAAGGAGTCATCGCCCTCTACCATGGGTTCAATATTGTCAGTTGAGTTTGACATTGTCAGATAAAGGAAGAAAAAGAAGAAAGAAGATAACAAAGGCAAAGAAAGAAAGAAGTTCATGAAAGTTTGAAAAATGAGCTCTTTGGAATGTGAGGGAACGAAGAAGAGGCAGGGTTTGTATAAACATGAAAAGAATAAGTTGGTGACCAAAGTGTGATTAAGGAGATGAAATTTTTGCCTTGATACCCGTATGTTACCAAAGACGTTACCGTTTTCAAATAGGAAACATCTCCCTCGCTTGACGTGTGGCCAGTGCAGTTAATGAGAAGATTTCCTCCCAGATTCTGGCAACAAAAAATAGGGAAAATTTCCCATACGAATATGAACTCTGACTCCAACCCTGACTCAATCACCGATGTTCAAGGCATACGGACTTTTGTTAATAGCCAAATTCGGCTAAAAACCAAAGGTAAATTTTCCACCTTCCAGGAAAAGGTCTAAGTTCAGGATTTTGCAGCAAGGTAACAAGGTCACACAGGCCGAGCTACCACACGACCCCACAAAAACAAGGTGAGGTCACTCACACCCTTGGAACACCTCGCAAGCATTAAGAGTCACCAAGTAAGGCTTGATGCTATCAAGTTAGGCTCATTATATCAAAACGGGAGTCCGAAATGAGATCAACATTGGAAACCTAAGTTCCCTGAGGTTGAGATCTCGCGCGACCTCCACGGAAGCATGCTACTAGCTCCAACTTTGCAAAGTGACCTTCAGGGCTACAGGTTTGTCCCGCCGTACCTCTCCATCTCGCTAAGGGACAAACCCTATCAATTCAAGCAAATAGAAGGAAGTCAGCAAAGCTCCATCACCAATGTAAATCGCTAACGAAGCCATGTCAAGCTCCGAAAAAAACCCGGAAAGGTCGGTTAAAGCTCTTAGTATCACAATTGATGCCAAAATATACCTCGTTGTTTGAAGTAACTAACACCATATCCAATAACCTCCATGAGGCATCTTGCTAGGGTAACATACCGGATCAGAGTTACACTATTATGTGTGCATTAAATCCTTACATACATGCGGATCAAGTCATTGAGTTAAAAGAGGAAACAAACTTATCACCCTCCAAGATATTCTTGAATTCGTTAACGAGCCAAAGTCAATGGCAATTAAACAAAATATCCCGCCCGATAATGAGGGATTTGATTTGGAGATTCATGGTGGGGGAATAACGAGCGTAACCTCATTGAACCGTGTCTATAAACATCGAAAATAACACATAAAAGGACATGTAAAAATCGAGAGCTAGAATTCACAATCTGAGAACGACTCCATTATTGCCTAAATTCTATAAAGAGAACACGACCACCATTTTTATCTGCTTATCGATAGGCACGAAGTTGCCACCCCTATTGTACCCACGAGAGATAGAGAGTTTTGAGTGACTTTGTATGCTACCCTTGATTCGTTTTCAATAATAATAAAAAGTACCATTTCCTTTACACATCCATCATATATTTTGCCATCAACTGCATTCCATCACCTTAGGTGTACATATAACTAGGTACCAAAGGTACCAACTCTGACCGCGACCTCCAAGGTAGTGGTCTTAAGGGTGTTAGCTGAAATTCCTCACCCTGGACAAATTTTTGGTTAATATGTACATTTCACCTAAATAAACAAATGCATTTAACAACAAAAACAATTCCAAGGATGACGAAATTTGTATCAATTACAATTATTATCAACCTTAAAACATGAAAGAATTGTTTGTAACAACATCTACTATCAACTTCAAGCTAAAAGGGGTCTTAATCAACTTAATGCAAGAAGGAATTGGTCGTAATCATAACTACTATGAACCATATGAATGAAGGAATTCATTGCAATATCAATTACTATCAACCTCTACCAAAAATATATTCATTGCCAACACATTCATGCCATAATTTCAAGATATATATTTGTTAATCGAAAATTCACTCGGGGTGAGGAATTCCAGCTAACACCCTCAAGACCACTACCCTGAGGGTCGCAGTCGGGGTCAGTACCTTCAATAATTGGTTATACGTGAACTAAAGGTGAAGTAATGTAGATGATGATAAAATATATGGTGGTTATGTAAAGGAAATGGCTCTCTTTTATTATTGCAAATGAAACAAATGTATCATACAGAAGTCACTCAAAACTCTTTATCTCTCATGGGTACAGTAGAGGTGGCAGCTTCGTGCTTGTCGATAAGTAGATAAAAACAGTGGTCATGTTCTCCTTAGAGAATTTAAGCGATAACCATGATAACAGAGTTTATTTTCTGATGGCGAATTCTAGGTCTCAATTTGTGCATTTTCATATATGTGTTATTCTGACGTATAAATATATAATTCAACTAGGTGACACTTGTTATTCCTTCTCTAAGAATCTCTAGATCGAATCACCCCTTATCGGGCAGGATAGTTTATTTAAATGCCATTGACTTTGGCTCGTCAACAGATTCAAGATTTTCTTGGAAGGAGATAAGTTTGTTTCCCTTTTGAACTCAGTGACTTGATCTACATATATGTAGAGATTTAATGTACATTAGAGTGTAACTCTAATCCTGTATGTTGCCCTGGCGAGGGGCCTCATAGAGGTCATTGGATATGGCATTTGTCACTTTGAATGGCGATGTATTTTTTTGTACTGATCATGACAATAAGAGCTTCAACCGATCTGTCCAGGTCTTTTTCAGAGCTTAACATGGCTGTGTTAGCAGTGTGGTACTTTTGATCATCGTCCTGGCGATGTGGCAGGGTACCTTAGGGTATCTGCTTACTTGACGGAGTGTCCTAAGGTACCACCTTGGTAAGGCAGTGCTTGGACTTTGCTGGACCTCGGGGTATTCTATTGATAGCTAGGTGCTTGGTCGACCCCATCGGAGCTTTACAATCTCTTAAGAACTCCACATGTGTCTTCACTCTTACTAGAAAGGTGGGATATGTTCCTTGGCAAGGTGATATGCTGTTGTAGGGGTGCTGAGGTATTGTTAACGAGAAACTTGCTAGAGGTGAGGAATTTTGGTTAACACCCCCAAGACCAACTACCTCGGGAGGAGTGGTCGGGGTAGGTACCTTGGGTACCTAGTTTTTATCAAATATGTATGGTGGAAGGTGTATGAATAGTGTGTATGCAAATAGCACAAATAATGATAACAGTGTTTTATTGCATAATTGGAATTACAACACTCTTCTGGGTATCACTCAATCTCTAACAAACTAATGGAGATGGCGATCTCGTTCGTGTCGATAAGTGGACAAACTATAACCGTGTTCTACTTAGCATAATTTAGCTCTCTATGGCGCTCTCTTTCGTCTCTCTATTTCAGATCCCCTCCAACGTGCATGTTATCTCGTATTTATACATAATGCCATTAGGTTTAGCTGTTATTCTCTCCCCTTCAACTCTGAATTAGATCAAATCCCCCTTATTAAGCGGGTCGTTCCCTTTTTTGTGTGGTTGACTAACTAACTCACGGATATCTAGGAACATAATGAATTTCTTTCCTCTTTGGACTCAACAAGTTGACTTGTAGGTGCATAGCGATTTATTGCGAGTCAGAGTGTGTTACTACTATATATGTTGCCCTGGTGAGGTGCCTCATGAATGTCACCTGATGATATGGCTATTTACTCTTCCACATTGTGAGGTGCATCTATGCATTAGTTCTAGCGGAAAGAGCTTGATCTGGCCGTTATGGAGCTAGACGTAACCCTTCCACATGCTTTTCATCGGTAATGGAGTTTCGTAAGCTTCTTTTTATGTTAAAGATAGTGATATCACCGAGTAAAACTCGACGTCTAGAAGGACTCATTATGTAGATGGAGGCAGAAATGTGCTTCTGGAGAGGTCCCAAGGTATCCTAATCTTTAGAAACTTGAATCTCTTCTGTTGATCTGGCTACGGACTTTGGGCTTCTAGTTCAATGCATGAGGCTTGATTTGGCCAACTCGAGCTACACCTGAGGGCTTTACGAGGTTAATGGAAGGTGTAGGCTACCTCACCCTACCCCTGTGGGATCGATCAGTAACCTGACCTTGTAGAGCCAGGATTTAGCTCGCTTAAAAAGTGGAAAATTTCTCCTTGGTCCCTTAGCTAGATTTGGCTATTAATAGAAGTCCTCTCTGACTTAAACACCGTGATTGAGTTGGGGTTGGAGTCAGGAATCACTTTCGTTTGGAAAATTTCCCTTTTCTTTTAATTAATAGAATACGGTAGGAAATCCTTTTAGTAAAGGCCATTGGGTTAGTGGACACGACATAGCACTTATGGGTTGCTTGCTGATCGCCACGTACCTCACCTACCTTGTTTCCCACAAATTTTTTTGATATATTATGGTAGATGGACAACACTCCTTTAGGGGATGGCAGGATAGGCCTCCCGAGGATAGCGTTGTAAGTTGATGGGGTGTCCACTACAATGAAATAAGTCATCAGATTCTGCTGGAGGGGTGCAGTCTCAATGATAACTGGTAAAATCTTGGATCCCACTGGAATAATCGAGTCCCCAAAAAATCCATATAGTGGGGTGGTGCAACTGTTATAACAGCACTGCTTCATATTGAATTTTTCTATAATGCCTTTGAAGAAAATTTCCATGCTGCTACCTGTATCGATCAGCATGCGGTGGACTAGGCAGTTAGCAATCTGTACCGTTACCACTATGGAATCAGACTGTTGTTGCACAGTGTTGTATACATATTCCTCAGTGAGAATAATCCGGGCTGACTAAGAGGTCGCCGCCAAGCTCCGATCTACCTTGAAGATATCTCGCCCCTCTTCTATCCAAGGTATCTTTCAGGCATGATTTTTCCTAGAATTGTTGGAGGTTAGAGCTAAGGTAGTTCCTCCACTGATGGTGTGTATAACCTGGATTTGTTGTATCAGGTCTCTTCCTTTTCCCCATTTTTTCTCTATATCTTCCCGGATCTCGGCCTGCACCTCCTTCCCAATATGAATATTCCCTGTACCTACTGTAGGAATTCTACCAGGAGGCAGTCTCTTACCAAATCCTTAATCTAGTTTCGCAGGCTATAGCATTCCGAGGTGTTATGCCAAATATCCTCGTGAAATCATAGTATTTGTAATGATTCCTCATATCAGGTTGTGCTTTCGTAGGACCAGGCTTTCTGAGTAACCCCTTAACACGTATGGTGAGATAGATCATCTCGCGTAATGTGTTCAGCTGGGTATAATGGTTGTATCCCCTCTCTTCGTGAGTGATGGGGGCTACCACTCTTGGAGGAGGTGAACCTCGAGCTATAGTTTGCCTTGTGATACCGCTCTCGTGGAGGTTGAAAAAATATGAGCGGTATGTTTTGTGCCTTTTAGGCCGGTGCAGGCTTGGGCTCATTTTTTTTTTTGGCGCTAAGCAGTACTCAAGTCTTCATGTTCTATATTGATCTGCAGCTGGTTATCTATTTCTACCTACTCGAGGGCCCTATCTTAAGCCTCATGGTAGTTCTCTGGCGGATGTTTGGTGAAAGATCGAAATAATCTACTAGCTATAGGTTTCTACAGAAGTTGGCCAAAGTCTCATTCTCTACGAAAACCGATATTTGGGTAACTTCCTTATGGAATTTCTCCATATAAGGCCTGAGCGTTTCACCTCGCTATTAGGTCATGTACTGTATGTGGATCGGGTCCTTCGAAAATGGCTTGATACCCTGGAACTATGAACAAAAATCAGTACGTGGTTTAGTAAATGAGTCCACGCTACCTGCAGGTAGTTTTCTGAGCCACGTCTTGGGGTGGTCAATCAGTGTGGTTAGGAAGATCCTGCACATGGCGGCTCTGGTGGCATTTTTGACCTCCATCTGTTGGACAAAGCTTTCCAGATGGCTAAAGGGATCTTCTGTGCCAGAGTACTTGTCAGTAGGCATCTTGAGTTTTGGAGGAAATTAAGCTTCCCTGATCCTTCTAGAGAAAGAGGCGTTCATCTCGCTCAACAGGTCCTTTTCGGTTTCCAGATGCTTCCCCTTCTTTAACTCCTTTATTTCCTTCGCCATTTGGGCTAGCTGTTCTTGTAGGCGTTTATTCCCAACGTTCTTTGACTTGACCTCAGAGTATTCATTATCAAACCCCTTTAATGATTTGGAGACCTGGACCCGGTTACCTTTATTGGTGGGTATTAATAGCTAAAATTGGCTAGGGACCAAGGAGAAATTTTCCACTTCTCGAGCCATGGTCAAAACCTGTAAAAGCAAGGTGAGGTCGTCAACACTCAAAGAGTATCTCGTAAGAGCCTAGAGAGGTCGCCTACATCCTCAAGGGACCTAGCAACCATTCAAGTACAGCTTCGAGGTAGCCAGGTTGAGCTCCCTATATCAAAGTAGAAGCCCGAAGCGAGGTTGAAATAGGAAGACCTTGTCTTTTTAAGGTCGGGATACCTCGCGACCTCTTCAGAAGCAAGTTACTAGCTTCCATTGGCACGAAGAACCCTTTAGGGCCTCGGGTTTTCCCAACTATGTCTCTCTCATCGCTAAAAGAAGCGCTGAATCCATTGAAAGAGGAATGAGGAAGCTCGCAAAGCTCTATTATTGTTAGAAAGCTCCTAGCACCAAAACTGGGACAGAGATACACCTCGCCATTCAAGATAGCAAGCGTCATATTAGGTGACCTCTATGAAGCATCTCGCCAAGGCAAAGTACGGGATTTCATTTACTCTCCAACATGCATTAAACTCTAAATGCATCCAGGTCAAGTAATTGGGTCCAAAGAGGAAAAAAAATCTTTTCCTTCTAGCTTATCTTTGAATCAGAGTCCAAGTCAACTGGGTCAAAACAAGGAATCCAGCCTAAAAATGAGGGGTTGGATCCGAAAATTGGTGAGGAAAGAATAAGAGATAAAACTAATGACACCATGTTTAAACAGATCGAAGAGATGCAGGTAGAGGAGGATCAAAAACTTGAATGTGAGAGAGAATAGTCCGGACATAGCCTAAATTCTACTTGTTAGAACACGACTGCCCATCCGAGAGTTATATCCACTTATCAACACGAACAATTTCGCCACCTCTATCCTTTTATGTGAAAGTAGAAAGCAACATACTTATGAAATTATATACGGTACTCAATGATCAATAAAATAATATTTACGTTGTTTGTTTAAAACCATACATACATCATTCTCGCACCCGTCACCACATAGCATAAAGCTTGGTACCTAAGGTACCTACCCCGACCGCTCCTTCCGAGGAAGCTAGTCTAGAGGGTGTTAATTGGAATTCCTCACTTCGAGTGAATTTTCGGTAAACACTTTTTGGCACCATGTGGGAAGTTTCCACACCAATTTTAAAATTAACAAATTTACTGTCTTACAAAATTATGAGGCTTCGATCATCCCAAGGACAACTCGAGGAATCAAGGAATCAATTAGCTCCTTCAGTAAGGCAAATATAGAGAAAAAGAAAGAGGTCAAAGCACTGTAAACCACTTCGACTCTTCCAAACAACTATAGGATTCCTTCTCTCCCAACTCTCCCAGCAGCCAGCCAAGCTATGATCGTCTAGCAGGCAGCGGCCTTCGTTGAAAGTGTCTGCCTTTGAATGGTTGCAGAAGAGAATGCCTCTCATTTGGTGGACCACAAAGCCATGGAGGAAGTAGGAAGACCGGGTAACAGGCAACCCGTGTTGGACTAGCTCAGGCCCCTTCCACCAGTACCGGATTACAACAGGATCGAGATCCCAACCTCTATCCAAGACAGATTAGGGCATATTCCCCTGGTACCGAAAAAATCTACTGGTTACCAAATCAGCAATCGATGTTCCTCCAAGAGAACCTCGTCAACCTACCCATCCTAGAGTTTGCAAGAAGAAACCTTAAGGAGAAGCCCGAGGAAGCAAGCGGGATCTAGAATCTAGCCCGGCTCATAATAAGAACCCTCTAAGGATTTCAATTTAATCAAAAGGATCAGGCAAGGATGATTCATAGGTTAACTCGAAGGACGCCGGGAGTAACCAATTGAGGGATCAGCTAGCCAAAATGCAAAAATAGATCCAACAGTTGAAGAAATGAAAACATAAGGAGGTCAAGAAAGACCCCCTTAGTGAGATGAATGCCCCATTTACTAGGAGAATCAGAGAAGTGGAGCTCCCACCTAAGTTTAAAATGCCAGCAAACAAGTTCTCTGGCACAGAAGACCCATTGAGTCATTTGGAGGCTTTGTCCAACAAATGGAGGTATAGAACACAATTGAGGCCGCCATATGCCGTATGGTCCCTACCACGCTGACAGATTATGCCAAGACCTGGTTCATAATACTGCCCGCTGGCAGTGTGGATTCCTTCACAAAGTTGTCAACAGACTTCTGCTAGCAATTCTAGGGTGTCGAGCCACGGCCAAAAGATCCTATCCATTTGCAGTATGCTATCTAGGAGAGAGAGGAAACCCTCAGGGCTTGAAGTGGTTCCATAAAGAGGTCATCCAGATGGGAGTCTTCATTGAAAAAGAAATCAAGCTGTTTCTATCTTTCACCAAGAACCTACCCGAGACCTACCAGGACACGTATGATCGGGCTCTAGAGCAGATAGAGATCGAAGAACAGCTGAAGGTTAAGATTGAATACGATGATATAATAGCGACAAATTGCCAGAAGAAAGAGGCACCTAAGCCAGCACCAACTCAGAAGATCCAGAATAAGCCACCCAACCTATCCACATACTGCTCGCCACCATTCTAACCTCTGCGAAGACGTTTTCTAGGGGGACAGACTTCCCCCCCCCCCCTTCCCTCGAGCTTCTCCTCCTCCTCCAAAAGAGGTGGTGGCCTCTGTGACAAAAGATGAAAGGGGATACAACAATTACACTCCTTTGAACACTTCCTGGGAAATGATATATCTCGTCATCTAGGATAAAAGGTTACTAAGGAAGTCAGCTTCAATGAAAGCGCCAGTGGATACCAGGAACAGATACAAATATTATGACTTCCACGAAGATATCGGACATAACACATCAGAGTGTTACAGCTTGCGCAACCGAAGCAAGGCTTTGGTAAGGGGAGAATGTTTGGTACAGTTCTTGAAGCAAGTTAAAGACAGTATCTAGATAGGGAAGAAGGTTCTAGCAGAGATCAAGGGAGAGAAGAAGAAGGGAAGAGGTAAGCAAAAAGACCTGATGCAACAGATTCAGGTCATCCATACAATACTAAGATGACCTACCCTGGTAAGGTCCTCCAACAATACTAGGAAGAACCACACAAGGATGATTCCTCGCTTGGAGGAAGACCGTGATATCTTTAAGGCAGACCAGAGCTTAGCCAACATGTCTCAATTGGCTCAGATGATTTTCTCCAAGGTAGGCATCTACAACACTGTTTAGCCTTACGATGATCCTTTATTGGTTATAGCACAAATAGGCAATTGCGTTGTCCATCGCGTACTTATTGATTCTGCCATCAGCGTGGATATCCCTTTTAAAGATACCTTGGAAAAACTTAACTTGAAGCAATTGTACTATAATAGTTGCACGACCCTTCTGTATCACTTCACTAGAGACACAATCATATCAGTCGAGTCGAAGATCCTCCTGGTGATCATAGGAACAACACCCTTCCAGTAGAACGTAATGACGAACTTCGTTGTGGTCGACCTCTCATCAGCCTACAACGCCAAACTGGGAAGACCGTTCCTATCGGCCATTAAGGGTGTCTTGTCCATTAACCATAACATCTTGAAATTTCCTGTTAGGAACAAGGTGGGCAAGGTGCAAGGGGACCAGCTAACTATCAGGAAATGTTATGTAGTATCCACCAACCCAACAGTGCTGGCAAAGCAGTCTGCATAAGTTACAACGATTCAGGAACAGGGTAGCACCAAGGACAGACCAGTAGGACTCAGAACCTGATGATCATTTAGAGAATGACCTCCTAATAATGGATAAAGAAGAGCAAAGCAAGAACTGGGCTAGCGGCCATCCTGTTGATAAACTATAAGTAATTTCGATCAGAGAGGATGATGCCACCAAGAAGGTAAAGGTCGGAGACAAGCTGGAAGCAGATATAAATGATGGATTGATCAAGCTACTCACAGAGTTCAACGACATCTTTGCATGAAGCCATGATGAGATGTCAAGGATTCCTCTGACTTTTGCCTCTCACCGGTTGACTGTCGACCCTACCTTCAAGCAAGTTAAGCAAAAGAGGCGTCAATTCAACACTGAAAGGAATATTGCAGTGTAAGAAGAGGTCGATAAGCTGATCAAGGCCGATATCATCAAAAAAGTCAGATACCTCGATTGGCTCTCCAATGTGGTCATGGTCACTAAGGCAAATGGGAAGTGGTGCATATGCGTCGACTATACCAACCTTAACCAGGCATGCCCGAATGATAGCTTCCCGCTGCAGAAGAACGATCAGTTGGTTGATTCCACATCCGGGAACAAGCTCCTAAGCTTCATGGATGTGTTCTTAGGGTATAACCAGATCAAGATGCATCAAGCAGACGAAGATAAGAACAGCTTCATTACTGGACATGGGCTGTAGTACTACAAGGTGATGCCGTTCAAACTCAAGAATGCAAGGGCTATATACCAGCGGCTAGTTAACTGACTATTCATGCCCAAAATCGGAAAGTTGATTGAGGTGTACATCGATGACATGATTACAAAGTCACAAACCATAGAAGAACATTAGGACGACCTTTATAGAATTTTTCTGATCCTGAGGGAAATCAGATGTGATTGAACCCTCTCCAAATGTGCATTCGGGGTAACTGTGGGGAAGTTTCTGGGCATCATGGTTCACGAGAAAGGCATAGAGGCCAACTTAGAAAATATCAAGGCTATCTTGGACCTGGAATCCCCCACGTCACTTAAATAGGTACAAATCTTGATCGAGTGTGTAGCAGTGCTCAAAAGGTTCATTTCTCGCTCCACCGATAAATGCCTATCATTCTTCAAAGCTATCAAGCAGGGGAAAAACATGAAGTGGGACTAAGAGAGCGAGCAAGCCTTTCATGCCTTAAAGAAGTATCCAGTGAGCCCCCATTACTAGTCAATCCAATTTTTAAAGAGGAGCTATAAATCTACTTGCTTGTTTCAGAAACTGCAGTAAGTGGAGTTTTGGTCAAGGAATGTTGAGACAGGGTCCAACGACCTATCTACTACATGAGTCATGCTATAAATAAGCCATAAAGAAATTGTACTCTCTTGTAGAAGCTAGTCTTTGCTCTGGTTACCTCGGTGAAGAAGCTTCATCCATACTTCCAAGCTCACTCAATAGCAGTGGTGACGGATCAGCCTCTCTGCCAATATTTACAAAGGCCAGACATATCCCGGAAGGCTAGTTTTGAGTGCCCATGAGCTCACCCAATTTGAATTGGAGTACAAACCTAGGAACTCAATCAAAGTTCGGGCTTTAGAAGACTTCGAGGTAGAATTCTTAGCTCTCCCGAGCCAAGCGACCTCCGTAGAGTCGAATCTAGCTCCTATAAATATTTCAGAGATTGACAGCTGGCCGGAAGGTTGCAAGACCTAGACCCATTACACTGATGGAGCGTTCGAGCAAGTGAGATGAGGGGTTGCCATAGTTCTGGTAGATCCAAAAAAGATTGAATGGTGTCACTACTTCAGATTTGATTTTAAAGCTAACAATAATGAGGTCTCCTAGTCAGGATGAAGACAGCCATCGAATTTGGGGCAGACTACCTGCAGGTGAAGAGTGACTAATTACTCATAGCCAATCAGATTTTCGGGATCTATCAGGCAAAAAGGGAGAACATGGTCGCCTACGTGAAGCTAGCTCAGGAACTTATGAATAAATTTAAGGGATTCAAGATCGAGCAAGTACCCCGCCAACAGAATCATTGAGCAGACATCCTAGCTAAAATAGTTATGAATGGTGGTGAAGCCCTACCCCGGGGAGTTTCCTTCCAAGTGATTCCCTAACCAATCATAACAGCGAGCAAGGAAATTTGACCCGTGGACCGTCAGCCTTGCTGGATGGATCCGATTATTGCTTGCCTCCAAGAAAGAAAGCTTCCTGAGGAGCCAGATCAAGCCCGAAGAATTAAGAGGTTCTCTATCCGACATTGCTTGGTAGAAGGGTAACTCTACAGGAGGGTCAGGTGTTAGGATTATGTTCTATGGAAAGAGTATAATAATATATTTGACAATCTTTTCATTTTAATAGTGATTTATAGTTTAACAAATCTTATAGCATTTATAGTTTAATTATTATAATTGTCAAAAGTAAATAATCATAAGGTCAAAAGACTATGAGAAATGAAGAATTGTTCATACATCTAGATATTATGAGGTAGACATTATTCTTTAGCTAGTATTGAATAATATTCACAGCTTAAGAAAAAGGTTAGGCGCCTTTATCTTGTCAAAGTTGTAGATTCTTTTGCTCGCATTTGAGTGGGATCAAGTGTGTTATGATGAATCTAAAACCATCAAAGTGTGGTGTCTTTGGGTAAAAGAATCTAGTGCACTGGGTGCATTGAATCGGATCACAATAAAATACTTTATCTAGAACCATCAATGGATAAAAGTTTTCATTTGAAGATGATAGGAGAGTCTATCTCAATCCTAAGATAAATGATGGACTTATGGGTGCAAGTGTTATCATTTGAGCTATCAATGAGTACGATTATATAGCATAGTCTATCCTCGATAGTTTGGTGGTATTCATTTGTTACTTGATAGAGGACTTCATTTATAGATATGGATATTGTGGCTCCATTTAATAAATGAGAGTAGAATATCATCATATGGATGTTTTGAGGTATTGGATATTAAATCTTAACGTTAAGTTTTCAAAAGTGTCTATTGAAACATGGCTTCTAGAAAAGTCAAAATATCGAAGTTGTACAGACCATAAGCCAAGTTGTGCTAGGAAATGTTATGGAAGCCATGGGCTACGCATGGCAGCCCTTTATGGGGTTGTGGGGTGCAAACGCCCATGGGAGGGACCCAATGGTGTGCACGCCCATGAGAGGCAACCGAGGGAGTCCGAACGATGAATGTCACGTGAAGACTTGTTCGCCAAGAAATGAGTTTTTTTTATTAAAAGACATGTAATTTATTTGCTTTTCTAGGATGGACCAAAATTGTAACTATTTATATTTTTGTAAATATTACAATGTTTGTCATTGTTTGATAACATGTCATATAGAATATGAGTGCCACTCATATATCTCTTTTGGTATGAACATGCATTGACCGGTTTAGGTATCTAATTGGCATCTAGATGACTTGGTAAATCATTCTATGGAATTCGATCACATGCCTTAAATAATTGAGTGGGAGAAGGTGTTTTGGAACACCTACGGCCTCTAAGTTTAGTTGAGCTTTATGTTTTGTGTAAGAACCTCCCAAGAGGTATTCGTGAATGGAATTTAACAAGATACTTCATTACAAGGACAGACTAGACAATTAACCCAAACGATATCTACTTCCGAATGAGGGATATTCGTGAGGGAATATATTGAAGGTTGTTAACTTGGTAACACACTCAATGTGATTTTATTAAAATCCTCCCAAGAGATCTTGCCATTAAAATTGTAAGGCTAAAATTGAAAATGTTGGTTGTTATGTTAACAATTAGGTGGGACCTAGTCTAACTAGTAAATGGTGCAAACTCCCAAAGGAGGCGTGACATTTATGGGTGTTGGATCACTGTTGAATTTTACGATTGAATTATCTTTTATTTAATTCAAGATAAATATTCAAAAGTCCTATATCATGATTTTTTACTTATATAATTTTTGTTATTAAAAAGAAATCATGACCCCATCCCTAATCAACATCCTAAAAGATAATACTTTAACTGATGATAATTATGCCACATGGAAAAAGAAAAATTGGGTTGTTGTTGCAAGCTAAAAAGCATAAGTTCATTCTGTGCACTCCAAAACCACCTACTCCTACTAATGAATCTACTCAGGAGCAAAGAGATGAGTATCAACAGTGAGAGTCTTTAGAAGAGATGGTTAAATGTTTTATTATGGCCACCATCTCTGACGTGTTGCAACAGGAGCATGAAGGAATGGAGACTGCTACCGATATAATGATGTCTCTAGAGAAGGTTTTTGGTATGAGGTCTAGGATGACTAAGAGAGAGGCAGTGACTTCTTTTATGAATCTTAGGATGAAACCTAGACAGGCTGTGAAAGATCACATGATGAAAGTCATAGCACATCTCAACATTGCTGAATTGATTGGTGCTGAGATATATAGTGAGACAAAAATTGACATGATCGTCAACTTATTGTCAGATTCCTTTGATCAATTCAAGTTGGACTACACCTTAAACAATAAAGAATACACCTTGCAAGGCCTGATGCAAGATGTTCAACGAAATAAGAAAATCCTTGTGAAAGGCAAGGGTCAATAGATCCATATGCTTGGTTAGTTGCTACTATTAAAGACCTGTAAAAAGGTCATGAGACAACAGAAGGAAAAACAACTTGGGCCTTCATAGAAAAAGACCAAGAAAGTAACCAAGATCAAAGGGAAGTTGTTAGGTTTTAGTTTGTGTTGGCATTAATTCCATATCAAAATGATGTTTACTTGTAATGATTTAGTTGTTTAAATTCATGATGAATCAAGCTTTAAGGAAGAAGAAACAACAAGTCAAAGCAAGTTCTAAGTATTCAAGATAAATGATGCAATATGGTTCTACAAAGGTATACTAAGACCTTATCTTCCTCTTACAAGGCTTAGGCACACACACACATATCATACATTTGTGTCTCTGTGTTGTTGTACAATTTTATAGGCACACACATACAATTCATTCATATGTGTCCCTGCATCATTGTGCACCATGTATAACACATTCACACACTTGAAGATGAATGCTCATGCATTGGTATGGAAATAACATGTTTTGGAAAATGCATGATTGGAAACTATCTCTATGTAGTTTGCATTCTAGTGTTAATTGTGTTTGTGTGTGTATATGTTTGTATAAGATGGATATTGAACTTGGATTTAGTCTTAAATCATTCTTGATTGAGTTCCGGTCATTTTGGTTACTTATACTATTGATTTCAAGTTCTAAGTCAAAAGATAATACACTTTCAACTCATGTTTCATACATTGTCTTCGTCTTCATATATTGAGTCGAATTATTATTTTCTGGGTTGAGTATCTTATATACCCATGTGCGTGTGAGAGTTACGGTTTGTAATCCATAAACGGATTCGAATTCCAAGCTTGGAGGCCTGAGAACAGTCGAAGAACGAGAAGGAAGGTCGAAGGAGAAAGAAGCAAGCATTGTCTTCTTTCCCGAGATGGCGCGTGGCCATCTCGGGGCAGAAGGCTTGCTGCCCCGAGATGCCCACATGCCATCTCGGGCAGCAAGCTTGCTTGGCTTCATTTTGCCCCTCTTGGTCATTTCACTTGTCCAAGTTTCCCACTCCTTTATAAACTCTTTCCCTCTCACATTCATTCTAAGAAGAAATTCAAATCAAGTGTGCAGAAATTTTCTCTCTAAATTTTCTCACCATACAAACACCATAACTTCTTCATTTGAAGTCCGATTTGTGTGATTCAAAGTTGAGAGTGTTTACCTATTCATCCTCCATCTTTTCTCTAAAGTTTTGAGTTAATTTTACAGCAATTTTTGTGTCTTATCATACAACAACAGGACTGCACCTAAATCAACTAAGGTATTGATTTTCTCTCAAAGTTTTCTTCTAAAACTTGGTCAATTGCCTTGGGTTTTCTTCTTCTACATATATTTTTATATTGTGAGTGTTTTGATTTGTGTTTTGAACACATTTAAAGCTAGATTGAGTTTCAATTGAAATCATACATGTTGAGTTAGGTTTTGATTTTGCCTATGTAATCACATATTTGGGATTGTATTGTGCTAGCTTTGATTCTAGGACTATTTGATGATCTTTGATTGATTGATTTTGAGAAAAATAGTTCCTCACATGTATTAGGCTCTTTTGACCGAAATTCTCACATAATACATGTGCTTATGTTCTTTTGAGCTATTCATGTGATTTGTTGAATCTATGATTAGGAATATGCTCTAGAACTTTAGCTTAAATCTAATTGACTTTGTCATATGATTTTAGCATGTTTTAGGTTTGTGTGATTTAAACTTGATCTTGTGATTTGTTGATCATACCTTATGATTCAAGTATAGATATATGCATGTATCTAGATTGTGATTAATGTTGAATATATTTTATATGATCTAGATTGATTATACATGCATGCTTGACTAGACAATATTTGTTTTGTGCTTTCATGCTCATGTCTAGTATTTTCCATAGGATGTGTTGATCATAACATTCTATGTTGCGTGCTTGTTTGCTTTTTGCATTCAAGATCACCTATATGCCTAGTGAGAAGGAACAATAGGTGTGAGACCTAAGGTGTTGAGCAAGAAGTCTTGGCAAGAGGTGTGAAGCCTTGGATTGTCGAGCAAGGAAGTCTTGGCTAGAAGTGTGAATCATTGGATAGTCGAGCAAGAAGTCTTGCCTAGAGTTAGGAGAACTCGGATAGGTGGGTGAGGAAGTATTTACTAGAGTCGTGAGGACTTAGTTGAGCAAGAAGTCTTGCCTTGGGTCGTGAGGATCTGGATAAGGTGAGCAAGAAAGTCTTGACAAGAGGTGTGAAGCCTCGAATTGTTGAGTATTGGGCGAAAACTTCTAGAGTAGGATATGAGGGTAGTTTCTAGGTGAAGAGGTCACTTGAGATATTGTACTTGTCTTATCTACTAGTGGATTTTGTTTGCCGGTGGCTACTAGTCCGTGGATGTTTCCTCTTCAGAAGTTTACCACATTATATCTTGTGTCAACTTTTCTCTATCCCTATCTCTCTAATATTTGTACTGTGGATAGAACTCTCTATGTATATTGACTTCCTTTCTATAGAATAGATTGTATATGTATTACAATTACTTATTTGTATCACACTTTACTTGTGTTTATATATTAATTAATTATCTTTAATTAATATATATATTGTGATACAAGCAATCTAGAGGGACAAACTTTTGTTTGTTTCTAAAGGAGTCGAAAAATATGTCTAACCTTTTCACCCCCCCCCCCCCCCCCCCCTCTAGGTTATCCTTGAGCATTTAACCGTGATTGTATTTTCAATTAAAATCAAAGCAGGACACTAGATTGCACTTAGTGTGAGTCCAGAGTGATACTTTCACGGTTTTTGTAAGGTGTTTGAATTCATGGGTTTACAAGATGATGTAATAGCGGAAGGAGCCTCAAATACTAGGCAACCATTACTTCGTGGCACTAACTATGGGTATTGGAAGTTGTGGATGAAAGCCTACATTTGCTCTATTGATGAAAGGGCTTGGATGGTAGTGGAAGAAGGTTATAGTCCTCCTACCAAGGTTTTAGAGGATGGAACCATGATACTCAAGCCAATGAATGAATAGACAACAAATGAGTTTGAGGTTGCTAAATGGCACCATCGTGCTATAAATGCCATCTTTAGAGGAGTTGATGGGCATCAATTCTCCTACATTTAAAATCTTGAATCTGTAAAATAAGCTTGGAATACTCTCCAAGTTACTAATGAAGGAACCTTAGCGGTGAAGAAATCGAGGCTTCAAATGTTGGCATCAAAATTGAAGGTTTTAGTATGGGTGAGGAAGAAAAGTTTGAAGACTTCCAATTCTGGCTTCTTAACATAGCTAACCAATGTCAAGAACTTGGAGTACCTATCTCAAAAGAACATTTAAATTGGAAAACCCTTAGGTCACTTCCTAAGAGATTCAAATCAAAGGTGATGGACATTAAGGAAAGCAAGGATGTTGATAGTATGAACATTGATGAGTTGTTTGGGTCTCTCCAAACTTATGAGATGTGCTTGAAGCCAAAGATTAAGAGAAAAAGAATCGCTCTCAATGCTATTGAGGAGGAGAGTGATAATGAAAATGAAGAAATTGCACTCTTGGTTAGAAGGTTCAAGAAGTTTCTAAAGAAGAATGCCAAGCCTAAATGCATGTCTTCTAAGGAAAAAGGAGTCAAGAGAACATCATCTCCAAGGATTGTGAAGAATAGTCAAGCCATGAACAAGAAAGAGGTTCAATGCTATAATTGTCAAGGTTTTGGTCACTTTGTTAGTGAGTGCACAAAGAAGCCATCTAAGAAAGACAAGAAAGGTAAAGTGTTGGCGGCTACTTGGAGTGATGATAATTCTAGTGACAATGAGAGCTCTAGTAGTGAGTCTTTAAGTGATGAAGAGTTGGTGAGCAACTTTGTAGCTCTAACGGCTTCTCATTCTCCACTTGATGTTGGTAGTACAATATCTTTGAACAAGAACCTTGATGCAAATCGTGATGGAAGCTCTAGTTCCATTCCTACTAATCTTGAGTTGTTGAAAAAGATAGAAAGGCTTGAAGAAGCTAGAGACAATGTTCAAAAAGAAGTAGTTGAAAAGGATGATTTGATCATGAAGCAACTAGATGAGTTTGTGGTTGTTACTCGTAGACTTCTTGGTGAAAAAGGTGATATTATGAAGAATTTTAGAGAACTTCAAATGATAAACCTTGAGAAGGATAATGTGATATCTTCTTTGAAGAAAAGAGAACAAAAATTGATGGAAGAAATAGACACGGCTAAGGAGGCTATCAAGGATTTAGTAAATGATTCGGTTAGTGTGTCTAGTGTTAGGAATCTTGTTAACTCTCATAGTGGTGAAGAAGACCTGGTAGTTGAAGAGGAGCTCTTAGAAGCATCACTTCCTACACATTTTGATGAAGTCGTGATTGATAAGAAACCACACAAGAAGAGAAGATCAAAAGCCGAGAAGAAGTTGGCGAACAAGGTATCTTTGCAAACTCCTAGTGAAGCTATTTCAACTCCAAAAAGTACAATCTCATCTTTTATTCCAATTTGCCATTATTGCAACACAATATGTCACATTAAGCCTAGGTGTTATAAATATATTGAAAAATGCAAATTAGGAAATGAATCTAGAGATAAGGAGATTAAACTTCAATTTGAACATGCTAAGGATTTGAAAGTTGAAAAACATGATAACTTTTCTAAGCATGAAAAGAAGTTTTGGAGTAGGAAGAATACTAATATTGTTCAACTTGACAAAGCTTGTGTTGATAATGTTAAGGAAGAGTGTGTTAGTGATATTCTTGTGAATCAAGTCATCGAAGGACTTTACTCTAGATTTAACATTATTGTCAATGATGATATTGGAAATGTTTGTTTAGGTACACCTAAGAACAAGTGGTTCAATGGTGAGTGCTCTTATCACTAAAATAAGAAGAACATGTGAGATAGCTTTGAGGCTATATATCAATTGTGTTGAGAATTCTTGCTTACTAGCTTTGAATACTCCATGTATGATATGAACTTGGTTATTTCACATCATGTTTGTTATGATGGTCATAATTTGTTGATTAACTTTGAAGAAGTTCTTTTTTTATATGTGTTGATTGGGCTGAGATATTATGCTTTTTATACTCTTGTTGTGAAACATCATCAACTTGGTGTCATGAGGACATTCAAGGCAAGAGTGCTCATAAAAAGGACGGAAGTATGATATTTGGTGAATATAATATGCAAAAAGGTATCTCTATACTCTAATGCATGTTCTCTTAGATATTCATCTTTTGACTCGATTCTTGACATATATCTCATAGCATGTCATATTAGAGATTTTGTATAGCATACATATGGTTCTCATTGACATGTACTATTTTAGGATCTAATAGTGATATTGTTCACATTGATCTTAACCTTGATGATTATTTATGTATAGTATATTGAGTGTCATTACTTTTGAAAATATGAACTTCATATTCTTTGAAAGCTACTCATTAGAGAAGTAATGATGTTAAATAAGTCTCTACTTATTGCTCTTAGATCATGTGCTTATGAGCCATAAAATCTTGGTTTTCTAAAAATTTGCACTATGCTTCTCTTATATGTTTTGCTAGTAGGTTGAGTTTACTAATATGTAAACATTGGATACACCTTGAAGTTTTTGTGCTTAAGTACATTTAAAATGACCTATGGTTAGTATCCATTTTGCTTCGGCAATTACATAGAACTCAACGAGCACCTTCATGAAAAGAGCTACACACATTGGTTGTGAAAGCTACCCAATGTTGGAAAGAGCTACACCATTGTGATAAGTGAAAGCCGTCATGAAGTGAATTTTGTTTATGTAAAAAAAATGGAAAAATAAAAGAAGTGTTGAAATGAAATCATAAAAAAAAAAAATCTTTGATTCATTGCCTAAAAAGAAAAGGAGGAAGGCTTAAAAAGAAGTTTAGTTGAAAATCAAATGAGCTCGGGTTGAAAAACAGAAATGGGTTGACGAGCCACATGCACACACAAGCTCATATGTTGAAATCTATTCTCTTAATGGCAAAAATTCCGGATGATAATCAGTTTGACTTTTTATGGAAGAAGCTTAAGATGAATAGTTGTTGGAAATTGTTTTCATGTTGATTATCAAACTACTTCTTGATATATATTTGAAGCATATCTCTCACACACACACTTTGTTTATGAGTATGATGATATCTTTGCAATTGTTGAAGAATTATGAGAGAACTTGAAAAATCTTTATGTATCTCTTTTAACATATAAAGCTTATTTTGTTGATATTTCTTCAAATTGCTTGAATGTGTGATTGTGTGAACATTTTTGTGAACCTTATGCTATCATAAATCTCAGTTATAGCATTTATCAAGGGGGAGCATTGTATGATAGACGTTGTTCTCTTTTATGATATGTTCACATGCTTCATTTTGTTACATATTGTCATATTTTGACTTAATGATACTTGTAAGATATTACTCACTATCTTTGCCTTACATGATGATTCATTTTTAAGTCATATGTCATTGTATATATATATTTGTGACTAATATGTTTGTTTTGTCTTTCATTCACTTTTGTTATATGTATATAGCATCTTATTTCACAAGAACAAATGGGAAGAACTAAGGTTACCAGAAGTGGAAATCAATTGAATCCCATTGTGAAAGCCAAGTCTACCTCAAAGGGATCCAAAGCTTCAAGATCAAAGGATTTAGGGATCTTTGCAACTAAAAAGATATTTCAAGAGAGAGGCATTGACTTAGGTAAATGTAAAGATTCTTATGTTCTTAAATGTATTAAGGATAGAAATTAGGAATCTTGGGTGAGCATGCTAGGAATAGTGAATGACACTATTGTTAGAGAATTTTATCATGAATATAGAGAGAGTGCCACCTTATTGGATGCTTTGATGGAGATTAGGGGTATTGTGTTTAGAGTTAACCCGGTAAACATTAACAAGTTTCTTGGGCTATCTAGTGATATTGATTCAAGCTTTTTAGATGTTGATATCATTGAGAATCTAAATATCATGGGTAGAACTCTATGTGACAATGTTTCTCTTGAGTGGAAAGGTAGAGCATATATTAGTCAACATGAGTTAACTAAGGCAAGTACATTTTGGCGTCTTTTTATTTGCACAAATATTATTGGATCTTCGAATTCAACTGAGTTGAATAAAGACAAGATCAAAATAGTATATGCCTTGGTGACTAATCAACCTATAAACCTTGGGGATTTGCTTATGTTTTACTTAGATAATGCGGCTTTCTCAACTAGAGGAGATAAGAAGCTTGCATTACCGGGGTTTATAACTTCTTTGTGTTTAGCTCGTAGTGTTCAAAGTAGTGGAGATGATATGTTGGTACAACCCTTGGAAAAATATAGTGATAAACGTGTGTTATACATGTCATATAAGGATAAGGGTAAGATATGTGATACTTTTGGACTATTTAGTAGTTCACAAGTTGATTGTCAAGAGACTAGCATAAACATTCTTCCAGATTGGGCTTTACATTTGAAGAAGAAGGTTGATGAGCTTAGTGTTATAGTTGAAAAAAAAGATGCTAGAATAAAAGAGTTGGAGGAGTGTATTGTATCAAGTTCAAGACCATCTCTCGAGTATTATGTTAGGTCAACTACACGCACAACTTTCTTTGGTGGATCTAGTAGCTAGTATTTGAGTCTCATGGTGTGTTTCTTACCTTTTGGCATCATTTCATGTCAAAATGGGGGAGAAAGAGTTTTTAAGAGTTGCTAGTTACTTAGTTTGCTTTTTATGTTGTTTTTGTGAACTTTTGAACTTTCAATGGATTGTAATAATTAGTCTTAAGATTTGGTTAAGAACTATTGTATTTGGCATGTATTGAGGGGGAGATATATGTATTTGTGGACTTAATTGTATATTCTTATCCATATTATATGTTGCCATTTGTTGTTTTTCTCTTGTATATGCATTGTGCTTTGAGATGATTTGTAGGTTGCTTCAAGAGAAGATCAAGATAAAGTTCAAGAGTTGATGAAGATTAGTTATAGGAATCTTACTCATTGTAATGTGAGGTAGTGATTTTGTGACCTATCTTCATTTTTATATTTGTAGTAAATATATAGGTGTTTTGACATGGAATTTGCCAAAGGGGGAGATTGTTAGGTTTTAGTTTGTGTTGGCATTAATTCCATATCAAAATGATGCTTACTTGTAATGATTTAGTTGTTTAAATTCATGATGATCCAAGCTTCAAGGAAAAAGAAACAACAAGTCAAAGCAAGTTCTAAGTCTTCAATAGAAAGGATGCAATATGGTTCTACAAAGGTATACTAAGACCTTATCTTTCTCTTACAAGGCTTAGGCACACACACACATATCATACATTTGTGTCCCTGCATCGTTGTGCACCTTTATAGGCACACACACATATCATACATTTGTGTCCCTACATCATTGTGCACCTTTATAGGTACACACATACAATTCATTCATATGTGTTCCTGCATCATTGTGCACCATGTATAACATATTCACACACTTGAAGATGAATGCTCATGCATTGGTATGGAAATAACATGTTTTGGAAAATGCATGATTGGAAACTATCTCTATGTAGTTTGCATTCTAGTGTGAATTGTGTTTATGTGTGTATATGTTTGTATAACGTGGATATTGAACTTGGATTTAGTCTTAAATCATTCTTGATTGAGTTTCGGTCATTTTGGTTACTCATACTATTGATTTCAAGTTCTAAGTCAAAAGATAATACATTTTCAACTCATGTTTCATACATTGTCTTCGTCTTCATATATTGAGTCGAATTATTATTTTCTGGGTTGAGTATCTTATATGCCCATGTGCGTGTGAGAGTTACGGTTTGTAATCCGTAAACGAATTCAAATTCTAAGCTTGGAGGCCGGAGAACAGTCGAAGAACGAGAAGGAAGGTCGAAGGAGAAAGAAGCAAGCATTGTCTTCTTTCCCGAGATGGCGCGTGGCCATCTCGGGGCAGAAGGCTTGCTGCCCCGAGATGCCCACATGCCATCTCGGGCAGCAAGCTTGCTTGGCTTCATTTTGCCCCTCTTGGTCATTTCACTTGTCCAAGTTTCTCACTCCTTTATAAACTCTTTCCCTCTCACATTTCATTCTAAGAAGAAATTCAAATCAAGTGTGCAGAAATTTTCTGTCTAAATTTTCTCACATTCCAAACACCATAACTTCTTCATTTGAACTCTGATTTGAGTGATTTGAAGTTGAGAGTGTTCATCTATTCATCCTCCATCTTTTCTCTGAAGGTTTGAGTTAATGTTGCTGCTTTTTTTGATGTCTAATCATACAAAAACGGGACTGCATCTAAATCAACTAAGGTATTGATTTTCTCTCAAAGTTTTCTTTTAAAACTTGGACAATTGCCTTGGGGTTTCTTCTTCTACATATATTTGTATATTGTGAGTGTTTTGATTTGTGTTTTGAACACTTTCAAAGATAGATTGAGTTTCAATTGAAATCATACATGTTGAGTTAGGTTTTGATTTTGCCTATATTATCACATGTTTGGGATTGCATTGTGATAGCTTTGATTCTAGGACTATTTGATGATCTTTGATTGATCGATTTTGAGAAAAATAGTTCCTCACATGTATTGGGCTCTCTTGGCCGAAATTGTCACATAATACATGTGCTTATGTTCTTTTGAGCTATTCATGTGATTTGTTGAATCTATGATTAGGAATATGCTCTAGAACTTTAGCTTAAATCTAATTGACTTTGTCATATGATTTTAGCATGTTTTAGGTTTGTGTGATTTAAACTTGATCTTCTGATTTGTTGATCATATCTTGTGATTCAAGTTTAGATATATACATGTATCTAGATTGTGATTAATGTTAAACATATGTTATATGATCTAGATTGATTATATATGCATGTTTGACTAGACAATATTTGTTTTGTGCATTCATGCTCATGTCTAGCATTTTCCATAGGATGTGTTGATCATAACATTCTATGTTGCGTGCTTGTTTGCGTTTTGCATTCATGATCACCTAGATGCCTTGTGAGAAGGAAGTCTTGACAATAGGTGTGAGATCTATAGTGTTGAGCAAGAAGTCTTGGCAAGAGGTGTGAAGCCTTGGATTGTCGAGCAAGGAAGTCTTGCCTAGAGTTGGGAGAACTCGGATAGGTGGGCGAGGAAGTCTTGACTAGAGTCGTGAGGACTTAGTTGAGCAAGACGTCTTGCCTTGGGTCGTGAGGATCCGGATAAGGTGAGCAAGGAATTCTTGACAAGAGGTGTGAAGCCTCGGATTGTTGAGCATAGAGCGACAACTTCTAGAGTAGGATAGGAGGGTAGTTTCTAGGTGAAGAGGTCACTTGAGAGATTGTACTTGTCTTATGTTTGCTAGTGGCTGCTAGCCCGTGGATGTTTCCTCTTCGGAGGTTTACGATGTTATATCTTGTGTCAACTTTTCTCTATCCCTATCTCTCTAATATTTGTATTGTAGATAGAACTCTCTATGTATGTTGACTTCCTTTCTATATAATAGATTGTGTATGTGTTACAATTACTTGTTTGTATCACACTTTACTTGTGTTTATATATTGATTAATTGTCTTTAATTAATATGTATATTGTGATACAAGCAATCTAGAGGGACAAACTTTTGTTTGTTTCTAAGGGAGTCAAAAAAGGTGTCTAACCTATTCAACCCCCCCCCCCCCCTCACCTCTAGGCTAGCCTTGAGCATTTAACCGTGATTGTATTTTCAGAAGTGTTTTTGTGGTGAAAAAGGGTCAAAGGAATAGATTGAATAAGAATGAATTCAACTTGCGTTTAGGCAACAAAGTTTTGGTGGTAGCTAGTGCAGTGGGAGATATTAGAATCAATTTAGATTCTTATAGACATTTAGATTTGATAAATGTTTATTTTGTACCTCAATTCAAAAGGAATTTAATTTCAGTCTCTTGTCTAAATAAATTTGGATATTCGGTTAATTTTAATAAAGGTTTTATTATTAGTAAGAATTACAAATTTGTTTGTAAAGGTACGTTGGAAAATGGTTTATTCTACTTGTATAGAAAAATCTCTCACTTGTTCAACATAGAATCAACGGAACCTAATCATAAAAGAGTAAAATTATCAATAGATGAAACCTACATATTTCATTTGCACCTGGGTCATATTAACCTTAATAGGATTAAAAGATTGATTAGTGAGGGACCTCTAAGTGACTTAACGGTTGATGATCTACCAACTTGTGAATCTTGTTTGGAAGGTAAAATGACCAAAAGGTCGTTTATGACCAAATGCAAAAGGGCCATCGGATGTTTAGGATTGATACACACCGATGTGTATGGACCTTTAAGCATTCAAGCTAGAGGTGGATATGAGTACTTCATCACTTTCACGGATGATCACTCAAGATTTGGTTATATGTATCTCATGAGACATAAGTCCCATGCTTTTGACATATTCAAATCATTTACAGCTAAAGTAGAAAATCAGCTTGAGAAACGCATAAAAATCTTGAGGTCTGATCGTGGTGGAGAATATCTATATGGTAAGTTTCAGCAATATCTTATTGATAATGGGATAATTTCTCTGTTTTCTGCACCAGGTACACCTCAAAAAAATGGGGTGGCAGAAAGGAGAAATAGAACTCTTTTGGACATTGTTAGGTCTTTGTTGAGTTATTCAACGCTTCCTAATTCTTTTTGGGGATATGCTTTACAAACTGTCATGTACATTCTAAATGATGTACCATCTAAGTTGGTTCCTAAAACACCGCATAAGTTGTGGATCGGGCGAAAGCCTAGTTTACAATACTTAATGATATTTGGATGTCCTGCACACATGTTAAAAGGAAAGACAGAAAGATAGAGTCCCGTTCCGAAATATGCATATTTGTAGGGTATCCAAAAGGAACAAAAGGATATTATTTTTATAGTCCTTTAGATCTTAAATTATTTGTTTCGACACATGTTAAATTTCTGGAAGAGGACTATATGAATAATTTTGTACCTAAAAGTAGAATTGTCCTGAACGAACATTCAGGAGATACAATTCCACAAGAGGTTTCACAACCAAGCCCAATTGTAAGTTCTATACCAACACAAGATCAACAATCTACCATACCTCGTCGTAGTGGGAGGGGTTAGTAGACAACCCGAGAGATACATCGGTTTAGGAGAATCTGTTGAGAATCTTTCGAACGACGATAATCTCTATACGTACAATGAAGTATGGAAGATGTTGATTGTCACCATTGGCAAAAGGTAATGCAATCCGAAATTGAATCTACGTTAAAAAACAAAGTCTGGTCTCTTGTAGACTTGCCTAAAGAGATAAAACTCATCAGGTGTAAGTGGGTAAACTAGAGGAAAAGAGGAATGGATGGAAAGGTGGAAACCTTTAAAGGTAGATTGGTAGCTAAAGGTTATACACAGAAGGAAGGTATCGATTATGAAGAAACCTTCTCTCCTGTGGTCATGCTTAAATCCATTAGGATACTCTTATCCATTAGGGCATCTTTAGACCGAGATATTTGGTAAATGGATGTCGAGATAGCTTTCCTTAATGGAAGTCTTGACGAAAGTATCTATATGATACAACCCAAAGGATTCATTGAAAAATGCCAAGAGGAAAGGGTATGTAAGTTGCAAAGATCCATATATAGATTGAAGCAAGCATCTAGATACTGGAACATAAGGTTCGATCAAGCCATGAAAAGTTTTGGATTTATTCAAAACCTTAATGAACCATGTGTATACAAAAGGATTAAAGGTGACAAGTTGGTTTTCCTAGTTCTTTACGTTGATGATATATTACTCATCGGAAACGATGTAGGTGTATTGACATCAGTAAAAGAATGATTAGCAAAACAATTTGATATGAAGGACTTAAGAGAAGCAATTTATATTATTGGTATCCAAGTCATAAGGGATAGAAAGAATAGAATGATTGCATTATCCCAAGCTTTATACATAGATAAAATCTTGTCTAGGTTTTCCATGCAAGATTCTAAGAAAGGTATGTTACCTTTCAAACATGGAATCAAACTTTCTAAGGAACAAGTTCCTAAGAATGAGCATAAAGAGCAATTCATGTGTAGGGTTCCACATGCATCGGCAATTGGAAATCTCATGTATGCAAAGCTCTGTACTAGACCAGATATTTGTTTTATTGTGGGCATAGTTAGCAGGTTTCAATCGAAGCCTTGTCCTGATCACTGGACAACAGTCAAGCATATTTTCAAGTATCTCAAAAGAACAAGAGATTTTATGCTTGTATACTCTGGAGGGGATTTAATTCCCATTGGGTATGCAGATTCTGATTTTCAGTCAGATTCTGACTCCAAGAGATCAATATCAGGATCTGTGTTTACTATTGGAGGAGAGGCAGTCATATAGAGGAGTATCAAAAAATCTTGTATTGTTGATTCCACCATGGAAGTCGGGTATGTTACCGCATGCCAGGCTACTTGGCTTCGCCAATTCTTTATTGACTTAGAAGTGGTTCTTGATGCGAATAAGCAGATCACTATCTATTGTGATAATAGTGGAGCAGTGGCTAATTCGATAGAACCAAGAAGTCATAAGAGAGGGAAACACATTGAAAGAATGTATCACCTTCTAAGGGAAATTGTGCTTAGGGGTGACATGACGATTACCAAGATCGTGTCAACAGATAATCTAACAGATCCCTCTACAAAGGCTCTTCCATAAAAGAGTTTTGATGGGCATCAAGAGAACATGGGGATGAAAGATATGGCACATTTGCTATAGAGCAAGTGGGAGATTGTTGGGATTATGCTCGATAGCAAGAGTATAATAATGTATTTGACAATCTTTTCATATTAATATAGTGATTTCTAGTTTAACAAATCTTATAGCATTTATAGTTTAGTTATTATAATTGTCAAAAGTAAATAATCATAAGGTCAAAAGACTGAGAAAAGAAGAACTGTTCAGACATCTAGATATGTTTGAGGTAGACACAATTCTTAGTTAGTCTTGAATAATATTCATAACTTAAGAAAAAGGTTGGGCACCTTTATCTTGTCAAAGTTGTAGATTCTTTTGATAGCATTTGAGTGGGATCAAATGTATTATGATGAGTCTAAAATCATCAAAGTGTGGTGTCTTTAGGCAAAAGAATCTAGTGCACCGGGTGCATTGAATCGGATCACAATGAAATACTTTATCTAGAATCGTCAATGGATAAAAGTTTTCATTTGAAGACTATCGGAGAGTTTATCTCAATCCTAAGATAAATGTTGGACTTATGGTTGCAAGTGTTATCATTTGAGCTATCAATGAGTATGATTATATAGCATAGTCTATCCTCGATAGTTTGGTGGTATTCATTTGTTAATCAATAGAGGACTTCATTTATAGATATGGACATCGTGGCTCTATTTAATAAATGAGAGTAGAATATCATCATATGGATATTTTTAGGTATTGGATATTAAATCTTAACGTTAAGTTTTCAATAGTGTTTATAGAAACATGGCTTTTGGAAAAGTCATAATATCCAAGTTAAAAATGTGGTCATATGAATAAATATGGTAACTTGGAGAGCTATAGGCGGTTTATGAGCTCTTTACGATTACTGGTATTCTTCACGAGTATACACTTTCTCCATTAAGATTGTCTAGGGTATGAATGAGAAATATTAACTTATTCTATCTTTATTTAATAGTTCAATTTTAGTTCTTTAGTGGAATAAACTAAAATTAATAGTTTGGACCTAAGTGAATCATTTGTTGATTGTGATTAGGTTATGTCTACTGAAGCTTAAATTTATATAGACCGCCAAGATCCTCAATCCACACGAATTTGCATGGATCACTTGATATATTCTACCGGACCAATTTAGGGGTCCATCTAGAATTGTATTAAGGCATGTGGACTTGTTTATTTTTGTAAGAATGGGTCTAGTTCACTTGTGGAGTTTTTATTAAGGTCTAATAGATTTAATAAAATAAGAAAATTAATATATATGCCTATATAATGTCATAGGCGGCAAGGCTAATATATAAAAGCCTAATATATTATTTTTTATTATTTTTTTATTTAATTAAATGGAAATTAATTAATTTGTTGATTAATTAAATATTTAATTAAAAGTCAAAATCTTTTTCCTAATAGGAGAAGGTCTCCTAATATTATACTATTGTTGGTAGTATAATTAATATTAAAGACTATATTTGATAAGTAGATAAATAAAATGAATTATTTATCTAGTTAAATTAGGAAGTCTTTAATATGGTCACAAATACACTAATGAGTTGTATAAGGAGTCTTGGTGTAGGAAAGAATTCTTTTTGGAAAAGGATTCTTTTTGGAAAAGGATTCTTTTTGGAAAAGGATTCTTGGTCACCAAGTAAATCCACCAAAGAATAGGATTCTGGCCTACCAAGTAAATTCTCTTTCTGAGAAGATTTGTAACCTATAACTATAGGTTGTAAATTTCGACCAAGCCTTAGTTTTTGGTGAGAGAAGTTGTTTTTTTTATTGTTATAAAAAAAATCCGTCCAACTCATTGTTAGAAGAATTCGCCCAAGCATAGAGAAAAGAGAGAACGTTTTTGTTTTCGATAGTGCACTAGTATCCTTTGAATCAAAAGGGTTTTGTGTACAACATCGAATCAAGGTTCACGCGAGTTTCAATCAAATTGATTGATAATTCACAAATGACCGGATGTTCTTGGTTTTTCTCTTGGAGGATTATTGTGACTAACAAAGAATAAGATTTTGTTTGTTTCTATCATCATGTATACAATTTAAAGAAAGGGAGCTCACAATCCTAGGTTATTCATGTTCGTGATTGGATTGGAAGATCTTATGGATTCAATTCGACGCTAGTTCAATCATCACAAAAAAAAGAGGTACGATACTTTTTATATACATCAATTATTTAGGGTAAGGTTCTTGTTATTATAAAGGGAAATTTTTTTAAAAAAAATATCAAACCCTAATCCTAATTTTTCACGCTTCCGTTGTGCGATTTTCCCTACAATTGGTATCAGAGCCTGGTTGTACCCTTGATTAATTGATGTATGAGTACGTGAATCTTCTTCTTTTATTGTATATATGCATGTTTTAGAAAGAGATGACACTCTACGTATTCGCATATTTTTTTACAATTGAATGTCTGGATATATATATATATATATATATATATATATATATATATATTATGTGGATTGTTATTGCTCAATTTTGGTCCTAAAATTTTGATGTATTTTGTTTTGGGATTGTAACAAGAAGGGTGGCCTATCATTAATTTCTTTCTTGGTAGTTGCTAAATTTTTATTTACTTTACTATTGTAAAAAAAATACTGCACTATATTGTAATTAAAAAAACTGTAGTATTTTTTATTTCAAATTCTTCTGTAATACATCCAAGTATCAATACTTGAAGGTTTGAAGAATTGGAAGCAACCGGAACAAGTTTGGGACCGTGCGAACCATAGCAACAAACGTGCGTGCGAAGAGCACGGGGCCACGATTGTTATGGCATGGGCTGCACATGGCAGCCCTTTACTAGGTTGTGGGGTGCACACACCCATGGTAGGGAGCCAAGGGAGCGAACGCCCATGGGAGGCAGCCGAGGGAGTCCAAACGACGAAGGTCACGTGAAGACTTGTTCACTAAGAAATGAGTTTTTTGTATTCCAAGACATGTAATTTACTTGCCTTTCTAGGATGGGCCAAAATTGTAACTATTTATATTTTTGTAAATATTGCAATGTTTGTCATTGTTTGATAACATGTCTTGTAGAATAGGAGTGTCACTCGTATATCTCTTTTGTTATGAACATGCATTGAATGGTTTAGGTATCTAATTTGCATCTAGATGACTTGGTAAATCATTCTATGGAATTCGATCACATGCCTTAAATAATTGAGTGGGAGAAGGTGTTTTGGAACACCTACGGCCTCCAAGTTTAGTTGAACTTTATGTTTTGTGTAATAACCTCCCAAGAGGTATTCATGAATGAAATTTAGCAAGATACTTCCTTACAATGATAGACTAGACAATTAACCCAAACGATATCTACTCCCAAAGGAGGGATATTCGTGAGGGAATATATTGAAGGTCAATAAATTGGTAACACACTCAATGTTATTTTATTAAAATCCTCCCAAGAGTTATTGTTATTAAAATTGTAAGGCTAAAATTGAAAACGTTGGTTGTTATGTTAACAATTAGGTGGGACCTAGTCTAACTAGTAAATGGTGCAAACTCCCAAAGGAGACGTGACATTTATGGGTGTTGGATCACCGTTGAATTTTACGATTGAATTTTCTTTTATTTAATTGAAGATAAATATTCAAAAGTGCTATATCATGATTATTTACCTACATATTTTTTGTTATTAAAAAGAAATCATGACCCCATACCTAATCAATATCCTAAAAGATAATACTTTAACTGATGATAATTATGTCACATGGAAAAATAAAATTTGGGTTGTTGTTGCAAGTTAAAAAGCATAAGTTCATTCTGTTCACTCCAAAACCACCTACTCCTACTAATGAATCTACTCAGAAGTAATGATATGAGTATCAACAATGGGAGTCTTCAGATGAGATGGCTAAATGTTATATTATGGCCACCATCTCCGACGTGTTGCAACAGCAGCATGAAAAAATGGAGACTGTTGCCGATATAATGATGTCTCTAGAGGAGATGTTTGCTATGAGGTCTAGAATGACTATGACAAAGGTAGTGTCTGCTTTCATGAATCTTAGGATGAAACCTGGACAGGCTGTGAAAGATCACATGATGAAAGTCATAGCACATCTCAACATTGCTGAATTGATTGGTGCTGAGATAGATGGTGAGACGAAAATTGACATGATCGTCAACTCATTGTCAAATTCCTTTGATCAATTCAAGTTGGACTACACCTTAAATAATAAAGGTTACACCTTGTAAGGCCTGATGCAAAATGTTCAAAGCACCACGAAAATCCTCAGACTAATGGCTTAGTTGAAGCTACAAATAAGACCATTAAGAAACTGATGAAAAGGAAGCTGCAACAAAAGAAAGGAAAATGGGTTAAAGAGCTTCATGAGGTCCTTCGGGCATATCGGACCACGAAGAGGATAGCAACCTGTGAAACACCCTACTCTTTGGCATTCAGGGGTTGAGGAAGTCTTTCCTATTAAGCATAAACTGACCTCATTCAGAATCCAATATTATGAACCGAAGAGCAACAAGGTCAAGCTCCGAGCTCGGCTCGACCTCCTAGAGGAAAAACAGGATCGAGTAGCAGAGAATATGGAAATCTACCAGAGCAGGATAGCCAGATATTTCAACAGAAGGGTAAAGGTTAGAAGTTTCAAGGAAGAAGACCTAGTTCTCCAGAAGGTTACTCAGAATACCTGAGTAAGATCAAACAGGTTCCTAGGACCCAACTGGGAGGGATCCTACTTGGTAAAGGTAGTGGTTCGCAATGGAGCTAGCTAAATAGAAGACATGGATGGTCAATCCATCAACCACACCTGGAATGCTGACCATTTAAAGAAGTTGTACGTTGAGACAGGGAACTTTTAGGCAAGTTATCTCCATTTAGGTATTAATGACTACGATTATCTAAAAGCAACAATGTATTTTTTCTTGATCATCAATAAAGTCTGTCGTTAATATCTACATCTCCAATTGTGCTTTCTATTCTCTACAAATGAGTTCACCATGATCGCCATGATCTAAGGAGAGCTAGATAGCTTCCTTGATGCCCTGGTTTGGGTTAACCATACCAGGAGGATCACCATGATATTTCGACAATGATCACCTCAAGACCAGGGACTGGTAGGGGAAGCCCTCTCACTACCCCTAATGCCTCGGTCGGGCACCACCGCGCCAAGAGAGGTTTATGTGTAAGAGCATAGTTTCCATCCAGATCTTGAGACTAAGGATCGGTCGGGGAAGCTCCCTCACTATCCCTGATGTCTTGGTCGGGTGACCTCCCCTAAGAAGGGCCTAAGTATAAATGCATAGTTGCTATCCAGATCTCGAGGCCAGGGACTGGTCCGGTGACCTCTCCCAAGAAGAGTGTGAGTATAAGTGCATAGCTGTCATCCAGATATTGAGACCAGGGACTAGTCAGGGAAGCCCCCTTACTATCCCTGATGCCTTGGTAGGGTGATCTCCCCCAAGACGGGTCTGAGTATAATTGCATATTTTCCATCTAGATCTCGATACCAGGGACTGGTCGAGGAAGCCCCCTCACTATCCTTAATGCCTTGGCTAGGAACCACCCTCCGCCAAGAAGAGTCTGAGTGTAAGTGTATAGTTATCGTCCAGATCTCAAGACTAGGATGGTTAGACAGCCTTCTTGATGCCTCGGTCGGGCTACGACCCCTAGGAAGGATCCAAACATAGAGCAAGTTTGCGTGCTGGATCGAGGTTGACATAATAGGATGACGCCCCCCCCCCCCCCCCCCCCCCCCCCCCCCCCCCCTCGCCCCTGTATTTCGAGATAAGGGGTATATACAGGCTATTACAACATAATTTTTGCTCGAGTATTAGAAATTGAATACTGCTAATCATCAATCTTCCATAAATATATATATATATATATATATATATATATATATATATGTTGTCATTTACATCGCCAGGTTGATGATTGCATGTAAGTTATATAGCAAGAGACTTCGCCCCGAAATCATCAAGCAACAGACTTTTACTGAGGGCTAAAAACCGGAGCTAGCCATAAATACAGATGTTTTTCTTGATATTTGGAAGGGTCAAGATTTTACTTTAACAAGTTTATTTAAGTCGTGGTTACATTGGTGGTAGCATCCAGATCAAGCTTAGAAGTTAGCACGGAGTATTCAACCCAGTAGAAAACTAAGATAAAAAATCATTCAAATTAAATGTGAAGCAAGTCAAACGAGACTTCATTATTGATTAAAAGGGAGCCTATCCCCTATAGAGGCGACATACATCATGTGCGGAGCCCAACCCCTGGTTTCGTGCTACACCTAACGTAAAAAACAATTATGGAGAAACTGGTAATGAATAAAGCAAGGAGCCCACCCCCTTTTTTCGGACAATCAGAATCATTCTTAAAGAGGTCAGATCAAGCGTCAGTAACCTTCTGGTCTCTTACTCCTTCTACTGCCCCACCTGCCGCCACTCCTTCTGGTGGATGCTTACCTTATTTTTATTCAACCTGGAAGTCCTCTCCCACTGCCCCATCCGTTTCAAGCTTCACACCTACTTGTTGCTCAGCTTGATCCTCCTCTATAACCTCGTTAACCATAGCCATGACTTCTAGAGAGATGGATTCTAGCTGGGAGATAACAGCCGCCCATGAGTCGATCAGTGTATCAACTCACCCCCCTTCAATGGGAAGCTTAGGGTGAACAACAGCAGCCTGAACCCCGACCTTATAGTGAGATCTTGAGAGGTTCTTATCCGCCTCCACATAAACGGGAAGAGCACCTTCAGCTCATTCAGGGAATAGCTCGACGCTGGAAGAAACAAGTGGGTCTTTATCAACTGGCTTGGATTGTACCTTAGAGAACTCCCTGAGACCTTAGCTAGAAGCAACGGAAGGATATCGTTAAGGCTCTATATCAGTCACCTGTTTGCCCTTCCCCGCAGGATCTGCGACACCAGCTTCATCATCGACAGGAAATGACAATTGCCTAACTTTCTCCATAATTTCCTCCTTGCCCCAGTAAGCGATGATGGAAGGTCGAAAAAGGGGAGAGAGAGCTTTGTCAACTTGGAAGAAAGCGTAGACGTAGTCGTCACTGAAAGACCTGACTACCTCAGCTTGCAGCCTTGCTACCTGAGCGTGCACGTCCTGGTTCTCGAAATCCAGCACCTTAGCGTCTGCCTTCCAAGAATCTCGCTCTGAAGCCCGATAGCCGGACTTGAGGCTCTCTTGATCAAAGTTTCTCTTTAGCCTCTAGTAGTCGCATTGAAGCCCATACAGCTTTTTCTCCATCTCCTTTTGGCTGGTGGTCATCTCCTGTATCACGATTTGAGCTGGAGCTAACAATCCCATGGTTCTCTCACCTTCGGCCTCCGTCTTTATTACTCAATCACGGAGAAGGGCCACCTGCTGGCTCATTGCGACGTTGAATTTAAAGGCTTGCATAAGATTCAAGTCAGTAAATATCCAAGCTAGATACCTCAATCTCTGAAAAAAAAAAGATGGGTACCTCGGCTAGAAGATCGGATCCTTTGGAGATCAAGATATCAATAGGCATTAAAGCCATTAGAGAAAGGCTACCACCTGGACAAGAGGCGATGAATCTATTCACGACCTCGTCTTAGGAGAAAGGGGTATATGAAGGCTCAGTATGACCTTCAAGATCACCCAGGGTAGCAGCCTCTAAGCTTTCTGAGGTCACCGTGGATACAGGAGGAGGTGTTTGAGTGGTAGAAATGATAGGGGGATATGTAGCAACAGTAGCAGTAGCAGTAGCAGTAGCAAGTAGCAGTAGCAGTAGCAGTAGAAGGGTTACCCGAGGAAATAGCAGGAGCAATAATAACAGGGACCGAAGCTCCCCTTCATCGTACTTTGAAAGTTTGGGAGGTGAAGATTTCCATTATAAACCTGGGCTGGAGAGGAGGTGAGGAAGGGGCTGGACCACAACAGGAGATAAAGGGCCTTCGCTAGCCACGGTAACTTAAGAGGTTACTGGGATCCGTCTAACAGAAGAAGAAGGAGTGCGAGTCGACGGAGCTTCTTGGGTCATAGGAGCAACATCTGAAACTTAAAATAAAGAGAGTTAGAACAAGAGTAAACATTAGAGGAAGAAACAAAACAGCTTAGATTTCAATTCTTACCAGGGGAGGCCCCGATAATACGCAGGTATACATTCACCATGTGCGGGTCGAAGGGATTGGAGGTAGGAAACATCTTGTTCAAATTGTTATACTCGATAATAGCCTTCAAGATGGCCTTAGACTCGGCCGGCAACGAACCCCTATCCCAGGAGGGTTTGTCATTGAAGGTGGCAGTCACGCTGTGTTCGAACCCGCCGATGTAGATCGAGCTTCCCTAGTCACCTTCAACCAAATCCCATCCCTCCTTCCAGGAGGGGTCTTTCTTGGAAGCACTAGGCACTATGAAATTGAGCTTGTTCTTGGCTTTGACATAGAATTGACCTCTTGGACCACAAGAGAGGCTACCGATTTGAAAGACATACGCCAACTCCTCAGCCTCGGGCTCTCTCATGGTGGTGCCCTGGCTTGCCTTCTTCTCTCTATATCACGAGAAAGCCTATCAGATGCCTCTAAAAGCTCGGAGTCAACTAGAGGGGAGTCAACTAGAGGGGAGACAGCTGTAGTGTGTAGAGAGCCCTCTGAAGAGTGGGGTGAAGGGGAAGCCTGACCTCGTTCTCGAAAGCTGTGATGTGTATTGGAAGCACACTTTTGGGAGGGGTGTACACATCATAGTTCTTGGGAGGAATTGATATAGAAATACTGTCAGGAATACCAAACTTGCTCATTAAGTGTTTAATGGTTCTTTTAGGAAGGTGAAATTAGGAATGACCCGGAAGTCATAGGGTAGGAAGTTTTTTGGGAGAGCGTCGTTGACAGTGGCTTGGCCCCTATTAACCGCTGCACCCTCGGAATCTATATTTGAGCCCTCGTCGACCAAGTTCAGAGGCTCATGGGCTTGTTCGAGAAGCCTGATCCGATCAGTATGTTACGACCCGAATGACAACGTTGTTAAAGCGAAAGGTTTTCTCCACTGCTTGATTCTTTACCTGTCCGTTTCCCAAGAGCTGGGCTGGATGCACCATTACCTTCAACCATGTGATCAATGTTGTTGGCTAAGTTTGACACTATCGAAGAAAGATGATTAGGAATAAGTTAGGAGAGAATTGAGATGTTTTGAGAAGACGAAGAAAGAAGGTGAAGTTTCTTGAAAAAATTTGAAATTTGAAAGAAAAGGAAGAGTGAGAGAGACGAACGAAGTAGCTGGGTTTAAATAGGGAAGAATGGAACAGCTAATGGTAAGATTGGTGACTTTTGTGATGGAAGCATACTCGAAAACAAAATCCTCGGGAGAGATTACCTAGTTTCTCGGGGACTGACGTAACAGAGCCATTTTTTTAGAGGCATAACAATTCCTAGTTCGCCACATGGAGTTACGTTTAATGAAAAGATTTGCTCCCGGATTCTGGCAGAAAGGGAGAAGGAAAATTTCCCAAATAAAATAGGAACCTGACTTCAACCCCAAAATCGTCTACCGGTGTTCAATTTAGAGGGAACTTCTGTTAATAGCCAAAATTGGCTTGGGACCAAGGAGAAATTTTCTACTTCTCGAGCCAGGGTCAAAACCCACAAGAGTAAGGTGAGGTCGTCCACACTCACTGAGTATCCCATAGGAGCCTAGAGAGGTCGTCCACAACATCTGGGAACCTCGCAAGCATTCAGGTACAACTTCGAGGTAGCTAAGTTGAGCTCCCTACTTTGAGGTAGAGGCACGAAACGAGGTTAACATAGGAAGACCTGGACTTTTCAAGGTTGGGATACCTCGCGACATCTTCAGAAGCAGGTTACTAGCTACCATTGGCAAGAATAACCCTTCAAGGCATCGAGTTCACCCAACTATGTCTCTCCCATCACTGAGAAGAGCGCCTGAATCCATTCATAGAGGAAGGAGGAAGCTTGCAAAGCTCCATTATTGTTAGAAAGATCCTATCACAAAAACTAAGACAGAGATACACCTTGTCATTCAAGATAGCAAGTGCCATATAGGGTGGCCTATATGAGGCATCTCGCCAGGGCAATGTATGAGATTTTATTGACTCTCCAACATGTATTAAACTCTACATACGTGCATGTCACGTAATTGGGTCCAAAGAGGAAACAAAATCGTTTCCTTCCAGTTTATCTTCGAATCAGATTCCAAGTCAACTACGTTAAAACAGGGATTCCGTATAAAAATGAGGGATTGGATCCGAAAATTGATAAGGAAAGAATAAGAGCTAAACCTAATGACACCATGTATAAATAGACCGAAGAGATGCACGTAAAGGAGGATCGAAAACCTGAATGTGAGAGAGAATAGTCCTGACATAGCCTAAATTCTACTTGTTAGAGCATTGCTGCCTATCCGAGAGTTTTACCCACTTATCGACACGAACGATTTCGCCACCTCCATCCTTTTATATGAAAGAAGAATGCAACATACTTATAAAATTATATATTGTACTCAACGATCAATAAAATAATATTTATGTTGTTTGTTTACACCCATACATACATCGTTCTTGCACCTGTCACCACATATCATAAAGCTTGGTACCCAAGGTACCTACCCCAGCCACTTTTTCTGAGAAAGCTGGTCTTGAGTGTGTTAATTGGAATTCCTCACTTCGAGTGAATTTTTGGTTAATAAGGCGGCTTTCTCGAGTACTTTTCCTACTACCTCCAATATCAAAGTGGGGTTCTCTTCTGGTAGCCGCTTCCTGGGTAGGGTGGCAGGGTTTCCTACGTAGGACGTCAATAGCTAATTTCATAGGTCGAGGTTGATAGCAGGTTGGCCTGTGTGGGACTAGGGGCATGAGCCCTAACCTATCTCGAACTTAAGGCATGAGCCTTAGCCTGTCGTTGACCGGTACCGGTGGTGAAAGTCCTAACCTTTCTAAGGTAGGTGGCCTAACTCCCAGTCTTTTGGGATCTTCTCGAGTACCAAGATCCGCTGGCTGAGGGGTGATACCCTTTGCAACCAACCGGAGACGAACTCTCTCCACGAAGGCTACAGTTTGTTGATCGAGAATGGACCGGTCTACTACCGGGGCAGTCAAAACTCACATGGTAGCTAACGATGCTGGAGCCGGATTACGGTGCCATGGTTTCTTCCCCTTCCTCTGTGCTATCTGGGTTGAAGCTACAAATTGATGCCCCGAAGCCTCGCTGTCCTTGGGATGATCGAAGTAGCATTATCCTGTAAAACTTCAAAAAAACAAATATGTGATTTTTATAAAGGGTGTGGAAAAGTGTTAATCAAAAATTCACTTTGGGTGACGAATTTTGATTAACACCCTAAAGATCGCTACATAGGTAGGATGAAATCAAGGTAGGTACCTTCAGTACGGTAGTGATATAGGAGAAATGGAGTGGAATAATGGAGTTATAAATAGAGTGAATAACGCTATATCAGAAATGGATCAAGGGCACTGTTTTATTAAATTGTGATGTTGTTACAATAAGGTGGTATAACTCTCATTCTTTCTTTTCTCTGAACTGACTGGAGATGGCGAACTTGTACGTGTTGATAAGTGGAAAAACCGATCAATGGAGATTGTCTTGCTTAATTTTGGGTGCAAAACTCAACTCTAGGTCAAAAAAGTTTCCATCCCATCTATGTGTGTTTGCATGTGTATTTATACATGGCGCAATTAGTTTTCTTTCTTGGCATGCAAGCTGAAGATCACTGGATTAATCTCTGAAGATCACTGGATTAATCTCCTTCCCTTATTGAACGTGTTTCTCTGTTTAATGTAGTTGAACCGAGAGAATCGGCTTATGGAGGATATCTTTGAGAAGATGTGTTTGTTTCCTCTTTAGACTCTATATTATGGTTGTGTGTACGTGGAGTCTGTTATGGTTTAGAGAATGACTCTGATTCCGCGTGCCAATGGCGAGGTACCTCGAGGTACCAGTTTGATGGAGTGGCGCTTGAACGTACTGATAACGGGGTAGCTTGAGGCTCCATTCCGATGGCGAGGTACTTTAAGGTACTGTTCTGATGGCATGACGCATAATCAATCGGGTTGGAGCTTTATGGTTATCTTCTTTCCTGCTAGAGAGGCAGGACATGTACCTTGACGGAGTAACGGGATAGTGTCGAGGTATTTGGGTTCCAGTTGGATGCTTTATGGAGGTGTAAGAGTTTTAACCTACTTTAATAACGATGTCGGGGTATCTCAGTCATTTGAGACCTGGTACTTCAAGGTAGGTCATAGCAGATCATGCTTACCTTGTATCAGGAGGTATTTCCTACCAGATACCAGCTAATTAGAAAAATTCTCTTTGATCCCTTGCTAAAAATGACAATTAACAATAATTTATAAATAAAAATATTAACTAATATATGAAAATAAAAATATTTTATAATATCATTTTTATTATTTTTAGGAGATTAGTTTTGTTACTTAACAAAATATTCAAAAAAAATTCACGTAAAACTAAAATACTTAAAACATCTGACATGAAATATCTCAAAACAAGGAATTATAAAAGAATATTACAATACAGAATTCTAAAATAATCTATATCCATCAAACTCCATAATTATTTAGATTGAATAAACCCCTTTAGTTTTAGTTGATCTCTACAAAAAAATTATTTAATGATTACATCCCACGAAAAAAATTTCAAGCTATTGTAGCACATTGTGTCATTGTTATTAAAATGATGTATATCGACTCTTTGGGCCCGTTTGTTTGATGGGATAGGATATGATTGGCTTATTTTTAAGTCATTTCTTATGTTTGGCTCACCAACAGGATAAGATAAAAATAATCCCATCAATCCAAATTATCTCATTGCAACGGGATAAATTAGTACCGTCAAAATGGATGGGATTAATTTCTTTCCTATCTTTTTTTTTACACAAAATCCCCTCCCAACTCAGATCATCAATCTTCACAGTCCATAAACCCAGATTCGCTGGTTCAAAAGCCACCATATATCATCAATCAAACAATATCTCACTTTACAAATCAGATTTGTTTAAAAAGAAAAATCAAAATATGTTAAAAAAAATAAAAGAGCAGATTGTGGAACACCCAGACCCGTTAACAAAAAGACATATTAAAGAAAAGAAAAAGAAGACGAGAGCAAGATCTGTTTATAAAAAAGTAAATTAAGAATAAGAAAAAGAAAAAGGAGAAGAGAGCAGGACTTGAAATGGGAGAGAGATCTGGATTTGAAGGTTTTATGGGTTTTCTCAAGATTATTTTTTCTTCTTTTTTTTCTTTTGTTTAATAAGTTTAAAAAATGGAGTAGCTTTTAATTGATTGTGCGATAATTTTGGGTTGAAGAACTGAGATGAGAGAAAAAGATGAGTAGCTTTTAATTGATTTTAAGCGAAATAGAGATGAGAGAAAAAGTTGAGTCTTATGAGTGGTGAGAGCAAGTAATAGATGAGAGGGGAATGAGAGAAAGAGAAACAAATGAGTAGAGAAAGGAGACCGGGGAGTTAAAAGAGATTGGACAATTTTTTTATCCAATCCCATCACATTCCAAACATATTATTGGAATATTTTTAATCCAATCCCTTATTCTACCAAACACGGAAGACACTATAATCCAATCCAATCCAATCCAATCTCATATCTTAAATATAGTCCAATCCTATCTCGCGTACCAAACGTACCTTTAAGTTCTCAATCAAATCCGGTGGTAACCCACGATCAATAGCATTGAGGTGGGTAGTGTATACTAGAATATAAAACAATAATAAAAATCAAAGCAGATGCCTCGCACATGCCATCAACATGGGTTTTACATGAATGTTTGTCAACAATAACAAACCATCAGTGCAACTGCACAACCATGAACAAGTGTATTATCGTTTGAATGTCTCCGTGAAAGAACAAAGAAAAGAAAGAGAACGAGGTTCACCCATGGGAATTGAATGTGTATATTTTTTTTATTAAAGATTACAATCGGGAACAGAATGAGTATAATGTCTTGACAAAAATGTTAAACCATAAAAAAACTATCATATCCCATTTAAGTTGGGTCGGTGTGTTTATAGGGTTCCATACTTTGAGATTTTATACTCATGATGATGTCATATATGTTTTTGGTACTTCGGAGAAATAAATCTAGATTGAATCGACATTTGCCAATGGATACAATCTATTCACGGTAAAACTTCATATGGATTCAACGTACTTATATCTTCAATGAATGACCCAACATTCAATGTGGGTCGAAGCATATGGTTGCCTAGTTATCTGCTATAAATGAGAATAGTAATTCACTATTCTTAACAATAGATCTCGAAGACTTTTTGATGCACCATTAAATTGCTCTAGCTTTACATACAACTACATTGATTATAGTAAAAGGAGTTTTAGATGCACAAAGGTCTAAGTTAATACCAAATAAAAAGGATTTTGGTTATAGTTTTTCTTGTGACGGTCCAAGATAAGGCGGTATTTGTGATATGAAAAATTTAAAAAGAAAAGCCAGGGAGATAATTTGCTTTGCAACAATATATTCAACGTCTTTGATTAATAGAATCAATAGTCCGATACAAAACATATAGGTCCTGTTTGGTATACCGGATTGGACTGGGATTGGATAATTTTAGTCCCAATCCGGTGTTTGGTATTGTTTTGGACATGGGATTAGTAATCCTAAAAATAAAATTAATCCCATGTTTGTGGGATCAAATAAACACATCTCTCATCCCATCTTTACTTATCCTAGGACTAATAAACATGTGGTCCCCATTTATTTAATACATCTCACCAATATGTGGTCCCTACTTATATTTGCTACATATTGTATTGAACTCTTCTTAATATATAGTAATATTTTGATGCTCTTATGTTGGAAAGATTGTGACCATACACAGTATATATAATATACAATTTACAATTACAATTACAAACATAAAAAAAAAACAGCAATTCATAGTTGTAATTTACCTCTCGTACTCCTTGGAAGACTGGTAGAATGGCAGCATATACCTTCTTATACATCGTCTCTAGGCTATCAGTGTTAAGTCCTTTCTTAATAAATTCATAAAAGTGAGATTGATATTTCTCAAAGTCTAATAAGTAATGCATATTTCAATATTTTTTTTATTCAAATCTAAAATATTATCAAATTAAAAATATTATTATATTTAATCCAATCTCATTTTTCACTAAACAAAATATAGTATTAATTTAGTCCAGTCTCATATTTATCCAAACACCATATAATATTAATTTAGTTCAATCTAATTCCATTTAATCTCAGTTCTATTTCAATCCAATCAAATCCTATAAAATAGTCCATTTCAATCCCGTGTACCAAACGGTACCGTAAATTACTAACAACAAATAGTGCCAAATAAAAAGGAAACAATACCAGAGAACGAGGAACCACAATTAATTTGCCGACATTCCCTCCATATTCTGAAATCCCTAATCTCCTCTTCAATATAACCCAAAATCAAATCATTCGAAACCCTAACCAATCTCTATCTTCTTCTATTCACCCTCAAACCTACGTTAATCCCTACTTTCTTCAAACCTACGTTTATCATCAGCCCTCACCTCTCACCTCTCGCCTCTCGCCTCTACAGCTACCCATTCGCTACGCAGCAAAATCAATTTGTTTTCCGTCAATTTACAATTAATGTTTAATATTTGACTCCATGATTTGAGTGCTAGATGAAGTACTTGAATCCTTTGTCCCTATACATGGAACCGCTCAAGAATGCAAACGCAGCTCTTTCTCGGTTGCTATGCTTACTTGTTGGTGAGAAATCTGTGGATTTTGCTGTGTCAGATAGGAAGTACATATTTGCACATGAATCACCACTTTCATTACCGTATGACATCTCTTATGTATATGATTATATTAACTGCTTACATCGGTAAAGTGCATTACTTTAATTATTATTTTTTAAATAATAATAACATTATGCAAGAAAAACGGTTCTGTTTTAGCTTCTTAACATTCTATAAAGTACACCTACCTTATATTTGATAGTTGTATATGTGGGCCGTTATGTGTTTTTTAAATAATCAGTAAGTTTGTTTCATTGTTTGTGTAAGCATTATATGAATGATTCGTAATGAATACTTAAGTATGAATGGGAAGCTCAAAACATAATGTACTTTGTTGCTCACCAACATAGAAAAATTCTTACCATTTGACCCTTTTGCAGCTTTTCTATGAATCATCGTTGGTGAAATTTAGTATTTTTTATTGGATAATCAATATTTTCTGCATGTATCTGCAGTATTTTCCCTGAAAAGAAAAATGATTTGCATTTAATGGTAGGAGACGCTATAGAAAGTCTGGTTAGTTATCTAACCTTTTTTTTTTCCTTCAATTTTTATGTGTATTGTTACCTAGTCCTTTTTTTTGTAAGCCTAAATAATCAATGAAGCATCTCTTCTATTTAATATGTAAGTCAAATTTGTGATTGACTAAAGTTCTTTCTTTTTCACAGCCCAATACTACCCATTAGATGCAGGCATTAAAATCTAAACCGAATAAAAAATACATGTTTAGTTAGGTTTTCAATTTTAATGCGGTCCAAACTTGCTCCAAAAAATGAAAACCAATTTAATACCAAATTAATGTGTTTCAGTTTTGGCTTTGTATTGATGCATATGTATTGTCATTAAAGTATTTGGCCTTCTTGTTGCCTGTCCTTTTAATAGTAACAAAGTAGAAGTTGACGTGAGTTTTCTTTTCTTGATTTTTTTTCATGATTTTTTAAGAACATCTCTCGTTTGCTCTCTGATATGATTACTTTTTATATGATCAGGGTTTGCAAATGCCAAATTTGATTAAAGGCTTGTGTGTTAGTGGGAAATTCAAAGGCATAAAGTACACATATTGGGATAAGAGTTTATCATCAAAGGTATGTGTGTAAACCGTTGCAGAAAATATTTGGATCACTTCTGAACAATTCAGGCAGTAAGCATACATATTGGTTTAACTCATTATTTGGTCGTTGGTTTGGCTCTTTGCTCTTTATGTAACATTTTGATAAGATACTATTCATGATTAAGAAACAGTAAATAATTGTTCTTCATAAAGATATGATAAATAATGATTCAAAATGGTTTTGATTTAAAAAAAATAAGAAGAGTTGAAGGTTCAACGATGGTGTTGAAAGTGACGACGTGATTAATGGTTTTTTTTTAATCGGTTTATCATAAGTAATAGGTTAAAATTAAGACTCATTAAGTTTTAAGTGTAAAAAACTAATGAACCCTCACCCCTAGGTTTGGTTTTTCATTTTTGTCTTTTGTTTTGTTGTGTAGCTTTCGTAGATGACTATTTTCTTGTAAACGAAACTGCAAAACATTATTAGCCATTAGTTTTGTTATTGTCTTTATGATAAGGTTTCAAAACAAGTACAAGGATGTCAATTTAACAAAAGGAGGCTGACCGATTTTCCATGTATTATGACTATACAAATCACAGGATATCATAATTTATTTTCACAGGATCTCATAGTTTCTTGTGTTGACAGTTATACGAAAATGACGCAAGGAAAGTTGTGCTTTCTTGTACAAAGTCTCAACCACTTTCACAGACAGATTCAAAAATATGAGTTGTATTGACAGTGCTAAGGCTGCTATTGTTTTGCAGGTAAACTATCTTATTATGGCCTTGTGCAAAATTTGATTAATTCATTTTAAGACAATAGTTTTGTATTTGAATGTTTTATGATTTGTTTTTAATCTTGAAGGGAAATTGAATAAATGGCCAATTAACCCTCTTGTTGGCATTGACAATTTAAGTTCTCATAAAGTGAGCCAAGTTGATACTTTTTGTGACCTTTATAATTAAATTTTAAGTCGAAATTGTAAACCTTCTTTAATTTTAATTTTTGTTTTTGCTGTCAAATTGAAAACATTTCATTTTTTTTTTTCCTTTTGACACTCTTACATGGTTTCAATGTCAGCATTTTAGATTTTAGAGTTATGTATTGTTATGACATTTGGCAGGGGTACATGGATTGTAGAAGATTGTTTTATGGGGAAGCCTGAAGTGCTACCTGGATAAAGCCAGTGATATGCCGTTAGCCAAGCCATGCCCATGCACGTGCAGAATTGGTTTCCGTAGTGGTCTCAGAAGACCTGGTCACAATTGTTAGATTTTTATTGTTGTATAAGTGGAGCTGCTAGTGGCTGTTATTCAGCTTAGTTGTTCCTCGTTCTTCGGTATCGTTTCCTTTTTATTTGGCACTATTTGTTGTTAGTAATTTATCTGTTTTGTTGCAGACTCTATATATATATATATATATATATATATATATATATATATTCTGGGTTCTATTAATTGAAGACATTGAATATATTGTTGCAAAGCAAATTATCTCTCTGGCTTTTCTTTCTAAATTCTTCATATCACAAGTACCGTCTCGTCTTGGATCATAGTAAGAAAAACTATAACTGAAATCCTTTTTATTTGGTATTAACTTGGGTCCGTGTGCATCTAAAGTACCCTTTACTAAGATTAATGTAGTTGTACGTAAACCTAGAGTAATTGAATGGTGAATCAAATAGTCTCTAGGATTTCTCGTTAAGAATAGTGAATTGTTATTCTCATTAATGGCAGTTAACTAGGCAACCATATGTTTCGACTTGGGCCATTCGTTGAAGATTAAAGTACGTCGAATTCATATGAAGTTTTACCATGAGCATATTGTATCCATTGGGTGAATATCGGTTCAATTTAGATTTATTTATCCGAAGTACCAAAAGCAAATATGACATCATCATGAGCATAAAGTCCCAAAGTATGGAATCCTAAAAACACACTGGTCCAACTTAAATGGGATATGATAGCTATTTTAAGTTCTAACATTTTTGTCAATACATTATACTCTTTCCGTTCTGAATTGTAATCTTTAATAAAAAAACATACACATTCAATTTCCGTGGAAATTGTGAGATATGCAACATTTTTTATTGTCTTTTGTGATGATGTCACCAGTTTAATAACTTAAGTTTTAAAGGTACCTATTATGGTGAATTATCGAAGTTGTCCCTAAACTTTAATTTGTAAAAGGTAACTTTCTAAAATCCTCTATATCTCCCCAAAAAAGTTGTCTTAAAACTTGTATCTATCTCTCTCCAAAAAAGAAAGTTGTCTCGTTCGAAAATTTGTACAAGAAGGTAACTAATATTTATGATCTCGTGTATTATCTTTTTTGTTTTCATGCATTTTCAAAATTTTACATGCATTTCTGTGTTGTAACAACATGTAAGAACATTTAATAGATCCGAGAATTTTTCATGTGTGACCGAGAATATATATGTAAAGAAGAATCGAGCATATCTGTTATTGAACAGAGATTTTATATATATTGAAAAAAGCTCGATTATGTGGAAAACATGCTCGATTGTTTCGAAAAAATGCTCGACAATTTGAAGAATATTACCAATCCCTTGAAAAAGTCTTTGATAAAGTTCTCGATCCATTTGGAAAGTTCTCGATCCCTTGAAAAAGTTCTCAATCCATTTGGAAAAAGTTCTCGATCCCTTTAGAAAAAGTTCTCGATCCCTTGAATATGTTCTCGATTCATTTGGAAAAAACTCGATCCCTTACAATAAGTTCTCGATCCGTTTCCAAAAAGCTCGATCCCTTTGATAATGTTGTCGATCCCTTACACTTAATAAATTTGTTTAATTCTTAATAATTGTAAACTTAATTTATTTTGTAATTTGTTAATAATAGTTTGTGATGATGATTTTCATAGGACAATAGACCAGGTGAGAATAGTCATATCTGACAACGGTCGATGGGAACAATTACCTGATGGAAGTCAGAGGTTTTTGGTTCTGAGAACCAAGGAATGTATGTGTCAAAAAATATGACTTATGAAGAGCCGGTGTCGATCGTCCAAACTATTGTGAAGTACGATGTCAACAAATACATTGCTGATCTACAATCTATATCAATCGTTCCAGGGACAACATGTCGCACATTTATAAGAAACGACGATGATGTTCAATTTATGCTGTGGGAAGATAGGGTGATCCCTCAAGTATGTGTTAGTCTAATTGAGAGGGCAACAACAAATGTGATAGCTGAAGATACCCCTGATCGTGGAAACACCCAACAATTTTTATCGTCAGACGGAAACAACCAATTGTTCACAGAAAGAAGTAGACAAGAAGAGCAGCAAAACATGTGTGGTATCCCACCGGAAGTAACCGACCATGGTTATATACCTGGACCTCAATTGGACGAGTTCTTTGGATGTCAAATTGAAATGAATGCTGGACAGTACAATCACCAATACAATGAGATGTACAATGACATGAATAATGAGCAGAACATTGAACCGAATTTTGGGCCAATTCATGAAGTGGATAATGAAGCAAATTTGCATCCGGTAAATAATGTAGCGAACAATGAGGAAGATGAAGAACCTGTCCAAATAGAAAGACGTTCAAAACGTGTACACAGATGTAGTTCTAGTGTAGTAGAAATACCTGGGACCTCTGAGCTCCGGCCTAATTTAACTAAAGCTGATTCTGACAATGCCATAACGTGGGTAATTCCAGGAGCAGAATCGTACTCTTTTGGTATGGGTGGAAGCAGGAACTTGGTAGAAGATGAACCAACAAACATGATATATAAAGGGCAATTTTTTTCTAGTAAAAAGGATTTTAAGAGATTGGTTGGGCATTTTGCATTGCGGCACAACTTCGAGTGGAATGTGAAAATGTAGAACAAGACAACGTTATATCTGGTTTGTTTGATGGACAATTGTACGTTGAAGTTAAGAGCGGTGAGGAGAGATGAAGCGACATACTTCCAAGTAAGAATTTTTGTCAACGAACACACTTGTCCGTTAGAGGATATTCATCGCTGTCATCGACAAGCTAGTGCAGTCAAAATTGGAGAAATTGTTGCAACTAGATTGCAACAACAGGATGGTAGACTAATGCGTCCTAAGAACATAATCCCCGACATGAAAACAATGTATGGCATTGAAATCATGTACAGTAAGGCATATCAAGTTCTCGATTATGCGTTGTCACTCACCTATGGAACGCATGAGGAAAGCTTCCAACTATTGCCCATCATTCGGTTACGTGTTGGAAGAAAAAAATCCCGGAACAATCACTGACTTACAGTGTGACGAAGATGGTAAATTCCTCTACTTTTTCATGTCGTTAGGTGCCTCACTTAGAGGATTCCGGAGGTTTCTGCTTCCAGTTATTACCGTTGATGGTACCCATTTAAAGGGAAGATTCGGGGATACAATGTTTGTTGCAACTGCACGAGATGGGAATGAACAGGTTTATCCCATTACTTTTGGCTACGGTGACTCAGAAAACAACCTATCATGGGAGTGGTTTTTGGATTGCTTGAAAGGTGCCCTTAGCTATATAGATGATTTGGTTTTCATTTTTGATCGTCATGCAATCATTGAAACAAGGATTTCTAAAGTGTTTCTTTATGCTACCCATATCATATGTTACTAGCGCTTTTATGAAAATATTAAAAAGCTATATCACAGAAAGGATGTTACCACAATAGTGGACAAAACAGCCCGAGCGTACACCGAATTGGAATATAATCGGCACATGGAAGAGTTACAAAACTTGCACCCGAATGCATATGATTATGTAATTGATGCCGGTCCACACAAGTGGTCCCGTGTACACTGCCCCAACAGAAGGTATAGGATGATGACAACAAATACTGCAGAATGCATAAACTCATGCCTGAAATTTGCACGGTAACTGTCTATGTTGACTCTGGCAAAGTTCATTAGGAATATGCTACAACGTTAGTTTCATGATCGTCAAATCGCTGAACAGTCCATGCAGCATCAGTTGACCGACGCAGCACATCTTGTGATCCTAAAACGGGTGGAGAAGTGCAATTTTATGACCGTAAATCCAGTTGACTGGAACATATTCTTTATGAAGCGATCTGGAAAACAGTGGACCGTTGACCTAGCCCGAAAGACCTGCACATGCAACAAATTCTAAATGGACCAGTTTCCATGTTCTCACGCGCTCGCTGCCGCAAGGTACATAATACGTTTTAGTATACGGTTAATATTACTGCAACGTGAATCACATTATTTTCATTATTTTTACAGAGACCGAAACATGGATTTCACCTCCCTATGTGCGGACTTCTACAAGAGACAAACACTTATTGACTTGTACTCGGTCCCTATTATACCGGTTGGACATCCTTACACTTAGGTTGTGGCATCTGACATCGCTGAGAGGGAGGTTTTGAATACAATCTCCAGGAGACAAGCAGGACGCCTGAGGGCGGGTCAACATATATCTTCTTTGGAGAGGACAACTACACAAAACTGTAGAAGATGTGGACAACCAGGGCATAATTCCAGGAGATGTTCTAACCCTGCTTTGATTAATGATGGTCCGAGCAGAGTTGTTCCTGAGGAATACTGACGCAAGCGTAGCATCTGTTATACAGTTGGCCACAACAGACAAACGTGCCCGACCAGAGACTTGACAGAGGAATGATTTTAGGCGTTATGATGATAACATTGTGAAATCTAGTACTCGTATGAGTTGTTAAATAACTGAATTTCAATTATAATTAAATAGGATTTCCAATTACTGTTCAACTTGTGATTTATGATAGTTGAAAAGGAAACAAAATATCAAGTAAAAATTTATTTCAATGTAACATATTTTTTACAAAAATATTGTACATGTACAGAAGAATTACTACATAAAACTAAACGGGTCGAGAATTTGAAAATATCTCAACTGCCATCTTCTCCCGAATGATCTCCATATCGTCTTCCAACCAATCGAAATCCTTCCTGTCCGCCAGAATATACTCGATCAATCTCAACGTATGGGGACCATAATTACCCTTACTGTTGGACACATTAACATACGTTATTAAAACAATGATATTTTAATAACTCAATCTCAAAGTAAATGAAAACAATATGTCTTACAATTTCTTCTGCTGTGGGACACGGGTTGTCGACACCACGCTGACTGAGAAGGGCCTATTCTTCTTAGGGAATGTCTCACGGTCAGGGGATCGTGCAGTATGAAAATCGGCCTGATGCAACATCGAGGGTAAAAACCAGAGTAAGGGGGCTACCTGCTGCCTCTGGATATTCACTGAGATCTCCTGTCTCCAGGGGTAGACTATGAACATCTTTCCGGATGTGAGGTCGATGGTCACCAATAGCCAATGTCGGTGCCCAATGTTGTTGCCCAATGTTGTTGCCCAATGTTTCACGGTATCAGGACCTGTAAACGTAAAAAGAAGGTGTTAGAATGTATAAAGACATTTATATTTGTAATTGCAAACCAAGCACCACTTACCATGTCAACCTCGTGCCACAGACGACATCCAATCGGGGTACCACCACACACTGTCGTAAGGTCCTCATTGGTCCATCAGAACCCCAGCACATTTCACTGCGTCGTGATGAAGTCCCCGTGAGCATCACGAGGCATCATTCTCCTGTATTGGACCTCCAGATAAGACTATACAAACATTTCATCGATAAAAAATTAGTATAGTTTTACAAACAAATGTAAAAGCATACGTAATCATGATTTTTGTGGAAAACTTACAAAAAATTGTGTATCCAAGATGTTTATCATCTGGTTGTATGCTTTCAGGAATGCTCGCTGGCGCTTCCGAAGAATATGGAGGTAAACGTCCATATGCTGGAAGTATATACACGTAATAAAGTATTATGAGTGTATAAAATCTAAAACAAACATTATATAAAAAAATATCAGGTTCGTGATACTTCGTCCTCTAAGTCCATGAAGTTGGTCTGCTTCTGATAGAACCATGCAGCATCAACTGGGTCTAGCAAGTCCACATCACGTCTGCATTAATTTAACATTATCAATAAAAAAAAAATCAATTGAACTGAAGAAAACCTATCGGCTTATTAGAAAAAAGAATTACTTACGTTTCCCTGTTTCTGTTCTTCTTGAAGGCTGGGTAAGCCTTTAACTGGTCACCATCCACCAGTTCGTGGGGATCGAAAACGTGTTCCGGAGCCTCAAGTTGTATCCCCGCCCTCTTCAGTCTGCAGGGATCTGTGTGCGGGCTGAGCAACTGCCAATTGTATTTCGGTACGCGTCTCTCCAGTCAAACTCCACCCATTGGGGTGTGATGCGATGAGCTGGTATGTCCCCCATGAGGCTGGATGGATGTAGAAGGTGGAGGGGGTGGCTGTCGATCGATCGATGGGGGCGGTGGAGGGGGAGACTGCTGCTCGACCTTTGGGGGCTGCTCCACCGATGAGGGAGTCTGCTGCTCGATCAGAGGGGCTAACTGTCTCTTGCCCAATGAGCCTGCAACTGTATGTGAAACATGCCCTATATCTCTGGTACGCTGGTCAGGCTCGCTCTCCGGAACTGCCTCTTCAGTATGTGGATCCTTCTGACGAGCACCAGTGTTGCGTGTCCCCCCGAAATATCCACATGTCCTGTCTCCCGGAGTAAAGTCAGGATCAAGACCAGGTGGACCATCCGGGTACGTATACGTGCTGATACCGGAAAGCCTCCTGATTAATGCGAGCAACTCTTGGTGTTGCTCTTATCGATCCTCCTCGCTCTTCAGGATCATATCTAGCAACTCTCGATGCTACCGTTGTCGATCATCCTCACTCAAATGATGTTCCAATGGGGCCTGAATTCATGTCAACATTGTTAGTACTAAAAAACTCAATAGGTCGCGTTAATAAAAATGAAAATATCATCACAACTTACCTCCACATCATGTCCAACGGCTGCACGGGAATCCCCTCTAGATGTAGCAGGTCCGGTGGTGGTAAACCGAACCCTTCTATGCCTCAATCGTCCAGAAGACGGGTAAGATCCGTCAGTGTCCATGGCACTGAAACTCGGGCTCGATGGGTCAGAAGCCTTCGTATCACTGCGTCTCCCTCCCCCACCCTCCTCCTCCCTCCTTCTCCGAACCTTCTGTATGTATCCCACCGTCAGTAGTCTAAGCAGGGACAGAAGGAAAGTGACCCTATCCTCCTCTACATATAGGCTTCCCCATCCCTTAGGCCTGTGAAGTATGGTGCTTCCTCCTCAACTGCTGTGGGCACGATTTCCTCCCTCGCATACATCTGAAAACTTAGTTAGAGGAATGTCATTGTAAACATAGTAACTAATATAACGATTAACAAATTAAATACATACCCTAGCACTGAAAATCTTGGCCAGCTTCTTCCCTCTAGGTTGTTTTGTCAACTTCCACTTCAACATACGAGGAGAAAGCTCCGTAGCCCTTCGGGCACCGAAATCGAAGCCCAGCTGGGGGATCACCTCGAAAGCAAATATCTGCATCAAATATAAGTACATTTAGAATCCAAAAAGTTTAGGCAACGAAAAATAAAGTCCATTTTGTAATTCATTTTGTAATTCATAGTTCTTACCAAGAGGGCATGCAACATACCGTAAATGTTGTACCTCTTAACGGTATATAAAACATCACCCTGTAGCTGCTGGCCTCTCTCCTCACGTCGCCGTGGTAACACATGCTTGAAAGACAATATAGAATGCCTATATACGTGGGCACCCAATGGGAAAGTATAAAAGGCAACGAGGTCCTTCACCAACCAAAACTGCCAAACTGGAATCTTGAATCTCTCGTCCACCCCCATTAATATCCAGTTCAACATGTATATGAGGCATAACTTGACAGTATCGTACGCCTCCTAAAACTCTCCCAGTTTAAGAACAACCCTCAACTCCTCCAACGATACCTCATCAGCTCTATGAAAGTACCGTTGATGTATGCCATTCTCCATTACAGCATACAGACCAGTGTCTGGTACAAGTCCAAAACGTAATCCGGTGATGAGGTAAAATTCCACCTTCGAAAACCTCACCACCTGGTTCCTTAACAAGAACCACATCTCATCTGTTGGCCAGTCATAGTCCAACTCCCGCAACAACAACTGATGGATAACACCACTAGAAAACTTCATCTCCCGGTGCATCGACATGAAATGCCAGAAACAGGACGCCATGAACCGACACCAATCCTCAACAACAAAATGTTCTGGGACCCGGTTCAATGCATCGTCTATACGGGCGAGGGCTTCAAAATGGTCGTGTCAAGTCGAGTCAATTTTCCCTTGAACCAATATCTCTATGGAGTTTTTAGGAAATCCTTCAACCTGCTCCTCATCTACAATGTCACAGAAACAATACATAAGTAAACCGGAAAAAACTCAATTCTATAAAATATATTCTCGATCGTTTGAAAATATTCTCGATCGTTTGAAAAATATTCTTGATCGCTTGAAAATCTTCTCGATCGTTTGAAAAATATTCTCGATCTTTTTGAAAATATTCTCGATCGTTTGAAAATGTTCTCGATCGTTTGAAAAATATTCTCAATCCTTTGATAAATATTCTCGATCGTTTGAAAATGTTCTCGATCTTTTGAAAAATATTTTCGATCGTTTGAAAAATATTCTCGATCTTGAAAATATTCTCGACAGTTTGAAAAATATTCTCGATCGTTTGAAAATATTCTCGATCGTTTGAAAAATATTCTCCATCTTTTGAAAATATTCTCGATCGTTTGAAAAATATTCTCAATCGTTTAAAAATATTCTCGATCCTTTGAAAAATATTCTCGATCGTTTGAAAAATATTATCGATCATTTGAAAATAATCTCGATCGTTTGAAAAATATCCTCAATTCTTTAAAAAATCTTCTTGATTCTTACTTAAAAATCCTTGATCTGGTTTCAAAAAACCTTGATTTCGCTCAAAAAATTCTCGATTTCAAATTTTTTCAAAAATACAATTCATCGATACCAAAATTTCATCTTCATCATCACATATTCAACATAATTTCAAACCCTAACCTAAACCACAACAATTCTCAGATCTCGTTTTGAACCCTAATCTACGAATTCAATCAACAAAACACAAGTCTAACATGCAATGTCAAGTTATCAACTACAAAATCCAGAAAAAAAATGAACAGAAATTACCTTTGTCAATCGCAACAAATCTGGTGCATTCTTGTTCATGTTCTGGTCACTTCACCGTCAATTCTGTTACCGTCGGTCTCCTTCTCACTGTGGCTTTTTTTACACTAACAAAACGATAACTTTAGGATATTTTTATGCGATCATACTAAATGGTGTCTTTTAAACATACATTAGTAAAATGATAATATTTGTACAACAAACTTTTCAAATGGTGCCAATAATTTATTGACCCCTTCAATTCCCATGGGTGAACCTCGTTCTCTTTCTTTTCTTTGTTCTTTCACGGAGACATTCAAACGATAATACACTTGTTCATGGTTGTGCAATTGCACTGATGGGTTGTCATTGCTGACAATCATTCAAGTAAAACCCATGGTGGTGGCATGAGCGAGGCATCTGCTTTGATTTTTATTATTGCTTTATATTCTGGTATACACTACCCACCTCAATGCTATTGATTGTGGGTTACCACCGGATTTGATTGAGAACTTAAAGAGGCGATATACAACATTTTAATAACAATGACACAATGTGTTACAATAGCTTGTAAATTTTTTCGTGGGATGTAATCTTTATTTTTTTTTTTGGTTGTGATCAACTAAAACTAAAGGGGTGTATTCAATCGAAATAAGTATGGAATTCCTTGTTTTGAGATATTTCATGTAGATGTTTTAAGTATTTTAGGCTTCATCCTGCAGCTGTTTTTCAGTCCGTTTTTATTTTTATTCGTTTACCATTTTTCATTTTATTTTAGAAAAAAAAAAAGAAACAAAATCAGTTTTAAAAGTGAAAGATTTGAAAAAAAAAAAAAAATTCGTTTTGTTTTTCACCTTTTTAAATATATATATATTTTTTTTAAACTATTAATTGTACTGTTATGCGTTTGATATGGCAAGGACAAGACGAGACATGATTTTTAAATGACCAAAGTGCCCACCTTATATATATATATATATATAAGGTGGGCACTTTGGTCATTTAAAAATCATGTCTCGTCTTGTCCTTGCCATATCAAACGCATAACAGTACAATTAATAGTTAAAAAAATTTATGTATATTATAATATATATTAGACTATATTATAATTGATATATAATATATATTACTATATACAAATATTATATACTATATACTATAATATTTACATAATTAGTATATTAATATTCTATAATATATATAATATTATGATTATATATATTATTAAATATAATATATAATATTATAATGTATCTATCTATATTATATATATATATATATATATTTAATATATTATTATTATATTTTTATTATATAATATATATATATATAATATTATAATTATTTATTTATAATTTAAGAGTTTAGTTTTGATTAATTAATTTTTTATATGATTTTTGCATTAATTTTTGATGTGTTACTTTTATTTAGTTTAAAAATTATATTGGTTATTTATTTAATCAATATTTTTATAATTGTAATATTATTAAACAAAATACAAAATTTGATATTTCAATTTTTGATAGTTTTCGGTTAACCTACCAGACGTGTTTTTTCTGTTTTCATTTTCAAAATACAACTTTCTGTATATGCTACTAGACACGTTTTCAGAATTCGAAACTGAAACAACATATACTGTTTTCTTTTTCATTTTTATTTTTGAAAAACAACAACTGAAAAACGCTTACAGGACGGGCCCTTAGCTTTTCGTGAATTTATTTTTAAATATTTTGTTAAGTAACAAAACTAATCGCTTAAAAATAATAAAAATGATATTATGAAATATTTTTATTTTTATATATTAGTTAATATTTTTATTTATAAATTATTGTTAATAGCCATTTTTAGCAAGGGATCAAAGATATTTTTTCCAATTAGCTGGTACCTGGTAGGAAATACCTCTTGATACAAGGTAAGCATGATCTGCTATGACATACCTTGAAGTACCAGGTCTCAAATGACCGAGATACCCCGACATCGTTATTGAAGTAGGTTAAAACTCTTACACCTCCATAAAGCATCCAACTAGAACCCAAATACCTCAACACTATCCCGCTACTCCGTCGAGGTACATGTCGTACCTCTCCAGTAAGAAAGAAGATAACCATAAAGCTCCAACCCGATTGATCAAGCGCATTCCATCAGAACAGTACCTTAAAGTACCTCGCCATCGGAATGGAGCCTCAAGCTACCTCGCTATCAGTACGTTCAAGCGCCACTCCATCAGACCGGTACCTCGAGGTACCTCGCCATTGGTATGCGGAATCAGAGTCATTCTCTAAACCATAACAGACTCCACGTACACACAACCGTAAGACAAAGTCAAAAGAGGAAACAAACACATCTTCTCCAAGATATCCTCCATAAGCCGATTCTCTTGGGTCAACTACATTAAACAGAGAAACACGGTCAATAAGGGAAGGAGATTAATCCAGTGATCTTCAGCTTTAACGCCAAGAATGAAACCTAATTGCGCCATGTATAAATACACCTGCAAATGCACATAGATGGGATGGAAACTTTTTTGACCTAGAGTTGCGTTTTACGCCCAAAATTAAGCAAGACAATCGTCATTGATCAGTTTTTCCACTTATCGACACGTACGAGTTCACCATCTCTAGTTAGTTTAGATAAAAGAAAAAGTGAGAGTTATACCACCTTATTGTAACAACATCACAATTTAATAAAACAGTGGGAGTTCTTATATAACGATAGTCACTCTATTTTTAACTCCATTACTCTACTCCATTTCTCCTATATCACTACCGATACCAAAGGTACCAACCTTGATTGCATCCTACCTAGGTAGCGGTTTTGTAGGTGTTAATAAAAATCCTCGCCCATAGTGAATTTTTGGTTAACACTTTTTGGTACCATATGTGGAAAATATTCCACACCCTTTATAAAAATCACTTATTTGTCTTTTTGAAGTTTTACAGGATAATTCTACTTCGATCATCCTAAGGACAACCCGAGGCTTCGGGGCATCAATTTGTAGCTTTAACCCGGATAACACAGAGGAAGAGGGAGAAATCACGACATTGTAATCGGACTCCAGCACCGCCATCTACAGTGCAAGTTCTGACTGCCCCGATAGTAGACTAGGCCATTCTTTATCAACAGGCTACATCCTTCATGGAGAGTGTTCATCTTCGATTGGTTACAGAGGTTATCACCCCCTAACCAGTGGATCCTGGTACTCGAGAAGATCCCAAAAAATCGGGAGCTAGGCCACCTACCTTTGACAAGTTAGGACCTTCACCATCTGTACCGGTCATCGACAGACTGAGGCTCTTGCCCTAAGTTCGTGTTAGGTTAGGGATCATGCCCCTGGTCCTATGCAAGCCAACCTGTTATCAACCTAGACCTATGAAATTAGCTATTGACCTCTTACCTAGGGAACCCTGCCACCTTGCCCAGCCATCAACTACTAGAAAAGAACCTTGCTCAGACGCTGGAGGTAGTAGGAAAAGTACCCGAGACCAGCTTCCTCGGAAGAAGCGGTTGGGGTAGGTACCCTAGGTACCAAGCTTTATGATATGTGGTGACGGGCGCGAGAATGATGTATGTATGGGTGTAAACAAACAACGTAAATATTATTTTATTGATCATTGAGTACAATATATAATTTCATAAGTATGTTGCATTCTACTTTCACATAAAAGGATGGAGGTGGTGAAATCGTTCGTGTCGATAAGTGGATATAACTCTCGGATGGGCAGCCGTGTTCTAACAAGTAGAATTTAGGCTATGTCTGGACTATTCTCTCTCACATTCAAGTTTTCGATCCTCCTTTACGTGCATCTTTTCGGTTTATTTATACATGGTGTCATTAGGTTTAGCTCTTATTCTTTCCTTATCAATTTTCGGATCCAATCCCTTCATTTTAGGCGGGATGCCCTGTTTTGACTCAGATGACTTGGACTCTGATTCAAAGATAAGCTGGAAGGAAGAGATTTTGTTTCCTCTTTGGACCTAATTACTTGACCTGCACGTACGTAAAGTTTAATGCATGTTGGAGAGTAAATAAAATCCTGTATGTTTCCCTGGAGAGATGCCTCATAGAGGTCACCCAATATGGCGCTTGCTATCTTGAATGGCTGGGTGTATCTCTATCCCAGTTTTGGTGATAGGAGCTTTCTAACAATAATGGAGCTTTGCGAGCTTCCTCCTTCCTCTGTGAATGGAATGGATTCGACACTCTTCTCGGCGATAAGAGAGACATAGTTGACTGAACTCGACGCCCTGAATGGTTCTTCATGCCAATGGAAGCTAGTAACCTGCTTTTGAAGAGGTCGTGAGGCATCCCGACCTTGAAAAGGCCAGGTCTTCCTATGTCAATCTCACCTCGTGCCTCTACCTCGATGTAGGGAGCTCAACCTGGATACCTTGGAGTTGTACCTGAATGCTTGCAAGGTTCCCAGAGGATGTGGATGACCTCTCCAGGCTCCTGCGGGATACTCAGTGAGTGTGGACGTCCTCGCCTTACTCATGAGATTTTTGACCCTAGCTCGAGAAGTGGAAAATTTCTCCTTGGTACCTAGCCAATTTTGGTTACTATTAGAAGTCCCCTTTGACTTGAACACCGGTATACGATTTTGGGGTTAGAGTCAGATTTCCTGTTTTATTTGGGAAATTTTCCTTCTCCCTTTTAGCCAGAATCTGAGAGGAAATCTTTTCATTAAACCCAACTCCACGTGGCGAACTAGGAATTGTTTTGCTTCTCAAAAAATGGCCACGTTACGTCAGTCCCCGAGAAACTAGGCAATCTTTTTTGAGGATTTTGTTTTCGAGTATGCTTCCATCACGGACGTCACCAATCTTACCGTTAGTTGTTCCACTCTTCCCCATTTAAACCCAGCTACTTCATTCATCTCCCTCACTCTTCCTTTTCTTTCAAATTTCAATTTTTTTCAAAAAACCCATCAAAAAAATTCACCTTCTTTCTTCGTCTTCTCAAAACATCTCAATTTCCCCCTAACTTCTTCCTAATCAACTTCCTTCGATAATGTCAAACTTAACCGACAAAATTGATCTCATGGTTAAAGGTGATGGCACATCCAACCGGGCTCTTGGGAAACGGGCGTGTGAAGACTCAAGCAACGGTGAAAGCCTTCCGCTTCGACAGTGTCGCCGTTCGGGTCGTAACATACTGATCGGGTCTGGTTTCTCGAACAAGCCCGATAAGCCCGACAAGCCTCTGAATTTGGTCTACAAGGGCTCAGATACAGATTTTGAGGGTGCGTCTGTTGGTAGGGGCCAAGCCACTGTCAACGACGCTCTCTCAGAAAACCTCCTATCCTATGACTTCCGGGTCATTCCCAATTCCACCTTCCCAAAAGAATCCATCATCATCATCCGCTTAAAGAGCAAGTATGGTATTCTCGACAGTATTTATGTATCAATTCCTCTCAAGAACTATGATGTTTAACCCCTCCCAAAGGTGTGCTTTCAATACACCGTCGCAGCTTTCGAGAAAGGGGTCAGGCTTCCCCTTCACCCCACTATTCGGAGGGTTCTCAGCGCTCTGTAGTTGGCTTCCCTCCAGTTGACTCCAGGCTTCTGGAGGCATCTGATAGGCTTCCTCATGATGTGGAGGGAAGAAGGCAAGCCAGACACCACCACGAGAGATCCCATGGCTGAGGAGTTGGCGTATGTCTTTCAAATCGGCAGCCTCTCTAGCGGTCTAAGAGGTCAATTCTATGCCAAAGCCAAGAACAAGCTCAATTTCATAGTTCATGATGCTTCCAAGAAAGACCCATCCTGGAAGGAGGAATGGGTTTTGGTTGAAGGTGACTGGGGAAGCTCGATCTACATCGGCGGGTTCGAACACAACGTCCCTACCGCCTTCAATGACAAACCCTCTTGGGATAGGGGGTCGTTACCGGCCGAGACTAAGGCCATCTTGAAGGCTATTATAGAGCGTAACTATTTGAACACGAAGTTTCCTACCTTCGAACCCATCGACCCACGTAGGGTGAATGCATACATGCGTATTACTGGGGACTCCCATGGTAAGAATTGAAATCTAAGTTGTTTTGTTTCTTCCTTTAATGTTTTGAAATTTCCTTTTATCTTTATAGTGTGAATATACCTAGAGGGGGGAGGGGGGGGGGGGGGAGGTGAATAGGCATATGCTCCAATATTTGTCTTCTTTTAAAACAATGCAATTTTAATAATGCTTAATAAAAATTGCAAACAATGACACACAATATTTACATGGTAAACCTACGAAGAGGAAACATCCACGGGTTGATATCACAACCACCAGCGAAAGCAAATCCACTATTTCAAATAAGAGTTACACACTCAAGCAATCAACACATGCTCTCCAAGCTATCACTCTTACTCTATCCTTGAAATTAGTGATCTACTAAGCCGACTTCCTATCCAAGACCTTCTGTCTTTAGGAAGATTCCTTGCTCACCAATCCGGATCCTCCCGACCCTAGGCAAGACTTCTTGTTCAACTATCCGAGTCCTTCCGACTCTAGTCAAGACTTCATTGCTCAACAATCTGAGGTCTCACACCTCTTGTCGAGACTTCCACTTGCTTAGCTATCCAAGTCCTCCCGACTCTAGCTAAGACTTCCAATTGCTCAAATCAAAGAATCACTCTAAGATATGAGACTTTCTACCTCTTCACATCTAAGTGATCATGAATGCAAAACGCAAACAAGCACTCAACATAGAAAATGATGATCAACAAATTCTATGGACATGCAATTAGATAGCTATATTATGCTTTCAAAGAACCATCACAAATGTATCTAGGCAACCAAAGCATGTTATCAACTAAGAACCCAATCAATGAAATGAATATACCAATTGATGTAGACCTAGTTATTAGAAAATGAAATTAAATCTAGAAATAGTCAATCAAGCATAAGAACAAAAGATTTCTAGAAACAATTTCATGTTTATCAAGTTTAGCACAAATCAATCAACTTATCACAAATCTAACTAAACTTGAAACTAAACTCAACAAACCAAAAAATGATATCAAAATCAACTTAGTCATGCTTCTTAATCAAAAGGCATCAATCAATAATAAGATCTAAGAAGAAAACTAAGAAGATGATGATTTTGCCAACAAGGATGAAAAATCATGAACTGAAGATCTGATCACAACGAAATATCTAGATATCCTTTAGTTCTGGAAATGCTTAGGGTTTGTAGAAATATTCACGACACTCAAAATTGGTTTTTGAATCAAGTGATTCGGATTAGAAATGAGGACGTAATCACAAATACAAAAATCAAAAGGTTGAGAGAAAAATTCTGCACTTGTTCTTCAAATTCATTTTTCTCAACTTGTAATGAATGAGAGGGAATGAGAGGTTTTAAAGAGAAAAAAACTAAAAGACCAAATTCCCTCCTGCCTTAGTGCCTACCTGAGATGGCTCGTGGGCATCTCGGGGCAGCAAGGCTTTGGGGCCGAGATGGCCAAGCGCCATCTTGGGAAGGTGCCAAGTGATGGCTTGTGCCTTGCGCTTCTCTCGCGTTCTTCGGCCGTTTTTTGGCCTCCGATCTCCGAATTTGAATCCGTTTGAAGATTATGAACCGGGACTCCCTCACGGACATGGAAATATAAGATACTCAACCCAGAAAATAAGAATTTGACTTGATATATGAGGATGAAGATAATGTATGAAACATGAGTCTAAAGTGTAGTATCTTTTGATTTAGAACTCGAAATTAATAGTATGAGTAACCGAAATGAATGGAACTCAATCATGAATAATCTAAGACTAAAACCAAGTTCAAGATCCATGTTATACAAATATATAAACAAACAAGCACATTTCACACAAGAATGCAAACTACATAGAGATAGTTTACAATCATACATTTTCTAAAACATGTTACTTTCATACCAATGCATGAGCATTCAACTGGTTTGTTTTGTGTCGTGCCTTCTAAAAACTCTATTAGTGACATAGCATGCGGTATTGACCGTTTTGACCCAAAGATTTCTAGGAACTTTCTTAATTTTGAGCATGACCCTAGCCATCTCTTGCAAGACACGATTCTTCCTCTCAACAACACCATTTTGTTGAGGAGTTCTAGGAGCCGAGAACTCATGTGAAATCCCATAATCATCACAAAACTCACTAAATCTAGCATTTTCAAATTCACTCCCATGATCACTCCTAATGGGACATATTTTCTTGATCTCAAGACCTTTTTCATTTTGAACTTGATTGCAAAATATTATTAAGGTAACCAAAAGTTTCGATCTTGTCTCTAAGAAAATATACCCAAGCAAACCGAGAAAAATCATCAACACATACAAAAATGTATTTTTTTTACCATTTATGCTTTCGGTTTGGATTGGTCCAATTAGGTCCATATGCACAAGTTCTAAGGGCTTCTTGGTAGCAAAATTAGTGTTCTTTTTATGAGACACTTTGATTTGTTTACCTAATTGACATGGTTCACAAACACCATCAAGCTTTTTACCAAGACTAAGAAGACCTCTAACAATGTTATATTTCTCATGCTTCTTTAAATCTTTATAATTCATGTGGCCCAATCTTTCATGCCATAATTCAAGCTTGTTGCACTCATGTGCCATATTACATGTTAGTGGATCAACCTCTAAGCAATAGCAATTGTCTGAATACCTTTTGACTTTCAAAACAGTTTTGCCCTTTTTATCGATTATTGTGCACACATCCTTGTTAAAGCTAACTTCTTTATAAATTTCACACAAGTGAGTGATGCTTATTAGATTAGCTTGTAGACCATCTACATACAAGGTGTCACGAAGTTTAGGCAACCCGGGGATACAATTGTTCCTTTGCCTAGAACTTGCTTTTTAGTGCCATCACCGAATGTAACCCATTCACAATCATTCATAACAAGATTCTTAAAGAATTCCTTGTTACCGGTCATATTCCTAGAGCAACCGCTATCTAGGTACCAACAATAGGATGAATTAGCTCTTAAAGTATATTGTGCAACCAAACATTGTGTTGTGTTTTTCTTAACCCAAACTTTCTTGACAAGTTTCTCATTCCTACATTTATTAACATGCTTTGACTTGTTTTTAGGCATATTAACTCAATTAGTCACATTTTCAAACAAAGCATTATCAACTTTCTTATGCATAGTAGAACGAGGCACAACACAAGATTTAACAAACAAATCATCAAGACATTTATTCTCAACATGCTTTTCCAAGGTCTTCTTAGGTCTAATTCTAGATCCATATATGGATGATTGCCTAGGACCATTCAAAGACATATCATGCAAATCATTGGCAATTCTACATTTACGAATGTATTCAAAGCATCTAGGTCTTATGAGTCCTACCATGTTGCAATAATGACAAATAGGTATGAATTTGAGAAGTTTACCATTTGCTTGAGCATTCAACTCTTTTTGCCTTCTCACATTTTTACGTCTTTGGCGTGCAACACTAGATGTCTTGCCTTTTGCATTTGATGATGACGTAGCTTGTCTTTGGCATTGTGGAGTCTTTTCCTTGACCTTCATTGTTGATGTTAAGGCACCTCCGGTAGCATTCATGGCTTTACCATTAGAGAGTGTACCTACAATTAAATTGCTACAAGCTTTGACAAAAGTAGATTTGTTAGATGATGGAGTTGATTTTTCATTAACATCTCCTAAACCTCTTTTGTCGCTTGAAGACATTCCAACCTTAATAAGAGCTTTCACTTTATTAGAGCTAGATAACATCTTGTTAATCATCTCTTTAGCCTCATTAAGTTTGTCATTAAGCACTTTCTCTTGATTCTCATGCTCATTAAGTTTTGCTTTAAGCACATTTTCAATTCTCCTAGCACGATCAAGAGATTCATCTCTTTGCTCAATTTCATGCTTCACAATACTTAATCTATCATTGCTATCAATCAAGTTTTTCTCAAGATTAAGAATTTTGTCATTAAGATCAATAACACATTTTGAGCTACAATCATGATATTCTAACTTCTTAGTGAGAGACTTATTGATCTTAGAGATCCCTTCATTTTCTTGAATAAGATCTTTGATCTTTTGATCATCTAAGTCAATAGACTCACCTTCAACAAGAGAAGCCACAAAAGAATACATTTCTTTAATCATGATAAAACAAAAGAAGATAACAAACACTACAAAGAAGATCTATCTAAGTGCGTCTAGACACCGGCTCTGATACCAATTGAAATTTCCCTTTATCTTTATAGTGTGAATATACCTAAAGGGGGGGAGGGGTGAATAGGTATATGCTCCAATTTTTGTCTTCTTTTAAAACAATGCAATTTTATTAATGCTTAATGAAAATTGCAAACAATGACACAATATTTACGTGGTAAACCTCCGAAGAGGAAACATCCACAGGTTGATACCACAACCACCGGCGAAAGCAAATCCACTATTTCAAATAAGAGTTACACACTCAAACAATCAACACATGCTTTCCAAGCTATCACTCTTACTCTATCCTTGAACCGAGTGATCTACTAAGCCGACTTCCTATCCAATACCTCTTGTCTCTAGGAAGATTCCTTGCTCACCTATCCGGATCCTCCTGATTCTAGGCAAGACTTCTTGCTCAACTATCCGAGTCCTCTCCACTCTAGTCAAGACTTCCTTGATCAACAATACGAGGTCTCACACCTCTTGTCGAGACTTCCACTTGCTTAGCTATCCAAGTCCTCCCGACTCTAGATAAGACTTCCAATTGCTCAAATCAAAGAATCACTCTAAGATATGAGACTTTCTATCTCTTCATAAGGCATATAAGAAATCATGAATGTAAAACGTAAACAAGCACTCAACATAGAAAATGATGATCAATAAATTATATGGACATGCAACTAGATAGACAGATTATGCTTTCAAAGAACAATCACAAATGTATCTAGGCAACCAAAGCATGTTATCAACTAAGAACAAAATCAATGAAATGAATATACCAATTAATGTAGACCTAGTTCTTAGAAAATGAAATTAAATCTAGAAATAGTCAATCAAGCATAAGAACAAAAGATTTCTAGAAACAATTTCATGTTTATCAAGTTTAGAACAAATCAATCAACTTATCACAAATCTAGCTAAACTTGAAACGCAAATCAACTAACCACAAAATGATATCAAAATCATCTTAGTCATGCTTCTTAATCAAAAGGCATCAATCAATAATAAGATCTAAGAAGAAAACTAAGAAGATGATGATTTTACCAACAAGGATGAAAAATCACGAACTGAAGATCTGATCACAACGACAAATCTAGACATCCTTTGGTTCTGGAAAGTCTTGGGGTTTTTAGAACTCTTCAATACACTCGAAATTGGTTCTTGAATCAAGTGATTCGGAGTAGAAATGAAGAAGTTATTACAAAAACAAAATTCAAAATGTTGAGAGAAAAATTCTGCACTTGTTCTTCAAATTCGTTTTTCTCAACTTGTAATGAATGAGAGGGAAGAAGAGGTTTTAAAGAGAAACAAACCAAAGACCAAATTTCCTTCATGCCTTAGTGCCTCCCCGAGATGGCGCATGCATATCTCTGGGCAGCAAGGCTTTGGGGCCGAGATGGCCGCGCGCCATCTCGGGATGATGCCAAGTGATGGCTTATGCCATCGCACCTCTTCCCTTGCGCTCCTCTCGCATTCTTCGAACGTTCTTTGGCCTCTGATCTCTGAATTTGAATCCGTTTGATGATTATGAACCGGGACTCCCTCAAGGACATGGAAATATAAGATAATCAACCCATAAAATAAGAATTTGACTTGATATATGAGGATGAAGATAATGTATGAAACATGAGTCTAAAGTGTAGTATCTTTTGATTTAGAACTCGAAATTAATAGTATGAGTAACCGAAATGAATGGAACTCAATCATGAATAATCTAAGACTAAAACCAAGTTCAAGATCCATGTTATACAAATATATAAACAAACAAGCACATTTCACACAAGAATGCAAACTACATAGAGATAGTTTCCAATCATACATTTTCCAAAACCTGTTACTTTCATACCAATGCATGAGCATTCAACTTCAAGTGTGAATATGTTATACCAAATGATATGCTACGATGCAAGGACACAAATGTATGAATTGTGTGTGTGTGCGCATTTAATGATGCATAACTAAACAGGGACACATTTGAATGAATTGTGTATGTGCACACATTTAATGATTCACAACTAAGCAAGGACACATTTGAATGAATTGTGTGTGTGTGCGCTTACGCCTTGCAAGAGGAAGAAGAATCTCGATACCTTAGCATCCAAGAATAGTACCAATCCTCTTGAAGATGAACTTTGCATCATGTGAAGTTGTTTTTCTTCCTTGAAGCTCTTATCATCACGAACCACTTAAGCAACTAAACATTACAAAGAAATGAAGTTTTGTTATTGAATCAAGCCAACACAAATCTAAAACCTAACATGTTTACTCTTGTTCTAAATCCCTTTTTTTTAAGTTTTAGCTGTTGCTCCTACAACCTAAGAAGCTCCGCCGACTCACACTCCTTCTCATTCTGTTAGAAGGATCCAGGAGCCTTTCAAGTTACCGTGGCTAGCGAAGGCCCTTTAGCCCCTGCTTTGGTTCAACCTCCTCCTCACCTCCTCTCCAGCCCAGGTCTATAATGGAAATCTTTACCTCATAAGCTTACAAAGTGTGAGGAAGAGGGGCTTCAGTCCCTATTGTTATTGCTCCTGCTATTTTTACGGGTAACCTTACTACTGCTACTGCTACTGCTACTGCTACTGCTGCTACACATCCCCCAATCATTCCTACTACTCAAACTCCTCATCTTGTGTTCGTGGTGACCTCAGAAAGCTTAGAGACTGCTACCCTGGGTGAACCTGGAGTTCACACTGAGCCTTCTTTTACCCTCTTCTCTTAGGATGAGGTCGTGAATTGATTCATCGTCTCTTGTCTAGGTGGTAGCCTTTCTCTAATGGCTTCAATGCATATTGATATCTTGATCTCCAAAAGATCCGCTCTTCTGACCGAGGTACCCATCTTCTTTTATCAGAGACCGAGGTATCTTACTTGGATATTTACTGACTTCAATCTTATGTAAGCCTTTAAATTCAATGTCGTATTAAGCCAGCAGGTGGCTCTTCTCCGTGATCGAGCAATGAAGGCGGAGGCTAAAGGTGAGAGGGCTATTGGATTGTTATCTCCAGCTCAAATCGTGACACAGGAGATGACCACTAGCCAAAAGGAGATAGAAAAGAGTTGTCTGAGCTCCAATACGACTACCAGTGGTTAAAGAAAAACTTTGATCAGGAGATCCTCAAGTCCAACCACTGGGCTTCATAGAGAGATTCTTGGAAGGCAGAAGCTAAGGAGTTAGATGTCCAGAACAAGGACTTGCATGCTCAGTTAACAAGGCTGCAAGCTGAGGTAGTTAGGTCTTTCATTTACTTTGAATGATTTCTGATCTTAGTTTTCTATTGGGTTGGATACTCGTTGCTAACTTCTAAGCTTGATCTGGATGCTACCTCCAATGTAACCACGAATTAAATAAACTTGGTAAAGTAAAATCTTGACCCTTCCAAATATTAGGAAAAAGATCTGGATTGATGGCTAGCTCCGGCTTTCAGCCCTCAGTAAAAGTCTGTTGCTTGATGATTTTGGGGTGAAGTCCCTTTGCTTTATGCCTAGCATCCTTAGTAATTCCACGATCGAGGTACATGTTACGTGTTCGCTACATAACTTGCATGTAGTCATCAACCTGGCGTCGTAAACGACAATATATATATATATATATAATGCTCAGGCGAAAATTATGTTGTAATATCCTGGATACCCTTTCTCCCAGAATACCGGGGGGGAGGGGGGGAGGGGACCTATCATGTCGACCTCTATCCAACATGCAAACTTGCTTTGTGCTTGGATCTTTCCCAGGGATCGTAGCCAGGCCGAGGCAATAGGAAGGCTGTCTAGCCATTCTGGTCTCGAGATCTGGATGACAACTATACACTTACACTCAGACATTTCTTGGCGGGAGGTAGTTCCCAGCCAAGGCATCAGGGATAGTGAGGGGGATTCCCCGACCAGTCTCTGGTCCAGAAATCTGGATGGAAACTATACACTTACACTCAGACCCTTCTTTGGGGAGGTCACCCAAGCTAGGCATCAGGGATAGTGAAGGGGCTTCCTTAACCAGTCCTTGGTCTCGAGATCTGGATGGCAACTATACACTTATACTCACTGAGGGAGGTCACCCGACCAAGGCATCATGTATAGTGAAGGGGTTTCCCCAACCAACTTCCTAGTCTTGAGATCTGGATGACAACTATACTCTTATACTCATACCCTTCTTGGTGGGAGGTAGTTCCCGGCCAAGTCATCAGGGATAGTGAAGGAGCTTCCCCGACCAGTCCCTAGTCTCGAGATCTGGATGACAACTATGCTCTTATACTCATACCCTTCTTGGCAGGAGGTAGTTCCTGGCTAAGGCATCATGGATAGTGAGGGGGATTCCCCTACCAGTCTCTGGTTTATAGATCTGGATGGAAACTACGCACTTATACTCAGACCCTTCTTTGGGGAGGTCACCCGACCAAGGCATTAGAGATAGTGAGGGGGCTTCCTTAACCATTCCGTGGTCTCGAGATCTGGATGGCAACTATGCACTTATACTCAGACCCTTCTTGAGGGAGGTCACCCGACTAAGGCATCAGGGATAGTGAGAAGGCATCCCCGACTAGTCCCTAGTCTCGAGATCTAAATGGCAACTATGCACTTATACCCAGACCCTTCTCAGGAGAGATCACCCGACCAAGGCATCAGGTATTGTGAAGGGGCTTCCCCGACCAGTCCCTAGTCTAGAGATCTGGATGAAAACTATGCTCTTATACTCAGACTCTTCTTGATGGGGGGTGGTGCTCGGTCGAGGCATCATGGGTACTGAGAGGGCTTCCCCGACCAGTCCCTGATCTTGAGGCGATCATTATCGAAATATCATAGTGATCCTCCTGGTGTGGTTTACTAAACCAGGGCATCAAGGAAGCTATCTAGCTCTCATTGGATCATGGCATGACGAACTCATATGTAGAGAATAGAAAGCACAATTGGAGATGTAAAAATTAACGACAGACTTTATTGATGAACAAGAAGAAATATATTGTTGCTTTTAGATAATCGTAGTCATTAATACTTAAGTGGAGATAGCCTACCTAAGAGTTCCTCGTTTAAACATAGAACTGCCTTAAATGGTCAGTATTCCAAGTGTGGTCGATAGGTCAACCATCCATGTCTTTTAGTTTGTATGCTCCATTGCGAACCACTACCTTTACCAAGTAAGGTCCCTCCCAGTTAGGTCTTAGGACCCCGTCTGATCTTACTCGGGCATTCTGAGTAACCTTCCAGATAACTAGGACCTCTTCCTTGAAATTTCCAACCTTTACCCTTCTGTTGAAATATCTGGCTATCCTGGTTTGGTATATTGCCACCTTCTCTGCAACTCGATCCTGTTTTTCCTCTAGGAGGTCGTGCCGAGCTCAGAGCTTGACCTCGTTGCTCTCCGGTTCATAATTTTGGATTTGGAACGAGGTCAGTTTATTCTCAATAGAAAGAACTGCCACAACCCCGAATGCCAAAGAGTAGGGTGTTTCACCGGTTGTTGTCCACTTCGTGGTCCGATATGCCCAAGGGACCTCAAGAAGCTCTTTAACCCAATTCCTTTCTTCTGTTGCAGCTTCTTTTTCAGCAGTTTCTAAATGGTCTTGTTTGTAGCTTCAACTAAGCCATTAGTCTTAGGGTGAGCTACCGAAGCGAAACGGAGATCGATACCCAGGCCTTCACAATAATCCCTAAAATTTGCATTGTTAAACTGCTTTCCAAAGTTGGTGATTATGATAAGCAGGGTACCGAACTTGCATACCATGTTCGTCTTGATAAACTTGGTAGTCCTCTCTTCTGAAATCTGGGAGAGAGGTCCCGCTTCGACCCACTTGGTAAAATAGTGGATGGCGATGATAACATGTTTTGCTTGCCTGGCTACAGTAGGAAACGAACAAATCAAGTCGACCCCTACATGGAAAACGGGTATAGTAAACTAATTGATGTCAACCGTTTAGGGGGAAGACGGTTAAGGTTCGAGGTTCTCTGGCATGGCACGTAAGACCGAATAAACTCCTTTACATCTTGATGGACAGTTTGCCAGTAGTATCCCATACGAAGTACCTGGTTAGCTAGAGCTTCACCACCTATGTGATTTCCGCAGTCCCTAGAGTGAACCTCCCTTAGTGCCCATTTGGCATCATCAAGATGAAAACACTAAAGCAATGGGAGGGACCCGCCCCTTATACAGAGGTACCCATCTACAAAGAAATATCGGACAGAGAGCCTCTTAATTCTTCTGGCTTGATCGGGCTCCTCATGAAGCTTTCCTTCTTGGAGGTAAGCAACAATTGGATCCATCCAACAAGGCTGACGGTCCACGGGTCAAATTTCCTTGCTCGCTGTTATGCTTGGTTGGAGAATCACTTGGAGAAGAACTCTCCAAGGTAGGGTTTGGCCACCATTCGTATCTATTTTAGCTAGGATGTCTGCTCGATGATTCTGCTGGCGGGGCACTTACTCGATCTTGAATCCTTTAAATTCTTTCTTAAGCTGCTGAACTAGCTTCAGGTAGGCGACCATGTTTTCCCTTTTTACCTGATAGATCCTGAAAATCTGATTGACTACAAGTAATGAGTCACTCTTGATTTGCAGGTAGTCTGCCCCAAGTTTGATGGTTGTCTTCATCCCGGCTAGAAGGCATCATACTCTGTCTCGTTATTGGTAGCTTTAAACTCAAATCTGAAGCAGTGACAACATTCAATCTTTTCTTGATCAACAAGAACTATGCCAGCCCATCCCCCAGCTTTCCCGGATGCTCCATCAGTGTAGAGGGTCCAGGTCTTGCAACCTTCAAGCTAGTTGTCGATCTCTGAAATCTTTGTAGAAGCCAGATTCTACTCTGCGGAGGTTGCTTGGCTCAAGAGCGCTGCGAATTCTGCCATAAAGTCTGCCAAAGCTTGGGATTTGATTGAGTTCATGGGTTTATATTTCAAATCAAATTGGGTGAGCCATAGGGCCCATAAAACTACACTTCTGAATACGTCCGGCCTTTTTAAAAATTGGCGAAGAGGCTGATCCGTCACCATTGCTATTGAGTAAGCTTGGAAATAGGGACAGATCTTTCTCACTGAGGTCACCAGAGCAAAGGCGAGCTTCTCCAGGAAAGTATAATTTCTCTCTAGCTTGGTAAGAGCATGACTCACTTAGTAGATAAGTCGTTGGACCTTGTCTCCACACTCATTGACCAAAGCTCCACTTATTGTAGTTTCTAAAATAGCCAAATAGATTTACAGTTCCTCTTCGGGAATTGGCTTGACTAGCAATGTGGGGGGGGGGGGCTCGCTAGACACTTCTTCAAGGCTTGATAGGCTTTCTCGCTCTCCTGGTCCCATTTTATGTTTTTCCCCTGCTTGATAGCTTTAAAGAATGGTAGACATTTATCGGTGGAGCGAGAAATGAACCAGTTGAGCGCTGCTACACTCTCGGTCAAGATCTATATCTATTTAAGTGACGTAGGGGATTCTAGGTCCAAGATAGCCTTGATCTATTTTAGGTTGGCCTCTATGCCACTCTCGTGAACCATGAAGCCCAGAATTTTTCCCGCAGTTACCCCGAGTGCACATTTGGAGGGGTTTAATCACATCTGGTTTTCCCTCAGGATAAAAAAAGTTCTACGAAGGTTGTCATGATGTTCTTCTGTGGTTTATGACTTTGTAATCATGTCGTCGATGTACACCTCCATCGACTTTTCAATTTCGGGCTTGAATAGTCAGTTAACTAGCTGCTGGTATGTAGCCGTTGCATTCTTGAGTCCAAACAGCATAACCTTGTAGCAGTACAGACCATGTCCAGTAATGAAGTTGGTCTTATCCATGTCTGCTGGATGCATCTTGATCTAGTTATACCCCGAGAATGCATCCATGAAGCTTAGGAGCTTGTTCCCGGGTGTGAAATCAACCAATTGATCTATCTTCGACAGTGGGAAGCTGTCCTTCGGAATTTCTTCTAGTATATCAACATGATGGACGCTAGTCCTGTCCTTGCTTTACTCTTCTTCCTCCACTATCAGGAGGTCATTCTCTGGATGATCATCAGGTCCTGAGCCCTCTTGGTCTGTCTTTGGTGCTACCCGTTTCTAAATCGTTTTAACTTGTGCAAACTGCTTTGCCAACACTGTTGGGTTGATGGATACTGCATAACATTTCCTGGCAGTTAGCTGGTCCCCTCGTACCTCTCCCACCTTGTTCCCTACTGGAAATTTCAAGATGTTATGGTAGATGGGCAAGACACCCTCAATGGATGATATGAACGGTCTTCCTAGTATGGCATTGTAGGCTGACTCGAGGTCGACCATAATGAAGTTTGTCATTACATTCCATTCTGCTGGAGGGGTGTTGTTCCTGTGATCACCGAGAGGATCTTTGACCTAACTGGTATGATTGAGTCTCTAGTGAAGCCAGACTGAGGGGTCATGCAGCTATTATAGTACCATTACTTCAGGTTAAGTTTTTCTATGGTATCTTTGAAGAGGATATCCACGTTGTTGCCAGAATCAATAAGAACATGGTAGACTGCGCAGTTGGCTATTTATACTTTAACCACCAAAGGATCGCCATGAGGCAAAACAGTGTTGTAGACGTCTACCACAGAGAAAATCATCTGAGCCGATTGAGACGGGCAGACCGAGCTCTGGTCTACCATAAAGATATTATGATCTTCTCCACGCGAGGAGTCTTCCTTGCGTGGTTCTTCCAAGAATTGTTTGAGGTCCCGACCGGGGTAGGTCCTCAACTAATTATGTGGATGACCTGAATCTGTTGCATCAGAACCTTTTGTTTGCCTCTCTACTTCTACTCTTATCCCTAGATCTCTACTTCACCTCCTTCCCTGTCTGGATACTGTCCCTGACATGCTACAAGAACTCTACAAAACATCCTCCCCTTACTAGGGCCTCGATCGGGTTGCACAAGCTGTAACACTCTGTTGTGTTATGCCCGAGGTCTTCATGTAAGTCTCAATATTTGTATTTGTTCCTGGTATCCATTGCGATTTCATTGGAGCTGGTTTCCTTAGAAATCCTTTGTCTAGGATAGCTAGGTAGATTATTTCCCGAAAAGCGTTCAAAGGGGTGTAATGGTTATATACCCTTTCATCTTTAGTCACATCGGCCACCTCTTTTGGAGGAGGTGAAGCTCGGGGAGGGGGGGGGGATTCCATCACACTAGAAAACATCCTCACGGATGTTGGAAAGGTGGCGAGGGTACGTCTATAGGTTGGGTGGCTTATTCTGGATCTTCTGAGCTGGTGTTGGCTTGGGTTCCTCCTTTTTCGGTTGTTTTACCACTCTCATGTCATAATATTCGATTTTAACCTTCAGCTATTCTTTGATCTCGATCTGCTATAGAGCCCGATCATACGGCTCCTGGTAGGTCTCGGGTGGGTTCTTGGCGAAAGATAGAAACGGCTTACCGGCCCAAAGGTTTTTATAGAAGTTGGCCAAGGTTTCTTTCTCAGTGAAGACTCCCATCTAGATGACCTCCTTATGGAACCTCTTCATATAAGCCCTGAGGATTTTCCCTCATTCCTGGATCACATACTGCAAATGGATAGGATCCTTTGGCTGTGGTTTGACACTCTGGAATTGCGACCAGAAGTCTGTTGATAACTTTGCGAAGAAATCCACGCTGTCAACGGGCAGCTTTCTGACCAAATCTTAGCATAATCTGTCAGCACGACAGGAAACATAGGGCACATGGCAGCCCTAGTTATGTTCTAGACCTCCATTTGATGGACGCAACTCTCCAAATGACTAAGGGGGTCTTCCGCGCCCGAGAACTTGTCTACTGACATTTAATACTTCGGTGGGAGCTCTAGTTCCCTGATTCTCCTAGTAAAAGAGGCATTTATCTCACTAAGGGGGTCTTTCTTGACCTCCTTATGTTTCCCTTTCTTCAACTGTTGGATCTCTTTTGCAATTTGGCCAGTTGATCCCTCAGTTGGTTGCTTTCAATGTCTATCGAGTTAACCTCTGAATCATCTTCACCTGATCTTTATGATGAAATTGAAATCCTTGGAGGGTTTGTTTCGTGAACCGGGCTTCATTAATGATCCCGATTGTTTCCTCAGGCTCCTCCTTGAGGTTCCTTCATGGAAACTGTCAGATGGGCAAGTTGACGAGGCTCTCTTGGATTAACATTGATTGCTGATTTGACCCGTCTGGGTTGGTAACCTGTAGATTTTTTTTACCAGGGGCATGGGCCCTTACATTTCTCGAATAGAGGTTAAGAGCTCAGGCCTGTTGTAAGCCGGTGTTGGTGGAGTGGGCCCGAGCCGTTCAAAAATTAGTTGCCTGTTACCCGGTCTTCTTGCTTCCTCCTTGGCTTCGTGGTCTACCAAATGAGTGGCAATCCCCTCTGCAACCATTCGGAGGAAGACGCTTTCAATGAAGGCCGCTGCCTGCTAGTCGATCATAATTTGGCTTGTTGTTGGGAGATCAGAAGCCCTTTCATTGTCTAAACGAGCCAAAGTCGGCTTACGGTGCTTCTACCTCTTCTCTTTTCTCTGTATTTGCCTCTATGAAGTAGCTGATTGGTTCCCTACTTCCTTGGGCTGTCCTTGGGATGATCGAAGCCTCATAATTCTGTAAAACAGTAAATTTGTTAATTTTGAAATTTGTGAGGAAACTTCTTATAGACAGTGTCAAAAAGTGTTAACCGAAAATCCACTCGAGGTGAGGAATTCCAATTAACACCCTCAAGACCAGCTTCCTCGAAAGAAGCGGTCGAGGTAGGTACCTTGGGTACGAATCTTTATGATATGTGGTGATGGGTGCGAGAACGATATATATGTTAACCGAAAATTCTCTCAAAGTGAGGAATTACAGCTAACACCCTCTAGACCGCTACCACATAGGTGGTGACCGGGGTTGGTACTTCGTACCTTGGAGAGATCTTGTATAAATATGGAGTATGGAGTTGTAGGTAGGAGATGAGTCATCCCGCTTGTCAGGCTTCACGATAGGTAAGAGAGGAGTCATCCCACTTGTCAAGTTTCATGGTAGGTAAGAGACAAGGCATCCCATTTATCGGGCTTCGTGGTAGGTAGGAGAGGAGTCATTCCATCTATCAGGCTTCGTGCTTAAGGAGGAGATACGGGGAGCTCGAGGTTCCCTTGCTGATGTGAACGGGCTGATCCTGGTCCTTGTTCCCTGGTCCTAGTCCTCAGTAGGGGTCAGAGCCCGTCCTAGTACCTGGAACGTGGTTCTGGACCCTGATTTCTTTATGTAGTTCTCTTACCTACACAGTGATTAAAGAGGAGGGCTTGCCTTGCTTTTGTGTCGGATCCAAGTCTCCCTACCTCGACATGCGACTTGGCGTGTAGAGTTAAAGAACAAGGATGCTAGGTCTAGTGGGGTTGGAGCTAGATCCGGTTCCCTAAATATTCGTTATATTTTCCCAATCTCATATAAAAAGAACTGGAGAGCTAGGACCTATGGGGTTGGTACCTAGCCCACATACACACATGCATATTACAGTAGATAATAGGAAAAACATAAGTCTTTAGTAGTGGGAGGTGGACTGACCAAGGGGGAAAAAGCATCACGAATGATCACATGCTGAAAAACCCCAATGCAGTATCCAGAGGAAGGGGGAATACCCTTCCTTATATATATATATATATATATATCAAAGAATGCTCCGAGGAGCTTACAAGATTGGTAAAATAATACAATGTAGTCGCTCCGGAGAGCTTACAATGGCAACATAATGTTAACCAATCCCGATATATTTATGGGAGAGGTAATACATGTAGCAATCATATAGAGAGAACTTATACAAAATGTATAAACTTGCCTCTGGCTGGTCGATTTTAGTATTAGAGAACCCATATGCAGTCAGGTGTTGAGTTCTCGAGTCCCCCTTAATGTCTTTTTACTGGTGTATATATACATGTGACTACCTTGGCGTGCAAGTCCAGGACTTTTGAATCGGTCTTCTTTTCCATATTGAATACGATTCTTCCTTTAATGTAGCTGATCAACTTGTAGCTAATATCTTAGAGAAGATGTGTTTGTTTCCCCTTCTGACTTTTCCTTCCTTAATATGTGGGATTTTCTGTTGTAGTTGACCCCTAATAATCGGTTATGGAGGATATCTTGGAGGTAAAGGTATTTGTTTCCTCCTTGAACTCTTTTACTAGTGGTGGCCATTAAAGATGTTAATAACAAAATTTGGCTAGGGACCAAAAAAGTATTTTCCACTTCCCAGCCTTCATGCAAGGGTCCAAATTCGAGCTTATATGACGAGGTATCAAGGTCCCTTGGGTTGAGCTACCACGCGATCCTACAGGAGTAAGGCGAGGCTGTCTATACCATCTGAGCATCTCGCACGTGTCCAGGCTCACTAAATAAAGCCCAACATGACCGCGTGAAGCCCCTTATACCAGGATAGAAGCCTGAGGCTAGGTTGAAGTAAGAGGACCAGGGTTCCCCGACGTCGAGGTATCTCACGACACTTTCCTAGAGCTCGCTACTATCTCTGCTTTCACCATGAGACCTTCAAGGTGCCGAACTTGTCTTGCAAAGGCCATTCTACCTCGTCGAGGTATAATCTCAACCTGTCCGAGCAGAAAAGAAGGAAGCCCGCAAAGCCCCATCAACACCAAAAGCACCAAGATCCACTGTAGATCCTGGCATGGTTAAATAAAGTAGCAAGAGCAATACTCGAGCGTACCTATCCACCCTTCTAGAAGCAACCTAAGGCCACATGTTTATGGTGAACACCTTACCCGGTCTTGTCAGCCAAGCTTTGCTACCCCGTCAGATTCCAGCGCGGTCAAATCGAGTTCCATCGAAAGCCTTATAAGGTTGAATCAAGCTCCATACAACTGGACTGTACCTTAAGGTATCTCGCCCTCAGGTCGATACCCGAGTACTAGGATACCAGCTTCGAGACCCATCCGGGGTATGCCTCCTCCACATGGTAGGAAAAATGATATCAGTAAGGTACTGTGCCACCAGAATATAAAATTAAAGTTCTTCTCCAAGAGAGAAGGTTGACTTTCATATTACCATTAATGAGGTCAACCGTATTAATCGAGGTAGTCAACCCTGTTTAATGAGGTCAATCGTATTAATAGAGGTAGTCAACCATGTTTAATGAGGTCAGTCATATTAATAAAGGCAGTCAACCCTATTTAATGAGGTCAACCCTATTAATGGAGGTAGTCAACCCTATTAATAAGGTCAACCATATTTATAGAGGTAGTCAACCCTATTAATGACATGATCAACGCCATTAATTAGAGAATATTCAACTCTTTAATGACCACCATTAGTAAAAGAGTCCTAAGAGGAAACAAATACCCTTGCCTCTAAGATATCCTCCACAACCGATTATGAGGGTCAACTACAACAGAAAATCCCGCCTATCAAGGAAGGAAGAGTCTGAAGGGGAAACAAACACATCTTCTCCAAAATATTAGCTACAAGCCGATCAACTACATTAAAGGAAGAATCCTATTCAATATGGAAAAGAAGACCAATTCAAGAGTCCTGGACTTGTACGCCAAGGTAGTCACCATGTATAAATACACCTGTAAAAGGACATTAAAGGGGGCTCAATAATTCAACACCTGATTACATATGGGATCTCTAATCCCAAAATCTACCAGCCTGAGGCAAGTCTATACACTTCGTATAAGTTCTCTTTACATGATTGCTACATGTATTACCTCTCCCAGAAATATATCGGGATTAATTAACATTATGTTACCATTGTAAGCTCTCCGGAGCAACTACGTTGTATTATTTCACCAATCTTGTGAGCTCCCCAGAGCATTATTTGATATATACACAAGGATGGGAATTCCCGTTTCCTCTGGATACTATCTTGGGGTTTTTCAGCATGTGATCATTCGTGATGCTTTTTCTCCCTTGATTAGTCCACCTCCCTTTACAAAAGATTTGTTTTTTTTTTCTATTATCTACTGTATTATGCATGTGTGTATACGGGCTAGGTACCGACCCCATTGGTCCTAACTCTCTAATCCCTCTTATATGAGATCGGGAAACCACATCGAAGATTTAGGGAACCGGATCTAGCTTCTACCTTGTTGGACCTAGCATCCTTGTTCTGTTTATCTACATGCCAAGTCATATGTTGAGATAGGGAGAAACTACCATGAATCGTTTGAAGGAAGTTAATGAGCTCCCTTTTGATTTCTCTATGGAAACGCGCATGGATCTGACACAGAAGCCAGGCAAGCCCCTTCTTTAAACACCGTATAGGTCGGGGAACTATAGAAAGAAATCAGGGTCTAAAACCGGGCTCCAGGTACTAGGACGGGCTTCGACCCTGACTGAGGACCAGGACCAGGACCAGGGAACAAGGACCAGGATCAGCCCCTTCACACCAGCAAAGGAACCTCTAGCTCCCCGTATCTCCTCCTTAAGCAAGAAGCCTGACTAGCGGGATGCCTCCTCTCTTACTTGATGCATCATCCTCTTTTTTTGCTTTATTCTCTATATTCATACAAGATCTTTCCAAGGTTAGGTATCCAAGGTACCAACCCTGGCCACTGCCTACGTGGTAGTGGTCTTGAGGGTGTTAGTTGTAATTCCTCACCCCGAGCAAATTTTTGGTTAACGCTTTCTGGCACCGTCTGTGGGAAGTTTCCATACGCATTTTGAAAGCTTCAATGTCTCTACCTCAACATCCTTATGCTATCGAGGTCACTGATTCTTTATTCATGGAATGTCATTTACTATTTACGATGTCCTTTCTCCATACTTGTCTATATCGCCTTCGTACCGAGTGTGGTGCTTATTATGCTATTTGATGAGTTTTATTTGTTGTGGAGCAAATATGGTACGTGAGATTCTTAGTAGAACCAGGCTATTACATTACCTATAGGTAGTAAAGATGCTCATCTATTGGTAGAGCTCCTCTACAGCAGCTTCGTACCTGGAGGGCTCTTCCACAACAGACTTGTTCCGGCACCATTAGAATTCCAGTGCAGTAGAGCTATACCTATCTAGCTCCTCCATAACAGACCTACTTCGGTACCGTTAGAGCTCTAGTATAGCAAAGCCACACCTGTCTAGCTCCTCTATATCAGACTTGTTCCGGTACCTATATAGCTCCTATGTAGTAGAGTTACACATCCCACTTTTATTTACTGTAGATTGCTCCATACCGACGTATCTCCTCTACATATGATCCGCTATGCTGTCTTACGCTTGAAGGTCTCTTACACAACTGAACCAGTCTGATACATTGAGAGCTCCTACACAGTACAATTGCACCTCTCTTACTCCCTTACAGCAGATTCGCTATGTTACCGGTGTATCACCTATCTAGCGGATCCAATGGACTTGTACCTGAATATACAGATCCTTTCATGTCACTGGATCCATTCTTCAGAAGCTCCTAGGTAGCGGTAGCAGGTTAACTCATGAATCTGAGAAGCCAACTCAGCTGTTTAGCCTCTGGTGCAGCATAACCAGTAGATGAAACACTGGATCCTCACTTCATATACCGGGACGATCAACGTCCGAGTGAGCTACTGAGCTCCCAGTTCATTCCGAAGGGGTCTAAAGCATTCTCTCAATCACGAGAAACTTCTAGGATCCTAAGCATGTCTCTAGACAGTTATGTTGGAACCCCGTTCACCGATTACGCAGCGGATCTAGGTTTTAAAATTTTTATACAGATCATAATCTGTATCTAGGACCAGTGAACTTGGGATCGTAATTATTTTTCGAAACTAATACATACAATATGTAAACACAAGAAATTGAAATCGATATAATCAAGAAGAAAATCTTACCAACGTTTGGAGGCTCCTTCACTTTTCGATATGCTCCTGTCTGAATCAATCTTACCAATGTTTGAAAGTCCTTCAGTTTACGATGTGCTCATGTCTGAACCACTCGAACTTCCTTGCTATCTCCAGGGACTAGTAACTGCGTGTGGGCGCGTCACGGATTCAGAAACTTGAATGGAGGATGTAAAGAGAATTGAAGAAACTCTTTCTTATATGTGTTTCAAAAAACACACAAACTGAAACAAGATATATATAAATATATATCTATTAAACATGAAACATGAAACTCTTTCTTATATATATATATATATTCACTGCATACGATTTTATTTTATCTTGTTTCACGTCACACAAAAAATTTGCATTTGATGCTAATTTTGTTTTTTTGCACTTTGTTAAAGGGAAATTTACTCAAGATGAGAAATTCCAATTAACACCCTCGAGACCACTACCACGGAGGTGGTGCCCGGGGTTAGTTCCTTAAACACCTAACTTGTTAAGATAGAAGCAAATATTTTTATGATAACGTGGTGGCGAAGGAGAATTTTATTATCGATCACTCGCAGTTTACATAAATCTCTCATATATATTCACAACCTCTCTAGGACATTGGAGTGTGGCAATCTCGTGCTTGTCGAATAGTAGACATATGTGTGGCCGTGTTCTGATCACAGAATTTAGGCCTTCTTCACCCCTTTTTCCTTGTCTCATGCTTGGCCATATTTATACCCGGTCCAAGTAGGTTTAAACTCGTAAATATCCCGCCATGATCCTATGAATCCGTTCCCTCTTTATCGATCGAGATTCATTATTTGAAAGTTGTTGACTTCAAATTAATAACGGATTCGAGGATATCTTTGACGAAGATAAGTTTGTTTCATTTTTGGAATCAAACTCTTGTCTAACACGTATGCAGAATTTAATGTTTGTTATAACGTAGATATGATCTTGTGTGTATTCATGGCATGATTCTTCATGGAGGTCATCGAGTTAGCTGATCGATGTTACGTAGAGCGAGGTCGATCCAAACTTTAGTTCTGGTCTCAGAAGCTTAGGAAGACCTTGTGGGCACTTACTGGGGATAGTATAGATTATGAGAGATTATTCTTTTCATGTCTAGGTAGGCTACAAGCATCCCTTAGCGAATCGAAACATTAGATATATCTCGAATCTGATCCACTTAGAGGCTCTCTCTTCGTATCTGATGGGGACAGCGGGCTTCTGGATTAGGCTACGAGTTAAATCTGACCTCGGGAAGGCTTGACCTGGAAGGAGCTCACTCTTGTTTATGTCGGGCTTCACTTCGAGTGCTTTCTGAGCTCGGCGATCTTTCCTCACTTTCACGGGGGAGCCCGATCCAGGAACCGAGGTTCTAGGATAGGCGATCTCGAGGAGCCCGAATTCCAATGTTAGAGTGAGGGCTCGGTCTGGTCGTGCCTAGCTTCATTCCTGATAGTTCCGAAGCCCGATGATCCTTCCCCGCTTCTGTGGGGTAGCTTTATGGTTTGCCCAGGGTCCCATGGATGGCGAATTCCGGCTTTGATTCGAGCTATGAGAGTGGGAAATTTCTCTTTGGTCCCCTAGCCAAATTTTACTATTAGCACACTTAATACCACCACTGATTAGGTGATATCTATATTTTTGTGCCTCTCGCCTGCACTTCCTATATATATATATATATTATTTGTGTATCAAGTATTTGCATCCTACACAAATTCATCTTTTGACTAATGTTTCATGTGCTCACACCAATTTGCATCCAATGCAATCTGTTGTGTTATTAATTGATATATATATATCTTTTAATTATCCTTTTTAAATATATCTAATTTATTAAAAGTGATAATAAGTATTTAAAATTTAATTAAATTCAAATACTTAGATAAATGATTTAGTAAAAATAAAATAATCATATTATTTTATCTTCACCAAAATCCATATATCAACTAACACCCTCCAATTAATAGTTAATTAATAATTCATAATTATCAATATAACTAAATAATCTAATTATTTAATTAATTTAACTATTAACATTCATTAATTAAATAATCTCATTATTCAATTAATTCTTGAATAAACACGTGTCACTTTCGTAACACAGCTAATTGGACAATCCAATTAGTTAACCGTGACCCTTGTTACCTAAATCGATCGGGCTAGTTAGGGGACCTAATGGACCCACTGTATTTTGAGCTCCAATAATCCTTGGAATCATTTATTAAACTCTTTAATTAATATTTCTTGACTATTAACTCCGATGTTATTCTACTAAAAACCTGAAGCTGCATTCTCTCAACTGTAGACGCTTTTACACAGACCGATATAACTCGGTGTCCATCGATATAGCTATTACATTTGGTGTGATCATTCACAATAGTTCATAATTAGAACTAGGTCATAATGTCCGTTATACCCCTCTAATTACATATATGCTTTAAGTATCGTTGACTCTTTATTGGACAATAAATCTTATTTCCTTATGGGATTAGGAGAGCGCTCATATTGTCCAAGCCCATAATCAACCCTTAAGGGAACTACCATCTACTTCTCATAAGAATGAGTGGATTCCATTATTGTGTACAAACCTTTCCAGCCATAAGCCAAACTGCAATCCTAACATACAGAGCATAGTGATTGGGAACAACATCTGACCTCACCCATGGTATAACAAAGAACACGACTAACCTAAAGGAGTCGACATGATACCCAGGATTAAGATCACCCACATATAGCCATCATTAGTTGATATATATGAATCTCATCGGTAAACAGATCTTGGTAAGAGATTTATATAGATCATGGCCAAGTTCTATATGATCACATCATACAAGGTGCCTCCATTCCCATATCTCTTATAAATGATTCAGGATAGAATCATCGTACAATACCGAATGGACCACAGTTATAGATTAACCATAAATAAAGTACCCAGCTTTTTTTGCTATCTATGGACTCTTTAGATTGCATGTCTCTTACTGTATCCTTCCGTATATGACACTCATATACACAGTTCGAGATTACATCCGGCAATCTTGGATGTTAAATATATTCATAAGTTACAAAATAAACAACACAACAAGAATGAATTGAACTTTTCCTTTTGTTAATAGTAAAATTTGGCCAGAGGATTTAAGATAAATTTTCCACTCTCCGAGCTCGAATCAAAGCTCAAAATCGCCACTCATGGGACACCGGGCGAACCATAAAACTACCCAGCAGAAGTAGGGAAGAACCATCGGGATTCAGAATTATCTGAGATGAAGCTAGGCACAACCGGTTCGAGCCTCATACGAACACTGGAATTCAGGCTTCTCGAGATCATCTATCTCAGAACCTCGGTTCCCTTGGTCAGGCTCAAAAACCACCCCTTGAAAGCCAAAAAGAATCGTCGAGCTCAGAAGGCACTCGAAGTGAAGCCCGATGCAAACAAGATTGAGCTCCTCCCAGGTCAAGGCTTCTTGAGGTCAAATTTAATTCATAGCCTAAGCCAGAAACCCATTAACCACTCCAAAAACCCGCTAGCCTCATCAGATATGAAGAGAGAGCCTCTAAATGGAACAGGTCCATGCTATAGCTAATTTGCTAAGGGACGCCCGAGCCTACCTAGACATGAAAAAAGAATCTCGCCTAATCTATGCTACCCTTGTAAGTGCCTAGAAGTCCGTCCTTAGCACCTGAGACTAGAACTAAGGCATGGATCTTCCTCCCTCTACAAAATGGCTAGCTTAAAGACCTCTATGAAGAATCTTGCCATGAATACACACAAGATCATATCTACGTAATAACGAACATTAAATGATGCATACGTGAGAGATAAGAATTTGATTCTAAAGAGGAAACAAACTTATCTCCTCCAACAATAATCCTGAGTTCGTAATCTACTCGAAGTCAATGACTTTCAAATAGAGGATCCCACCCAATAAGGAAGGATTGAATTCATAAAATCGTGGTGGGCGATTAACGAGTTTAAACCTACTTGGAGCATGTATAAATAGGTCCAAGCATGATATAGAAAAGATAGGGACAAATAGAGTTATAAAGAAAGAGAATTACGCTGGGCCTAAATTCTGTGATCAGAACACAACCATTATTGTATCTACTATTCGACAAGCACGAAGTTGCCACCCTCCTATGTTCTAGAGAGATTATGAGTGTAGAGATTTCTGTATACCACGAGTGATCAATAACAAAGCCCTCATTTGCTATTGTCATTCAAATATTTGTTTCTATCTTAACAGGTCAATTATCTAAGATACTGACCCCGACCACCGCCTCCGTGGTAGTGGTCTCGAGGGTGTTAGTTGGAATTTCTCATCTTAAGCAAATTTCTCTCTAACACTTTCTGGCGCCGTCTGTGGGGACCTCCACACCATCATTTTTTATATTCATAAGTTTGTTATCTTAATAGTAATCATAAGGTTTCCCTCCTCCCAAGGACTGCCAGACATATAAAGAAAACCTTCAGCTGTGTTGACACGAAAGGTCCCGAGGAAAGGAAGAAAATTCGAGCTTCATGGCCAGGTCCCAGACTAGCCAGTCACTGTGCAGGCTTTCGATCCCCCTATGGGAAGCCATGTCGTGTTCAACCAACAAGCGACGGCCTTCCTAGAAAACTTTCGCCTTCGATTGCTTGCTGAGGATATTACTTTCCAGCAAGCAAACCCAAGCAATCAAGGAAAACCAAGCACGTCCGGGACTCGGCAACCCCCCTTTGATCGCCTAAGACCTACCCCTCTGGAGCCATCCCGTGATAGAATTTTACCCCAACCCTCAATCCGGGATAGGTTAGAGCCCATGCCCCACATTCCTGAAGCTCTTCCATGTTACCAACACAGGCAAGTTAAGTTCGCGATAGACTTCTTTCCTCGAGAGAGGTGGGAGTTTCTTCACCTAACAACTTCAAGGAAGAAATCCCGGGCTAGAGAGGAAGAAAGCCAACTAAGCCCCCAAGCAGATCCCGTCCGTAGATGGAGTCGGGTAGAAATCACCAGCTTGTCAGAAAGATCTAACAGCGAGGAATCTGAGATTAATTCAAGGAAACCCGAGAACAAGCGCCTGAGAGATCAGTTGGTAGAGCTTCAGAAAGAGATCCAGTTGATGAAAAAGAGAAAGTACAAGAAAGACAGGAAGATCCTCTAAGTGAGATGAATGCACTCTTTACCAGAAGGATCAGAGAGACGGAGCTCTCGCTAAAATTTAAGATACCGACTGATAGATTCTTCTTAATAGAGAATCCCTTGAGTCATTTGGAAAGATTCATCCAATAGATGGAGGCCCAGAAGACGACCAGGGCCGCCATGTGCAGGATGTTCCTATCTACGCTGACGAATTACGCTAAGACCTGGTTCAAGAAGCTACCTGCTGGCAGTGTGGATTCTTTCATGAAACTATCAACTGATTTTTGCTTGCAATTCTAGGTAGTTAAACCCCGATTGAAGGATCCAATTCATCTACAGTACGTGATCCATGAGAGAGGGGAAACCCTCCAGGAAAACGTCGAGCGGTTCCATAAAGAGATCATCCAGATGAGGGGTCTTCATTGAGAAAGAGACCCTAGCTAATTTTAAGAGAAACTTGTGGGCGGGCAAGCTTTTTCGGTCTTTAGCCAAGCGACCTCCAGAGACCTGCCAAGAAGCCTATGATTAGGCTCTGGAGCAAGTTGATGTTGGGGTTTATGCCCTAAAGATCTAATTTGTAAATGGCTTTATGAAATAAATAAAAGTAAAAGTTCAATTCATTCTTATTGTGTTGTTTATTTTATAACTTGTGCATATATTTAACATCCAAGATTGCCGGATGTAATCTCGAACTGTGTATATGAGTGTCATATGCGGACGGATACAATAAGAGACGTGCAATATAAAGAGTCCATAGATAGCAAATAAAGATGGGTACTTTATTTGTGGTTAATCTATAGCTGCGGTCCATTATGTAATGTACGATGATTCTATCCTGAATCATTAATATGAGATATTGGACTGGAAGCACCTTGTATGATGTGATCATATAGGACTAGGCCATGATCTATATGAATCTCTTACCAAGATCCGTTTACCGATGAGATTCATATATATCATCTAATGATAGCTATATATGGGTGATCTTAATCCTGAGTGTCTTATCGACTCCTTCAGGTTAGATCGTGGTATTTGATATACCATAGGTGAGGTCAGATGCTGTTCCCAATCAATATGCTCCGTATGTTAGGATTACGGTTTGGCTTGTGGCTGGGAATTTTTGTACACAATAGTGGAATCCAATTCTTCTTGTGAGAAGTAGATGATAGTTCCTATAAGGGTTAATTAAAGGCATGGACAATATGAGCGCTCTCCTAATTCCGTGAGGAAATAGGATTTATTGTTCATTATAGAATCAATGGTACTTAAAGGATATATGTAATTAGAGGGGTATAACGGACATTATGACCCAGCTTTAATTATGAACTATTGTGGAGGATCACACCATGTGTAATAGCTATATCGATGGACACCTAGTTGTATCGGTCTGTGTAAAAGCGTCTACAGTTAAGAGAGTGCAGCTTCGGGTTTTTAATGGAATAACACCGGAGTTAATAATCAAGGAATATTAATTAAAGAGTTTAATTAATAATTCCGAGGATTATTGGAGCTCAAAATACTGTGGGTCCATTAGGTCCCCTTGCTAGCCCGATTGATTTAGGTAACAAGGGTCATGGTTAATTAATTGGATTGTCCAATTAATTGTGTTATAAAAGTGACACGTATATATTCAGGAATTAATTGAATAATGAGGTTATTTAATTAATGAATGTTAATAGTTAAATTAATTAAATAATTATATTATTTAAATATATTGATAATTATGAACTATGAATTAACTATTAATTGGAGGGTGTTAATTGATATATGGATTTAGGTGAAGATAAAATAATAAGATTTTTTTTTATTTTTACTAAATCATTTATCTAAGCATTTGAATTTAAGTTTAAATTTAAAATACTTATTATCACTTTTAATATATTAGATATATTTGAAAAGGATAATTAAAAGATATATATATCAATTAATAACACAAGAGATTGCATTGGATGCAAATTAGCGTGCACATGAAACACTAATCAAAAGAAGAATTTGCAAAGGATGCAAATCCTTAATGCACACATAATATATATATATATATATATATATATATATATTTGTGAAAAAGCAAGAGCAAGCGTGAGACATAGATTAAAAAAAAATGTTTTTTTTTGTGTACCTGATACACACGCAAAAAGAAAAAGAAAAGCATAAGTTTTGCATGAGATGCAATTTATGAGTGCGTGAAATCAATACACCAAATTTAGAAGAAAGAGTTCTTCAAGTATTTCTCTACATCCTCCATTCAAGTTCCTAAGACCGTGACACTCCCACACGCAGTTATTAGATCTGAAAGATATCGAGGAAGATCAAGTGGTTCAGACAGGAGCATATCATAAAGTGAAGGAGCCTCCAAATATTGGTAAGATTTTCTTCTTCTTGATTATATCGATTTCAATTTATTGTGTTTACATATTGTATGTATTAGTTCTGAAAAATAATTACGATCCCAAGTTCACTGGTCCCAGGTACAAATTATGATCTGTATTAAAAATTTTAAAACCTAGTTCCAATGTGTAACCGGTGAACGGGGTTCTAACAATTGGTATCAGAGCTAATTTTATTTTCGGAACAGGAAATTGTTTTCGATGCTCCTGTATCTATGATTGTGTAGACACGATTTAAATTGACTGTATGTTGTTTTTGTATGTATGTATGTATGTATATATATATATATATATATATATATATATATATATATATATATTTAATTTACAAAAACATGATTGATCGTTAGTTATATGGTACTGTGGATTTAGGGTTTATGGGTTGTATTATTATTATTATTATTTTTTGTTTATATTTTATTTACTGTTATTGTATTGTTAAAAAAAATGTAACCTATATTGAAGACCTAGAAAAATCGCGAAGAAGGATTCATGAGATGAATCGGAGTGACCTGAAAAGACTAGAAGATATCTGAAGTTACTAGAAGACCAAGGAATGCCTTGGGAATTTTTTTGTAATTTTAGATTCAAATTTTTTAGGTTAAATAATCCATAGTACTTGATCAATTCATGTATGCTTTATATTATGTGATGATAAAAGCATTGCAATACATACGTATGTCATTTAGATTAGATTTGCCTACACAAATATATTTGATATGTTATACATGCATCATAGCCTGATATTTTATGTATTTTTTTAATGTGATTAAAATGGGCAATATAAATAATTGGCTATGAATAATGAGATTAGTTTTTTTAATGGTTAGAAAACTTGGTAATTCTCATTAATATTAATCAAGTTATTAAAGAGTTTAATAAATTAGATTAATAGGCTCATTTATTGTAATTAGGATTAATATGATAAATTACCTAATAATAAATGAACCGAATAAAGTGTTAGAGTTTTAATTGTTAAAACTTGGTAAACACTATCATAATAATCTGATCTTAGTAAATAGTTTACTGAATCTTAGATTGTTCACTAATAGATTAGAATTTTAATAGTTAAAAATCATTAATAATTTATTAGTTAATTAGAATTTGTTTCTAATTGGTTAATGGCTAGATAACTTGATTAAAGTTAGTCGTTTAATCCTGTAGAGTCTAGGTGCATTAACGGTTAATAGAAAACCCTAATTTTAAAATAGTGAGTGGGAGAGGGATATATAACATATATATCCCCCAGTCTCCATCATTAGTTCAACACCGTGAGATCCGAGTGGGGCCTCGTGACAGCTTTGCTTTCGTCCTCACTAAGGAGGGTTTCCACAAATGCCCATACCAATGTTGACTTCCTAACGGATATGATTTCTGAGGGTATTTCTGGATTGACCGACCCTAAGGAGGCAATTCTTGAGTTAAGCTCATGAGATCTGAAATGGTGGGTTACACTCATAAAGGTTTTGATTAAGTTTGTTAATTAAAAACCTGACTGAATGAACGATGGATGAATGATATGGAATAAGAGTTATTCTACAATATCATTTGATTGAGAATGTCTAGGTCCAACATGCAAAGACTTGACCGACCCTAAGGCGGTACTTCTTAGTCGTATGTTGGATTGTCGTGGCATAGTAACTAGTTTTAGGGTAGTTCTAGTTCGTTAAACATGTTCATGCTGTTAGGTTTTAGTTTGTGCTGGCATTAATTCCATATCAAAATGATGTTTACTTGTAATGATTTAGTTGTTTAGATTCATGATGATTCAAGCTTCAAGGAAGAAAACACAACAAGTCAAAGCAAGTTCTAAGTCTTCAAGAGAAAGGATGCAATATGGTTCTACAAAGGTATACTAAGACCTTATCTTTCACTTACAAGGCATAGGCACACACACACATATCATACATTTGTGTCCCTGCATCGTTGTACACCATTATAGACCACACACACATATCATACATTTGTGTCCCTACATCGTTGTGCACCATTATAGGCACACACATACAATTCATTCATATATGTCCCTGCATCATTGTGCACCATATATAACACATTGACATACTTGAAGATGAATGCTCATGCATTGATTTGGAAATAACATGTTTGGGAATATGCATGATTGGAAACAATCTCTATGTAGTTTGCATTCTAGTGTGAATTGTGTTTGTGTGTGTATATGTTTGTATAACATGGATATTGAACTTGGATTTAGTCTTAAATCATTCTTGATTGAGTTCCGGTCATTTCGGTTACTCATACTATTGATTTCAAGTTCTAAGTCATAAGATACTACACTTTCAACTCATGTTGCATATATTGTCTTCGTCTTGATATATCGAGTCGAATTATTATTTTCTGGGTTGAGTATCTTATATGTCCATGTCCATATGAGAGTTATGGTTTGTAATCCATAAACGGATTCAAATTCTGAGTTTGGAGGCCAGAGAACGGTCGAAGAACGTGAGAGAAGTGCGAGGGGAATGCACCATGGCCAAAAGGACATGAGGTGTGCATGCCCGAGATGGTGCGTGGCCATCTCGGCCGCACAACCTTGCTGCCCCGAGATGCCCACACACTATCTCAGGGAAGCATTAACAAATGAGGGCAAAATGGACTTTCTTGCTTTCTTCTTTCCCATTCCTTTATAATCTCTTTCCCTTTCACATTTCATTCTAAGAAGAAATTTATAACAAGTGTGCATAAATTTTCTCTCTAAATTTTCTCACCTTCCAAACACCATACCTTCTTCATTTGAACTTCGATTTGAGTGATTCAAAGTTGAGAGTGTTCATCCATTCATCCTCCATCTTTTCTCTGAAGGTTTGATTAAGTTTTGCTTCTGTTTTTGGTGTCTAATCATACAAAAACGGGACTGCACCTAAATCAACTAAGGTATTGATTTTCTCTCAAAGTTTTCTTTTAAACTTCGTCAATTGCCTTGGGTTTTCTTCTTCTACTTATATTTATATATTGTGAGTGTTCTGATTTGAGTTTTGAACTCTTTCATAGCTAGATTGAGTTTCAATTGAAATCATACATCTTGAGTTAGGTTTTGGTTTTGCCTATGTTATCACATGTTTGGGATTGTATTGTGCTAGCTTTGATTCTAGGACTATTTGATGATCTTTGATTGATTGATTTTGAGAAAAATAGTTCCTCACATGTATTAGGCTCTCTTGGCCGAAATTCTCACATAATACATGTGCTTATGTTCTTTTGAGCTATTCATGTGATTTGTTGAATCTATAATTAGGAATATGCTCTAGAACTTTTGCTTAAATATATTTGACTTTGTCATATGATTTTAGCAAGGTTTAGGTTTTTGTGATTTAAACTTGATCTTGTGATTTATTGAACATATCTTGTGATTTAAGTTTAGATCTATGCATGTATCTAGGTTGTGATTAATATTGAACATATCTTACATAATCTAGATTGATTACACATGCATGATAAACTAGACTTATGTGATTTGTGCATTCATGCTCATGTCTAGTATTTTCCAAAGGCTGTGTTGATCATAGCATTCTATGTTGCGTGCTTGTTTGCATTTTACATTCATGATCACATAGATGCCTTGTGAGAAGAAAATCTTGACAATAGGTGTGAGACCTATGGTGTTGAGCAAGAAGTCTTGGCAAGTGGTGTGAAGCCTAGGATTGTCGAGCAAGGAAGTCTTGGCTAGGGTCAGGAGGATCCAGATAGTTGAGCAAGAAGTCTTGCCTAGAGTTGAGAGAACTCAGATAGGTGAGCAAGGAAGTCTTGACTAGAGTCGTGAGAACTTAGTTGAGCAAGAAGTCTTACCTTGGGTCTTAAGGATATGGATAAGGTGAGCAAGGAAGTTTTGACAAGAGGTGTGAAGCTTCGGATTGTTGAGCATAGGGCGGCAACTTCTAGAGTAGGATATGAGGGTAGTTTCTAGGTGATGAGGTCACTTGAGAGATTGTACCTGTCTTATCTACTAGTGGATTTTGTTTGTCAGTGGCTGCTAGCCCGTGGATGTTTCCTCTACGGAGGTTTACCAAGTTATATCTTGTGTCAACTTTTCTCTATCCCTATCTCTCTAATATTTGTATTGTGGATAGAACTCTCTATATATGTTGACTTTCTTTCTATAAAATTGATTGTTTATGTGTTACAATTACTTATTTGTATCACACTTTACTTGTGTTTATATATTGATTAATTGTCTTTAATTAATATATATATTGTGATACAAGTAATCTAGAGGGATAAAATTTTGTTTGTTTCTAAGGGAGTCGAAAAAGGTGTCTAACCTCTTCACCCCCCACTAGGTTAGCCTTGTATTTTTAATTGGTATCAGAGCAGGACACTATATTGCAATTAGTGTGAGTCCAGGGTGATAATTTCATGGTTTTTACAAGGTGTTTGAAGTCATGGGTTTACAAGATGATGTAATGGCAGAAAGAGTCTCAAATACTAGGCCACCATTACTTCGTGGCACTAACTATGGGTATTGGAAGTTGAGGATGAAAGCCTACATCCGCTCTATTGATGAAAGGGCTTGAATGGTAGTGGAAGAAGGTTATAGTCCTCCTACCAAGGTTCAAGAGAAAGGAACCATGATACTTAAGCCAATGAGTGAGTGGACAACGAATGAGTTTGAGGTTGCTAAATGGCACCATCATGCTATGAATGTCATCTTTGGAGGAGTTGATGGGCATTAAATCTCCTATATTCAAAATCTTGAATCCGCAAAGGAAGCTTGGGATACTCCCCAAGTTACTAATGAAGGAACCTTAGCGATGAAGAAATCGAGGCTTCAAATGTTGGCATCACAATTTGAAGGTTTAAGTATGGGTGAGGAAGAAAAGTTTGAAGACTTCCAATTTCGGCTTCTTAACATAGCTAACCAATGTCAAGCACTTGGAGTACCTATCTCAAAAGAGCGTTTAAATTGGAAAATCCTTAGGTCTCTTACTAAGAGATTCAAATCAAAGGTGACGGTTATTGAGGAAAGCAAGGATGTGGATAGTATGAATATTGATGAGTTGTTTGGGTCTCTCCAAACTTATGAGATGTGCTTGAAGCCAAAGATCAAGAGTAAGAGAATCGTTCTTAATGCTATAGATGAGGAGAGTGATGATGAAAATGAAGAAATGGCACTCTTGGTTAAAAGGTTCAATAAGTTTCTAAAAAAGAATGCCAAGCCTAAATGCAAGTCTTCTAAGGAAAAAAAGAGTCAAGAGAACATCATCTCCAAGGATTGTGAAAAATAGTCAAGCCATGAACAAGAAAGAGGTTCAATGCTATAACTGTTAAGGTTTTGGTCACTTTGCTAGTGAGTGCACCAAGAAGCCATCTAAGAAAGACAAGAAAGGCAAAGTGTTGGCGGCTACTTGGAGTGATGATAATTCCAGTGACAATGAGAGCTCTAGTAGTGAGTCTTCAAGTGATGAAGAGTTGGTGAGCAACTTTGTAGCTCTAACGACTTCTCATTCTCCACTAGATGTTAGTTGTACAATATCTTTGAACAAGAACCTTGATGCAAATCAAGATAGGACCTCTAGTTCCATTCCTACTAATCTTGAGTTATTGAAAAAGATAGAAAAGCTTGAAGAAGCTAGAGACAATGCTCAAAGAGAAGTAGTTGAGAAGGATGATTTGATTAAGAAGCAACTAGATGAGTTTGTGGTTGTTACTGGTAGACTTCTTGGTGAAAAAGGTGATATTATGAAGAAGTTTAGAGAACTTTAAATGATAAACCTTAAGAAGGATAATGTGATATCTTCTTTGAAGAAGAGAGAACAAGAAATTATGGAAGAAATAGACACGGCTAAGAAGGTTATCAAGGATTTAGTAAATGATTCGGTTAGTGTGTCTAGTGTTAGGAATCTTGTTAACTCTCATAGTGGTGAAGACGACTTGGTAGTTGAAGAGGAGCTCTTGGAAGCATCACTTCCTACACATTTTGATGAAGTCGTGATTGATAAGAAACCACACAAGAAGAGAAGATCAAAAGCCAAGAAAAAGTTGACAAACAAGGTATCGTTGCAAACTCTTAATGAAGCTAGTTAAACTCCAAAAGGTACAATCTCAGCTTTTATTCCAATTTACCATTTTTGCAACACAATAGGTCACATTAAGCCTAGGTGTTATAAACATATTGAAAAATGCAAATTAGGAAATTAATCTAGGGATAAGGAGATTAAACTTCAACTTGAACATACTAAGGCCTTGAAAGTTAAGAAACATGATAATATTGCTAAGCATGAGAAAATGTTGTGGAGTAGAAAGAATTCTAATCTTGTTCAACTTGACAAAGCTTGTGTTGAAAATGTTAAGGAAGAGTGTGTTAATGATATTCTTGTTAATCAAGTCATTAAAGGACTTTACTCTAAATTTAACATTATTGTCAATGATGATATTGGAAATGTTTGTGTAGGTACACCCAAGAACAAGTGGTTCAAGGGTGAGTGCTCTTATCACTAAAATAAGAAGCACATGTGAGATAGCTTTGAGGCTATATATCAATTGTGTTGAGAATTCTTGCTTACTAACTTTAAATACTCAATGTATTGATATGAACTTGGTTATCTCACATCATGATTGTTATGATGGTCAAAATTTGTTGATTAACTTTGAAGAAGTTCTTTTGTTATATGTGTTGATTGGGTTGAGATATTATGCTTTTTATACTCTTGTTGTGAAACATCGTCAACTTGGTATCATGAGGACATTCAAGGCAAGAGTGCTCATAAAAAGGGCAGAAGTATGATATTTGGTGAATATAATGTGCAAAAAGGTATCTCTATACTCTAATGCATGTTCTCTTAGATATTCATCTTTTGACTCAATTCTTGACATACATCTCATAACATGTCATATTACATACATATGGTTCTCATTGACATTTGCTCTTTTAGTATCTAATAGTGATATTGTTCACATTGATCTTAACTTTGATGATTGTTTGTGTATAGTATATTGAGTGGCATTACTTTTGAAAATATGAGCTTCATATTCTTTGAAAGCTACTCATTAGAGAAGTAATGATCTTGAATAAGTCTTTACTTATTGCTCTTAGATCATGTGCTTATGAGCCATACAAATTTTGGTTTCTAAAATTTGCACTATGCTTCTCTTCTATGTTTTGCTAGTAGGTTGAGTTTACTAATATGAAAACATTGGATACACCTTGAAGTTTTTGTGCTTAAGTACATTTAAAATGACCTATGGTTAGTATCCATTTTGCTTTGGCAATTACATAGAACTCATCGAGCACCTTCATGAAAAGGGCTACACACATTGGTTGTGAAAGCTGCCCAATGTTCGAAAGAGTTACACCATTGTGATGAGTGAAAGCCATCATGAAGTGAATTTTGTTTATGTAAAAAAAATGGAAAAATCAAAGAAGTGTTGAAAGGAATTCATAAAAAAAATCTTTGATTCAAAGCCTAAAAGAAAAAGAGGGAAGGCTTAAAAAGGAGTATAGTTGAAAATCAAATGAGCTCGGGTTGAAAAACAGAAATGGGATGACGAGCCATATGCACACATACGCTCATATGTTGAAATCTATTCTCTTAAAAGCAAAAATTCCGGATGATAATCGGTTTGACATTTTATGGAAAAAGCTTAAGATGAATAGTTGTTGGAAATTGTTTGCATGTTGGTTATCAAACTACTTCTTGATATATATTTGAAGCATATCTCTCACACACACACTTTGTTTATGAGTATGATGATATCTGTGCAATTGTTGAAGAATTATGAGAGAACTTGAAAAATCTTTCTTTATCTCTCTTAGCATATGAAGCTTATTTTGTTGATATTTCTTCAAATTGCTTGAATGTGTGATTGTGTGAACATCTTTGTGAACCTTATGCTATCATGAATTTTAGTTATAACATTTATCAAGGGGGAACATTGTATGCTAGACATTGTTCTCTTTTATGATATGTTCACATGCTTCATTTTGTTACATGTTGGCATATTTTTACTTAATGATACTTGTAAGATATTACTCACTATCTTTGTCTTGCATGATGATTCATTCTTAAGTCATATGTCATTGTGTTTATATATTTTGTGACTAATATGTGTGTTTTGTCTTTCGCTCACTTTTGTTGTATGTATATAACATCTTATTTCACAAGAACAAATGGGAAGAACTAAGGTTACCGGAAGTGGAAATCAATCGAATCCTATTGTGAAAGCCAAGTCTACCTCAAAGGGATCCAAAGCTTCAAGGTCAAAGGATTTAGGGATCTTTGCAACTAAAAAGATATTTCAAGAGAGAGGCATTGACTTAGGTAAATGTAAAGATTCTTATGTTCTTAAATGCATTAAGGATAGAAATTGGGAATCTTGGGTGAGCATGCTAGGAATGGTGAATGACACTATTGTTAGAGAATTTTATCATGAATATAGAGAGAATGTCACCTTATTGGATGCTTTGATGGAGATTAGGGGTGTTGTGTTTAGAGTTAACCCGGTAAAAATTAACAAGTTTCTTGGGCTATCTAGTGATATTGATTCAAACTTTCTAGATGTTGATATCCTTGACAATCTTAATATCATGGGTAGAACTCTATGTGACAATGCTTCTTTTGAGTGGAAAGGTAGAGTATATATTAGTCAACATGAGTTAACTAAGGCAAGTGCATTTTGGCATCTTTTTATTTGCACAAATATTATTACACAAATATTATTGGATCTTCGAATTCAACCGAGTCTAATAAAGACAAGATCAAAATAGTATATGCCTTGGTGACTAATCAACCTATAAACCTTGGGGATTTGCTTATGTTTTACTTAGACAATGCAGCTTTCTCAACTAGAGGAGATAAGAAGCTTGCATTACCGGGGTTTATAACTTCTTTGTGTTTAGCTCATGGTGTTCAAAGTAGTGGAGATGATATGTTGGTACAACCCTTGGAAAAGTATAGTGATAAACGTGTGTCATACATGTCATATAAGGATAATGGTAAGACATGTGATACTTTTGGACTATTAAGTAGTTCACAAGTTGATTGTCAAGAGACTAGCATAAACATTCTTCTGGATTGGGCTTTACATTTGAAGAAGAAGGTTGATGAGCATAGTGCGATAGTTGAAAAACAAGATGCTAGAATAAAAGAGTTTAAGGAGTGTATTGCATCAAGTTCAAGACCACCTCTCAAGCATTATGTTAGGTCAACTACACGCACATCTTTCCTTGGTGGATCTAGTAGCTAGTATTTGAGTCTCATGGTATGTTTCGTACCTTTTGGCATCATTTCATGTCAAAAAGGGGGGGAAAGAGTTGTTAAGAGTTGCTAGTTACTTAGTTTCCTTTTTATGTTGTTTTTGTGAACTTTTAAATTTTCAATGGCAGGTAATAATTAGTCTTAAGATTTAGTTAAGAATTCTTGTATTTGGCATGTATTGAGGGGGAGATATATGTATTTGTGGACTTAATTGTATATTCTTATCCATATTATATGTTGCCATTTGTTGTTTTTCTCTTGTATATGCATTGTGCTTTGAGATGATTTGTAGGTTGCTTCAAGAGAAGATCAAGATGAAGTTCAAGAGTTGGTGAAGATTAGTTACAGGAATCTTACTCATTGTAATGTGAGGGAGTGATTTTGTGACCTATCTTCATTTTTATATTTGTAATAAATGTATAGGTGTTTTGACATGGAATTTTCCAAAGGGGGGAATTCTTAGGTTTTAGTTTGTGTTGGCATTAATTCCATATCAAAATGATGTTTACTTGTAATGATTTAATTGGCAAGTTCTAAGTCTTCAAGAGAAAGGATGCAATATGGTTCTACAAAGGTATACTAAGACCTTATCTTTCTCTTACAAGGCTTAGGTACACACACACATATCATACATTTGTGTCCTTGCATCATTGTACGCACACACATACAATTCATTCATATGTGTCCCTGCATCGTTGTGCACCATGTATAACACATTCACATACTTGAAGATGAATGCTCATGCATTGATTTGGAAATAACATGTTTTGGAATATGCATGATTGGAAACTATCTCTGTGTAGTTTGCATTCTAGTGTGAATTGTGTTTATATGTGTAAATGTTTGTATAATATGGATATTGAACTTGGATTTAGTCTTAAATCATTCTTGATTGAGGTCCGGTCATTTCGGTTACTCACACTATTTCTTTCAAGTTCTAAGTCAAAAGATACTACACTTTCAACTCATGTTGTATACATTGTCTTCATCTTCATATATCGTGTTGAATTATTATTTTCTGGGTTGAGTATCTTATATTTCCATGTTCGTGTGAGAGTTATAGTTTGTAATCCGTAAACGGATTCAAATTCCTAGTTTGAAGGCCGGAGAACAGTTGAAGAACGTGAGAGAAGCGCGAGGGGAATGCACCATGGCCAAAAGGCCATGAAGGTGTACATGCCCGAGATGGCGCGTGGCCATCTCGTCCGCACAACCTTGCAGCCCCCAGATGCCCACGCGCCATCTCGGGGAAGCATTAATAAATGAGGGCAAAATGGTCTTTCTTGCTTTCTTCTTTCCCACTCCTTTATAATCTCTTTTCCTCTCACATTTCTTTCTAAGAAGAAATTTAAAACAAGTGTGCAGAAATTTTCTCTCTAAATTTTCTCACCTTCCAAACACCATAACTTCTTCATTTGAACTCCGATTTGAGTGATTCGAAGTTGAGAGTGTTAATATATTCATCCTCCATCTTTTATCTGTAGGTTTGAGTAAGTTTTGATGCTGTTTTTGGTGTCTCATTATACAAAAACGGGACTGCACCTAAATCAACTAAGGTATTGATTTTCTCTCAAAGTTTTCTTTTAAAACTTCGTCAATTGCCTTAGGTTTTCTTCTTCTACATATATTTTTATATTTTGAGTGTTTTGATTTGAGTTTTGAACTCTTTCAAAGCTAGATTGAGTTTAAATTGAAATCATACATGTTGAGTTAGGTTTTGATTTTTGCCTATGTTATCACATGTTTGGGATTGTATTGTGCTAGCTTTGATTCTAGGACTATTTGATGATCTTTGATTGATTGATTTTGAGAAAAATAGTTCCTCACATGTATTAGGTTCTCTTGGCCAAATTTCTCACATAATACATGTGCTTATGTTCTTTTCAGCTATTCATGTGTTTTGATGAATCTATGATTAGGAATATGCTCTAGAACTTTAGCTTAAATCTAATTGACTTTGTCATTTGATTTTAGCATGTTTTTGGTTTTTGTGATTTAAACTTGATCTTGTGATTTATTGAACATATCTTGTGATTCAAGTTTAGATCTATGCATGTATCTAGGTTGTGATTAATATTGAACATATCTTACATAATCTAGATTGATTACACATGCATGATAAACTACACTATATGTGATTTGTGCATTCATGCTCATGTCTAGTATTTTCCATAGGATGTGTTGATCATAGCATTCTATGTTGCGTGCTTGTTTGCATTTTGCATTTATGATCACCTAGATGCCTTGTGAGAAGGAAGTATTGACAATAGGTGTGAGACCTACGGTGTTGGGCAAGAAGTCTTGGTAAGAGGTGTGAAGCCTTGGATTGTCGAGCAAGGAAGTCTTTGCTAGGGCCGGAGGATCCGGATAGTCGAGCAAGAAGTGTTTCCTAGAGTTAGGAGAACTCGGATAGGTGAGAAAGGAAACCTTGACTAGAGTCGTGAGGACTTAGTTGAGCAAGAAGTCTTGCCTTCGGTATGGATAAGGTGAGCAAGGAAGTCTTGACAAGAGGTGTGAAACCTCGAATTGTTGAGCATATGGCAACAACTTCTAGATTAGGATAGGAGGGTAGTTTCTAGGTAAAGAGGTCACTTGAGAGATTGTACTTGTCTTATCTACTAGTGGATTTTGTTTGCCGGTGGCTGCTAGCGTGTGGATGTTTCCTCTTCGAAGGTTTACCACGTTATATCTTGTGTCAACTTTTCTCTATCCCTATTTCTCTAATATTTGTATTGTGGATATAACTCTCTATGTATGTTGACTTCCTTTCAATAAAATTGATTGTGTATGTGTTACAATTAATTATTTGTATCACACTTTACTTGTGTTTATATATTGATTAATTTTCTTTGATTAATATATATATTGTGATACAAGCAATCTAGAGGGACAAACTTTTGTTTGTTTCTAAGGGAGTCGAAAAAGGTGTCTAACCTATTCACCCCCCCCCCCCCCCTCTCTAGGTTAGCCTTGAGCATTTAACCATGATTTTATTTTCACATGCATCATGTTTAAAGAACTAGAACTACCCTAAAACTAGTTACTATACCACGACAATCCAATATGCCACAAAAAAGTGCCGTCTTAGGGTCGGTCAAGTCTTTGCATGTTAGACCGAGACATTCTCAATCAAATGATATTGTAGAGTAACTAGTTTTAGGGTAGTTCTAGTTCGTTAAACATGTTCATGCATCATGTTTAAATTTATACCAAAGTACTCGCACTTGTTTTAAATAAATGACTGAATGAATGTTTTATTTATTTCAGCAACAATGTCTTATGCATTACTTCAAACTCTCACAAACGACAAGTTAACTGGTGATAACTACACTAAAGTGGAAACTTAACATTAATGCAATATTGGTCACCAAAGACCTCAAGTTTGTGCTTCTAGAGGAATGTCCTCCAGTGCTTGCTGCCAATGCTACACGAACTGTTCGTGATGCATACGAGCGATGGCTCTCATTTGATGAGAAAGCCCGAACATATATGTTGGTTTCTATGACAGACGTGCTTGTCACAAAGCATGAAGCAATGACTTCAGCATTTGAAATCATGGAGTCATTGCAAGCTATGTTCGGGCAGCCATCCGAGCAAAAGCGACACGAAGCTGTTCGTTCCGTTGTGCTCGCTCGTATGAAGGAAGGTACTTCAGTTCGGGAACATGTCCTGATCATGATGTCATGCTGCAACACGGCAGAAGTCAATGGCTGGGCCATTAACTAACCCAGTCAAGTGAGCATCATACTGACTACTCTTTCGAAGAGTTTTGATCAGTTTAAGAGCAACTATGGGATGAACAAGTTAAGGTTCAATCTTACACAGTTGCTTAATGAGCTCACTACCTTTGAGTCCTTGACTAAGGACTGTAAGGGCAAAACCGGTGAGGCAAATGTTGCCGAACCATATTCCTCCAATAATAAGAAGAGGAAGAGGTCTACTGGAAAAGCAAAGGGTAAGCCCAAACCCAAGAAATCCCAAAGCAAGAAGAAGTCCAAGAAAAGTAAATATGATTTACTTGTTCTTGAGTCGTGTTTAGAGGAAGATGATTCTTCATCATGGATAGTTGATTCGGGGGCCACTAACCATGTTTGTTCTTCTTTACAATGGACTGATTCTTGGACACAACTAGAGGAGCAAAGCTTCTCAATAAGTGTGTGGTCAGGGGATGTCGTGTCGGCACGAGCAGTGGGCATAATTAGATTACGTTTTTGTAATAATTATATATTGTTGGACAATGTATTTTATATTCTTGGATTTACACGAATTTTGATTTCCATTTCTAAGTTGTTAGAACAAAAATATTCTGTTTCTTTTAATAATAAGTTTGTTATTATCGGAAAGAATGGTCTGAACATTTATTCATGAATTAGTGAAAACAATTTGTATATGTTAAGACCGTTAATACATTCTACACTGCTCAACACAGAAATGTTTAAAGTTGAAAAACCTAAAACTAAACGACATAAGATTTCTCCAGATAATGACACGTATCTCTAGCATCTAAGGCTTGGTCATATCAACCTTGATCGGATAGACAGATTAGTAAAAAGCGGACCTTTAAGTAAGTTAAAGGTTGGCACCTTACCTGTCTGTGAATCTTGTCTGGAAGGTAAGATGACTAAGAGACCTTTTACTGGAAAAAGGGCTTAGAGTTAAAGAACCGCTAGAGCTTATACATACAGACGTCTACGGACCGATGAATGTTAAAGCTAGGGGTGGTTATAATTATTATGTCACCTTTATAGATGACTACTCAAGATACAGATACATCTACCTGATGCAACGAAAGTCAGTAATATTCGAAAAGTTCAAAGAATTCTGAACTGAAGTTGAGAATGGTGAAATTTCCTTTTATCTTTATAGTGTAAATATACCTAGAGGGGGAGTGAATAGGTATATGCTTCAACTTTTGTCTTCTTTTATAACAATGCAATTTTAACAATACTTGATGAAAATTACAAACAATGACACACAATATTTAAGTAGAAACCTCTAAAGAGGAAACATCCATAGGTTGATACAACAACCACCAGCAAAAGCAAATCCACTATTTCAAATAAGAGTTACACACTCAAGCAATCAACACATGCTCTCCAAGCTATCACTCTCACTCTATCCTTGAACCTAGTGATCTACTAAGCCGACTTCCTATCCAAGACCTCCTGTCTCTAGGAAGATTCCTTACTCACCTATCCGGATCCTCTCAACCCTAGACAAGACTTCTTGCTCAACTATCCGAGTCCTCCCGACTCTAGTCAAGACTTCCTTGCTCAACAATCCGAGGTCTCACACCTCTTGTCGAGACTTCCACTTGCTTATCTATCCAAGTCCCCCCGACTCTAGCTAAGACTTCCAATTGCTCAAATCAAAGAATTACTCTAAGATATGAGACTTTCTACCTCTTCAAAAGGTATCTAAGTGATCATGAATACAAAACGCAAACAAGCACTCAACATAGAAAATGATGATCAACAAATTCTATGGATATGCAACAAGATAGCTAGATTATGCTTTCAAAGAACAATCACAAATGTATCTAGGCAACCTAAGCATGTTATAAACTTAGAACATAGATATGAGGATACAGAAACCAATTGAAACAAAACCTGTTTCTTAGAAAATGAAATTAGATCTAGAAATAGTCAATCAAGCATAAGAACAAAAGATTTCTAGAAACAATTTCATGTTTATCAAGTTTAGCACAAATCAATCAACTTATCACAAATCTAGCTAAACTTGAAAATCAATTTGACAAACCACAAAATGATATCAAAATCATCCTAGTCATGCTTCTTAATTAAATAGCATCAATCAATAAGAAGATCTAAGAAGAAAACTAAGAAGAAGATGATTTTACCAACAAGGATGAAAATCACGAACTGAAGATCTGGTCACAACGAAAATTCTAGACATCCTTTGGTTCTGGAAATGCTTGGGGTTTGTAGAAATCTTCAAGACACTCGAAATCGGTTTTTGAATCAAGTGATTCGGGGTTGAAATGAAGAAGTTATCACAAAAACATAAATCAAAATGTTGAGAGAAAAATTCTGCACTTGTTTTTCAAATTTGTTTTTCTCCACTTGTAATGAAAGAGAGGGAAGGAGAGGTTTTAAAGAGAAACAAACCAAATGACCATTTTACCCTCATGCCTTAGTGCCTCCCCGAGATTTCACGTGGGCATCTCGAGGCAGCAAGGCTTTGGGGCCGAGATGGCCACGCGCCATCTCGGGATGATGCCAAGTGATGGCTTATGCCATCGCACCTCTTTCCTTGCGCTCCTCTAGTGATCTTCGACCGTTCTTTGGACTTCGATCTCCGAATTCAAATCCGTTTGAAGATTACAAACCGGGAATCCCTGATGGACATGGAAATAAAAGATACTCAGCCCAAAAAATAATAATTCGACTCAATATATGAAGACGAAGACAATATATGCAACATGAGTTGAAAATGTAGTATCTTTTGACTTAGAACTTGAAATCTATAGTATGAGTAACTGAAATGACCGGAACTCAATCAAGAATGATTTAAGGCTAAAATCAAGTTCAATATCCATGTTATACAAATATATACACATACAAACATAATTCACACTAGAATGCAAACTACATAGAGATAGTCTCTAATCATACATTTTCCAAAACATGTTATTTCCATACCAATGCATGAGCATTCATCTTCAAGTGTGTGAATGTGTTATACATGGTGCACAACGATTCAGTGACACATATGAATGAATTGTATGTGTGTACCCATATAATGATGCACAACTAAGCAGGGATACATATGAATGACTTGTGTGTGTGTGCTTATGCCTTGCAAGAGGAAGAAGGATCTTGATACCATAGCATCCAAGAATAGTACCAATATTTTTGAAGATGAACTTTGCATCATGAGAAGTTGCTTTTCTTCCTTGAAGTTCTTGTCATCACGAACCACTCAAGAAACTAAGCATTAGAAAGAAATGAAGTTTTGTTATGGAATCAAGCCAACACAAATCTAAAACCTAACAATCTCCCCCTTTGGCTATTCCATGACAAAACCTCTACCTCACCATACAAAGATCACTCATAATCAATGTTGATTGCATTCTCACATCCTTACATTACAAGGAGATATTCCTAGACCAACATGTCTTCATGAATCTTCAAGAATATCTTCACACATTCAAAGCACCTGTGAGATAAGAACAACCAAAAGAAATCTTCTACAAAGAAGATAGGTGAGATAAATAAACAATATACGAAACAAAAACAAAAGTTCTCTTATCTCTTCTTATCTCATGCAAACACAAATTCTTTCATGCAAACACAAATTCTTTCTCCCCCCTAAGACAAAATTTCTCCCCCTTAATGGATTGTCTTCCCTTTATATCAAAAGTAAGTAACATGGTGAGGAAAACACTTTCTCCCCCTTTTTGACAAGGAATAGACAAAAACATATTACACAACCAAGAGAGAGAGATAAATGCCAATTGAAAATACCTATAAGGTTATAAGGGATTCATAATGAAATCATGAGATAGTGAGCAAACAAGATGTATAGAGAACTAAGTTTAACAAACTAAGCTCCCCCTTAACATATGGTCCACATATTAATAAGCAAGTAAACTTGTTCACAAGGGAATTACACAATCAAACATTTCAGGCAATAAAAGATAGTAAACCATTATTTTTCAAAATTAATAAGAGAATCATAGATTTTCATTATTCTCTAAAAAATAATCTCTCATTGCTAATGAATCAAGCACATTAAGTAAAAATGTCTGTGTGTGAAAATGCTTCTAGCATATATAAAAGGAGTGATTGTGATATCAATATGCAAACCACTTCAACACCTATCCATCAAAAGCTTATCCAATCAAGGTCAAACCAATTATCATCCGGACTTTTGCTTTAAAGAGAATAGATTTCAACATATGAGCGTGTGTGTGCATGTGGCTCGTCATCCCATTTCTGTTTTTCAACCTGAGCAATCACAATTTTCAACTATACTCCATTTTAAGCCTTCCTCCATTTCTTTTTAGGCTTTGTATCAAAGATTTTTTTTTAAAATGATTCTTTTTCAACACTTCTTTGATTTTTCTTACAAAAACATATACTCTTCACGACGGCTTTCACTCATCACAATGGTGTAGCCCTTTCCTACATTGGGCGGCTTCACAACCAAGATGTGCAGCCCTTTCCATGAAGGTGCTCGTTGAGTTATATGTAGATGCTGAAGCAAAATGGATACTAACCATAGGTCATCTATCATGTACTAGACAATGAACTTCAAGATGCATCCATAATCTACATGCTTTCAAACTCAATTACTCAAACTTAAACATATAAGAGAAGCATTTGTGCATTTTTAAAAACAAGATTTACAAAAACTTAAGTGCATGATCTAGAAGCAATAAAAGCTATTTTATCAAGATCATTACTTCTCATATGAGTAGCTCTCAAAGAAATAGATATGCAATATAGTTTTGCTTATCAAGCCGCTCATAACAACACACAAGCATTAATCAACACAAACCATGCCAATGGATCTTCTAAGAGATACAAATCTCTCTTTGTCCAAGGGCTTTGTGAACAAGTCTGCAAGTTGATTTTTAGTAGGCATATGTTCAAGAGTTACTATTGAATGTTCAACAAGTTCTCTAATGAAATGATGCCTAATGTCTATATGCTTTGTGCGTGAGTGTTGAACTGGATTTTTAGAGATGTTAATGGCACTTATGTTATCACAATAGAGAGTCATTTTACCTTGATCAATCTCATAATCCTTGAGAATTTGTTTCATCTATAGAAGTTGTGTGCAAGCACTTCCGGTCGTAATGTACTCGGCTTCGGATGAAGAAAGAAAGATGAAATTTTGCTTCTTGCTTTGCCAAGCAACCAAATTATTCCCCAAGTAAAAGCAATCCCCCGATGTGCTTTTACGATCATCAATGTTTCTTGCCCAATCCGCATCACAATAGCCAACAAGAATATCATTAGTATCAAAAGAATAGGATAAACCAAGATTATGTGTTCCTTTTATATATCTAATGATTCTTTTAACGACTTTCAAGTGAGATTCTTTTGGATTGGCTTGAAACCTAGCACACAAACCAACACTAAAACAAATATCCGGCCTACTAGCCGTTAGGTAGAGAAGGCTACCTATCATGCTCCTATAAAGACTTTGATCAACATTTTTTCCTTTTTCATCTTTGTCAAGTTTTAAAGTAGTACTCATAGGAGATTCAAATTCTTTTCCACTTTCATAGCCAAATTTCTTAACAAGACTTCTAATATATTTAGATTGAGACAACATGATACCATTGCTAGATTGTTTCACTTGTATACAAAGAAAGAAATTGAGTTCACCTACCATACTCATTTCAAATTCTCTTGACATAACATTCACAAAAGCATCAACCTTGGTTTTACATGTAGACCCAAACACAATGTCATCAACATATATTTGTGCAACAAAAATGTCATTGTCATAATGCTTGACCAATAAGGTTCTATCAATACCACCTCTCTTATATTGGTTACTAATAAGATATTGAGTCAACCTATCATACCAAGCTCATGGGCTTGCTTAAAGCCATAAAGAGCCTTTTTCAACTTAAACACATGATTAAGAGAGTGTGGGTTTACAAAACCCTTAGGTTGTTCAACATACACTTCTTCTTGAAGGTATCTATTGAGAAAAGCACTTTTGACATCCATTTGAAACAATTTGAATTTTTTAAGACATGCAATGGACAACAAAAGTCTAATGGACTCAAGACATGCAACCGGTGCAAAAGTCTCATCAAAGTCTACACCCTCAACTTGAGTGTATCTTTGAACCACTAGTCTTGCTTTATTTCTCACTATTTTGCCATATTCATCATTTTTATTCCTAAACACCTATTTTGTACCAATCACATTGATATCTTTTGGTCTAGGAACTAAGGACCATACTTCATTCCTCTCAAATTGATTTAGTTCTTCTTGCATGGCATTAACCCAATATTCATCAATAATTGCTTCATTAATATTTTTAGGCTCAATTTGAGAAGTGTAGCAAGCATATGAAATTTGGTTATCTAGTTGCCTTCTAGTTCTAACCCCTTCATTCAAATCACCTATGATGTCTTATTGGTAATGCATGTTCCTAAGTCTAGAATTAGAATTTTTAACATCTTGTTGGCTGTCATTCAAACCATTTTCTAACTCTTGACTTTCTTCCCTAGCAACACTACCATTATCATCATTATGACTAGACTCACTTTCATCACAACTAGTCACATCAATAGGTGCTTTAGTGTCAATCAACAAATGTTCTTTAGGTTCATTGACACCATTATTATCACACAAATCAAGCATGCTAAGATCATTTACTTTCACATTAATAGACTCCATGATAGTCTTAGTTTTCAAATTGAACACTCTATATGCACGACTATTATTAGCATACCCAAGAAAGAGACCAATATTTCCCTTTAGCATCAAACTTTCATAAGTGATCTCTATCATTCAAAATAAAACACTTACTCCCGAAAGTGTGGAAGTAACTCACATTGGGCTTCTTGCCCTTCCAAAGTTCATAGAAGGTTTGTTTTGTGTCGGGCCTTCTAAAAACTCTATTAGTGACATAGCATGCTGTATTGACCGCTTCGGCCCAAAGATTTCTAAGGACTTTCTTGCTATTGAGCATGACCCTAGCCATCTCTTGCAAGACACGATTCTTCCTCTAAAAAATAGAACTCATGTGAAATCCCATAATCATCACAAAACTCACTAAATCTAGCATTTTTAAATTCACTCCCATGATCACTCCTAATGCGATATATTTCCTTGATCCCAAGACCTTTTTCATTTTGAACTTGATTACAAAACTTCTTAAAGTAACCAAACGTTTTGGTCTTGTCTCTAAGAAAATATACCCAAGCAAACCGAGAAAAGTCATCAGCACATACAAAAATATATTTTTTGCCATTTATGCTTTCGGTTTGAATTGGTCCCATTAGATCCATATGCACAAGTTCTAAGGGCTTCTTGGTAGCAAAATTAATGTTCTTTTTGTGAGACACTTTGGTTTGTTTATCTAATTGACATGGTTCAAAAACACCATCAAGCTTTTTACCAAGACTAGAAAGACCTCTAACAATGTTATATTTCTGAAGCTTCTTTAAATCTTTATAATTCATGTGGCCCAATCTTTCATGCCATAATTTAAGCTTGTTGCACTCATGTGCCATATTACATGTTAGTGGATCAACCTCTAAACAATAGCAATTTTCCGAAGACCTTTTGACCTTCAAAACAATTTTGCCCTTTTTATCAATTATTGTGCACATATCCTTGTTAAAGCTGACTTCTTTAAAAATTTCACACAAGTGAGTGATGCTTATTAGATTAGCTTGTATACCATCTACATACAAGGTGTCACGAAGTTTAGACAATCCGGGAACTTGCTTTTTAGTGCCATCACCAAATGTAACCCATCCACCATCATTCATAACAAGATTCTTAAAGAATTCCTTGTTACCGGTCAAATTCCTAGAGCAACCGCTATCTAGGTACCAAGAATAAGATGAATTAGCTCTTAAAGCATATTGTACAACCAAACATTGTGTTGTGTTTTTCTTAACCCAAAATTTCTTGACAAGTTTCTCATTCCTACTTTATTAACATACTTTGACTTGTTTTTAGGCACATTGACTCCATTAGTCACATTTTCAAACAAATCAAACCAAGCATTATCAACTTTCTTATGCATAGTAGAACGAGGCACAACACAAGATTTAACAAACAAATCATCAACACATTTATTCTCAACATGCTTTTCCAAGGTCTTCTTAGGTCTAATTCTAGATCCATACATGGATGATTACCTAGGACCATTCAAAGGCATATCATGCAAATCATTGGCAATTCTACATTTACGAATGTATTCATAACATCTAGGTCTTATGTGTCCTACCATGTTGCAATAATGACAAATAGGTATGAATTTAAGAAGTTACAATTTGCTTGAGCATTCAACTCATTTTTCCTTCTCACATTCTTACCTCTTTTGCATTTGATGATGATGTAGCTTGTCTTTGTCATTGTTGAGTCCTTTCCTTGACTTTCATTGTTGATGTTGAGGCACCTCCGGTAGCATTCATGGCTTTACTGTTAGAGAGTGTACCTACAATTAAATTGCTACAAGCTTTGACAAAAGTAGATTTGTTAGATGAAGGAGTTGATTTTTCATTAACATATCCTAAACCTCTTTTGTCGCTTGAAGGCTTTCCAACCTAAATGAGAGCTTTCACTTTGTTAGAGCTAGATAACATCTTGTTAATCATCTTCTTAGTCTCATTAAGTTTGTCATTAAACACTTTCTTTTGATTCTCATGCTCATTAAGTTTTGATCTAAGCATATTTTCAATTCTCCTAGCACGATCAAGAGATTCATCTCTTTGCTCAATTTCATGCTTTAAAATACTTAATCTATCATTGCTATCAATCAAGTTTTTCTCAAGATTAAGAATTTTGTCATTAAGATCAATAACACAGTCTGAGCTACAATCATGATTTTCTAACTTCTTAGTGAGATACTTATTGATCTTAGAGATCCTTTCATTTTCTTGAATAAAATCTTTGATCTTTTGATCATCTAAGTCAATAGACTCACCTTCAACAAGAGAAGCCACAAAAGAATACATTTCTTTAATCATGATGAAACAAAAAAAGATAACAAACACTACAAAGAAGACCTATCTAAGTGCGTCTAGACATCGGCTCTGATACCAATTGAAATTTCCCTTTATCTTTATAGTGTAAATATACCTAGAGGGGGGGGGGTGTGAATAGGTATATGCTCCAATTTTTGTCTTCTTTTAAAACATTGCAATTTTAACAATGCTTAATGAAAATCCCAAACAATGACACACAATATTTACATGGTAAACCTCCAAAGAGGAAACATCCATGGGTTGATACCACAACCAACGGCAAAAGCAAATCTACTAGTTCAAATAAGAGTTACACACTCAAGCAATCAACACATGCTCTCCAAGCTATCACTCTCACTCTATCCTTGAACCTAGTGATCTACTAAGCCGACTTCCTATCCAAGACCTCCTGTCTCTCGAAAGATTCCTTGCTCACCTATCCAGATCCTCCCGACCCTAGGCAAGACTTTTTGCTCAACTATCCGAGTCCTCCCGACTAAAGTCAAGACTTCCTTGCTCAACAATCCGAGGTCTCACACCTCTTATCTAGACTTCCACTTGCTTAGCTATCCAAGTCCTCCCGACTCTAGCTAAGACTTCCAATTGCTCAAATCAAAGAATCACTCTAAGATATGAGACTTTCTACCTCTTCAAAAGTCATCTAAGTGATCATGAATGCAAAACGCAAACAAGCACTCAACATAGAAAATGATGATCAACAAATTCTATGGACATGCAACTAGATAGCAAGATTATGCTTTCAAAGAAAAATCACAAATGTATCCAGGCAACCTAAGCATGTTATAAACTAAGAACATAGATATGAGGATATAGACACCAATTGAAACACAACCTAGTTCTTAGAAAATGAAATTAGATCTAGAAATAGTCAATCAAGTATAAGAACAAAAGATTTCTAGAAACAATTTCATGTTTATCAAGTTTAGCGCAAATCAATCAACTTATCAAAAATCTAGCTAAACTTGAAAATCAATTCAACAAACCAAAAAATGATATCAAAATAATCCTAGTCATGCTTCTTAATTAAATAGCATCAACCAAAAAGAAGATCTAAGAAGAAAACTAAGAAGAAGATGATTTTTCCAACAAGGATGAAAATAACGAACTGAAGATCTGGTCACAACGAAACCTCTAGACAACCTTTGGTTCTGGAAATGCTTGGGGTTTGTAGAAATCTTCAAGACACTCGAAATCGATTTTCGAATCAAGTGATTCGGAGTTGAAATGAAGAAGTTATCGCAAAAACAAAAATCAATGAGAGAGAATGAGAGGTTTTAAAGAGAAACAAACCAAATGACCATTTTGCCCTCATGACTTAGTGCCTCCCCGAGATGGCACGTGGGCATCTCAGGGAAGCAAGGCTTTGGGACTGAGATGGCCATGCGCCATCTCGGGATGATGCCAAGTGATGGCTTATGCCATTGCACCTCTTCCCTTGCGCTCCTCTCGCGTTCTTCGACAGTTCTTTTGCCTCCGAACTCCGAATTCGAATCCGTTTGAAGATTACAAACTGGGACTCCCTTACGGACATGGACATAAAAGATACGCAACCCAGAAAATAAGAATTCGACTCAATATATGAAGACAAAGACAATGTATGTAACATGAGTTGAAAGTGTAGTATCTTTTGACTTAGAACTTGAAATCAATAGTATGAGTAACCGAAATGACCGGAACTCAATCAAGAATGATTTAAGACTAAAATCAAGTTCAATATCCATGTTATACAAACATATACACATACAAACACAATTCACAATAGAATGCAAACTACATAGAGACAGTCTCCAATCACACATTTTTCAAAACATGTTATTTCCATACCAATGCATGAGCATTCATCTTCAAGTGTGTGAATGTGTTACACATGGTGCACAACGATGCAGGGAGACATATGAATGAATTGTTTGTGTGTGCCCATATAATGATGAACAACTAAGCAGGAACACATATGAATGGATTGTGTGTGTGCGCTTACGCCTTGTAAGAGGAAGAAGGATCTCGATACCTTATCATCCAAGAATAGTACCAATCCTCTTGAAGACGAAATTTGCATCATGAGAAGTTGCTTTTCTTCCTTGAAGTTCTTATCATCACGAACCACTCAAGCAACTAAGCATTACAAAGAAATGAAGTTTTGTTTTGGAATCATGCCAATACAAATCTAAAACCTAACAAATGGGATATCAAGTCACTACGATCAAATCGAGGAGGTGAGTACCTTGACCAAGTGTTTGAAGACTTCATGGTTGAGTATGGGATAGTTTCCTAACTCACAGCTCCCGGTACACCTTAGCAAAATGGTGTAGCGGAGAGGAGAAATAGAACCCTGATAGAAATGGTGAGATCTATGATTAGTTTCTCATCATTACCAAATTATTTTTGGGGATATGCGTTACAAACAGCGGCATACATTTTGAATGTAGTGCCATCCAAATATGTTCCTAAGACTCCCCTAGAGTTGTGGAATGGTCGTAAAGCTAGTTTGTGACATTTTCGCATATGGGGGTGTCCAGCATACGTGCTAAAGAGCAAAACTTGAAAGCTAAACTCCAAGTCTGTTGTCTGCCTGTTTGTAGATACTCCAAGGAGACCAGAGGTGGACACTTCTATATCCCCGAAGAAAACAATGTATTTGGATCGACAAATGCAACGTTTCTTGAGAACAATTGTATTAGTGACCATAAACCTCATTCTAACTTTGTATTGAATGGGTTGGAGCCTGGTGAGACTAGTGCTTCATCAACAAGAGTTGTTGATCCACAAACATCTGAGAGTCAGATGCTTCCTGATCAGGATACACTACCACTTAGACGTAGTGAGAGGGTTGTGAGACAGCCTGAACTCTATTTAGGTATAGGTGAGGGACAATGTATTGTCTCTACTAATAGTGTGGATGATCCATTGACATTTAGGAGCGCAATGGAAGATCCTGATAAAGAGGAATGGCTTAAAGCCATGAATCTAGAGATGGAGTCCATGTACTATAACTCAGTCAGAGATCTTGTAGACTTACTGGATGGGGTAAAACCCATAGGGTGTAAGTGGATCTATAAGAGAAAGTGAGGAGTAGACGGAAAGGTAGAGACCTTCAAAGTAATGCTAGTGGCCAAGGGTTTTACCCAGAAAGAAGGGATCGATTATGAAGAGGCCTTCTCGCCAGTAGCCATGTTTAAGTCTATTAGGATTATTTTATCCATTGCTGCCTATTTTGATTACGAAATTTGGCAAATGGATGTCAAGACTGCATTCTTGAATGACAATCTTGATGAGAGCATCTATATGATACAACCAGAGGGATTCGTGTCTTCAGATCAAGAGCAAAAGGTTTGCAAGTTGCAAAGGTCCATCTATGGATTTAAGCAAGCATCTAGATATATAAAAAATAAACTTCAAATCTTCAATCTCTTGTAGATCTATCAACCCTACACACAAAACAAAAACAAATACACTTTCCAAACCAAGTGTATGTGAGATGATCAAGTGAATATAAAACAAAAGCATTTGCATTTAAGAATATGAGTACAACATCATGCAATGCTCCCCCTCAAAGGGTTACTCCCCCTAAATGTAATCTCTCTAACAAGTACTACTCCCCCTTACCAAGTTCCCCCTTAAACCATATGCTACTCCCCTATTTTTTTCATGATATAGGTAAAGGAGTAGTACCCAACTGGGTCACTTAAGGCAAAGAGAGAAAGGAGGATACAAGATATTTGCAAAATCATATAAGCCACATTTATGCAACTCAATTAATAGAAGAGAAACAAGGAGATTTATTTGAAGAAAATGTGTAAATCAAAAATGCTTTGCATACAAGACATGTTGCATTCAAGTCCAAAAACAATGGTATTTGGCAAAGCAAATGACAAAGGTTTCCATTAGAATTCAAACCAATTTCACCATTTGTCATGAGAGAGGCAAGGATATAGAGTTTCCATAGATATCAAGTTTGAAGAGTACTATATCCAACTTTATAGGCGAAACATGGAATGAGCGACTTTGCACCCTATTTGATTTTTTCGGGTAAGATACCCGTATGATAGTAGCCATGTTCAACTAATAACGAAAGAGGGAAATTGATTAAACATTTTAGTCTCACTAGCATTTTCACACAATGTTTTGCATTCAACAATTGCAATCATTAAGTCATGCCATTTCAATTTACATTTGCTTGTCATTTTAAGATTCTTCATTTCATGGAGATAACTCTAGGTCATTCAGTATGTACTTCCTTTGTAGATCTCCTAGTCCAAAAATGCATGTTTGAATATAAATGTAACATGGATTGTAATTAAAGCATAGTTCACACTTACTGAAAAAAAAACATATAACATATTATGAAATAATTGCAACCAAGCTACTCAAGCAATTAATAAAGGAGCATAAACATTTCCAAAATTTTGCATGCAACAAGTATAAAATAGCCCTCTTTGCTTGAGTTCCCCATATGAGGTCAAATATAAAAACCCATCACTCTATGAGACAAATCCCAATAGATCTACTAAGAGTTTTGAATCGAGTAGCATCTAAGGGTTTAGTGAATAGATATGCCAGTTGATCAATAGTACCTACATGCTTAAGTACTATGCATTTATTCTCAACTAGTTCTCTAATGATATGATGGCGGATGTCAATATGCTTAGTTCTAGAATGTTGAACAAGATTCTTGGAAATATTAATTACACTCATGTTATCATAAAAGACAGTAAGAGTACCCTGATTGAATCCATAGTTGACTAGCATTTGCTTCATCCAAAGGAGTTGTGTTCATCAACTCCCAGCAACTATGTATTCAGCCTCAGCCGTAGACAAAGAAATTGGATTTTGCTTCTTGCAAAACCAAGAGACAAAGTTGTTCCCAAGGAAAAAACAACCGCCCAATTTACTTTTCCTATCATCACAATTTCCTGCCCAATCTGCATCACTAAAACCTACAAGACTAGCATTAGTGTCAAAAGAGTACCAAATCCCATAGTTAGATGTCCCATTCACATAGCGAATGGTTCTCTTAACGGAAGAGAGATGAGACTCCTTAGGATCCGATTGGTACCTAGCACACACACCCACACTAAAAGAGATATCGGGCCTACTTGCGATCAAATAGAGCAAGCTACCAATCATGCCACGATACTAGGTTTGGTCCACACTTTTACAACTAGCATCCTTGCTTAGCTTCAAAATGGTACTCATGGGTGTATCACAATGTTTGGCATTTTCAAGGGCCAAATTTTTGCACTAGATTTTTGGCATATTTAGCTTGGGATATGAAAATCCCATCATCCATTTGCTTAATTTGTAAACCTAGAAAGTAACGTAGCTCACCAAAAAGACTCATTTCAAACTCATGAGACATGACATCAATAAATTATTGGACTTTGGTGTTATTGGTGGAGCCAAAAACTATATCATCAACATAGATTTGAGCTATAAAGATCTCATCTTGGCCTTTCTTGATGAATAGATTCTTGTCAACACTACCCCTTGTGTAGCCATTGTCAACAAAAAATTGAGTGAGGCGCTCATACCAAGCCCTTGGTGCTTGTTTCAAGCCATATAAGGCCTTCTTGAGGCTATAGAAATAATTAGGGTGGTGAGGATCCTTAAACCCCTTAGGTTGCTCAACAAACACTTCCTCTTTCAAGAAGCCATTGAGGAAAGCACTCTTAACATCCATTTGATGCAACTTGAACTTGTGCAAACAAGAGATAGATAAAAAAAAGCCTAATGGACTCTATCCTAGCAACGGGAGCAAATGTCTCCTCAAAGTCAATACCCTTAATTTGAGAGTACCCTTGTGCGATGCTACAACCCTAACCTTGTTTCGCACAATGTTGCCATCCTCATCGGATTTGTTCCTATAGACCCACTTGGTGCCTATCACATTGGTGTTCGACCAAAGAACTAGAGTCCAAACCTCATTCATTTCAAATTGGTTAAGCTTTTCTTGCATGGTAAGAACCCAAAATTCATCCTTTAAGGCTTCATCAACCTTCTTGGGTTCTATTTGAGAAGTGTAGCAAGTGTAGCTAATTAGATTAGCCATTTGATGCCTAGTCTTAACACCCTCATTAACCTCTCCAATGATGTCATTTTTATCATGGAGTTTCCTAACCCATGGAGCAGGTTCTTTTGAGTTCAAGAGAGGAATTCCATCAATAGGTTGTGCAATATCGTCATCAAGATTAGTCTTTCAACATTAGGAGTATCCATAACCTTTTCCAAGGGAGAGTCGTCAACTATAGCTACCTCCTCCTCATGGTCATTAGATTTAAGCCTTGTATCATCAATGACAACATTGGATGATTCCATGACGATTCTAGTTCTGAAATTGAAAACTATATAGGCTTTATTGTTCAAGGCATAGCCAATAAAGATACCCTCATCACTCTTAGCATCAAATTTGCCTAGTTGATCACGATCATTCAAAATGTTGCATTTGCTTCCAAAAGTGTGAAAATAGCGAACATTTGGCTTTCTATCTTTCCATAACTCATAGGAGGTTTGCCTAGTGTAGGGCCTTAGAAAGACTCTATTTCCTATATAGTACGTCGTATTGACAGCTTCGGCCCATAGGTTCCTAGGGACATTGTTGCTAAGCAACATCATATGGGACATCTCTTGAAGGACCCTATTTTTCCTCTCAACAACTCCATTTTGTTGAGGTGACCTAGGAGCCGAAAACTCATGAGAAATGCCTAGACTATTGCAGTAGTTTTCAAAATAGGCATTCTCAAACTCCTTCCCATTGTCACTCCTAATTCGTTTAATGCTTTTAATCTTGGAGTTCATTTCATTTTGAATTTTGGTACAAAGCATTTTAAACTTGTCAAAGGTTTTAGATTTTTCTCTAAGAAAATAAGTCCAAGTGTACCTAGAGAAGTCATCTACAGACACAAAAATGTATTTCTTTCCACCTAAGCTCTTGGTTTGCATGGGACCCATAAGATCCATGTGGAGAAGCTCTAGAGGCTCCTTGGTAGAGAGATACTTGCCCTTTTTATGCATGCTTTTGGTTTGCTTCCCTTGTTGACAAGGTCCACAAACACCATTTGCCTTTTTCCCAAGCTTGGGAAGGCCTCACACAACGTTGAACTTATCTAAGATTCGTAAATCTCGATAGTTCAAGTGGCCAAGTTTTTCGTGTCACAACTCAATTTGCTCATCCTTGGTCATATTGCAAGAGACAACTCTAGCTTCAAGACAATAGCAATTATCGCTAGATCTCATACCTTTTAACAAGGTTTGTCCGTTTGGCAATAAGATAGAGCAATTATTTTTCCTAAACAAGACTGAAAGTCCTTCATCACTAAGATTTGAAATGTTTATCAAATTTGGTTTTAGGCTATCAACATATAAAGCATTGGACAATGAGAGTAATCCGGGAATGGAAATAGTTCCCTTTCCTTTAACTTTCTTCTTGGATCCATCACAAAAGGTGACATTTCCTCCCTCATCCATGACAAGGGTCTCAAAGAAAATCACATCTCCCATCATGTGCCAAGAGCACCCACTATCCAAATACTAAAAATTAGAAGAATTAACTTTCAAGGCAATTTATGCAACATGGCAAAAGTGTTCATCTCTTCTAATCCACCTAGGTGAAACATTTTTCTTCCTAGTGGCAATGGTACATGGGCTCTAAATGTCCTAGGATCATGCAAAAGTGTTATAGTGACATGCATCTCGGCTTTAGCCTTTTTCTTCTCTATCATGCTTTCAATTTTTCTTCTCTATCATGCTTTCAATTTTTCTTCTCTATCATGCTTCTCTATCATGTCTAATATGACCATCAATACCACAAAAATGACATGTAGGAATGAAGTTAGGAATCATACCATAACCTTGTGGATGCATTGGAGCCTTTCCATGTCTTTGTGGTTGTCTTGATTGTTGTTGAGAAACTTTCCTTCTTTATTGTTGAACAAGACTTGATTGCTTCCTTGGTTGAGCTTGCATGATAGGTTTCTTCCCTTTATGAGCTTTCGGTTGAGGGAAGTTAACTTAAGGAGTCCTTGTAGGATGAGCTTGAGGTAGGCTTCTTAGTGTCACCTTCACTTGAGCACTACTTGAACACTCTCATAGGTCAAGTTTCTTCCTAGGCGATTGATGAGAAGATGACCCATTGAGATTCATGCTTCTTACAAAAATGGTCTTGCTTGGAGTGGAGGACATCTTGTCATCTTCAAACCCAAGCCGCTTCTTGTCACTCAGCCTCTTTCCAACATCTAACATGTGGTCAAGTTTTTTAGTGATAGATTTCATCTTGGCCATCAACTCACTAGCATCTTCATGCTTTTTCTTCAACCCTTCTTCACTCCTCTTAGATAAGTCTAATTCCTTTCTTAGCTTATCTTCACTATTCACGGTTCTCACCAACTCTTCATTTAGTTGGTCCACTAGAGTTGAGAGCTCTAGGTTTTCTTCTTTTAATCTCTTAATTTCATTCTTGTTCTTTAACATTGAACTCTCAAACCTAGCCATATAGTCTTTGAGATCCATCCTATCCATATTTCCATTTATGGATTGTGATGAAGATCCATCATCACTTGAGTAGTTTTCCTATTGACTCTCATTTTCTTCTTCACTAGTGTTAACCAAAAATTCGCTCAAGGTGAGGAATTACAGCTAACACCCTCGAGACCACTACCACGGAGGTGGTGGCCGGGGTTGGTACCTTGGTGAGATCTTGTATGAATATGGAGTATTGAGCTGTAGGTAGGAGAGGAGTCATCCCACTCATCAAGCTTCGCGGTAGGTAGGAGACTAGTCATTCCATCCGTCAGGCTTTGTGGTTAGTAAGAGATGAAGGAAGCTCGAGGTTCCCTTGCTGGTATGAAGGGGTTGATCTTGGAGCTGGTTCTCGGTCAGGGTCGAAGCCCGTCCTGGTACCCAGAGCTCAGTTCTGGAGCCTGATTTCTTCCTGTAGTTCCCCGACCTAAATAGCAAGTAAGATGGGGGGCTTATCTAGCTCTAATGTTAAAGAGCTTGATTTCTTCCATAAAGAGGATGCTGGAGGGCTCATCGACTCCCTTCAAACTGGTCTGGGTGGTTTCTCCTCATATTAGTGTGCGACTGTGGCATGTAGATGGGAGGATAAGAGCGCTATGTCCAGCGAGGTAGGAATCTAGATCCGGTTCTCTAGATTTTCGTTGTAGTTTCCCGATCTCATATAAGAAGGATTAGAGAGCTAGGACCAATGGGGTTGGTACCTAGCCCGCATACACACATGCATAATACAGTAGATAATATGAAAAACACAAGTCTTTTGTAGAGAGAGGTGAACTGACCAAGGGGGAAAAAATATCACGAATGATCACATGCTGAAAAACCCCAAGGCAGTATCCAATGGAAGGAGGAATACCCTTCCTTATGTATATATCACAGATGCTCCGGGGGGCTTACAACAATGATCTAGTGTTAACCGATACCAGTATATTCCTGGTAAAGGTACACGTACAATGATGATCTGGAGAGAAATTTAAATGAAGCATGTGTCTTTTGAGATATCAGATCCTTTCTATGAGATGAGTTTACAGGTGTATTTATACATGGTGACTACCTTGGCGTGCAAGTCCATGACTCTTGAATTGGTCTTCTTTTTCATATTGAATACGGCTCTTCATTTAATGTAGTTGATCGGCTTATAGCTAATATCTTGGAGAAGATGTTTTTGCTTCCCTTTCGGACTCTTCCTTCCTTGATAGGTGGGATTTTCTGTTGTAGTTGACCCCTAATAATTGGTTGTGGAGGATATCTTGGAGGCAAAGGTATTTTTTCCTCTTTGGACTCTTTTACTAATGGTGGCCATTAAAGAGTTGAATATTCTCTTATTAATGGCGTTGAACATGTCATTAATAGAGTTGACTTCCTCCATTAATATAGTTGACCTCATTAATAGGGTTGATTATCTCTATTAATACGGTTGACTACCTCAATAAATACGGTTTGACCTCATTAATAGGGTTGACTACCTCCATTAATACAGCTTGACCTCATTAATAGGGTTGATTACCTCCATTAATATGGTTTGACCTCATTAATGGTATCGTAAGTGTCATGAAGATCAACCTTTTTCTTCCTATGCTGTTTGGAGGAGAGCTCTAGTTTCATATGTCACTTTAGAGAGGTACTTCATGGAGGTTACCAGAGGTGACGCTTGATATTTCTCGAGGGTGAGGTACCCCAGGTTCCAGTACACTGGCGGGGTCCCTAGGGGGCCTCTCGATTGTCATGGAGCTAGATCGATCTTGTTAGTCTTCCCATGGAGCTTGTGCTAACAATTCTATGGGTGAAATATCCCATAGGGTTCCAACCTTGTAGTTGAGAGCTTGGTTTAGCTACGCCGAGCTTTAACATGGAGCTCGACCTAATTATGCAGGATTCCTAGCGGTGTAGTGGGTTTTAATTGGAGAGCCTAAATGCATGCAAGGTGTTTAAGAAGGTGTGCCTCGCCATGCTTCTGCGGGGTCTTAAGGTACCTCGACCTAGAGGACCTTGATACCTCACTACGTAGACCCCGGATTTGGACCCCTGCTTGAAGGCTGGAAGGTGGAAAATTCTTCTTTGATCCCTAGCTAAATTTTGCTATTAACAACTAGCATCTTTGCTCCTAAGAGTGGACATAAAGGCTATGAACTTAGCCATGAGTTCTTTATCATCCGAAGACTCATCTACATCATTGGAGTTATCACTTTCACTCCATGTGGCGGCCATCACTTTTCCCTTTTTCTTGACTTTGGGATTCGCACATTCAGGGGCAAAGTGACTTATCCCACCACATTAATAGCATCAGACTCTTTTCTTTTCAGTCTTTTCTTGCCTAGGCTCAACCTTTTTGAAAGAAGCATTTTTCTTCAAGTCTTGACCCTTGGATCCGAAACCTTTCCTCTCGGACTTGTAGAATTTCTTAAAATTCGTCATTAGCAAAGCCATTTCCTCATCTGAGTCATCACTTTCCTCCTTCTCAACTTTGGAGGCTTTCAAAGCAATATGCTTTTGCTTTTTCGGTGGTGTGGGATTAGGACATTTCCTAGATTCTTAAGCTAGAAGCCTCTCAATCACTTCACTCGGCTTCATATCCTTGTAAGCACTGTTCTCTTCTAAAGCAGTTACTTTGGACTCAAATTTATCGGGTAGAGATCTCATAATCTTTTGCTTGATCTTCCTATCCAAATAAGGATCACCAAGTTGATGACTTTGATTCACAATGTCCATCAACCTCACTTCAAAGTCATTGAAGCACTCGTTTTCATCCATCTTGAGCAATTCAAATTGTGCTTGGACAACTTGAAGCTTAGATTCCTTAACCACATCAGTTCCCTCATGTGCAACTTCTAGGATATCCCATGCCTCTTTAGCTATCCTAGTGTTTTGAACCAACTTGTACTGATTCTCATCCATTGCACATAGGATGAAATGCATTGCCTTCCTATTCCACTGTGATACCTCAAACTCTTGTGCATTTCACTCTGTCTATGGCTTGAGTACATCATCTCCTCCATCCGTAAGAGTCATCATGGGTAAAGTGTAGCCGTCTTCAACCGCCATCCATGACCTATCATGAATTTGACAAATATACGACTCCATCTTGCCTTTCCAAGAGGTATAATTCATCATGGTGAGAAGTAGAGGTCTAGTTCTAGAAGCTCCCTTATTGCCACCGTTTCCACTCATTGTGTTTATGAATGAATGATATGCATGCAAGTGTATGAATGATCAACACAAACACAAAAAATGCAACACACACCAAAATGAGCAAGGATCACCTATGTATGTCTAGAAACCTGCTAAAATACCAATTGAAACAAATATTATGGTGTGTTTAATAACAATCTAGAGGGGGGTGAATAAATTTATAACAATTTTACCCAATTTTCGTTAATGGTCAAGTTAACAAAAATACCCCTAATTAATTACAATAATATCACAAGTTTAATAGGTGCGGAAATAAAAAAGATACTTGAGATATACGTGAAAACCCTCCAAATGGAAAAACCGTGGGCTGTTAAGTACGCCACACTCGAACCTCAAATCCACTAATGGCACATGAATTACAACCTAATCCCGGTATAAGTGAACCTAGTTTATCTTGCTTGCGATATAAGCTACCTAATCCCGGAAGCAACACAAGTCTTACTTCTCAATGAAGAGATAAAATGACCTATGTGAATATATGATGATATTCAATTAACAAACAAGGCTAGGGTACCTAATATGCTTATCTAGGATGATGAGATGGCAATTAATGGAATCTTAGATATCATGAGCTAAATGACATGTTCATGAAGCTTAGCTAAACATAAATCAAACAATCCTATGAAGCAATCACAATACAACACTCAATCATGTCATCACAACAATCTCTAATTTGTATCTAAAATATATTCTAAGAGAATACAAATGATAAAAGAGATGGCTTAGCAAGAAAAACACTTAACTTATATGAAGATAGTGAAAAATCATAAGTTTTGCATGAGATGCAATTTATGTGTGTGTGAAATCAATACACCAAATTGAGAAGAAAGAGTTTCTTCAAGTATTTCTCTACATCCTCCATTCAAGTTCCTAAGACCGTGACGTGCCTACATGCAGTTACCAAATCTGGAAGATAGCGAGGAAGATCGAGTGGTTCAGACATGAGCATATCATAAAGTGAATGAGCCTCCAAACGTTGGTAAGATTTTCTTCTTCTTGATTATATCGATTTAAATTTCCAGTGTTTGCATATTACATGTAATAGTTACAAAAAATAATTACGATCCCAAGTTCAATGGTCCCAGATACAGATTATGATCTGTATTAAAAAATTTAAAACCTAATTCTGCTGCGTAACCGGTGAAAGGGGTTCCAACAGTTGAAGTCGATGAACAACTCAAGGTCATGATGGAACACGATGATATGAAAGCCTTAAAGCGACAAAAGAATAACGCTCCCTTACTAGAGCAAGATAAGAAAAACCAGAACAAACACCCCAATAGGTCGACGTATTGCTTCCCCACTTCTCAACCCAAATCGGAAAGGTATCCAGCAAAGTGAACTTCTCAGCGGGTTTCACCTTCTTCTAGGATAGTGGCCCCAATAGCTCGAGATGAGAGAGGGTATGATCACTAAACCCCCTTAAATGTAACCCGTGAAACAATCTATCTTGCCATTCGGGATAAGAGGTTGCTACAGATGCCCGTAACCATAAAAGCCCCTATCGATAAGAGAAATCGCTATAAGTATTGTGACTTTCACGAAGACGTGGGAGATAACACTTCAGAGTGCTATAACCTGCGAATTCAGATCGAGACTTTGATAAGGGGAGAATGTTTGGTAGAATTCTTACAGCAGGTCAGGGATAACATTTCGACTGGAAGGGAAGTGCAAGCCGAGATCCATGAGCACGCTAAGAAGAGAAAGGGGGAGCAGGCAGATCTGATGCAGCAAATCCAGATAATACATACCATCAGCGGGAGGCCTACTCTAGCTGGTACCTCGAGTAATTCTAGGAAAAACCACGCGAGAAAAATCCCTTGTATGGATGAAGAGCGGGGTATCTACAAGGTCGACCAGAGACCGACCAACCTTTTTCCGATGTCTCAAATCATTTTCACTGAAGCGGATGTCTACAACATCGTGTAGCCTCACGACGATCCTATGGTGATCACGGTATAGATTTCCAACTGCATGGTGCACCGTGTGCTCGTATACATAGGTAACATCGTCAACGTTCTATTTAAAGACACCTTGGAAAAGATGAACTTGAAACAGTGGTGTTACAATAGTTGCACTACCCCGTTGTATGGGTTCACTGGGGATTCATTTATACCCGTGGGATCAAAAATCTTGCCAGTAATCCTTAGAGCCGTACCTCTCTAGTAAAATGCCATAACATACTTCGTGGTGGTGGATACCTCATCGGCCAACAATGCGATATTAGGAAGACCACTTTTATCATCCTTGAAAGGGGTCATATCCATCTACCACAATGTTCTGAAGTTCCCGGTAGGAGACAGGGTAGGGGAAGTACGGGGTGACTAGCAATCAGTTAGAAGATGCTATGCAGTGTCTGCCAACCCAACAATTCTAGCAAAACAACTTGCCCAGATAACAATGATACAGGATGTGACAACACCTGTATTGACCCTGGAAAATACATAACCCATAAGTCACCAGAAGATGACCCCGTGGTGCCAGACAAGGAGGAACTGATAAGGGAATAGGCCAGTGGCCATTCAGTGGATGAGCTAGAAGAAGTGTCCATCCTGACAAACGATCCCTCAAAGGTTGTTAGGGTCAGAGCCACTCTTGAGTCCGGCGTGAATGAGGGTTTAGTCGGACTCCTTACAGAGTTCAATGACATTTTTGCTTGGAGTCACGATTAGATGCCTAGGATCCCGATGACTTTGGTTGCTCATCGATTGGTAGTGGACCCGAACTTCAAACCCATCAAATAAAAAATGTGTCACTTCAACGTTGAAAGAAATACTGCAGTTCAGGAAGAAGTGGACAAATGGACCTAAGCGGGCTTCATCAGAGAAGCACGCTACCTCGAATGGATCGCCAACTTGGTCATGGTCACAAAGGTAAATGGGAAGTGGCACATGTGCATCTATTATACCAACCTCAACTGGGCGTGTCTGAAAGATAGTTTCCGTCTACCAAAAATCGATCTGTTTATTGACTCCATCTCTAGAAACAAGTTCCTGAGCTTTATGGATGCATTTTCAAGATACAACCAAATTATGATGCACCACGTCAACCAGGAAAAGACCAGTTTCATCATCGAACGGGGTCTGTATTGCTACAAGGTAATGCCTTTCGAGCTTAAGAACTGATTAAGCCTGAAATTGGAAGATCAATAGAGGTGTACATCGATGACACGATCACCAAGTCATCAACCTCTAAAAGCCATCTGGGTGACCTTCACAGAACTTTCATGATCTTAAGGGAGAACCATATGAGATTGAACCCCTCCAAATGCACCTTTAGGGTGACTGTGGGGAAGTTTATGGGCTTCATGGTCAACGAGAAAGGCATAGAGTCTTACCCAGAAAGATTAAGGCTATTTTGGGTTTAGAGATCCCCACGTCACTTAAACAGGTTCAAGTCCTTACCAAGCAGGTAGCAGCGCTCAACAGGTTCATTTCTCGGTCTACCGAAAAATGTCTCCCATTCTTCAAAGCCATCAAGCAGAGAAGAAACATGAAATGAGACTAGAAAAGTGAACAAGCTTTTCAAGCCTTAAAGAAATATCTGTCAAGCCCTCCGCTACTGGTCAAACCAAGTCTTGGAAAAGAGCTGCAAATCTACTTGGCCGTTTTAGAGACAACAGTAAGTAGGGCCTTGGTCAAGGACTACGGAGATAGGGTCTAACGCCATATGTACTACATGAGTCATGCTCTAATCAGGCCTGAGAAGAATTATACTCTTCTGGAGAAGCTCGTTTATGCCTTGATAACCTTGGTAAAGAAGCTTTATCCCTATTTTCAATCTCATTCAATAGCAGTAGTGACAGACCAACCCCTCCGTTAATTCTTGCATAGGGAGGATGTATCCGAAAGGTTGGTTTTATGGGCCCTAGAGTTCACCCAGTTTGATTTATGGTATAAACCCAGGACCGCAATTAAAGCCCAGGCTTTGGCAGAATTTGTAGCAGAGCTCTCAGTACCCCCAGGCCAAGAGACTCTCAAAGCGACAAACATAGCCCCCGAGATGATTACTGAGTCCGATAGCCGGCTGGAATGTTACAACTCATGGATCCATTACACAGATGAAGCGTCTGGGCAAACCGGTGGAGGAGCAGGCATAGTTCTATTTGACCTAGAGGGAACCGAGTGCTGCCACTGTTTAAGATTTGAATTTAAGCCACTAACAATGAGGCGGAGTATGAAGCCCTCTTAGTCGGGATAAGGGCGGCCGTAGACCGTCATAGAGCTCGGGGATGATTACCTACAGGTCAAGAGTGACTCGCTGCTCATAGTCAACTAGGTCTCTAGGAGTATCAGGCAAAAAGGGATAACATGATTGCCTACCTGAAGCTAGTTCAACAGCTTAAGAGTAATTTTAAAGAATTTAAGATTGAGCAAGTACATCGACAATAGAATCGTCGGGCTAATGTCCTGGCCAAGATAGCTATGAATGGTGGCCAGACCTTACCACAGAGAGTCCCTCACCAGGTGATTCACCTACCCAGCACAGTAGCAGGTAAAAAGACTCATATCTTGGATCAGCTGCCATGCTGGATAGACCCAATTGTAAAGTATCTCCAAGAAGAGAGGCTTCCCAGGGAGCCTGACCAAACTAGGAAAATTAAAAGGCTCTCAGTCCAATACTGCTTGATAGATGGGTACTTATGTAGGAGGGGCTAGTCTCTCCATCTGCTTCGATGTTTACATCCTGATGATGCCAAATGGGTATTGAGAGAGGTCCACTCGGGGGAATGCGAGAGACACATTGGTGGGGAAGCTCTGGCTTATCAAGTACTCTATATGGGGTACTATTGGCAAACCATCCACCAAGATGCAAAAAACTTATTACAGTCCTGTGAAGCATGCCGAAAAACCGTAAACTTAAATCACCTCTCGCTGGAGCGGTTGTCATCCCTTAGCTCATCATACCCATTTGCTATGTGGGGAGTCGACTTGATCGGAGCACTTCCAACTGCTCCTGGTCAAGCCAAGCATGCTATCGTGGCGATTGACTACTTCACAAGATGAGTCGAAACCGGACCACTTTCCCAGATATCAAAAGAAAATACAATAAGGTTCATCAAAAATAATGTGATTTGTAGGTTCGGGACCCCTCTTGTCATTGTAGCTGACCTCGGTAAGCAGTTTGATAGTGGGCTGTTCAAGGATTTTTACGAGGGCTTGGGAATCGACCTAAGGTTTGCTTCAGTAGCCCACCCCCAGACTAATGGGCTGGTGGAATCCACCAATAAGACTATTAAGAAGCTGTTGAAAAAGAAGTTGTAGCAAAAAAAGGGTAGATGGGCCGATGAGCTTCCCGAGATCCTCTAGGCTTACCGCACGACGAGGAGAATGGCCACCAGGGAAACACCTTATTCTCTAGCCTTCGAGGTTGAAGCGATATTTCCCATTGAGCACAAACTGACCTCCTTCAGAGTTCAACACTTTGAACGGGGAAGCAACAAGGATAAGCTCCATGCTAGCTTAGATATCTTGGAAGAAAAACAAGATCGGGTAGCAGAGATGGTAGAAATTTACCAGCACAAAATTACTAGATACTTTAACAGGAGGGTAAAAGCTCGAAACTTTAAGGAAGGGGACCTATTTCTTAGGAAAGTGACATTAAATACTAGAAAGAGGTCAGAAGGGGTCATGGGACCTAACTGTGAGGGACCTTACCTAGTAAAGGTGGTGGTCTGTAACGGGGCATACAAGCTCGAAGATATGAATGGATGGGTCATCGATCATACCTGGAATACGGATCACCTGAAAAAATTCTACCCTTAAGAAGGGGACTCGTGAACAGGCTACCTCCACCTAGTTTTTAATTGCAGCAATAATGTACTCTATTCTTTTTTATCAATAACGTCTGTTTTCTTTATCTTTAACTATGTTCTACAATGATTTGGTTCTACATGGAAAAATTCAACATTATCATCCAGAGACCAGGAAATAGCCAGGGAAGCCCCTTCGCTATCCATAACGCCTCTGCCGGGCACTACCCCCCGCCAAGAAGGATCTGAATGTAAGAGCATAGTTGCCATCTAGATCTCAAGACCAGAAAATAGCAAGATAGCCCTCCTGATGCCTCGCCTAGGCTATGAACCCCAAGAGGGGCTCAAGAATGGAATGCTCTTCAACTTCAAGTGACCCAGTTACTACCGGTCGCTAATTCTCCGTGTATATGTAGTTGATTACTGTGGCAGAAGAGGACTATTTACTAAATTCATTGAGCTACAAGTTTCTATCAATAGTCGAAAGCTCGAGCTAGCTATCTACTTTCACACTTAAGCAGTTTTCCTATCTTGTTACTTTTACCAAGCTCAGAGCTAGATTGCTATAGAGGTTATACCTAGATCGAGATCAGAAGTAAAGCAATTAAATGCCAATCAAAATTCGAACCAGATCTAAAGTTAATTTTCATTAATGAAATGGGGAGCCTATGAACAGGAAGCCCAACCCTTGGTTATAGGCTACAAAAAACTTGTAAGAAAAAAAAAAGATGATGATCAAGCATGAGTAAAGATGGGATGCCCACCCCTCTTTCCGGGCAATTAGAAAAAGCTACAAGAAGATGGATTCAAACTTCTGCATCCTCCAGATGTCCTCTAGCTTCCCTTCTCTTAGGATGAACCTCACCCTCTACTGATTTTTCTGGTGGTCGCTCATCCTAGTTAGTTGCCTCTACCACCTCTTTCTGAGGATGCCCCTCGATTGCATGTTGCTCAGCTGGGTCCCCATCCAAGACCTCGTTGACCACCGCCATGACCTCAAGTGGTATGGATGCATCAAGAAGGTTGGCCATTGACTCTAGCATGATCTCTCCTACTGTTGGCTTCTCTCTTGAAGGCACCTTAGAGGAATCTCGGGCTTCGATAAAGCCTTCTTATGGCTTCGTGGGTTGAACCCCCCTCGAGGATTTTCCAGGACCTGATGTTGGGAAGGTCGGGATAAGAGGAGGCAGATTTGGTTTTTCAGGCTGCTTCCTAGCTCTATCCCCAGTAGAAGGACCCACTTCGTCCTTTTTGGGGTGAGACATCTCTGCAGCCAGAGACATAATTTCCTCCCTATCCCAACCAGTGATACTGGAGAGGTCAAATAGGAAGGGGAGGGCTTCTGTGACCTTGAAAGAGGTATAGAAATACCCTTGCTAAAAGAGGTTTCCACTTCAGCCTAAAGCTTGGCAACTTGGGCCTGCAGAGCTTGGTTTTCAACATCCAGTTCCTTCGCTTCTTCCTTCTAGTTATCCCATTGACTGGCTCGACGTTAAGACCAAAGGGTTTCTTGATCAAAAAACCGCTTCAACCTCTCATGGTCACACTGAAGCTCGGCCAATTGTTCTTTCTTTCCCTTATGGCTAGTGGTCGTCTCTTGTACCAAGGCTTAAGCCCACACTAATAATTCCATGGCCCGCTCAGCTTCAGCTTTAGCTCTAGCCCTGGATGCCCTGTCACGGAGAGAAGCTACCTGGTAACCCATGGCTACTTGGAACTTGAAGACCTGCAAAGGGAATTCCAGTTGGGAAACGACGAATCAAATTATTACATGAGAAAATAAAAGGCGATGACTACCTCGGCCAAAAGGGTATAACCTTTGGTAAGCAGAATGTCCACGGGCATTGAAGCCATCCTGGAAAGCCCACCACCCGGGCAGGTCACAACGAACTACTTCAAAACCTCGTTCTGACCAACCGAGCCCGACTGATGGTGGGGACGAGTATAGGGAACCTCAGAATACTAGCCTTGGGATCCCCTTAAGCCCGAGCTGCCTGGGACGCAGATGGAACAGGTGAGATAATGGGTAATATGACTGAAGGATCAGTGACTGTAGCAGGGACCGATGATGAAGGGGCGAAGTTGGTCTTATTAACGGCTTGGGGAGTGGGCCCTCCTCGATTTAGAGCTCTAGTAGCCTGTGATGCAAGAATAACCATCTTAAAGCGGGAAGGTGATGGAACCGAAGTAAGTGAAACCCTAGCTGGATTAGTAAGCCCACTTTTCTCCAAGGTGGCCAATGGAGCTTCCCGGGGAAGTCTAGCATAAGGTGAAGGGGTACGAGCCTGTTGAGCTTCACGGGAAGCTGGAGCAACAACAAAAACTGTTAAAAAAATGGGTAAAGCCATCAGAGCTGAACCATTCAACTACACAAAGCTTGATGGTTCAAGGTACTTACGAGGTGTAGTGTCGGATATTTGTAGATAGCGGTTTACCCGACGAGGATCAAAAGGGCCAGCAGTCGAAAACTTCAGGCTCAAGTAGTTCCTGGCAAGGATGGCCTTCAGTACTGCCTCAGATTCAGCAGGCAAGGAATCTCGGCCCCCAAGGGCTTATCATTGAAAGTGGTTGGAAATGCGAACTCATGCCCACCTATAAAGGTTGAGCTCCCCCAATCCTTGCCCACTAGTATCCACTCCTCTTTCCAAGCAGGATCTTTTCTCGAGGCACCAGGGATGATAAAGTTGAGTTTGTTCTTTGCCTTGACATAGAACTAGCCTCGAGGAACCCCGGACAAGCTCATAATCTGAAAGAGGAAAGCTAGCTTCTCAGCTCCTAGCTCCCGGGTGACCTTACTTAACTCGTATTGTTCCCTCCACAATACAAGGAAGTCATGTGTCAATTTGAGGAGAGCTAGCTGTAGGGCGATGAGAGCCCGCCGAAGGGTAGGATAAAGGGGAAGCCTCACCTCGTTCTCAAAGGCTGTGACATGGATGGGGAGCACACCTTTTGGTGGATTAAAGATTTCGTAGATCTTGTGAGGGACTGTGAGGGAGACCCTGTAAGAAATGCCATATTTGGACCTCATGCGGTTGATAGACTGCTGGTCAACGATAGAATCTGGAATGACTTTCAAGTCACAATAGAGATACCTCTCCAGAGCAGGACCGATAACCGTGACCTGGACCTTTCCAGCAATATCATCAATGTTTTCCTCGCTAGAGTCCTCATCAAACAAGCTCAGGGGGTTATCTGGTCGATTAGAAAACCCAGTTCTGATTGCCACATTCCTGTTTGATCGACGACGTTGCTAGGGCGGAAGAGAATCGTCCCCATCTATGTCTCGTCGGGCCCTCTTCACTTGGGTAAGACTAGAAAATTTTGTACCGTCAAGAAAGGAGTCAACGGAATCATGGCTAATCGGCTTCCTTATGCTGTGGAGGGAGTAATGCAAGCTCAACAAAATAACCCGAGAACCCGGAGCAGAGAAGTTGGCTTTCCTATACCAAATCAGGAGTTTGACCAGGGTCCCACTAGGTCAATTCTATGCCAAGGCCAAGAACCAGCTCAAGTTCATCATCCCTGGAGCTTCAAGGAAGGATCCAGCCCGGAATTAGGAATGGATACTTGCCGGTGATGATTGAGAGTTCTTGATCTTCATAGGTCCCCACAGCTCTTAATGACAAACCAGTGTGGGATCGGGATTCTTTACCCACTGAATCTGAAGCAGTGTTGAGGGCAATCCTTGCTAGGAACTACCTGAATTTGAAATACCCCACCTCTGATCCCTTCGATTCCCGCCGGGTGAACAAATATCTGCGGATCTCCGATGCTACCCATCGTAAGTGATCTCAAGTTATTATGCTTTGTCCTTGTTAGTTGGCTTACTTCTTACATCTTTTTTTTAACAGTTTCCGTTGTTGCTTTAGCTTCCAGCGAAGCTCAACAAATTCGGACCCATCCTCCTCTTTCTAGATTGCCCCGAGGGGTCTTCTCGATTACCTCAGAGAAAGGGAGGCCTGTCACCCCAGCTACTGCTTCGCCTATTTCAGCTCCATCTGTTACCCTAGCTAGGTCCAGGATGGCTATTCTTGTGTCGCTGGCTTCCAAGACTCTAATCAAAAGAGGCCCTGCTTCCCAGGTTGCTACTGCAACCACATCTATCCCTTCATCAGTGGTCCCCGCTACAGTTATCGCTTCTTCAGTTACATTACCCACTGCTCCAATCGACCTACCTGCGCCCCCTTTAGTTCAGGCTATGGGGGATCCCGAGATTGGTGTTCTTGAGACCCCCTTTCTCGCCCCCACTATCAGTCCGGCCTGACTGACCAGGACAATGTTCTAAAGCAGTTCGTAGAATCTTGCTTGGGTGGAGGACTTTCTAGGATGGCTTCAATGCCTGTGGACATCATGCTTACCAAAGGGTCTGCCTTCCTAGGCGAGGTAGCCACTATCTTTGTTTGTTATGATTGCGAGCTTTGGTTGCTCTCTAACCTTTGTTTTATATTTTACAGGCTTTCAAGTTTAATGTCGCAATGGGTCGACAGGTATCCCTTCTTCGTGACCGAGCTACCCAGGATGAAGCTGAAGCTGAAATGGTCATAAGGCTTCTCGTGCACTTGGTCTCTTATAGAGGAGATGACCTCCAATCAGAGGAAATGAAAACTGAACTGAGCGAGCTTCGCTATGACCATGAGAGGATAAAAAGATCTTTTAACCAAGAGACCCTCAAGTCAGAGCGGCGAGCTAGGCAGAGAGACTCCTAGAAGGCCGAAGCCAAGAAGCTGGACGTTGAGAATCAAGAAATGCATGCCCGGATTGCCAAGTTCCAGGGCGGGATGGATGCGTCCTTCAGCGAAGGTTACTTCTACGCTTCCTACCAGGTCGTCAAAGCCCTCTCATCTCCCTTTGATCTGCCAATCATCGCTAACTGGAGTAAGGAGGATATATTGGCCAAGGCCACAGAGATGTCCCGCCTTTTAGGTGATGACTTAGATCCCTCCTACTTGGCCGAAGCCGGAAAGGAAACAGCTGGATTAGACCTTTCTTTTCCTCCTTTCATCTTTCCAACATCGGGTCCCAGAGAGACTTTGAGGGGGGCTCTACCCACGGAGCCAGAAAGAGATCTTATGGAAGCCTGAGACCACTTTAGTATTGCGTCAAAGGAAGAAACAATAGGGAAAGAGAGCATGCCAGAGTCAATGGTCGGTATTCTTGATGCAGCTGGACGAGACCGAGAGGATGCATACGCTTGAGTACACCTTCTTGTAGCTTGCTCTGAATGCCTAGAAAGGGGGGTGGGCATCCCATCTTTACCTATGCTTGATCATTCATTTTTTTATAGCCCAGAATCAGGGGTTGGGCTCCCTGTTTGCTGTAGCCTTACTGAGTTGGTTTAAATTTTGATTTGAAAGTAAGTTCAGCCCTTGTAGCAACCCTGATTTAGCTCGGGAAAAGTAACAAGATAAAAAAAACTACTTAATCGTGAACGTAGATAGCTAGCTCGAGCTTTCTGACTATAAAGACTTGTAGCTCAATGACCTTAGTCGATAGTCCCCTTGTTTGATCATAGACCTGTTGTAGTATGCGATCACATGTACACGTAGAATTAGTAACCAGTAATAACTGGGATGTTTAGAGTTTAAGTAAATTGAGCCCTCCATCCTTGAGCCCCTTTAGGGGGTTGTAACCCGAGTGAGGCATCAAGTAAAGAACTATCTAGCCTTTTCTTAGGCTAAGGATCTTGAGGGCTTTCGTGCTCTTAAACTCTAATCCTTCTTGGGGGTGGTAGCCCCGGCCAAGGAATCAAGATGGCTATCTAGCTATTTTCTAGTCTCGAGATCTGGATGGCAGCTATGCTTTTATACTTAGACCCTTCTTGGGGGTGGTAGCCCGACCAAGGCATCAAGAGGGCTATCTAGCTATTTCCTGATCTCGAGATCTGGATGACAACTATGCTCTTATACTCAGACCCTTCTTGGGGGTGGTTGCCTGACCAAGGCATCAGGAGGGCTATCTAGCTATTTTATAGTCTCGAGATCTGGATGGCAACTATGCTTTTGTACTCAGACCCTTCTTGGCGGGGGGTAGTGCCCGGCCGAGGCATCAGGAGTGGTAAGGTGGCTTCCCCAGCTTACCCCTAGTATTGGGGCGATATTGTCAAATTTTCCACTTAGACCCAAATCATTGTAGGACATAGTTGAAGATCGAGAAAATATGAAAAACATACTTCATTGATAAGAAAGATGGAGTACATTATTGTCGGAGATAAAAAGAACTAGGTGGAGGCCGCCTGCTCATGAGTCTCCTGTTCAAGGGTAGAATTTTCTTAAGTGATCTGCATTCCAAGTATGATTGATGAGTCGGCTGTTCATATCCTCGAGTTTGTATGCCCCATTACGGATCACAATTTTTATTAGGTATGGTCCTTCCCAGTTGGGCCCTAGGACCCTGTCTAACCTCTTTCTGGTATTCAATTTTACTTTCCTGAGAATTAGGTCCCCTTCCTTGAAGTTTCAGACCTCTACCCTTCTATTAAAGTACCTGGCAATCTAGTTCTGGTAGACTGCTACTTTCTCGGCTAGTGGATCTTGCTTTTCTTCCAGAAGATCCAAGCTAGCTCAGAGTTTACTTTCATTACTCCCTGACTCAAAATGTTGGACTCTAAAGGAGGTTAATTTGTGCTCTATAGGTAGGACTACTTTAACCTCGAAGGCTAGCGAGTAGGGCGTTTCTTCGGTAGTTATTCTCCTTGTAATGGGGTAAGTCCAGAGGATCTCGGGAAGCTTCTCTGCCCATCTGGCTTTCTTCTACTGTATTTTTTTCTTCAACAGCTTGTTAATGGTTTTGTTCGTGGATTTTACCAGACTGTTGGTCTGGGGGTGGGCTACCGAAGCAAACTGAAGGTCGATTCCCAAGCCTTCACAAAAATCTTTGAATCGGCCATTATCGAACTGTTTTTCGAGGTCAGCTATAATGGCAAGAGGGGTTCCAAACCTGCAAACTACATTAGTCTTGATGAACCTTGTTGTGTTTTCTGTAAATTCCCTTAACCAATTATAGTGTAAAATATGGTGTAAAATATGCCTAGGAGGGGGGGGGGGGGTGAATAGGTATATGCTCAAATTTTAATCTTCTTTAAAAAAACAAGAAATCTTATACAACACTTAGTATAATATCCAAAATGATATATGACAAAGCAAATGTTCAAGCAACACAAATCAACTAAGTGAAGAAATTAAATATGCTAAAAATCAACACAAGATATTTATGTGATAAAACCTCTTAAGTGGAAACATCCACGAGTTGATAACACAACCACCGGCAAAAGTAAATCCACTATTTCAAATAAGAGTTACACACTCAAGCAATCAACACAAGCTCTCCAAGCTATCACTCTTACTCTACCCATGAACCTAGTGATCTACTAAGCCGACTTCATATCCAAGACCTCCTGTCTCTAGGAAGATTCCTTGCTCACCTATACGAATCCTCCCGACCCTAGGCAAGACTTTTTGGTCAACTATCTGAGTCCTCCCGACTCTAGTCAAGACTTCCTTGCTTAACAATTCGAGGTCTCACACCTCTTGTCGAGACTTCCACTTGCTTAGCTATCCAAGTCCTCCCGACTCTAGCTAAGACTTCCAATTGCTCAAATCAAAGAATCACTCTAAGATATGAGACTTTTTACCTCTTCACAAGGCATCTAAGTGATCATGAATGCAAAATGTGAACAAGCACTCAACATAGAAAATGATGATCAACATATTCTATGGATATGCAACTAGATAACTAGATTATGCTTTCAAAGAACAATCACAAATATATCCAGGCAACCTAAGCATGTTATCCACTAAAAACTTAGATATGAAGATATAGACACCAATTGAAACCCAACCTAGTTCTTAGAAAATGAAATTAGATCTAGAAATAATCAATCAAGCATAAGAACAAAAGATTTCTAGAAACAATTTCATGTTTATCAAGTTTAGCACAAACCATTCTATTTATCACAAATCTAGCTAAACTTGAAAATCAAATCAGCAAACCACAAAATGATATCAAAATCATCATAGTCATGCTTTTTAATCAAATAACATCAATCAATAAGAAGATCTAAGAAGAAATCTAAGAAGAAGATGATTTTACCAGCAAGGAGGAAAACCACGAACTGAAGATCTGATCATAACAAAAAATCTTGACATCCTTTAGTTCTGGAAATGCTTGGGGTTTGTAGAACTCTTTAAGACACTCGAAATCGGTTTTTGAATCAAGTGATTGGGAGTAGAACTGAAGAAGTTCTCACAAAAAACAAAAATCAAAATGTTGAGGAAAAAATTTCTGCACTTGTTCTTCAAATTCAATTTTCTCAACTTGTTAATGAATGAGAGGGAATGAGAGGTTTTAAAGAGAGAACAGCCAAATGACCAAATTGCCCCTATTCTTTAGTACCTCCCCAAGATGGAACGTTGGCATCTCAGGGCAGAGCACCTTTGGGGCCGAGATGGCCACGCGCCATCTCGGGATGGTGCAAGGTGATGGCTTGAGCCATCGCACCTCATCCCTTTTGCTCCTCTCGTATTCTTTGACAGTTCGTATTATTTCAAATAAGAGTTACACACTCCGAATTAAAATCTATTTGAAGATTATGAATCGGGACTCCCTCATGGACAGGGAAATATAAGATACTCAACCCAGACAATAATAATTTGACTCGATATATGAAGACGAAGACGATGTACGCAACATGACTTTAAAGTATCATAACTTTTGACTCGGAACTTGAAATCAATAGTATGAGTAACCGAAATGATCGGAACTCAATCATGAATAATCTAAGTCTAAAATCAAGTTCAAGATCTATGTTATACAAATATATAAACAAACAAACACATTTCACACAAGAATACAAACTACATAGAGATAGTCTTTAATCATACATTTTCCAAAACATGTTACTTTCATAACAATGCATGAGCATTAAACTTCAATTGTGTGAATGTGTTATACCAAATGATGCACTACGATACAGGGACACAAATGTATGAATTTTATATGTGTGCACATACGCCTTGCAAGAGGAGGAAGAATCTTGATACCTTAGCATCCAAGTAAGCATATATCCTCTTGAAGACGAACTTTGCATGCGAAGTCGCTTTCCATCATTGAAGACCGATCTAATCACGAACCACCTAAGCAATTAAGAAATACAAACAAAGAGCATTTTGTTATGAAAGTAAACCAACACAAATCTAAAACCTGATATTTTTTTCTAATATCTAGGAGCGCGGTCCGGCTTCGACCCATCTTGTGAAATAATTAATTGTCATGATAGCATGCTTGGCCTGACCTGGAGTGGTAGAAAGCGGTCCAATCAAGTCGACTCCCCATATAGCAAAGGGGTATGGCGAGCTAAGGGACGACAACTGCTCTAGGGGGAGGTTACTTAAGTTTGCAGTCTTCTGGCATGCCTCGCAGGATTGCACCAAGCTCTTTGCATCTTGATGGATGGCTGGCCAATAATACCCCATACGGAGAACTTGATATGCCAGAGCCTCCCTACCAATATGGTTCCCATATTCCCTGGAATGAACCTCTCTTAAAGCCCACTTGGCGTCTTCAGGGTGTAAACATCGGAGCAGGGGAAGGGATCTTCCCCTCCGGGATAGGTGCCTATCCACCAAAAAATATCAGGCCGAGAGCCTTTTAACTCTCCTAGCTTGGTTGGGCACCCCAAGAAGTTTTCCATCCTGTAGATAATCCACTATTAGATCCATCCAGCACGATTGTTGATCCAAGGTATAAGTTTCCTTACCTGTCACTGTGCTAGGTAAAGGGATCACTTGAAGAGGGACTCCATGGGGTAAGGTCTGGCCACCATATACAACTATCTTGGCAAGTACGTCAGCTCGAAGATTCAGTTGTCGAGGTACCTACTCGATTTTGAATCCTTTAAATCTGCTTTTGAGTTTTTGAACCAATTTCAGGAAAGTGGTCATATTATCCCTTTTTGCCTGATAATCCCTAAAGACTTGGTTGAGCATGAGCGAAGAGTCTCTCTTAACATCCAGGTAATCAACCCCGAGCTCTATGGCTGCCCTTATTCCTGCTAGAAGGGCTTCGTACTCTGCCTCATTATTCGTGACTTTAAATTCAAATCTTAAAAAGTGGCATCACTCAGTTTCTTCTGGGTCGATTAGGACTATGCCCGCTCCTCCCCCAGCTTGCCCAGAAGCTCTATCAGTGTAGAGGATCCAATACTTACAACCCTTCGGCCAGCAGTCAGATTCTAGAATCCTCTCAGAGGCTACATCTATTACCGCGGGATTGCTTGGCTTGAAGGTATTGAGAGCTCTACTACAAAGTCTGCTAGTGCCTGAGCTTTTATTACGGTCATAGGCTTGTACCTTAAATCAAACTGGGTAATCTCTAGGGCCAATAAAACCAGCCTTCCAGATACATCCGGCCTTTGTAAGAATTGACGGAGGGGTTGGTCCGTCACCACTGCTATTGAATGAGTGTGGAAGTAGGGACGAAGCTTCCTTGTCGAGGTCACCAAGGCATAAGCGAGCTTCTCCAACAGGGTATAGTTGTTTTCGGGCTTGGTTAGAGCATGACTTACATAGTAAATAGGCCGTTGGACCCTATCCCCGTATTCCTTGACCAAGGCCCCCGCTTACGGCAGTTTTTGAAACGGCCAAGTAGATTTGAAGCTCTTCTCTAAGACTTGGCTTAACTGGTAGTGGAGAGATTAACAGGTATTTTTTCAAGGCTTGAAAAGCTTGTTCACTCTCCTGATCCCATTTCATGTTTCGTCCATGCTTGATGGCTTTGAAGAATGGGAGACACTTATCGCTAGATCGAAAGATGAACCTATTGAGTGCTGCTACCTGTCCAGTTAAGGCTTGATACTATTTAAGAGACGTGGGGGATTCTAGATCCAGGATAGCCATGATCTTTTTCGGGTTGGCCTCTATGCCTCTCTCATGGACCATGAAGCCCAGAAACTTCCTTGCAGTTACCCCAAAAACACATTTGGAAGGGTTCAATCTCTTCTGGTTCTCCTTTAGGTTCATGAAGGTTCTACGAAGGTCGCCCAAATGGCCTTCCGAGGTTGAAGACTTAGTGATCATTTCATCGATATACACCTCCATTGATCTCCCAATTTCGGGCTTGAAAAAACGATTGACTAGCCGCTAATATGTAGCTTTAGCATTCTAGAGCCCGAAAGGCATCACCTTGTAGCAGTACAAATCCTTGCAGGTGTGATGAAACTGGTCTTTTCCTGGTTCGCGGGGTGCATCATAATTTGATTGTACCCTAAAAATGCATCCAGGAAACTTAGGAGCTTGTTTTCGGAGGTAGAGTCGACTAGCTGATCAATTTTTGGTAGAGGGAAGCTGTCCTTCGGACATGCCCTGTTGGGACGGTATAATCAACACACATGCGCCACTTTCCATTTGCCTTTGTGACCATGACCATATTAGCGATCCACTCGGGATAACATGCTTCTCGAATAAAGCCCACCCGGGTCAGTATGTCCACCTCTTCCTGAACCGTAGCATTTATTTCGGTGTTAAAGTGGCACCTCTTTTGTTTAAAGGTTTGAAGGTCGGATCCACTTCCAGCCGATACGTAGCCAATGTCATTGGGATCCCAGGCATCTCAGCATGACTACAAGCAAAAATCTGGTTGAACTCTATGAGGAGCTTAATCAAACCTTCTTTCACTCTCGACTAAAGGGTGGCTCCGATTTTGACGACCTTCTAGGGATTGCCCACTCTGACAGGAATCTCTTCTAACTTATCCACTAAATGGCAGTTAGCCCATTCCCTTCTCTGTTCCTCTCCATCTGTCATTATGGGGTCGTCATCATGGTGATTGGTGGGCCCTACATCTCCTAGGTTCGATGCAGGGGTTGCCCTATCTTGGATCGTTGTCACCTGGGCGAGTTATTTTGCTAGGGTCGTTGGGTTGGCCGACACTACGTAGCATCTCCTGGCTGCTTGCTGATCACCTCAAACTTCCCCCACATTGTCTTCTACTGGGAACTTCAGGACGTTGCGGTAAATGGATAGAACCCCTTTCAAGGATGATAAAAACGGCCTCCCTAATATTGCATTGTAGGTCGATGGGGTATCCACAACCACGAAGTCTGTCATGATATTCTGCTGGAGAGGTGTGGCTCCAATGATCACTGGTAGGATTTTAGATCCCACGGGTGTGATTGAGTCCCCAGTGAACCCATATAGAGGAGAAGTGCAGCTATTGTAACACCACTGTTTAAAGTTTAGCTTTTCCAGGGTATCTTTAAATAGGACGTCAACGCTGCTACCTATGTCGACAAGCACATGATATACCATGCAGTTGGCAATATGTACCGTGATTACCATAGGGTCATCATGAGGCTACACGCTGTTGTAGACATCTGCTTCGGCGAAAATGATCTGTGATAGTTGGGAGGGGTTGGTCGATCTCTGGTCGACCTTGAAGATATCTCACTCTCCGTCTGTACAAGAGACTTTCCTCGTATGGTTTTTCTTGGAATTGTTGGAAGTGCTAGCCAGAATAGGCCCCCCGCTGATGGTATGTATTATCTAAATTTGTTGCATCAGGTCCGTCTGCTCAATCTTTCTTTTCTCGGTATGCTCTCGGATCTCGACTTGCACTTCTCTTCCAATCTAAATGTTCTCCTTGACTTGCTGTAAGAATTCCATCAGACATCCTTCTCTTATCAAAGACTCGATCTGATTCCGCAGGTTGTAACACACTGAAGTGTTGTGCCCCACGTCCTCGTGAAAGTCACAATATTTATATTGATTTCTTTTATCGGGCGAGGCCTTCAGGGGAGCGGGCTATTGAAGCAAACCCTTGTCCCGAATGGCGAGATAGACTATTTCATGAGACACATTTAGAGGAGTGTAATGATCCTACCCACTCTTATCTCGAGCTATTGGAGCCACTGTCATAGGAGGTGGTGAATCTTGCAGAGGAGTTCATTTTTCTAGATACCTTTCTGATATGGGTTAAGAAAGAGGGAAGCGGTATGTCGATCTATTGGGGGGTTTGTTCTGGCTTTTCTGAGCTTGCTCGGGTTTGGGAGCTTCCTTCTTTTGTCGCTTTATGCTCTCATGTCTTCGTGTTCCATCTTGACCTTAAGTTGCCCGTCGACCTTAATCTGCTCTAGAGCCCGATCATAGGCTTCTTGGTAGGTTTTTGAAGGTCTCTTTGCAAAGTACCGGAAAAGCTTACCTGCCCACAGGTTTCTTCTGAAGTTGGCGAGGGTTTCTTTCTCGGTGAAGACCCCCATCTAGATGAATTCCTTATAGAAACGCTCGACGTTAGCCCGGAGTGTTTCCCTTCTCTCCTGGAATTCGTACTGTAGATGGATTGGGTCATTCAATCGGGGCTTAACTCCCTGGAATTATGAACAGAAATCAGTCGATAGCTTGGTGAAGGAATCCTCACTACCGGCATGTAGTTACCTAAACCAAGTTTTAGCGTAATCCTTGAGTGTAGTGGGGAACATTAGATACATAGTGGTCCTGATCGTGTTCTGGACCTCTATCTATTGAATGAATCTCTCTTTGTGGCTTAGGGGATCCTCAGTCCCGAAGAATCTCTCAATTAGCATTTTGAATTTAGGTTGGAGCTCCACCTCCCGGACCTTTCTGGTGAAGAGAGCATTCATTTCACTTAAAGGATCTTTCTTGTCCTCCTTGTACTTCCCCTTCTTCATGAATTGGACCTCTTTCTGAAGCATTGCCAACTGGTCCCTCAGATGTTTGCCTTCGGATTTCCTTGAGTTGATCTCTGTTTCCTCTCTATCGGATTCTTCTGACAAACTTGAGACCTCTACCTGGTTCCATTTTAGGAGGAGGTCTAATCGGGGGCTTTGCTGACTTTCTTCTTCCTTACTTCAGTCTTCCCTCCTTGAGGTCGTTGTGTGGAGAAACTCTCCCCGCTCTAGGAGAAAGATGTCTACCTCGGATTTGATTTGCCTGAGTTGGTAGCATGGCAGCGCTTCAGGAATGGAGGGCATCAGCCCTAACCTATCCCGTATCGAGGTTGGGAGTCCCGTTTTATTACGAGTAGGCTCCCTAGGGGTAGGTCTCAGACGATCAAAGGCGGGTTGCCTAGCCCCGGGCCTGCTTGACTCCCCTTGATTGCAAAGGTTTGCTTGCTGGATAGTAATACCCACAGCTAGCAGTCGAAGGCGGACGCTTTCCACGAAGGTCACAGATTGTTGCTCAAACTTTACCTGAGTTCCCATATGGGGATCCAGAGCCCGCACCGTGGCTGGCTGGTTGGTCTGTCACAAACCTTGCTATGAAGCCCGGATTTTCTCCCTTTCTTCGGAACCTTTCGTGTCGATGCAGTAGAAGGTTGTCCCAATGCGCCTGGTTGTCCTTATAAGGAGCGGAGCCTCATGATTCTTGTAAAATAATAAACTTTTGAATATAAAGATGGTGGTGTGAGAGTTTCCCACAGACGGCGCAAGAAAGAGTTAACGAAAAATTCGCTCAGGATGAGAAATTCCTATTAACACCATCGAGACCATTCCACATAAGTAGTGGAAGGGGTCGGTACCTTTGATATCTGACCTGTTTAGAGGTAAAGGAAAGTCTGGATTATAACAATGACAAATGAGAGCTTTTATTATTGATTACTCGATGGGATATACAGATTTTACTCTCATATGCTCACAATCTCTTTAGGACATAGGAATGTGGTAACTTTATGATTGTCGAATGATGGAAACAACGGCGGCCATCTTCTGAATACATAATTTTGGCCCTCCTCTCCTCCTTTCTTCTCGTCTCTCTGTCATTCCTTTTCTCTTTTACTTCTTTTTTTTATCTCTCTTCTACCATGCTTGGCCTCGCATATATATGGTCCAAGTAGGTTTGTAGTTCACAAATATCTTTCTGTGATCCCATGAATTTGTTCCCTCCTTATCAAGCGAGATTCGTCATTTGAATTTAAATTGTTACTGGATTCGATGATATCGTTGACGGAGATAAGTTTGTTTCCTTTTTGGAATCTGTTAACGGGAATTTTTTTTTAGGATGAGAAATCCCTATTGGTGCGAAGGGGTGATCCTGCACCTTATTCCTCGGTCGGGGTAGGAGCCCGTCCTGGTACCCAGAGCTTGGTTCTGGAGCTCGATTGCTTCCTGTAATACCCCGACCTCGATAGCAAGTAAGAAGGGGGGCTCATCTAGCTCCAGTGACGGAGAGCTCGATTTCTTCCATAGAGAGGATAGGGGAGAGCTCCTCGACTCCCTTCAAATTGGTCTGGGCAGTTTCTCTTCACCTTGATGTGCGACTTTGGCGTGTAGATAAGAGGATAAGAGCGTTAGGTCCAGTGGGGTAGGAATCTAGATTCGGTTCCTTAGGTCTTTGTTGTTGTTTCCCGATCTCATGTAAGAAAGATTAGAGAGCTAGGACCAATGGGGTCGGTACCTAGCCCGCATACACATATGCATAATACAGTAGATAATAGGAAAAACACAAGTCTTATGTAGACGGAGGTCGACTGACCAAGGGGGAAAAAAGCATCATGAGTGATCACATGCTGAAAAATCCCTAGTCAGTATCCAGAGAAAGAAGGAATACCCTTCCTTGTATATATATATAAATATATATATATATATATATATATATATATATATATCATGAGATGCTCCGAAGAGGTTACAAAGATGTCAAAGTAGTGCAACGTATATGCTCCGAAGATCTTACAACAATGAGTGTTTACCGATACTGATATTTTCCTGGTCGGGGTTCACATACAATAATGATCTATCGAGAACTTTGAACCAAGCATGTGTCTTCTGTCATCGATCGGTGACCCCTCACTATGCCTTTTACAGGTATATTTATACATGGTGACTACCTTGGCGTGCAAGTCCAGGACTTTTCAATTATTCTTCGTTTCGTTATCGAATACGATTCTCCATTTGAAGTAGTTTATCAGCTTGTAGCTATTATCTTGGAGAAGATATGATTGTTTCCTATTCGGAGTCTTCCTTTATTGATAAGCGGGATTTTCTGTTATAGTTGACCCCCAATAATTGGTTGAGAGGATATCTTTGAGGAATAGGTATTTGTTTCCTCTTTGGAATCTTTCACTAATGGTGGCCATTAAAGAGTTGAATATTCTCTTATTAATGGCGTTGATCATGTCTTTAATCGGGTTGACTACTTCTATTAATATAGTTGACCTCATTAATAGGATTGACTACCACCATTAATACGGTTGACCTCATTTAATAGGGTTGACTACCTCTATTAATACGATTGACCTCATTAATGGTAATCATGAAAGTCAATCCTCTCTTTTGGAGGAGAACTCTGGTTCAATATTTTGGTGGCGAGGTACCTTACTGATATTATTCTTCCTACCTTACGGAGGAGGCGTACCCCGCATTGGTCTTAAAGCTGGTATCCTAGTACTTGGGTATCGATTTGAGGGTGAGATACCTTAAGGTACCAATCTGGTTGTATGGAGCTTGATTCGACCTTACTAGGCTTTCGGTGGAGTTTGATTTGACCGCGCGGAATCTGATGGGGGTAACGAAGCTTGGCTGGCAAGCCCTGGTAAGGTGTTTGCCATAAACAGGCGACCTTGGCTTGCTTCTAGAAGGGTGGAGAGGTACGCCTGAGTACTGCTCTTACTACTTGATTTAACCATGCCAGGATCTAAAGTGGATCTTGGCGCTTTTAGTGACGATGAGGCTTTACGGGTTTCTTCCTTTTATGCTCGGACAGGTCGAGATTATACCTCGATGGGGCAGGAGGGCCTTTGCAAGACAAGTTCACCACCTTGAAGCTCTTCTAGTGAAAGTAGAGATAGTAGCAAGCTCTAGGAGAGTGTCATGAGATACCTTGATGTCGGGGCACCCAGGTCCTTTCACGTCGACCTAGCTTTTGGCTTTATCCTGGCATAAGAAGCTTGACGCGGTCTCGTTAGGCTTTATTTGGTAAGCCTGGACACGTGCGAGATTCTCAGATGGTATGGGCGGCCTCGCCTTGCTCCTGTAGGATCGCCTGGTAGCTCGACCTCAGGGACCTTTATACCCCGTCATATAAGCCCGATTTTGGACCCTTGTGGGAAGGCTAGGAAGTGGAAAATTCTTCTTTGGTCCCTAGCCAAATTTTGCTATTAACAGAAGTCCCCTCTGACTTGAACATCGGTAAGTATTTGGGGTTGAAGTCTGAATCTTGTACTACATGAAGATTTTTGCTTGTCGCTTCTTACTTGTAACCAGAATCGCTCACAGTGCTTGGCTTAGCTAACCGGGGTACTAATCATTCCTATTTTTAGGAGTTTTGGTACATTTGGCGAAGAAGATCCGGGTAGGTAACTAAGGCCACTTTCTCACCAGGCATTTATACATAGGCAAACACATAGGTGCATTCGGCGTACCTGTAAAATAAATGAGCGATGGCGGACCACAGAAAGGATATTCCCTTTGTAGAATTTTTGACGCTCTAGTCAGTGTAAAATTTTGTAAGTGAGAAAGGTCACAAACCGTATTGCTTGATCATGTCAGATGAAGCTCTAGTGGCCAATCTGAGAGCCTGAAATTTCTGTTCTTGGAATTGGTAGGCAACTATGCCACCCGACCTTTCTTGACAAGGTTGGCACGAAAATGGCAAATGGATGACCTTTTGGTTGTTCAAGTCTCGTGACCTAGCAGGCAACTATGCTCTTACGCTCAGATCCTTCTTGGAGTAGGTCAGCCTAACAAAAGCATCATGAGTGCTATCTAGCTATTTCCTGGTCTCGAGGCGATCAATGTCAAAATACCATGGCGTTCCTCCTGGTTTAATCCGGTCCAGGGCATCAGGAAGGCTATCTAGCTATATCCTGGTATTTTGATACGGATGGCAACAATGCATTTACATTCAGATCCTTCTTGGAAGTCGTAGACCGACCAAGGCATCAGGAGCACTATCTAGCTATACTGGTATTTTGATCCTGATGGTAACTATGCTCTTACACTCAAACCCTTCTTGGGGGTCGTAGCCCGACCAAGGCATCAGGAGCGCTATTTTGCTTTATCATAGTATTTTAATCCAGATGGCAACCATGCTCTTACACTCAGACCCTTCTTGGAGGTCGTAGCCCGACCAAGGCATTAGGAGCGCTATCTAGCTATATCCTGGTATTTTGATCAGGATGGCAACTATGCTCTTACACTCAGATTCTTCTTGGGGGTCGTAGCCCAACCAAGGCATCAGGAGCGCTATCTAGCTATATCCTGGTATTTTGATCTGGATGGAAACTATGCTCTTACAATCGGATCCTTCTTGGGGATCATAGCCCGACCAAGGCATCGGGAGCGCTATCTAGCTATATCCTGGTATTTTGATCCGGATGGCAACTATGCTTTTACACTCAGACATTTCTTACGGGTCGTAGCCATTCCTAGACATCAGGAGCGCTATCTAGCTATATCCTGGTATTTTGATCTGGATGGAAACTATGCTTCCTACAATCGGATCCTTTTTGGGGGTCGTAGCCCGACCAAGGCTTCAAGAGCGCTATCTAGCTATATCCTGGTATTTTGATTTGGATGGCAACTATGCTCTTAAACTCTTACCCTTCTTGTGAGTCGTAGCCCGACCAAGGCATCAGGAGCGCTATCTAGTTATATCCTGGTATTTTGATCTAGATGGCAACTAAGCTCTTACAATCAGATCGTTCTTAGGGTAGGTCACCCGACAAAGGCATCATGGGTGATAACGGGGCTTCCCCGATCAATCCCTGGTCTCAAGATCTGGATGGAAACTATGCTCTTACACTCAGACTCTTCTTGGCGGGGGGTGGTACCTGGCCGAGGCATCAGAGGTAGTGAAGGGGCTTCCTCGATCAGTCTCTGGTCATGAGAAGATCATTGTCGAAATACTATAGTGATCTTCCTGGAGGGATTAATCCAGTCCAGGGCATTAGGAGGGCTATCTAGCTCTCATAGTCAGGGTGATCCTCCTGGCGGGATTCGATCTGGTCCAGGGCATCAGAAGTGCGGTGTAGCTCTCCTGGTAATGGCAATCCTCCTGGAAGGATTTGATTCGGTCTAGGGCATCAGGAGTGCGGTATAGGTTTCCTGGTGATAGTGATCACATGAGATTTATTACGGATACTGAAATTGAAAAAGATGCAAACTCATGGCGAGCTAATACGAAATTGTATCAATGCATGGTGGTATCGGTTGATAACCAATCTCGCTCAAGGAGTTTTTTAACGAGTAGAATCTCTTGAGATGATCTGCATTTTGAGTGTAGATAGTAGAATGGCTCTCCGTAAAAGACACTTTTTATTGCGAACTAGAGGAAACTGTCTCACGTTAGGGCCATTGCCTTTCTCACTAGAGTATTGAGAAAATATTGAGCTTCTAGTCCCTAAGTGATGTAGCCGGTTTGGAAGTCCGCTTGGGGTAGATGAGAGTCTTTAACAATCGAAATGGAGCTCGAGACCCCACTGTGAACGAATCAGGACCTTTGGGTGCTCCCCGAACGGATCGAGACCTCGATGGCTCACTAGGGCATTGGAAGACGGAGATGAGCCATCGGTATGATAATCTTCGAGAGCAAGCTGGTGTTTGCTAAGGTCGAGCTCGTGCAAGCCAAGGAGGATGGTTACTTCTTTACAACCTTCCAGGAATAGCTGGCTCTACTTCCCCCCTTAGACTTAAGAGTCATTGATGGATGAAAAAGGGAGGGGATTAAGAAGAAAGTTGTTGAGATTGTTGTGTATGTTCCCATCGTATATCGCAAGTCCTGGATTGATGAAGCAGACCTGAGTCAAAATTCGAATGTGCAGTAGATGATCAATCCGAAAAGAGAGCTTCTCCTTCAAATAAAGGGCACAGCTGAGGTGGTTGTTTATATGGCAGGTTAGCCCCGGTTGATCCAGAAGTAAATGTTTTGGATGGAGAAAACTTCTCTCTTAGAGGACGTCAAACCAAAAGAATGAGGAGCTGATCACGGTAGTGAGAGGCACAGTTGTTCTGAATGAAGACATGACCAGAATTGAGGCAACCATGGCTAATGTGCAGGTAACCCGGGAGTGGATCCAACATGCATATGATGTGGAGAGACTTAGGTCCATGCATCGTGCTATGCGAGGATTGCTCCGAATGAGGAGGTAAACTCTTGAGAGAGTGGTTTAAACTCTGCATGGCAGCGTGGCTACCTTGGAAGCCAAGGTGGTACTTCATTTGCTGAATGACGCTTCTGTGTTGCTTGCTAGACAGATCGAGCTCTTCTTCCCTCTACACTGATCATCATTGGAGAATGGATACCTTGAGTAGATCACAGAGAAAGCTGAGAGTTACCTGAGTCTGCTTGGAGACTTCTTCTGGCATTCACGGGGCGGTTAAGAAGCTCGATCTCAAAGCCGGGGTTCCCCGATAAGTGGCCTGGAGAAGTTCGGGCTCTAGTATTTGTGTAGGGGCTCATCCTGGTCGCGCCTAGCTTGTTTTCTGTTAGTTGTGAAGCTGAGCCGGCCTTCCTTGCTCTTACGGGGTGGCTTTATCCTCTATCTAGGCTTTCATGATTGTCGATTATGGGTTTCGACTTGTGGTGGGAAAGTGGAAAATTTCTCTTTGAACCTTGGCCAAATTTCACTATTAACAGAAGTCCCCTCTGACTTGAACATCGGTGGTAGAGTTGGGGTTGGAGTCAGATTCCTTTTTTAATTGAGTAAGTTTTTCGCATTAAAAATAATCAATGAGAGCGAAATCCTCTCATTAATTACCCAACATTTGAATTTGAAACAGTGTTTTATTCGAAGAAAAACAGCTGCAAATTGGCTCCCTCAGCGGCTCCAGGTGATCTTCCTAAGGATATCGCCGATATCATTACCCTTAATCCTTTATTTAAACCCGACCTTACTGTCAGTTTCTTCACACTTTCTCAAATCTCAAATTTTCAGATTTCTTCTTTCCTACTTTTCTCTACCGATTTCCCTCTGTATTTCTCTTATTTTCAAGTTCTTCTTACCCGTTATTGTCAACTTCCTTAGACAGTATTGACGCCTTGGTTGAGGGCACCGAAGGCCATAACCTAGTTCCTCGTAAACGGGTGCGAGGAATTTCTAGCGATGAGGAATCTTCCCGGGTCCGCCAGCGCCGTTGTTCTAGGAAGAAAGTCTTTATTGGCTCTGGCTTCTCGAATCAGCCCGACAACCCTCTAAATCTAGTTGACGAGGATTCTGATGTCAGGGTGAGAGTCGACGCTATTGGGAAGGTTCAGGTTACAATGGCGGAGCTTTCTTCAGCGATGACCCATGGTCATCTATGATTCCACCGTCGACCGTAAGTCAATTAGCCGTCTTCGGGACAAATACGGTATTCCTGACACCGTTTCACTCACTGTCCTCCACAGGAATTATGACGTTTTTAGCCAGCCCAAAGGCTTACTTCCTATCCACGTCGTAGCTTTCGAGAGCGGGGTGAGGCTCCCTCTTCACCCTACCCTTCGGGGAGCTCTTAATGCCCTTCAGCTGACTCCGCTCTGCTCCAATTGACACCCGGCTTTTGGAGGCATCTAGTCGGCTTCCTTGTGTTGTGAAGGGAGCAATACGAGATGAGGAGTGTAACTAGGGAGCCTGGGTTGAGGAACTCGCCTTCTTTTTCCAAATAAGTAGCATGGCTGGGGTTCCACGAGGCCAATTCTACGCCAAGGCCAAGAACAAGTTTAATTTTATCATCCCCAGAGCTTCAAAGAAAGACCCCGCTTGGAAAGAGGAGTGGGTACAGACGGGGGGAGACTATAGGAGCTCTGTATTCGTTTGTGGGCATGAGCTCGAGGTTCCCACCGCTTTTAGTGATAAACCCTCATGAGATAGGGATTCCTTGCCCGCTGAGTCTGAAGCCGTGCTGAAGACCATCCTAGCCCCGAAATTACATAAATTTGAAGTTTCCAACTACTGACCCCTTTGATCCTCGCAGAGTGGACAAGTACCTACGGATCTCCGATGCTACTCCTCGTAAGTATCTCGCTCTATCATGTTTTGAAATTGTTGGACGGTTCAGTTCTGATGATCTTGACCCCTCCCCCCTTTTATTTTTAACAGTGTTTGTTGTTGCTACAGCTTCTCGTAAAGCCGGCAAGAAAGATCCTTCTAGATCATCCCCGGGAGCTCTCTCTACTGGTTGGAAGAAGAGGGGGGTCAACCATTAAATATGCTACCTTGCTTACTCCTGATCCAACGCTTTCTCATGTGAAGTCTACGATGGTTATCCTTACGTCTCTTGCGGCAAAGGCTCTAAACCGAGGAGGGCTAGCTTCCCAAGTCCACTATTTCCCCCTCACCAATAGTTTCTACTTCAAACGATGCTTCCCCATTGACATTATCCTTTTCTACTGATCCGGCTGTATCCCGGGCAGTCCAGGTTCCTAGGGAGCCGGAAGCAGATACTCATGAGGTCGCCCCTTCTCGCCCCTACAAGCAATCGAGCTCTGCAGGTCAGGATGAGGTCCTGAACCAATTCGTTGCATCCTGTCCAAGAAGCAGGCTTTCTAGGATGACCTCGATGCCGTGGTTATCATGATTACCAAAGAGTCTGCCCTTCTAGCCGATATAATCGTCGCTTTTACTTCCTCATTCAGCAGCTTGATTTATCATTTTCTAACATGAATTTCCTTTACAGGCTTTCAAGTTTCAGGTAACCATGCGACATCAGGTGGCCTCCTTCCACGATCGGGCAGCCAAGGCTGAGGCTGAGGCTGAGGCTGAGGCTAAGCGAACCATGGGGTTGCTTGCACGGGTTCAAGCCCTGGTCTGGGAGATGACCTCTAGCCAAAAAGTAATGGAAACACAGCTAGCTGAGCTCTAGTGTGACCATGAGAGGTTGAAACAAGATTTTGATCAGGAAACTCTCCGGTCGAAACGAAGATCTAGCCAGCGGGATGACTAGAAGGGAGAGGCAAAGGCTCTGGATGTCGAGAACCAAGCTTTGTAGGCTCAAATTACCCAGCTCCAGGCCGAGATGGAAGCCTCTTTTAATGAGGGGTAATTCTATACCTCCTATCAGGTTGTAGTTGCCCTTCCTTCCCCATTTGATCTCTCAAGCATCATCGGCTAGGATAGAGAAGAGGTTATGTCACGGGCTGCAGAGATGTCTCGCCCCAAAAATGATAGAGCTGGTCCTTCTGAGAGGAAGCTGGGAAGCGGTTGGAGGTGCCAGATCTGCCTCCTCCTGTTCCAACCTTCCCAGCAACTAGTCCTGGCGAATCCTCGATGGGGGTCCAAACCGAGGAGCTAGAAGGAGGCCTTGCTAAAGCTCGAGATCCCCCCACAATGCTCTCAGAGTGGAGTCAACAGAAGGTGAGATTATGCCTAAGTTAGTGGACTGCCTTCTTGATGCAGCCATACCGTCTGAGGTTATGGCGATGATAAATGAAGTCATGAAGGAGGATCGTGTTGATCCCGAAGCAGCCGGGGTGAATCTCCAAGGGGAGGTGTTGGAGGCAATAGGTGTCGCTGAATAGGATGAGATACGATCAGAGAGGAGAGCAGAAGGCGAGGTTCACTCTGTAGAAGAAGAGACGGGAGGTCCTTAGAAAGATGAAGAAGTTTGAGTTCTCTCCCATGTAATTCATTTTGAATGCCCGAAAAAGGGGGTGGGCATCCCATCTTTAACCGTGTTTGACCTTTTGTCATTTTATTCTATTTTTTGTAGCCCAGAATCAGGGATTGGGCTCCCTGCTTGTTGTAGCCTTGTTGGGGAATAGGCTCCCCCATTTAATAATAAAGCTTCAATTTTAGATCTAACTCTCACTCCGACTTGCATGTACTTACTTGATCTCCCTCTAGGTCCGTCATTTATAGCGAAATGAGCTATCTTGGGGGAACATTAGGATAAGAAAACTGTTTAAACGTGAAAATGGGTAGTTAGCGTCAGGCTTTCTAACCACTGAAACTCGTAGCTTCAACTTCTTTAGTCGATAGTCCCCTTGTTTGATTGTAGGTCTGTTATAGTGTGTAACCACGTATCAAGGAGGGCTAGTAACCAGAACTAACTGGTATATTTAGAGTTTAAGTAAATCGAGCCCTCTACGTTTTCAACGAAGGTCGCCGCTTGTTGGCCAAGCTCGACCAGACTTCCAAGAAGGGGGTCCTAAGCCCGCTCAGTAGCTGGCTGGGTGGGAACCTAGCTATGGAGCCCAGATTTTTTCCCTTTCCTCAGGACTTTTCGTGTCGACGTAGCAGAAGGCTGTCCCGATGTGCTCTGCTGCCCCTGTGAGAAGCAGAGCCTCATGATTATTATGAAATAACAAACTTTTCGAATGTATAAAGATGGTGGTGTGATAGTTTCCCACAGACGGCGCCAGAAAGTGTTAACGAGAAATTTGCTCTGGATGAGAAATTCCTACTAACACCCTCGAGGCCACTACCACGAAAGTGTCGGCCGAGGTCGAGGCCGTTTGTACCTGACCTGTGGAGAGGTAAACGAGAGGCTGGATCGTAGTAACAGTAAATGAGAGCTTTTATTATTGACACTTGATTTAAAATACAACTCACTCTTTTATATTCTCGCAGTCTCTCTAAGATCTAGGATGGTGGTAACTCTGTGCTTGTCGAATGGTGGAAACAAAGGTGGACGTGCTCTAAATACAGAATTTAGGCATTCCCCTTTTCTTTACTTTTCTTTTCTTTTCTTTTCCTTTTCTCTTCTCTCTGCTTATATGTATGTTTTTCTGTGTATTCTCTATGTATCCTGCTTGGCTTTATTTATATATGGTCCAAGTTGGTTTGAATTTTTTGATATCACACCACGATCCTTTGAATCTGTTTCCTCCTTATCGGGCGGGATCATTCATTTCAAAGTGGTTGACCCCGAGTAAATAGCGAAAACAATTAACGTTTAGGGGCTCAAGGTGTTCCTATAGACATTCCTGGGAGGTAGCCGGGGTAGTGTAGATTTAGGCGTGATTATTCCTTTATGTCCAGCAAGGACAACAGGCTTCTGGAGAGGTTTGCGGGCTTCTCTCGAATGTTGCTTGATCTTGGAGACTTCTCCTGGCATTCACGAGGCGGTTGAGGAGCTCAACCTCAAGGCCGGGGTTCCTCGATAGGTGGCCTGGAGAAGCTAGGGCTCCATTATTCGTGTGGGGGCTCGTCCTGGTTGTGTCTAGCTTGTTTTCTGTTAGTTGTGAAGCCGAGCCGGCCTTCCCTGCTTCTGTAGGGTGGCTTAATGGTCTATCCGGGCTTTCATGATTGTCGATTATGGGTTTCGACTTGTGGAGGGAAAATAGAAAATTTCTCTTTGACCCCTGGCCAAATTTAACTATTAACAATATATATTCACTGCACACGTGTTAACGGGAAATTTGCTCAAGATGAGAAATTCCAACTAACACCCTCGAGACCACTACCATGGAGGTGGTTGCCGGGGTCGGTACCTTTGATACCTGACTGTCTTAGATTGAAACGAATATTTAAACGACCCTAGCAAATGAGAACTTTATTATAGAACACTTGTGATACACAGAAATCTCTCATATACAATCATAATCTCTCTAATACATAGGATGGTGGTAACTCCGTGCTTGTCGATTAGTGGATACCATGACGGCCGTGTTTTGATCACCGAATTCAGGCCCGACGTAATTCTTTCTTTCTTCTCTTTTTTTCTTCTTTTCATTTTTTTATCTCTTTAAATAGTGGATACTGTGACGAGCGTGTTCAGAATTAATGTTTGTTATTGCGTAGATATGATCATGTGTGTACTCACGACCTGATTCTTCATGGAGGTCACCGAGTTAGTTGCTTGTTGTCTCCTAGAGCGAGGTAGATCCATACTTTGGTTCTGTTCTCAGAAGCTTGGGATGGACTTTTCTCAACCTTTTGGAGCTTGAGGCAATCCTGTGGACATTTCTGGGAGGTCACATGGATCTGATCCCCTTGGAGGCCCTATTTCTCCTCGTATTGTGGAAGGGAAGCGGGTCCTAGAGAGGTTGGTGGACTTCAATTTAGGCTACGAGTTAAGTTTGACCTTTGGGAGCCTTAACCTAGAGGGAGCTTGCTTTGCTTGTCGGGCTTCAATTCGAGTGTTTCTTGAGCTTGGTGATCCTCCCTTGCTTCCTTGGGGTTGTTTATATGCCTGGCCCCAGGAACTGAGGTTCCTCGGTAGGTGGCCTCGAGAAGCCCAGACTCCAGTGTTCGCGTAGGGGCCTGATCTGGTCGTGCCTAGCTTCATCCCTGGTAGTTCCGAAGCCCGACGATCCTTCCTTACTTATGCGGGGTAATTTTATGGTCTGCTCAGGGTCTCATGAATATCGAATTTGGGCTTTGACTAGGGCTAGGAGAGTGGAAAATTTCTCTTTAACTCCCTTAGCCAAATTTTACTATTAACAGTAGTCCTCTCTGACTTGAACACTAGAGGTAGAGTTAGGGTTGGAGTCAGATTCACTACTTAATTGGGAAATTTTCCATTACAAGGCAATTACTGGGGATTTTCGAATGAAATCTTTACATTAATTGTTCTGGTGACGTGTTGTAGGCAGACTAGTACGTTCCTCGAAATAGTCCGGCTACATTACTGCCGCTCCGAGATTTGAGGTGATTTTACTGAAGATTTTGTTGATGTCAACGGATATTCCACCTTTATTTAAACCCGGTTTCTTCACGGTTTCTTTCAATTTCAAAATTTCAGACTTCCTCTCCCTTACTGTTTTCTCCGACAAATTCTTTATCTTTCACCCACCTTCAAGCTCTTTTCATCCAACAATGTCGAACTCCTCTGACAGCATTGAAGCCTTGGTCAAGGGCACTGGTGGCTCTAATTTGGTTCCTCGGAAACGGGTGTGAGGAATCTCAAACGATAAGTACTCTTCCCATGTCCGTCAGCGCTGCCGCTCTAGTAGAAATATCTCAATAGGTTCCGGCTTCTCGAATCAACCCGACAACCCTCTAAACTTAGTTGACGAGGATTCCTATGTTGGAGAAAGGGTCTACACCGTTGGGGAGATTCAAGTTACAGTGACTGGGCTTCCTTCAACCATGCCTCTTCCTTCTGAATTTCTGGTTATCCCAGACTCTACTGTTGACCCATAATCGATCAACCGCATTCAAGATAAATACGGCATTCCTAAGGGCGTCATCCTCACAGTTCCCTACAGGAACTACGATGTTTATAATCCTCTGCATGAGTGCTCCCCATTCATTTGGCGGCCTTTGAGAACGGGGTCAGACTTCCCCTTAACCCTTACTCTTAGGCAGGCTCTTAACGCCGTTCAACTAGCTCCCCTTCAACTGACACCCAGCTTCTTAAGGCATCTGATTGGCTTCCTCGTTCTGTGGAGGGAACAGTGCGAGCTGGGCAAGGTCACCCGAGAGCTAAGAGCAGAAGAGCTGGCCTACCTTTTTCATATCTGGAGCTTGTCTGGAGGTCCCCAGGGACAGTTCTATGTAAAGGTTAAAAACAAGCTCAACTTTATCATCCCCGGCGCTTCGAGAAAATACCTCTCTTGGAAGGAAGAGTGGACATTAGTGGGGGGGGGGGGGGGGGGGGGGGGGGAGATAGGGGAAGCTCTATATTCATCGGCGCTCATGAGTTTGCAGTTCCCACCGCCTTCAGCGACAAACGCTCTTGGGAACAGGATTCCCTACTTGTCGAATCCGAGGCTATACTGAAGACTATCCTCGCCAGGAATTACATGAACCTGAGGTTTCCAACTGTCGATCCCTTCGATCCCCGCAGGGTGAATAAGTATATGTGGATCTTCGATGCTACCCCTCGTAAGTAATCCTAAGTCACTATGCTTCGTTCTGTTAGCTGGCTTGCTTCTCACATATTTTTTTTTAACAGTTTTTGTTGTTGCTCCAGCTTCCCTTGAAGCCCAGCAAGCTCGGACCCCTCCCCCTTCTACTGGACTGTCACGAAGGGTCTTCTCGATTACCCAAGAAAAAGAGGGGCCTACTATTGCAGTTGCTGCTTCACCTGCTCCAACTCCATCGCCTTCCCAGATGAGATCCAAGATGGCTATTCTCATATCGTGGGCTACTAAAGCTTTAAATCAAGGAAGGCCCGCTCTCTAGGCTGCTGATACAACCATCTCTGCCCCCTCGTCAGTGGCCCCCACTACCGTTGATGCTTCTTCAGTTACATTATTTACCTTTTCAGCTGATCCCTCTGTATCTCAAGCAATTCAGACTTCAAGGGATCCCGAGGCTGGTATTCCTGAGATTCCCTTTGTTCGCCCCTATAGTCAACTGGGCTTGGCTGGTCAGAATGAAGTTTTGAAGCAGTTCGTTGCGTCCCCACCCAGGTGGCTGGCTTTCTAGGATGGCTTCCATTCCTGTGGAAATTCTGGTTACCAAGGGGTCTGCCTTTCTGGCCAAGGTAGTCACCGCTTTTATTTTCTGTGAATGCGAGCTTCGATCGCTTTCTAACCTTTGTGTCATACTTTGCAGGCTTTCAAGTTTAACGTAGCAATGGGTTAACATGTATCATTTCTCTAAGATCGGGAAACTAGGGCTGAAGCTGAGGCTGAGCGAGCCATGAGATCGTTGGCGCAGGCTCAATCCTTGGTCTAGAAGATGACTTCCTGCCAGAGGGGAATAGAAACACAACTAGCTGAGCTTCAATACGACCACGAAAGGCTAAAGCGATATTTTGATCAAGAAAATCTTCGGTCTAAGCGACGAGCCAGCCAACGGGATGATAGGAAGGAAGAGGCAAAGGCGTTGGATGCTGAGAACCAAGCTCTGTAGGCCCGAGTTGCCAAGCTTCAGGCTGTAGTGGAAGCCTCTTTCAGTAAGATGTATTTCTATGCCTCTTTCTAGATCATGGAAGCTCTCCCCCTTCCTTTTGACCTCTCCAGCATACTTGGCTGGGATAGAGAAGACATCATGTCTCGGATTACAGAGATGTCTTGCCTCAACAATGATAAAGCAGGTTCTTCTACTGGAGACAGGGCTGGGAAACTGGCTGAAATATCAGATCTACCTCATCATGTCCCGACCTTCCCTGCGTTAGGTCTCGGAGAATCTTCGAGGGTGTTCAACCCATTGATCCAGAAGGAGGAGAGGTTATTCCAGAGTCAACGATTAATCTTCTTGATGTTGCCATACCACCTGAGGTTATGGTGGTGGTCAATGAGGTCTTGGAGGAAGATCCAACTGTGCAACCGGCAATCGAGGGGCATCCTCAGGGAGAGGTGACAGAGGCAGCTAACCTTGATAAGAGACCACTAGAAAGAGAAGCAGGGGGCAAGGTTCATTCAGAGGAACGGGATGCTGGTGTTGAGGATGCAGAAGTTTGAATCCATTTTCTTATAACTTGTTCTGAATGCCTGGAAAAGGGGTGTGCATCCCATCTTTACTCATGCTTGATCATCATCATCACTCTCTTTTTATTTTGTAGCTCGAAACCAGAGGTTGGGCTCCCTGTTCGATTGTTGTAGCCTTATAGGGGGATAGGCTCCTTAATTTATTAATGAAATTTAGCTTTTAGACCTTGTTCAGATTTTGACTTGCATGTACTGGCTTCATTTCTGATCTTCCTCTAGGTTCAGTCTCCATAGCAACCTGACTTAGCTTATGAAATGCAACAAGATAGGAACATTGCTTAAATGTGAAAGCATATAGCTAGCTTAGGCTTTCTGACTCGACAGAGACTTGTAGCTCAATAACTTTAGTGAATAGTCCTCCTGTTTGGTCGTAGACCAGTCCGCACCTGTCATAGCAAGCAACCACATGTACACGGAGAATTATACACCAGTAATAACTGCGACATTAGAGTTAAAGAAAAAGAGCCCTTCATCCTCGAGCCCCTCTAGGGGGTTATAGCCAGAATGAGGTATCAGGTAGAGAACTGTTTAGCCATCTCTTAGGCTTGGGATTATGAGGGCTACCGCGCTTTTAAACTCGAGTTCTTCCTGGTGGTGATATCCCGACCAAGGCATCAGGAGTGATATCCAGTTGTTTCCTGGCATCAAGATCTGGATGGCAACTATGCTCTTACACTCAGACCCTACTTGGGGATGGTAGCCTGAACAAGACATCAGAAGGGCTATCTAGCTATTTCCTTGTCTCGAGATCTGGATGACAACTATGCTTTTACACGCAGACCCTTCTTGGGGATGGTAGCCCGACCAAGGCATCAGGAGAGCTATCTAGCTATTTCCTTGTCTTGAGATCTTGATGGCAACTATGCTTTTACATTCAGACCCTTATTGGCAGGGGATAGTGCCCAGCCGAGGCATCATTGATAGTGAGGGGACTTCCCTGGCTAATCATTGTAAAAGATAATCGAAGATGGAGAAAAAACATGCTTTATTGATAAAAAGAAAAGAGTTCATTATTGCTGGAGATTAAAAACTAGGTAGAGGTAGCTTACTAATGAGTCCCCTGTTCAGGGGTAGAATTTTCTCAAGTGATCCGCATTCCAGGTATGATCGATGAGTCATCCATTCATGTCTTCGAGCTTGTAGGCCCCATTACGGATCACCACCTTTACCAAGTATGGCCCTTCCCAGTTGGGCCCCCGTCTGACCTCTTCCTGGTATTCAATGTCCCTTTCTTGAGAACTAGGTCCCCTTCCTTAAAGCTTCGGGCTTTAACTCTATGGTTAAAGTATCTAGCAATCATTCTCTAGTAAACAGCCACCTTCTCGGTTACTCGATCCTGTTTTTTTTTCTAAGAGATCCAATCTAGCTCGGTGATTGCCCTCATTGCTCCCTGGTTCAAAATGTTGGACTCTAAATGAGGTTAGTTTGTGCTCAATAGGAAGCACCGCTTCAACCCCAAAGGCTAGAGAGTAGGGTGTTTCCCCAGTAGTTGTTCTCCTCGTAGTGCGGTAAGCCCAAAAGACCTCGGGAAGCTCCTCAACCCATCTACCCTTTTCTGTTGTAGTTTTTTTTCAACAGCTTTTTAATCGTCTTATTAGTAGATTCCACCAGCTTGTTAGTCTGAGAGTGGGCTACTGAAGCGAACCTAAGGTCGATTCCCAAGCCCTCACAAAAGTCTTTGAACCGGCCATTATCAAACTGCTTGCCGAGTTCAGCTTTAATGGCAAGAGGGGTTCCGAACCTACAAAGTACATTATTTTTTATGAACCTTGTTATATTTTCTTCTGATATCCAGGAGAGCGGTCCGGCTTCGACCCATCTTGTGAAATAGTCAATTGCCACGATAGCATGCTTGGCTTGACCAGAAGCAGTAGGAAACGGTCCGATCAAGTTGACTCCCCACATAGCAAAGGGGTACGGCGAGCTGAGGGATGACAACATCTTCGATGAGAGGTGACTCAGATTTGCGGTCTTCTACCATGCCTCACAGGATCGTACTAAGTTCTTTGCTTCTTGATGGATGGTTGGCTAATAATACCCCATGCGGAGTACCTGATATGCCAGAGCCTCCCCACCAATGTGGTTCCCGCATTCCCTGGATTGAACACCTCTCAATGACCATTTGTCATCTTCAGCGTGTAAACATTAGAGCAAAAAAAGGGATCTGCCCCTCCTGTATAAGTACCCATCCACCAAGCAATACCTGACCGAGAGCCTTTTGACTTTCCTAGCTTAGTCGGGCTCCCTAGGAAGTCTCCCTTCTTATAGATAATCTGCTATTGAGTCTATCCAGCATGGTTACCGATCCAGGGTTTAAGTCTCCTTACCTGCCACTATGCTAGGTAGGGGGATCACTTGAAGAGGGACCCCCTGGGTAAGGTCTGGCAACCATTTACAGCTATCTTGGCTAGGACGTCAGCTCGATGATTCTGTTGTCGAGGTACCTGCTTGATCTTAAATCCTTTAAACTTGCTCTTAAGATGTTGAACTAGCTTCAGGTCGGCGATCATGGTATCCCTTGTTGCCTGATAATCCTAGGGACTTGGTTGACTAGGAGCGATGAGTCACTTCTAACATGTAGGTAATCAACCCCGAGCCATGCGGCCACTCTTATTTCGGCTAAGAGGGCTTCATACTTCGCCTCATTGTTAGTAGCTTTAAATTCAAATCTGAAACAGTGGCAGCACTCAGCCCCTTCTTGGGTCGATTAGGACTATACCCACTCCTCCCCCAGCTTGCCCGAATGCTCCATCTCAGTAGAGGATCCATTATTTGCAACTTTTCTGCCAGCTGTCGGACTTTGGAATCCCCTCAGTGGCTATGTTTGTTGTTGCAGAGGTCACTTGGCATGGGGGCAACGAGAGTTCGGCTATAAAGTCTGCCAAAGCTTGGGCTTTAATTACATTTATGGGCTTATACCTTAAATAAAACTGGGTGAGCTCCAGGGCCTTTAAAACCAACCTTTCAGAAACATCCGGCCTTTGTAAGAATTGATGGAGGGGTTGGTCCGTCACTACTACTATTCAATGAGCTTGGAAGTAGAGACAGAGCTTCCTTGTCGAGGTTACCAAGGCATAAGCGAATTTCTCCAAGAGGGTATAGTTCTTCTGAAGCTAGGTAAGAGCATGACTCACGTAATAGATAGGTCGCTGGATCCTAGCTCTACATTCTTTGACCAAGGCCCCACTTACCGCAGTTTTTGAGACGGCCAAGTAGATTTGCAGTTCCTCTCCAGGGCTTGGCTTAACCAGTGGCGGAGGGCTTGATAGGTATTTTTTCAAGGCTTGAAAAGCTTGTTCACTCTCTTGGTCCCATTTCATGTTTCTTCTCTGCTTAATGGCTTTGAAGAATGGAGACACTTATCGGTAGGCCGAGAAATGAACTTGTTGAGCGCTGCTACCTGCCCAGTCAAGACTTGAACCTATTTAAGCGATGTGGGGGACTCTAGATCCAGGATAGCCTTAATCTTTTCGAGTTAGCCTCTATGCCTCTCTCATGGACCATGAAGCCTAGAAACTTCCCTGCAGTCACCCTAAAAGTGCGTTTGGAAGGGTTCAATCTCATCTGGTTCTCCCATAAGATCTTGAAGGTCCGGCGAAGGTCGTCTAGATGGCCTTCAGAGGTTGATGACTTAGAGATCATGTCGTCGATGTACACCTCTATTGACCTTCCAATTTTAGGTTTTAACAGTTGGTTGACTAACCGTTGATATGTAGCTCCTGCGTTTTTAAGCCTGATAGGCATCACCTTATTGTAATACAGACCTCGTCAGGTGATGAAACTGGTCTTTTCCTGATCGACGAGGTGCATCATAATTTGATTGTACCCTGAAAACGCGTCCCTAAAGCTCATGAGCTTGTTTCCAGAGGTGGAGTCAACTAACTGATCAATTTTTGGTAGAGGAAAACTGTCTTTCGGGCATGCCCTGTTGAGGTCAGTATAGTCAACGCATATGCGCCACTTCCCATTTGCCTTTGTGACCATGACCACATTTACGATCCACTCGGGGAAGCGTGCCTCTCTGGCAAAGCCTCTCTAGCATTTCTTTCAACATAGAAGTGACGCATTTTTGTTTGATGGGTTTGAAGGTCGGATCCACTGCCAATCGGTGAGCAGCCAAAGTCATCAGGATCCCAGACATCTCATCGTGACTCCTAGCGAAGATGTTGTTGAACTCTTTGGCGAGCCCGATCAAACCCTCTTTCACTCCTGGCTCAAGGGTGGTTCCAACTTTGACTACCTCCGACAGATAGCCCATCCGGATAGGAATCTATTCTATCTTATCCACTGGATGGCCCATTCCTTTCTCTGCTCTTCCTTGTCTGGCACCACTGAGTTATCCTCGGGGTGATTTATGGGTCCTACATCTTCTAGGGTTAATACAGGGGTTACCCCATCATGGATCGTTGTCACCTGGGCAAGTTGTTTTGCTAGAGCTGCATCTCCTAACTGCTGGCTGATTACCCCGAACTTCCCCCACCTTGTCTCCTACTGGGAACTTCAAGACGTTGTGGTAAATGGATAGAACCCCTTTCAAGGATGATAAAAATGGTCTTCTTAATATTGCATTATAGGCCGATGAGGTATCCACCGCCATGAAGTCTTTCATGATATTCTACTGGAGAGGTATGGCTCCAATGATCATTGACAGGATTTTTGATCCCATGGTTATGATTAAGTCCCCAGTGAACCCATACAGCGGGGTAGTGCAACTATTGTAACACCACTGTTTCAAGTTCAGTTTTTCCAAGGTGTCCTTAAATAAGACGTAGGCATTGCTGCTTGTGTCAATGAGCACACGGTGTACCATACAGTTGGCAATCTGTACCGTGATCACCATGGGATCATCTAAGGTTTCACAGTATTGTAGACATCCGTTTCGGTGAAAATGATCTGTGACAACTGGGAGAGGTTGGTCGGGCTATGGTCGACCTGGAAGATACCCTGCCCTTCATCCATAAGAGGGACTTTCCTTGCATGGTTTTTTTTGGAATTGTTGGAGGTCCCGGCCAGAGTAAGCCCTCCAGTGATGGTATGTATTATCTGGATTTGGTGCATCAGATCTGCCTACTTCTCCTTTCTCTTCTCAGCGTGTTCGCCGATATCGGCTTGTACTTCCCGTCCAGTCTGAATGTTATCCCTGACTTGCTGTAAGAATTCTACCAAACATTCTCCTCTTATCAAAGCCTCGCTCGATCTGATTTCGCATAATATAGCACTCTGAAGTGTTGTGTCCCACGTCTTCGTGAAAGTCATAATACTTATAACGATTCCTCTTATCGACAGAGGCTTTCATGGGTGAGGGCTTCTATAGCAACCCCTTGTCCCGAATGGCGAGATAGATTGTTTCCTTAAAGGGGGTGTACCGATCATATCATCTCGAGCTATTGAGGCCACTGTTCTGGGAGGAGGTGAAGCTCGAGGAGGAGTTTGTTTTGCTGGATATCTTTTCGATCTGGGTTGAGAAATGGGGAAGCGATACGTCGATTTATTGGGGGGTTTAATCTGGCTTTTCTGAACTTGCTCTGGTTTGGGAGCCTCCTTCTTCGGTCGCTTTACAGCTCTCATATCGTCGTATTCCATCTTGACCTTAAGTTGTTCACCGACTTCAATTTGCTCCAGAGCCCGATCATAGGCTTTTTGGTAGGTCTCTAGAGGTCTCTTGGCAAAATATCGGAAAAGCTTGCTTGCCCACAAGTTCCTTCTGAAGTTGGTGAGGGTTTCTTTCTCGGTGAAGACCCCCATATGGATGACTTCCTTGTGGAAATGCTCGACATAAGCCTGAAGGTTTTCCCCTCTCTCCTAGATAACATACTATACATGATTAGGTCCTTCAATCAGGGCTTAACTCCCTAGAATTGAGAGCAGAAATCGGTTGACAACTTCATGAAGAAATCCACACTGCCAGCCGGTAGCTTTCTAAACCAGGCCTTAGCGTAATCTGTCAACGTAGTTGGGAACATTCGACACATAGCAGCCCTGGTCGTGTTCTAGACCTCCATCTGTTGAACAAAGCTCTCCAAGTGGCTCAAGGGATCCTCAGTCCCTGCGAACCTGTCAGTCGGCATTTTGAACTTTAGCGGAAGCTTGAAAGAATGTGTACAAGGTTATAGTAGACAACCTAGAGGAGGGGGGGGGGGAGTGAATAGGTTGTCTCTCAATTTTGACAAATCTTTCGAGACTAGTGACAAAACCTTGATAAGTATACAAATTAACATTTAACATGATTGTTATGAGAAAACAATATATTCATGTATGCTCAAATCCCCACTCTTAGTCTACAAAACACAAAACAAGAATCAATGTATCTTATGAATAAATATATTCAATGTAGATAACATTCCATAAGTTGTACATAGAGTATTACAATGTGATACTTTACAACTTGAATGAAATATCACAAGATACAAAGTTATCTAACATACACAAACAATATTGTATAAGGAAGTCAACTTACATATAAAGTTCTATCCACATTATTCAAATAACGATTAGCAATATGAGAGAGATAGGGATAGAGAAAAGTTGACACAAGATATAACGTGGTAAACCTTCGAAGAGAAAACATCCACAGGCTAGCAGCCACTGGCAAACAAAATCCACTAGTAGATAAAACAAGTACAATCTCTCAAGTGACCCCTTCACCTAGAAACTACGCTCTTATCCTACTCTAGAAGTTGTCGCCCTATGCTCAACAATCCGAGGCTTCACACCTCTTGTCAAGACTTCCTTGCTCACCTTATCCGGATCCTCACGATCTAAGGCAAGACTTCTTGCTCAACTATCCGAGTCTTCACGACTCTAGTCAAGACTTCCTTGCTCACCTATCCGGATCTTCATGACCCTAGGCAAGACATCTTGCTCGACTATCCAAGGCCTCACGCCTCTAGCAAAGACTTCCTTGCTCGACAATCCGAGGCTTCACACCTCTTGCCAAGACTTCTTGCTCAACACCATAGGTTTCACACCTATTGTCAAGACTTCCTTCTCACAAGGCATCTAGGTGATCATGAATGCAAAACGCAAACAAGCACGCAACATAGAATAAGATGATCAACAAATTCTATGGAAACTAGAATTAATCAATGAGCACACAGTATATTTTTCTAGTTTATAATAAAAAATTGACACCACACAAGATGATGCATGAGCAAATGAAATGTATGGATTAGGTACACTCCATGAAGATCTAGACATAGACAATAAAGTTCACAAAACAAGATTGTCTAGATCTTGTGCATGAAAAAAAATCTGGAGCATGCCAAATTTCTTAACACATACTTTAAACCTAGATTTTATTCATGTTACTAAAGCTTGAAATAAAAATGTTCATGAAGTACATATTCAAGACTTTAGCACTAACACAAAAATGCTAGAAACACAAGTTATGATCAATCAAATCTCTAGCAATCATTTAGAGCATATATTCAGAAAATAGTCAATTAAACTCTAATAGACTCTAAATATATAATCAAATGTGCTAATCCTAGATCTATTTAACAAATGAATTCTAGCACATGATAGGACTATTAATCATGAAAATAAAGTCAAACAAAGCACAATAAGTCCTAGATAAGATGCTAGCACAATACAACTCACAATCATGTGAAAACATAGGTTTGATTGAAACCTAACTCACAATCAAGTTTCTAATTAAACACAACTAGAATTTAATTGAAGGTCTATCACTCATCAACATATGTTCAAGTCAAATATACACAAGTAGGAAGAAGGCCCAAGATTTTTGAACATTAGAATCAAGGAAATCAAAAGATAAACAACTACCTTGACAATTTCGAGTGCAGTCACGAAAATGGTATGATCCACCAGAAAACTTGAACAAATGACTTCCAGGTTGTTGGAGATGATAGAGGACTTCAATAAAAAACTTTTCCAACTTGAATCACTCAAATCGGATAAGAAATGAGAGAGAGATGGTGATTCAAAGTTGAGAGAAAAAACCTGAAAATTTTCTGCACTACATTTTTCTTCTTCCTTGAATTCAAATGAGAAAGAGAAGAGATTTATAAATGAGAGGGAAGAGATATATGTGAAAAGACCAAAGCTACCCCTTCAAGATTCTTCCCTGTGATGGCGCTTCGGTATCTCGAGGCAGCAAGGAGTTGCAGCCGAGATGGCCATGCGCCATCTCAGGCTTGCACCTCTTGTTGGCCTTTCGGCCATGGTGCAACTCTCATGCGCTTCCCTTGCGTTCTTTGACCTTTCTCCGGCCTCCAAACTCAGAATTTGAATCCATTTGTGGATTACAAACTGTAACTCTCTGAAGGACATGGACATATAAGATACTTAACCCAAAAAATAAGAATTCGACTCGATATACGAAGATGAAGACAATATACGCAACATGACTGGAAAGTATCATAACTTTTGACTCGAAACTTGAAATAGGTAGTATGAGTAACCGAAATGAACTGAACTCAATCAAGAATGATTTAAGACTAGATTCAAGTTAAATATCCATGTTATACAAACATATACATACAAACACAATTCACACTAGAATGCAAACTACATAAAGATAGTTTCCAATCATGCATTTTCCAAAACATGTTATTTCCATACCAATGCATGAGCATTCATCTTCAAATGTGTGAATGTGTTATACATGGTGCAAAACAATGCAGGGACATAAATGTAGGATATGTGTGTGTGTGCCTAAGCCTTGAAAGAGAAAAGAAAGGTCTTAATATACCTTTGTAGAATCATGAAGCATTTTTCCCTTTGAAGACTTGAACTTGCTTGAATAGTTGTCATTTCTTCTTTGAAGCTTGAATCATCATGAATCCTAGACAACTATACAATACAAATGAAATGTTATTTTGATATAGAATAATGCCAACAAAACTCACAGACCTAACAATATCCCCCTTTGGCAAATTTTATGTCAAAACACCTATACAAAATACAAAAACACATAAAATGAAGATTGGTCACAAAATCACACCCTCACATTACAATGAGTTAGTTTCTTAAGACTAATCTTCAACAAGTCTTGAACTTCTTCTTGATCTTCTCTTGTAGCCACCTAAAATCAACTTAAAGCACAAAGCATATCCAAGAGAAAGACACATATGGCAATATACAATTATGGCAAGAATTAAACATTTAAATCCAAAATGAATCATGTATGTCTCCCTTAATACATGCTATCTCAAAGATATTCTTATGTCCAAAATGAATCATGTATCTCCCCCTTAATACATGTTATCTCAAATATATTCTTAACCAAATGAAATCACAATATTACATGCCATAAGAAGTTCAATACTTGAGAAATATTCAAAGAAGATATGCTAAAACAATATCATATTTCTCCCCCTTTTTGACATAAAATTATGCCAATGAAAAAAAATGATATCTTGAGATCAAATAATGAAACAATTGGTGATCTCACATAATGTTTGGAGATGGATGCCTTACTTGAAGAATTGATTTATTTCAAGCATCTAGCTCTCATATCTTCTCCCTTGATTCTAGTTTGCTTTTCCATGTTAACCTATCAAAGGTTATTCAATTCTATAACAAACTCATCAAGGTATACTGAATCACAAATGCATAAAATTTTACTCTTAAGCATATAGGTCATTTCTACCAAGTTTAACAATTTCATTAACAATCATATTAACCCCAAATTTGAAGGAATTGGTATCAACGACAATCATATCAACCTCAAACAAGAAAAGATTTTATTACAACCACAACTACTATCATTCAAAGTAAGGAGGAATTTTCTGCAATTACAATCAATTAAATTGATTAAAACCACAATTACTATCACCCTATGCAAGGAGGAATTTTCTGCAACTATAACCAATTGGATTGATTACAAATACAATTACTATTGACCCTAAACAAAGAGGAATTCACTGTAACTACAATCAACAGAATTAATTACAATTACAATTACTATCGACTCCAAAACAAAGAAGAATTCATTGCAACTATTCTCGTTTCAATTTCAAGAATAAAGGAATTGATTGCAATCTCAACTATTATACAACCCCAAATAAGGAGAAGTTGATTGCAAATACAATCGTACAATTATTACAAAAATGTTTCATGCATTATTTGTGATCAACAATACAAAGGCATATGACAATACAGAGAATCATCATGCAAATCAAGAAATATGAAATAGCATGTATAAGATTCATTATATCAACCAATGAATATGCCAACAAATATCAACTTGAAACATGTGAACATATCATAAAAGAGAACAAAGTCTAGCATACTATGCTCCCCCTTGATAAGTGCTCTATCTAAGATTAAGATAGAATAATGTTCACAATAAATCCACACAATCACACATTCAAGCAATTTTAAAGAAATCCAACAATATAAGCTCCACAAACTATGAGAGATACAACAAAATTTTCAATTTCTCTCATAATTCTTCTAAAAATTGCTAGAATATAAAATAATCTATAAGCAAAAGTGTGTGTGTGAATTTTTGCTTCAAGCATATATAAAAGGAGTGATTATGATATCAACATGCAAACCACTTAAACACCTATCCATCTAAAGCTTTTCCAATCAAGGTCAAACCGATTATCATCCGGATTTTTTGCTTTAAAGAGAATATATTTCAACATATGAGCGTGTGTGTGCATGTGGCTCGTCATTCCATTTCTGTTTTTCAATCGGAGCAATCACAATTTTCAACTATACTCCATTTAAGCCTTCCTCCATTTCTTTTTAGGCTTTGAATCAAAGATTTTTCTTTTATTGATTATTTTTCAACACTTCTTTGATTTTGCATACATAAACATAAATTCTTCATGATGGCTTTCACTCATCACAATGGTGTAGCCCTTTCCACATTGGGTGGCTCACAACCAAAGTGTGTAGCCCTTTCCATGAAGGTGCTCGTTGAGTTCTATATAGTTGCCGAAGCAAAATGGATACTAACCATAGGTCATCTATCATGTACTAAGAAATAAAATTTTAGATGCATCCATAATCTACACATTTTCAAACTCAACTACTCAAACTTAAACATATAAGAGAAGCAAAGTGCAATTTTTGAAAATCAAGTTTTTATGGCTCAAAAGCACATGATCTAAGAGCAACAAGTAAAGACTTATTCAATCATTACTTCTCTAATGAGTAGCTTTCAAAGAATATGAAGCTCATATTTTTAAAAAGTATGCCACTCATCATTCAAGTAAGCATTTCAAGCATCATGAGTAAGATCTTTGTGAACACATCATAAAAAGATCTTTAGAGAGCAAATGTCAATTAGGACCATATGAATACTATACTAGTTCTCTAATATGACATGCTATATGATGCAATGCAAGCATAGAAATGACTTTCTCCAAAAGTCTTAACAAGATAATCACCAAATAGATTTCATAAGAGTAACTTCTTAAAAGTTAATCAATGGATTTTGACTATCAAAACAAAGTTAAGTGAGATAGCTAAGTTCATGTCTAAACGCGGAGTATTCCAAGCTAGCTAGCTAGAATTCTTAACACGCTTGACACTTAGCCTTAAAGCTAACTCACATGTGCTACTTACACCGGAGGTAAGAGCACTCACCCTTGAACTATTTGTTCTTGGGTGAACTTTCACACAAAAATCATGATCATTTCTCATGGCAAAGATATATCTAAAAGATAAATCATCAACTATCTTCTTTATAAAGATATTACTCATATAAAACACATCATTATTGCCATCAACAAAGATATTAACAAAACTATACATATGATCATGTGAAACAATCATTTTCACCCAAATCTTTTCAACTATTTTCTTCACATGATTATCATTATCACACACAAAATTCAAAGTGTTATCATGCAAGAAACATTCATAGAAGATTTTCACATCTCATTAGCATGCATCAAATTCCCTAGTTTGCATCATCTAATATACTCAAGACAATATAGCAAAATTAGAAAACAGAAATAAATTTGAGATGTTACTATTTAGGTAAGAGTGTACCAATGGTGAAGACTCCTTAATTTCCTTGATTTTGCACTTGACCTTGGAAGACATGGCCTTTGAAATCCTCTTGTTCCTTAGTGACTTGCCTTTAGTTGTAGGAGACCCCACTTGCTCATCTATAATGCTTAAGTCTCTTGAATTTCCATGAAGATTACCAAACTCTTTGGCCTTCATGATTGCCAAATCCTCTTCCTTGCCTTTGATCATTACCTTCAAGAAATAAAAGCAAATTATTAGCAAAATCATTTGTTAATCTATCTAACAGACGAGCCTCTTCAACCATCTTCTTTTCTAGACATTTGATCACTTCATTCTTCACTTCAACTTCCTTTAAGGTTTCATCTCTTTTCTTGAAAAGAGTTTGAACTCTTGCCATCAAGTAGAAGTTGGTGGTATTTGACATGCAATTCTCTTCATTGAGTTGCAAAGACAAGAAATCTTGTCTAGGTCGATCATCCTCCGGAAAAAGCTTCTTCATCTTTGCTTTTGTCACTAACTTTCTTTTAAAGCTTATCAACAAAAATTTTAGTAGACAAATGAAATATAAAACAAGAAGAACCATTTTCACAACCAATGAAGGAGAACAACCAAAAATAAACAGTAGTAGACTAGAGGTTGATATCCATGATTAGTAAATAACCTTGTAGATCCCGAATCACACTAACTACTTTAAGTGACCCGCTCTGATACCAATTGAAAGAATGTGTACAAGGTTATACTGTGGATATAACTCTTTATGTAAGTTGACTTCCTTATACAATATTGTTTGTGTATGTTAGATAACTTGGTATCTTGTGATATTTCATTCAATTTGTAAAGTATCACAGTGTAATACTCTAAGTACAACTTATGGAATTTTATCTACATTGAATATATTTGTTCATAAGATACATTGATTCTTGTTGTATGTTTTGTAGACTAAGAGTGGAGATTTGAGCATACATGAATATATTGTTTTCATCATGTTGAATGTTAATTTGTATGCTTATCAAGGTTTTGTCACTAGTCTCGAAAGATTTGTTAAAAATGAGAGACAACCTATTAACCCCCCCTCTAGGTTGTTTAGTATAACCTTGTACACATTCTTTCAATTGGTATAAAAGCGGGCAACTTAAAGTAGTTAGTGTTATTCGGGATCTACAAGGTTATTTAATAATCATGGATATCAACCTCTAGTCTACAATTGTTTATTTTTGGTGGCTACAAGAGAAGATCAAGAAGAAGTTCAAGACTTGTTGAAGATTAGTGTTAAGGAACTAACCTATTGTCAAGACTTCCTTCTCACAAGGCTTCTAGGTGATCATGAATGCAAAACGCAAACAAGCACGCAACATAGAATAAGATGATCAACAAATTCTATCGAAGCTAGAATTAATCAATGAGCACACAAAGTATATTTTCTAGTTTATAATCCAAAAGTGACACCACACAAGATGATGCATGAGCATATAAAATGTATGGATTAGGTACACTCCATGAAGATCCAGACATAGACAATAAAGTTCATAAAACAAGATTGTCTAGATCTTATGCATGAATAAAAATCTAGAGCATGCCAAATTTCCAAACACATACTTTAAACCTAGATTTTATTCATGTTACCAAAGCTTGAAATAAACATGTTCATGAAGTACATATTCAAGACTTTAGTACTAACACAAAAATGCTAGAAACACAAGATATGATCAATCAAATCACTAGCAATCATTTAGAGCATATATTCACAAAATAGTCAATTAAACTCTAATAGACTCTAAATATATAATCAAATGTGCTAATCCTAAACTTATTCAACAAATGAGTTCTAGCACATGATAAGACTATTAATCATGAAAATAAAGTCAATCAAAGGACAAATAGTCCTAGATAAGATGCTAGCACAATACAACTCACAATCATGTAAAATCATAGGTTTGATTGAAACCTAACTCATAATCAAGTATCTAATTAAGCACAACTAGCATTTAATTGAAGATCTATCACTCGTCAACATATGTTCAAGTCAAATACACACAAGTAGGAAGAAGACCCAAGGTATTTGAACATTAGAATCAAGGAAATCAAAGATAAACAACAACCTTGACAATTTCAAGTGCAGTCACGAAAATGGTGCGATCCACTAGAAAACTTGAACAAATGAATTCAAGGTTGCTTGGAGATCATAGAGGACTTCAATACGAAACTTCTCTGACTTGAATCACTCAAATCGAATAAGAAATGAGAGACATATGTTATTTCAAAATTGAGAGAAAAAACCTGGAAATTTTCTGCACTACATTTTCTTCTTCCTTGAATTCAAATGAGAGAGAGAAGAGATATATAAAGGAGAGGAAAGAGATATATGTGAAAAGACCAAAGCTGCCCCTTCAAGATGCATCTCTGAGATGGCGCATGGGCATCTCGGGGCAGCAAGGAGTTGCAGCCGAGATGGCCACGCGCCACTTCAGGCTTGCACCTCTTGTTGGCCTTCGGCCATGGTGCAACTCCCATGCGCTTCCCTCGCATTCTTCGACTGTTTTTCGGCCTCCAAACTTAGAATTTTAATCCGTTTGTGGATTACGAACCATAACTCCATGTCCATGAGAGAGTTATGGTTCGTAATCCACAAACAAATTCAAATTCTGAGTTCGGAGGCCGGAGAACTGTCGAAGAACGCAAGGGAAGCGCATGGGAGTTGCACCATGGCCGAAAGACCAACAAGAGGTGCAAGCCCGAGATAGCGTGTGGCCATCTCAGCTGTAACTCCTTTCTGCCCCGAGATGCACACGCGCCATCTCGGGGAAGCATCTTGAAGTGGCAGCTTTGGTCTTTTCACATATATCTCTTCTCTCTCCTTTATATATCTCTTCTCTCTCTCATCTGAATTCAAGGAAAAAGAAAATGTAGTGCAGAAAATTTCCAGGTTTTTTCTCTCAACTTTGAATCACAATATCCCTCTCATTTCTTATCTGATTTGAGTGATTCAAGTTGGAGAAGTTTCGTATTGGAATATTCTATCATCTCCAAGAAACCTTGAAGTCATTTGTTCACGTTTTCTGGTGGATTGCACCATTTTCGTGACTGCACTCGAAATTGTCAAGGTATTTGTTTATCTTTTGATTTCCTTTATTCTAATGTTCAATTACCTTGGGTCTTCTTCCTACCTGTGTGTTTGACTTAAACATATGTTGATAAGTGATAGATCTTCCATTAAATGCTATTTGTGCTTAATTAGAAACTTGATTGTGAGTTAGGTTTCAATCAAACCTATGTTTTCACATGATTGTGAGTTGTATTGTGCTAGCATCTTATCTAGGACTATTTGTGCTTTGATTGACTTTATTTTCATGATTAATAGTCCTATCATGTGCTAGAACTCATTTGTTGAATAGATCTAGGATTAGCACATTTGATTTTATATTTAGAGTTTATTAGAGTTTAATTGACTATTTTATGAATATATACTCTAAATGATTGCTAGAGATTTGATTGATCATATCTTGTGTTTCTCGTATTTTTGTGTTAGTACTAAAGTCTTGAATATGTGTTTCATGAACATGTTTATTTCAAGGTTTAAAGTGTGTGTTTGGAAATTTGGCATGCTCTAGATTTTTATTCATGTATAAGATCTAGACAATCTTGTTTTGTGAACTTTATTGTATATGTCTAGATCTTCATAGAGTGTACCTAATCCATACATTTCATATGCTCATGCATCATCTTGAATGGTGTCACTTTTGGATTATAAACTAGAAAAATATACTTTGTGTGCTCATTGATTAATTTTAGTTTCCATAGAATTTATTGATCATCTTATTCTATGTTGCGTCCTTGTTTGCATTTTGTATTCATGATCACATAGATGCCTTGTGAGAAGGAAGTCTTGACAATAGGTGTGAAACCTATGGTGTTAAGTAAGAAGTCTTGGCAAGGATTGTGAAGCCTTGGATTGTTAAGCAAGGATGTCTTGGCTAGAGGTGTGAAGCCTTGGATAGTCGAACAAGAAGTCTTGCCTAGAGTTGGGAGAACTCGGATAGGTGAGCATGGAAGTCTTGACTAGAGTAGTGAGGACTTAGTTAAGCAAGAAGTCTTGCCTTGGGTTGTGAAGATCCGGATAAGGTGACCAAGGAAGTCTTGACAAGAGGTGTGAAGCCTCGGATTGTTGAGCATAGGGCGACAACTTCTAGAGTAGGATAAGAGGGTAGTTTCTAGGTGAAGAGGTCACTTGAGAGATTGTACTTGTCTTATCTACTTGTGGATTTTTGTTTGCCGGTGGCTTCTATCCCATGGATGTTTCCTCTTTGGAGGTTTACCACGTCATATCTTGTATCAACTTTTCTCTATCCCAAACTCTCTAGTATTTGTATTTGTTATTTAAATACTATGGACAGAACTCTTTATGTAAGTTGACTTCCTTATATAATATTGTTTGTGTATGTTAGATAACTTTTTATCTTGTGATATTCAATTCAAGTTGTAAAGTACCACTTTGTAATACTCTAAGTACAACTTATGGAATTTTATCTACATTGAAATACTTGTTCATAAGATACATTGATTCTTGTTGTATGTTTTGTAGACTAAGAGTGGAGATTTGAGCATACATGAATATATTGTTTTCTCATAACAATCATGTTGAATGTTAATTTGTATGCTTATCAAGGTTTAGTCACTAGTCTCGAAAGATTTGTCAAAATTGAGAGATAACCTATTCACCCCCCTCTAGGTTGTTTAGTATAACCTTGTACACATTTTTCACTCAACATTTTGATTTTTGTTTTTGTGATAACCTTTTCATTTCTACTCCGAATCACTTGATTCAAAAACCGATTTCAAGTGTCTTGAAGAGTTCTACAAACTCCAAGCATTTCCAAAACCAAAGGATGTCTAAATCTTTCATTGTGATCTGATCTTCAGTTAGTGATTGCATCCTTGTTGGTAAAATCTTCTTTTTCTTAGTTTTCTTCTTAGATCTTCCTATTGATTGATGTTATTTGATTAAGGAGCATGACTAGGATGATTTTGATATCATTTTATGGTATGTTGATTTGATTTTCACTTTTAGCTAGATTTTAGATATATTGAATGATTTGTGCTAAACTTGATAAACATGAAATTGTTTCTAGAAATCCTTTGTTCTTATACTTGATTGATTGTTTCTAGATCTAATTTCATTTTCTAAGAACTAGGTTTTGTTTCAATTGATGTCTATATTTTCATATCTATGTTCTTCGTTGATAACATGCTTAAGTTGTCTAGATGCATTTGTGATTGATCTTTGAAAGCATAATCTAATCATCTAGTTGCATGTCCATAGAATTTATTGATCATCATTTTCTATGTTGAGTGCTTGTTTGCGATTTGCATTCATGATCACTTAGATGTCTTGTGAAGAGGTAAAAAGTCTCATATCTTAGAGTGATTCTTTGATTTAAGCAATTGTAAGTCTTAGCTAGAGTCGGGAGGACTTGGATAGCTAAGCAAGTAGAAGTCTTGGCAAGAGGTGTGAAGCCTCGAATTGTCGAGCAAGGAAGTCTTGGCAAGAGGTGTGAAGCCTCGGATTGTCAAGCAAGGAAGTCTTGGCTAGAGGTGTGAAGCCTTGGATAGTCACGCAAGAAGTCTTTCCTATGATCGGGAGGATCCAGATAGGTGAGCAAGGAATCTTTCTAGAGACAGGGGGTTTTGGATTGGAAGTCGGTTTAGTAGATCACTAGGTTCAAGATAGAGTAAGAGTGGGAGCTTGTAGAGCATGTGTGATTGCTTAAGTGTGTAACTCTATTTGAAATAGTGGATTTGCTTTTACCGGTGGTTGTGGTATCAACCCGTGGATGTTTCCTCTTTGGAGGTTTTACAACGTAAATATTGTGTCTTTGTTTGCATTTTTCATTAAGCATTGTTAGAATTGCATTGTTTTAAAAGAAGATAAAAAACTGCAGCATAACCCCCCCCCCCCCCCCCGTTTAGTCACACTATAAAGATTAAGGGAATTTCAATTGGTATCAGAGCCGGTGTCTAGACGCACTTAGATAGATCTTCTTTGTAGTGTTTGTTATCTTCATTCGTTTCATCATGATTAAAGAAATGTATATTTTTATGGCTTCTTTTGTTGAAGGTGAGTCTATTGACTTAGATGATCAAAAGATCAAAGATCTTATTCAAGAAAATGAAAGGATCTCTAAGATCAATAAGTCTCTCACTAAGAAGTTAGAAAATCATTATTGTAGCTCAAAATGTGTTATTGATCTAAATGACAAAATTCTTAATCTTGAGAAAAACTTGATTGATAGCAATGATAGATTAAGTATTTTGAAATCTCTTGATTGTGCTAAGAGAATTGAAAATGTGCTTAGAGCAAAACTAAATGAGCATGAGAATCAAGAGAAAGTGCTTAATGACAAACTTAATGAGGCTAAAGAGATGATTAACAAGATGTTATTTAGCTCTAACAAAGTGAAAGCTCTCATCAAGGTTGGAAAGCCTTCAAGCGACAAAAGAGGTTTAGGATGTGTTAATGAAAAATCAACTCCTTCATCTAACAAATCTACTTTTGTCAAAGCTTGTATTAATTTAAATGTAGGTACACTCTCTAACGGTAAAGCCATGAATGCTACCAGAGGTGCCTCAACATCAACAATGAAAGTCAATGAAAAGACTCAACAATGCCAAAGACAAGTTACATCATCATCAAGTGCAAAAGGCAAGACCCAAAGAGGTAAAAATGTGAGAAGGCAAAATGAGTTGAATGCTCAAGCAAATTGTAAACTTCTCAAATTCATACATAATTGTCATTATTGCAACATGGTAGGACACATAAGACCTAGATGTTATGAATACATTTGTAAATGTAGAATTGCTAATGATTTGCACGATATGTCTTTGAATGGTCTTAGGCAATCATCCATGTATGGATCTAGAATTAGATCTAAGAAGACCTTGGAAAAGCATGTTGAGAATAAATGTGTTGATGATTTGTTTGTTAAATCTTGTGTTGTGCCTCATTCTACTATGCATAAGAAAGTTGATAATGCTTTGTTTGATTTGTTTGAAAATGTAACTAATGGAGTCAATGTGCCTAAAAACAAGTTAAAGCATGTTAATAAAAGTAGGAATGAGAAACTTGTCAAGAAAGTTTGGGTTAAGAAAAACACAACACAATGTTTGGTTGCATAATATGCTTTAAGAGCTAATTCATCCTATTGTTGGTACCTAGATAGCGGTTGCTCTAGGAATATGACCGGTAACAAAGAATTCTTTAAGAATCTTGTTATGAATGATGGTGGATGGGTTACAATTGGTGATGGCACCAAAAAGCAAGTTCTAGGCAAATGAACAATTTGTATCCCCGGATTGCCTAAACTTCGTGACACCTTGTATGTAGATGGTCTACAAGCTAATCTAATAAGCATCACTCACTTGTGTGAAATTTTTAAAGAAGTTAGCTTTAACAAGGATGTGTGCACGATAATTGATAAAATGGGCAAAATTGTTTTGAAAGTCAAAAGGTCTTCGGACGATTGCTATTGTTTAGAGGTTGATCCACTAACATGTAATATGGCACATGAGTGCAACAAGCTTGAACTATGGCATGAAAGATTGGGCCACATGAATTAAAAAGATTTAAAGAAGCTTGAAAAATATGACATTGTTAGAGGTCTTCCTAGTCTTGGTAAGAAGCTTGATAGTGTTTGTGAACCATGTCAATTGGGTAAACAAACCAAAGTGTCTCATAAAAAGAACACTAATTTTGTTACCAATAAGCCCTTAGAACTTGTGCATATGGACCTAATGAGACCAATTCAAACCGAAAGCATAAATGGTAAGAAATACATTTTTGTATGTGTTGTTGACTTTTCTTGGTTTGCTTGGGTATATTTTCTTAGGGACAAGACCGAAACTTTTGGTTACTTTAAGAAGTTTTGCAATCAAGTTCAAAATGAAAAAGGTCTTGCAATCAAGAAAATATGTCGCATTAGAAGTGATCAAGGGAGTGAATATGAAAATGCTAGATTTAGTGAGTTTTATGATGATTATGGGATTTCACATGAGTTCTCGGCTCCTAGAACTCCTCAACAAAATGGTATTGTTGAGAGGAAGAATCGTGTCTTGCAAGAGATGGCAAGGGTCATGCTCAAATGCGAGAAAGTCCCTAGAAATTTTTTGGGCCGAAGCGGTCAATACCGCATGCTATGTCATTAATAGAGTTTTTAGAAGGCCCAGCACAAAACAAACCTCCTATGAACTTTGGAAGGGTAAGAAGCCCAATGTGAGTTACTTCCACACTTTTGGGAGTAAGTGTTTTATTTTGAATGATAGAGATCACTTAGGAAAGTTTGATGCTAAAAGTGATATTGGTCTCTTTCTTGGGTATGCTAATAATAGTCATGCATATAGAGTGTTCAATTTGAAAACTAAGACTATTATGGAATCTATTAATGTGAAAATAGATGATCTTAACATGCCTAATTTTTGTGATAATCATGGTGTCAATGAACCTAAAGAACATTTGTTGAATGACACTAAAGCACTTATTGATGTGACTAGTTGTGTTGAAAGTGAGTCTAGTCATAATGATGAGAATGGTAGTGTTGCTAGAGAAGAATGTCAAGAGTTAGAAAATGGTTTGAATGATGACCAACAAGATGTTGAAAATTCCAATTCTAGACTTAAGAACATGCATTACCAACAAGACATAATAGGTGATTTGAATGAAGGGGTTAGAACTAGAAGGCAACTAGCTAACCAAATTTGATATGCTTGCTACACTTCTCAAATTGAGCCCAAAAATATTAATGAAGCAATTATTGATGAATATTGGGTTAATGCCACGCAAGAAGAACTAAATCAATTTGAGAGGAATGAAGTATGGTCCTTAGTTCCTAGACCAAAATATATCAATGTGATTGGTACCAAATAAGTGTTTAGGAATAAGACCGATGAATGTGGCAAGATAACGAGAAATAAAGAAAGACTAATGGCTCGAGGATACACTTAAGTTTAGGGTGTAGACTTTGATGAGACTTTTGCACCCGTTGCACGTCTTGAGTCTATTAGGCTTTTGTTATCCATTGCATGTCTTAAAAAATTCAAATTGTTTCAAATGGATGTCAAAAGTGCTTTTCTCAATGGATACCTTCAAGAAGAAGTGTATGTTGAACAACCTAAGGGTTTTGTAGACCCACACTCTCCTAATCATGTGTTTAAGTTGAAAAAGGCTCTTTATGGACTTAAGCAAGCCCTTAGAGCTTGGTATGATAGGTTGACTCAACACCTTATTGACAACCAATATAGGAGAGGTGGTATTGATAGAACATTATTTGTCAAGCATTATAACAATGATATTTTTGTTGAACAAATATATGTTGATGATATAGTGTTTGGGTCTACATGTAAAACCAAGGTTGATGATTTTGTGAATGTTATGTCAAGAGAATTTGAAATGAGTATGGTAGATGAACTCAATTACTTTCTAGGCATGCAAGTGAAACAATCTAGCAATTGTATCATGTTGTCTCAATCTAAATATGCTAGAAATCTTGTTAAGAAATTTGGCCTTGAAAGTTGAAAAGAATTTGTAACACCTATGAGTACAACATTAAAACTTGACAAAGATAAAAATGGAAAAAATGTTGATCGAAGTCTCTATAGGAGCATGATAGGTAGCCTTCTCTACCTAATGGCAAGTAGGCCATATATTTGTTTTAGTGTAGGTTTGTGTGCTAGGTTTCAAGCTAATCCAAAAGAATCTCATTTGAAAGTCGTTAAAAGAATCATTAGGTATATAAAAGGAACACATAATCTTGGTTTATTCTATTCCTTTGATACTAATGATATTCTTGTTGGCTATTATGATGCGGATTGGGCAGGAAACATTGATGATCGTAAAAGCACATCGAGTGGTTGCTTTTACTTGGGGATTAATTTGATTGCTTGGCTAAGCAAGAAACAAAATTCCGTCTCTCTTTCATCATCCGAAGTCGAGTACATTGCGGCCGGAAGTGCTTGCACACAACTTCTATGGATGAAACAAATTCTTAAGGATTATGAGATAAATCAAGGTAAAATGACTCTCTATTGTGATAATATGAGTGCCATTAACATCTCAAAAAATCCGGCTCAACACACACGCACAAAGCATATAGATATTTGGCATCATTTCATTAGAGAACTAGTTGAACACTCAATAGTAACTCTTGAACATATGCCTACTAAGAATCAACTTGCGGACTTGTTCACAAAGCCCTTGGAAAAAGAGAGATTTTGTATCTCTTAGAAGATCCATTGGCATGATTTGTGTTGATTAATTCTTGTGTGTGGTTATGAGTGGCTTGATAAGCAAAACTATATTGTATATCTATTTCTTTGAGAGCTACTCATGTGAGAAGTAATGATCTTGATAAAATAGCTTTTATTGCTTCTAGATCATGCACTTAAGTCTTTGTAAATCTTGTTTTTAAAAGTGCACCAATGCTTCTCTTATATGTTTAAGTTTGAGTAGTTGAGTTTGAAAGCATATAGATTATGTATGCATCTTGAAGTTCATTGTCTAGTACATGATAGATGACCTATGATTATTATCCATTTTGCTTCGGTAACTACATAGAACTCAACGAGCACCTTCATGGAAAGGGTTACACACCTTGGTTGTGAAGCCACCCAATGTAGGAATGGGCTACACCATTGTGATGAGTGAAAGCCGTCATGAAAAGTATCTGTTTATGTTAGAAAAATCAAATAAGTGTTGAAAAAGAATCATTTAAAAAAAAACTTTGATTCAAAGCCTAAAAAGAAATGGAGGAAGGCTTAAAATGAAGTATAGTTGAAAATTGTGATTGCTCGGATTGAAAAATAGAAACCGAATGACGAGCCATATGCACACACATGCTCATATGTTGAAATCTATTCTCTTTAAAGAAAAAAATCCCGATGACAATCGGTTTGACCTTGATTGGAAAAGCTTTAGATGGATAGGTGTTGAAATAGTTTGCATGTTGATATTACAATAACTCCTTTTAAATATGTTTGAAGCATTTTCACACACACATTTTTACTTAATGTGCTTGATTCATTAGTAATGAGAGATTATTTTTGAGAGAATAATGAAAATCTATGATTCTCTTATTAATTTTGGACAATAATGGTTTACTATCTTTTGTTGCTTGAAATGTGTGATTGTGTGATTCCCTTGTGAACAAGTTAACATGCTTATTAATATGTGGAGCATATGTTAAGGGAGAGCTTAGTTTGTTAAACTTAGTTCTCTATACAACTTGTTTGCTCACTATCTCATGATTTCATTGTGCATCCCTTATACCCTTGTAGACATTTTCAATTGGCATTTATCTCTCTAGGTTGTGTAATATGTTTTTGTCTATTCCATGTCAAAAAGGGGGAGAAAGTGTTTCCTCACCATGTTACTTGTTTTTTATATAAAGGGGAGAAATTTTGGCTTAAGGGGGAGAAATTTTTTGTGTTTGCATGAGATAAGAAGTGTTAAGGGATCTTTTGTTTGGTATTTGTATATTGTTTGTTTATCTCATTTATCTTCTTTGTAGAAGATTTCTTTTGGTTGTTCTTGTCTCACAGGTGTTTTGAATGTGTGAAGATATTCTTGAAGACTCATGAAGACATTTTAGTCTGGGATTATCTCTTTGTAATGTGAGGATGTGAGAATGCAATCAACATTGATTATGAGAGATCATTGTATGGTGAGGTAGAGGTTTTGTCATGGAATAGCTAAAGGGGGAGATTGTTAGGTCCTAGGCGAGATTGTTAGGTCCTAGATTTGTGTTGGCTTGATTCCATAACAAAACTTCATTTCTTTGTATTGCTTAGTTGCTTAAGTGGTTCGTGATGATAAGAGCTTCAAGGAAGGAAAGCAACGTCTCATGATGCAAAGTTCGTGTTCAAGAGGATTGGTTCTATTCTTGGATGCTAAGGTATCGAGATCCTTCTTCCTCATGCAAGGCATAGACACACACACACACACAATTCATTCATATGTGTCCCTGCTTAGTTGTGCATCTTTAAAGGCACACACACACACAATTCATATATTTGTGTCCATGCATCGTAGCGCGTCATTTGGTATAACACATTCAAACACTTGAAGTTGAATGCTCATGCATTGGTATGAAAGTAACATGTTTTGGAAAATGCATGATTGGAGACTATCTCTATGTAGTTTGCATTCTTGTGTGAAATGTGTTTGTTTGTTTATATCTTTGTATAACATGGATCTTGAACTTGAATTTAGTCTTAAATCATTCTTGATTGAGTTCTGGTCATTTCGGTTACTCATACCATTGATTTCGAGTTCTAAGTCAAAAGATACTACACTTTCAACTCATGTTGCATACATTGTCTTCGTCTTGGTATGTCGAGTCAAATTCTTATTTTATGGGTTGAGTATCTTATATGTCTATTTCCGTGAGGGAGTCTCAGTTTTTAATCTTTAAACGGATTCAAATTCGGAGTTCGGAGCACAAAGAACGGTCGAAGAACGCCAGGAGAGAGCAAGGGGTGAGGTGTGATGGCTTAAGCCATCAACAAGCACCATCCCGAGATTGTGCGTGGCCATCTCGGCCACAAGAGTGCTCTGCCCTGAGATGCCCATGCGCCATCTTGGGGAGACACTAAGGAAGAAGGGCAAAATGGTCCTTTTGGTTTTTCACTCTTTAAAACCTCTCATTCCCTCTCATTTCATAAGATAAGAACAAGTTAAGAAATTGAAGAACAAGTGCAGAATTTTTCTCAACTTGTTCTTATCTTATGAAATGAGAGAGAGGTTTTAAAGAGTGAAAAACCATTTTGCCCTTCTTCCTTAGTGTCTCCCTAAGATGGCGTGTGGGCATCTCGGGGCGGAGCACTCTTGTGGCCGAGATGGCCACGCGCCATCTCGGGATGGTGCTTGTTGATGGCTTAAGCCATCACACCTCACCCCTTGCGCTCTCCTCGCGTTCTTCGACCTTCTATATCAAAACAACATTTCCTTTGTATTGTTTAGTTGTCTACGATTCATGATGATTCAAGCTTCAAAAAAGAAATGACAACTATTCAAGCAAGTTCAAGTCTTCAAAGGGAAAAATGCTTCATGATTCTACAAAGGTATATTAAGACCTTTCTTTTCTCTTCAAGGCTTGAACTTGCTTGAATATTTGTCATTTCTTCTTTGAAGCTTGAATCATCATGAATCCTAGACAACTAAATATTACAAAGAAAATGTTGTTTTGATATAGAATAATGCCAACAAAACTCATAGACCTAACAGAGCTCCGCTTCCCGGATCCTTCTGGTGAATGGAGCATTCATTTCACTTAGAGGCTCCTTCTTGTCCTCCTTGTACTTTCCCTTCTTCATCTGCAGGACCTCTTTTCGAAGCTCTGCCAATTGGTCTCTCAGGCGCTTGCTCTCAGGTTTTCTTGAGTTGATCTCGGTCTCCTCACTGTTAGTCCCCTCCGACGAGCTGGCGACCTCTACCCAATTCCTTCTTCGAAGAGAGGTCTGACAAGAGGATTTGCTGACTTTCCTCCTCCCTAGCTCGGGTTTCCCTTCTTTAATTCATTGGGGGAAGAAACTCTCGTCACTCTCAGGGAGGGACGTCCACCGTGGACTTGACTTGCCTGGGTTGGTAATATGGCAACGCTTCAGAAATAGGGGGCATGAGCCCTAAACTATCCCGGATCAAAGGTGGGAGTCTCGTTCTATTACGATCTGGCTCCGGAGGGGTATGACCCAGGCGATCAAAGGCGGGTTGCCTAGTTCCGGGCCAGTTTGATTCCCCTCGATTGCAGAGGTTTGCTTGCTGGATAGTAATACCCCTTATCGAGCAGTCGAAGGCGGTCGTTTTCCACGAAGGCCGTCGATTGTTGGTCAAGCTCGACCTGGCTTCCCATAGGGGGATCCAAAGCCCGTACAGTGGCTGGCTGGTCTAGAACCTGGCTGTGGATCCCGGATTTTCTTCCTTTCTTTGGGACCTTTCGTGTCGATGCAGTGGAAAGTTGTCCCGATACGCCTGGCTATACTTAGGAGGAGTGAAGCATCATGAATCCTGTAAAACAACAAACTTATGAATATAAAGATAGTGGTGTGGGAGTTTCCCACAGACAGCGCTAGAAAGTGTTAACAAGAAATTTTCTCAAGATGAGAAATTCCAACTAACACCCTCGAGACCACTACCACAGAGGTGGTGGCCAGGGTCAGTACCTTTGATACCTGACCTGTTTAGTTTGAAACGAATGTTTAAATGACCCTAGAAAATGAGAACTTTATTATAGAACACTTGTGATACACATGAATCTCTCATATACACTAATAATCTCACTAATACATAGGAAGGTGGTAACTCCGTGCTTGTCAAATAGTGGATACCACGACGGTCGTGTTCTGATCACCGAATTTAGGCCCAACATAATTCTTTCTTTCTTCTATTTTTTCTTATTTTTGTTTTTTTTTCTCTCTTCCCTTCTCTCGTAGGAATGTTTAGTCATATTTATATATGGTCGAATCACTTTGAATGGATGTATCTCCCGCCTTGATTCTCTGAACCTACTCCTTCCTTATCGGGCGAGATCTTTTATTTGAAAGTCTTTGACTTTGAGTAAATAACAAATTTGTCATTTGTGGAGATAAGTTTGTTTCCCTTTTGGAAACAAATTCTTGTCTTACAAATATGCAGAATTAATGTTGGTTATTATGTAGATATGATCATGTGTGTACTCACGGCATGATTATTCATGGAGGTCACCGAGTTAGCTGCTCGTTGTCTCCTAGAGCGAGGTAGATCCATGCTTTGGTTCTATTCTTATAAGCTTGGGACGAACTTCCCTCGACCCTTTGGAGCTTGAGGCATTCATGTAGACATTTCTAGGAGGTCACATGGATCTGATCCACCCAGAGGCCCTTTTTCTCCTCGTATTGTGGAGCGGGTAACGGGTCCTGGAGAGGTTGGTGGGCTTCAAGTTTAGGCTACGAGTTTAGTTTGACCTCTGGGAGCCTTAACCTGGAGGGAGCTTACTTTGCTTGTCGGTCTTCACTTCGAGTGCTTCTTGAGCTCAGCGATCCTCCCTTGCTTCCTTGGGGTGGTTTTGGAGCCCGGCCTCAGGAACCTCGGTTCCTGGGTAGGCGGCCTCAAGAAGCCCAGACTTTAGTGTTCACGTAGGGGCCCGACCTGGTCGTGCCTAGCTTCATCCCTGGTAGTTCTGAACCCCGGCAATCCTTCCTTACTTCTGTGGGTTAATTTTATAGTCTGCCCGGGGTCTCATAAATGTTGAATTTGGGCTTTGATTCAGGTTAGGAGAGTGAAAAAATTTTCTTTGTCCCTTCTAGCAAAATTTTACTATTAACAGACGTTTTTTTTTATCTTGTTTCACGCCATAAAAAAAAATTGCATCTGATGCTATTTTTTTTTTTTTTGCACTTAATACCAACACTAATTAAGTGATATCTATATTTGTGTGCCTCACGCCTGCACTTCCGTTTTATCTATATATATATTATGTGTCTATCAAGTATTTGCACCCTATGCAAATTCTTATTTTGACTAATGTTTCAAGTGCTCACGCCAATTTGCATCCAATGCAATATGTTGTGTTATTAATTGATATAGATCTTTTAGTTATCCTTTTCAAATATATCTAATATATTAAAAGTGAAAATAAGTTGTTAATAGTGAAATTTTGGCCAGGGGTCAAAAAGAAAATTTCTACCCATAATCGACAATCATGAAGCCCGAAAAGACAGTAAAGCAACCCCGCAGGAGCAGGGAAGACAAGCTCGGCTTCAAAACTACCAGAAAGCAAGCTAGGCGTGACCAGAACGAGCCCCACAAGAGTACTGGAACCCGGGATTCTCCAGGCCATCTATCGGGGAACCTCAACTCTAAGGTCGAGCTTCACGACCGCCCCGTGAATGCCAGAGGATGTCTCTAAGCTCAAGAGACATTCGAGAGAAGCCTGCCAACCTCTCCAAAAGCCCGTTGTCCTTGCTGGACATAAAGGAAGAATCACGCCTAAATCTACACTACCCCAGCTACCTCCCGGGAATGTCTATAAGAGCACCTCAAGCCTCCAAGGGTCAGGGAAAATCCATCTTAAGCTTCTAAGAACAGAGTCGGAGCAAGGATCTACCTCGCTCTACGGGGCAACAAAAAGCTGGCAGGGTGACCTCATGAAAATTCATGACATGAGTGCACACAAGATCATCTCCACGTAATATTTACATGCACTTCAAGAGTTTGATTCAAAACAGGGAACAAACTTATCTCCGTCAACGATATCATCGAATCCAGTAACAATTCAAATTCAAATGACGAATCCCACCCGATAAGGAGGAAACAGATTCATGGGATCACGGTAAAATATTTGCGAACTTAAAACCTACTTGGACGATATATATATATATATGTGAGGCCAAGCATGGTAGAGGATAGATGATTACAAAGAAAAACCTACATAGACTGAGATAAAGACAGAAAAAGATAGATAGCAACAGAGAGAAGAGTGAAAGAAAAGAAGAGGGGAAGACCTAAATTCTGTATTCAGAACACCGTCACCTTCGTTTCCAGTATTCGACCGGCATGGAGTTGCCACCACTCTACATCTTAGAAAGATTGTGAGAATACAAGAGAGTGATTTGTATTTTGAAGCAATCTATCAATAATAAAAGCTCCTATTTATTGTTATTACGATCCAGCCTCTCGCCTATCTCTTAACAGGTCGGGAACCAACTGTACCGACCCCAGACACCACTTTCATGGTAGTGGTCTTGAGGGTGTTAACAGGAATTTCTCATCCCGAGCAAATTTCCCGTCAACACTTTCTGGCACAGTCTGTGGGAAACCTCTCACACCACCACCTTTTTACGTTCGAAAAGTTTGTTATTTCATAATAATCATGAGGCTCTGCTCCTCACAGGGGCAGCAGGGCACGTCGGGACAACCTTCTGCTACATTGACTCGAAAGGTCCCAAGAAAAAGGAGTAAATCCGGGCACTATAGCCAGTTTCCCACCCAGCCAGCCACTGAGCAGGCTCTGTATCCCCCTTTGGGATGTCAAGTCGAGCTTGACCAACATGCGGTGGCCTTTGTAGAAAACGTTCGCCTTCAACTACTCGCTGAGGGTATCGTTATCCAGCAAAGGGGTCTCTGCAATCAGGGGGAGTCAAGTAAGCCTGGGGTTAGGCAACCCGCCTTCAATCTCCTAGGACCTGCCCCTCAGGAATCAGCTCATAATAGAGTGGGGCTCCCAACCTTGATCCGGGATAGGTTAGGGCCCATGCCCCACGTTCCCAAGCACTGCTATGCTACCAACCAAGACAAGTCAAATCCGTGACAAATGTCCATCCCTAGGAATGGAGAGAGCTACTCCACCCAACGACTTCAAGGATAGATGTTAGGTTTTAGTTTGTGTTGGCATTAATTCAATATCAAAATGATGTTTACATGTAATAATTTAGTTGTTTAGATTCATGATGATTCAAGCTTCAAGGAAGAAGAAACTACAAGTCAAGCAAGTTCTAAGTCTTCAAAGAGAAAGGATGCAATACGGTTCTACAAAGGTATAGTAAGACCTTATCTTTCTATTACAAGGCTTAGGAACACACACACAGATCATACATTTGTGACCCTGCATCGTTGTGCACCTTCATAGGTACAAAAACACATACCATACATTTGTTTCCCTGCATCATTGTGCACCTTTATAGGCACACACATACAATTCATTCATATGTGTCCCTGCATCATTGTGCACCATGTATAATACATTCACACACTTGAAGATGAATTTCATGCATTGGTTTGGAAATAACATGTTTTGGAATATGCATGATTGGAAACTATCTCCATGTAGTTTGTATTCTAGTGTGAATTGTGTTTGTATGTGTATATGTTTGTATAACATGGATATTGAACTTAGATTTAGTCTTAAATCATTCTTGATTGAGTTCTGGTCATTTCGGTTACTCATACTATTGATTTCAAGTTCTAAGCCAAAAGATAATACACTTTCAACTCATGTTTCATACATTGTCTTCGTCTTCATATATCGAGTCAAATTATTATTTTATGGGTTGAGTATCTTATATTTCCATGTCCGTGTGAGATTTATGGTTTGTAATCCACAAACATATTTGAATTCCGAGTTCGGAGGCCGGAGAACGGTAGAAGAACGTGAAGGGAGCGCGATGGATTGCACCGTGGCCAAAAGGCCATGGAGGTGTGCAAGCCCGAGATGGCACGTGGCCATCTCGACTGCACAACCTTGCTGCACTGAGATGCCCATGTGCGATCTCAGGGGAGCACTTCCAAAGAAGGGCATTTTTGTCTTTTCATCTTTCATTCTTATCTCTCTCCTTTATATTCCCTTTCCCTCTCACATTTCATTCTAAGAAGAAATTCAAATCAATTGTGCAGAAATTTTCTCTCTAAATTTTCTCACCTTCCAAACACCATAACTTCTTCATTTGAACTTCGATTTGAGTGATTCAAAGTTGAGAGTGTTCATATATTCATCCTCCATCTTTCTTCTGAAGGTTTGAGTTAATTTTACTGCTGGTTTTTGTGTCTAATCATACCAAAATGGGACTGCACCTAAATCAACTAAGGTATTGATTTTCTCTCAAAGTTTTCTTTTAAAACTTGGTCAATTGCCTTGGGTTTTCTTCTTCTACATGTATTTGTATATTGTGAGTGTTTTGAACACTTTCAAAGCTAGATTGAGTTTCAATTGAAATCATACATGTTGAGTTAGGTTTTGATTATGCCTATGTTATCACATGTTTGGGATTGTATTGTGCTAGCTTTGATTCTAGGACTATTTGATGATCTTTGATTGATTGATTTTGAGAAAAATAGTTCCTCACATGTATTAGGATCTCTTGGCCGAAATTCTCACATAATACATGTGCTTATGTTCTTTTGAGCTATTCATGTGATTTGTTGAATCTATAATTAGGAATATGCTCTAGAACTTTTGCTTAAATATATTTGACTTTGTCATATGATTTTAGCAAGGTTTAGGTTTTTGTGATTTAAACTTGATCTTGTGATTTATTGAACATATCTTGTGATTTAAGTTTAGATCTATGCATGTATCTAGGTTGTTATTAATATTGAACATATCTTACATAATCTAGATTGATTACACATGCATGATAAACTAGACTATATGTGATTTGTGCATTCATGCTCATGTCTAGTATTTACCATAGGATGTGTTGATCATAGCATTCTATGTTGCATGCTTGTTTGCGTTTTACATTCATGATCACCTAGATACCTTGTGAGAAGGAAATCTTGACAATAAGTGTGAGATATATGGTGTTGAGCAAGAACCTTGGCAAGAGGTGTGAAGCCTTGAATTGTCAAGCAAGGAAGTCTTCGCTAAAGGTGTGAAGCCTTGGATAGTCAAGCAAGAAGTCTTGCTTAGAGTTGGGAGAACTCGGATAGGTGAGCAAGGAAGTCTTGGCTAGAGGTGTGAAGCCTTGGATAGTCGAGCAAGAAGTCTTGCCTATTGTTGGGAGAACTCGGATAGGTGAGCAAGGAAGTCTTGACTAGATTCGTGAGGACTTAGTTGAGCAAGAAGTCTTGCCTTGAGTTGTGAGGATCCAAATAAGGTGAGCAAGGAAGTTTTGACAAGAGGTGTGAAGCCTCAGATTGTTGAGCATAGGGCGATAACTTCTAGAGTAGGATGGGAGGGTAGTTTCTAGGTGAAGAGGTCACTTGAGAGATTGTACTTGTCTTATCTACTAATGGATTTTGTTTGCCGATGGTTGCTAGCCCGTGGATGTTTCCTCTTTGGAGGTTTACCACGTTATATCTTGTGTCAACTTTTCTCTATCCCTATCTCTCTAATATTTGTATTGTGGATAGAACTCTCTATATATGTTGACTTCTTTTCTATAGAATAGATTGTGTATGTGTTATAATTACTTGTTTGTATCACACTTTACTTGTGTTTATATATTGATTAATTGTCTTTAATTAATATATATATTGTGATACAAGCAATCTAGAGGGACAAACTTTTGTTTGTTTCTAAGGGAGTCGAAAAAGGTGTCTAACCTATTAACCCCCCCTCCCCCCCCCCCCCCCCCCTCTAGGTTAGCCTTGAGCCTTTAACTTTGATTGTATTTTCAATTGGTATCATAGCAGGACACTAGATTGCACTTAGTGTGAGTCCGGGGTGACACTTTCACTGTTTTTGTAAGGCATTTGAAGTCATGGGTTTACAAAATGATGTAATGGCGAAAGAAGCCTCAAATAATAGGCCACCATTACTTCGTGGCACTAACTATGGGTATTGAAAGTTGAGGATTAAAGCCTACATTCGCTCTATTGATGAAAGGGCTTGGATGGTAGTGGAAGGAGGTTTTAGTCCTCCTACCATGGTTTTAGAGGATGGAACTATGATACTCAAGCCAAGGAGTGAATGGACAACAAATGAGTTTGAGGTTGCTAAATGGAACCCTCGTGCTATGAATGCCACCTTTGGAGGAGTTGATGGGCATCAATTCTCCTACATTCAAAATCTTGAATCCGTTAAGGAAGCTTGGGATACTCTTCAAGCTACTAATGAAGGAACCTTACTGGTGAAGAAATCGAGGCTTCAAATGTTGGAATCACAATTTTGAAGGTTTAAGTATGGGTAAGGAAGAAAAGTTTGAAGACTTCCAATTTTGGCTTCTTAACATAGCTAACCAATGTCAAGCACTTGGAGTACCTATCTCAAAAGAGCGTTTAAATTGGAAAATCCTTAGGTCTCTTCCTAAGAGATTTAAATTGACGATCAATCAGGAAAGCAAGGATGTGGATAGTATGAATATCGATGAGTTGCTTGGGTCTCTCTAAACTTATGAGATGTGCTTGAAGCCAAAGATCAAGAGTAAGGGAATGGCTCTCAATGCTATAGAGGAGGAGAGTGTTGATGAAATAAAGAAATAACACTCTTGGTTAGAAGGTTCAAGGAGTTTCTAAAGAAGAATGCCAAGCCTAAAGGCAAGTCTTCTAAGGAAAAATGAGTCAAGAGAACATCATCTCCAAGGATTGTGAAGAATAGTAAAGCCATGAACAAGAAAGAGGTTCAATGCTATAATTGTCAAGGTTTTGGTTACTTTGCTAGTGAGTGCACCAATAAGCTATCTAAGAAAGACAAGAAAGGTAAAGTGTTGGCAGATACTTGGAGTGATGATAATTCTAGTGACAATGAGAGCTCTAGTAGTGAGTCTTCAAGTGATGAAGAGTTGGTGAGCAACTTTGTAGCTCTAAAGGCTTCTCATTCTCCACTAGATGTTGGTAGTACAATATCTTTGAACATGAACCTTGATGCAAATCATGATGGAAGCTCTAGTTCCATTCCTACTAATCTTGAGTTGTTGAAAAAGAAAGAACAGCTTGAAGAAGCTAGAGACAATGCTCAAATAGAAGTAGTTTAAAATGATGATTTGATCAATAAGCAACTAGATGAGTTTGTGGTTGTTACTCATAGACTTCTTGGTGAAAGAGGTGATATTATGAAGAAGTTTAGAGAACTTGAAATGATAAGCCTTAAGAAGGATAATGTGATATCTTCTTTGAAGAATAGAGAACAAGAATTGATGGAAGAAATAGACACGGCTAAGGAGGCTATCAAGGACTTAGTAAACGATTCGGTTAGTGTGTCTAGTGTTAGGAATCTTGTTAACTCACATAGTGGTGAAGAAGACTTGGTAGTTGAAGAGGAGCTCATAGAAGCACCACTTCCTACACACTTTGATAAAGTCGTGATTAATGAGAAACCACACAAGAAGAGAAGCTCAAAAGCCAAGAAGAAGTTGGTGAACAAGGTATCTTTACAAACTCCTAGTGAAGCTAGTTCAACTCCAAAAGGTACAATCTCATCTTTTATTCCAATTTTCCATTATTACAACACAATAGGTCATATTAAGACTATGTGTTATAAATATATTGAAAAATGCAAATGAGGAAATGAATCTAGGGATAAGGAGATTAAACTTCAACTTGAACATGCTAAGGATTTGAAAGTTGAAAAACATGATAACTTTGCTAAGCATGAAAAGAAGTTTTGGAGTAGGAAGAATACTAATCTTGTTCAACTTGACAAATCTTGTGTTGATAATGTTAAAGAAGAGTGTGTTAGTGATATTCTTATAAATCAAGTCATCGAAGGACTTTACTCTAGATTTAACATTGTTGTCAAGGATGATATTGGAAATGTTTGTGTAGGTACACCCAAGAACAAGTGGTTCAAGGGTGAGTGCTCTTATCACTAAAATAAGAAGCACATGTGAGATAGCTTTGAGACTATATATCAATTGTGTTGAGAATTCTTGCTTACTAGCTTTGAATACTCCATGTATTGATATGAACTTGGTTATCTCACATCATGTTTGTTATGATGGTCAAAATTTATTGATTAACTTTGAAGAAGTTCTTTTGCTATATGTGTTGATTGGGTTGAGATATTATGCTTTTTATACTCTTGTTGTGAAACATAGTCAACTTGGTGTCATGATGACATTCAAGGCAAGAGTGCTCATAAAAAGGGCGGAAGTATGATATTTGGTGAATATACTCTGCAAAAAGGTATCTCTATACTCTAATGCATATTCTCTTAGATATTCATCTTTTGACTCAATTCTTGACATACATCTCATAGCATGTCATATTAGAGATTTTTGTATAGCATATATATGGTTCTCATTGACATTTGCTATTTTAGGATCTAATAGTGATGTTGTTCACATTGATCTTAACCTTGATGATTGTTTGTGTATAATATATTGAGTGGCATTACTTTTGAAAAATTGAGCTTCATATTCTTTGAAAGCTACTCATTAGAGAAGTAATGATCTTGAATAAGTCTCTACTTATTGCTCTTAGATCATGTGCTTATGAGCCATAAAATCTTGGTTTTCTAAAAATTTGCACTATGCTTCTCTTATATGTTTTGCTAGTAGGTTGAGTTTACTAATATGTAAACATTGGATACACCTTGAAGTTTTTGTGCTTAAGTACCGTTAAAATGACTTATGGTTAGTATCCATTTTGCTTCGGCAATTACATAGAACTCAACGAGCACCTTCATAAAAAAGGCTACACACATTGGTTGTGAAAGCTACCCAATGTTGGAAAGAGCTACACCATTGTGATGAGTGAAAGCCGTCATGAAAAGAATTTTGTTTATGTAAAGAAAAAAGAAATAGAAAAATCAAAGAAGTGTTAAAATGAAATCATAAAAAAAAAACTTTCAATGTTGTTTTTGTGAACTTTTGAACTTTCAATGGCATGTAATAATTAGTCTTAAGATTTGGTTAAGAACTCTTGTATTTGGCATGTATTGAGGGGGAGATACATGTATTTCTGGACTTAATTGTATATTCTTATCCATATTATATGTTGCCATTTGTTGTTTTTCTCTTGTATATGCATTGTGCTTTGAGATGATTTATAGGTTGCTTTAAGAGAAGATCAAGATGAAGTTCAAGAGTTGGTGAAGATTAGTTGTAGGAATCTTACTCATTGTAATGTGAGGGAGTGATTTTGTGACCTATCTTCATTTTTATATTTGTAGTAAATGTATAGGTGTTTTGACATGGAATTTGCCAAAGGGGGAGATTGTTAGGTTTTAGTTTGTGTTGGCATTAATTCCATATCAAAATGATGTTTACTTGTAATGATTTAGTTGTTTAGATTCATGATGATTCAAGCTTCAAGGAAGAAGAAACAACAAGTCAAAGCAAGTTCTAAGTCTTCAAAGAGAAAGGATACAATACAGTTCTACAAAGGTATACTAAGACCTTATCTTTCTCTTACAAGGCTTAGGCACACACACATATAATACATTTGTGTCCCTGCATCGTTGTGCACCTTTATAGGTACACACACATATATCATACATTTGTGTCCCTGCATCGTTGTGCACCTTTATAGGCACACACATACAATTCATTCATATGTGTCCCTGCATCGTTGTGCACCATGTATAATACATTCAAACACTTGAAGATGAATGCTCATGTGTGGATAGAACTCTCTGTGTATGTTGACTTCCTTTCTATAAAATAGATTGTATATGTGTTACAATTACTTGTTTGTATCACACTTTACTTGTGTTTATATATTGATTAATTGTCTTTAATTAATATATATATTGTGATACAAGCAATCTAGAGGGACAAACTTTTGTTTGTTTCTAAGGGAGTCGAAAAAGGTGTCTAACCTATTCACCCCCCCTCCCCCTCCCCCTCCTAGGTTAGCCTTGAGCATTTAACCGTGATTGTATTTTCAAGAGAAGCCTAGGGTAGAAAAGAAGAAAGTTAGCAAAGCCCCCAGTGGACCCCCTCTGAAGAAGGAACCGGGTGGAGGTCACCAGTTCTTCAAAAGGATCTGATGGTGAGGAATCCGAGATCAACTCAAGGAAATCCGAAAGCAAGCATCTAAGGAACCAGTTGGCAGAGCTTCATAAAGATGTCCAATTAATGAATAAGGAAAAATACATGGAGGACAAGAAAGATCCTCTAAGTGAAATGAATGCTCCTTTCACCAGGAGAATCCGGGAGGCAGAGCTCTCGCCTATGTTCAAAATGCCAACTGACAGATTCTCTGGGACTGAAGATCCCTTGAGCCACTAGGAGAGCTTCGTTTAATAAATGGAGGTCCGGAACACAACCAGGGCCGCTATGTGTCAAATGTTCCCCACTACACTAACGGATTATGCTAAAACCTGGTTTAGGAAACTACTCGCTGGAAGCGTGGATTTCTTCACCAAGTTACCAACAGATTTCTGCTCACAATTCCAGGGAGTTAAGCTCCGATTGAAGGATCTAATACATCTTCAGTACGTTATCCAGGAGATTGGGAAAACCCTCCGGGCTTATGTTGAGTGTTTCCACAAGGAAGTCATCTAGATGGGGGTCTTCACCGAGAAAGAAACACTCACCAACTTTAGAAGGAGCCTGTGGGCAGGAAAGCTTTTCCGGTCTTTTGAAAAGAGACCTCTGAAAACCTACCAAGAAGCCTATAATCGGGCTCTGGAACAGATTGAGGTCGACGAACAGCTCAAGGTCAAGATGGAACATGACTAAGTGAGAGTCGTAAAGCGATAAAAGAAGGAAGATCCCAGACCCGAGCAAGCTCAGAAAAGCCAGAACAAACCTCCTAATAAATCAACATACGGCTTCCCCCTTCCTCAACCCAGACCGGGAAGGTATCCAGATAAACGAGCTCCTTCTCCAGCTCTACCACCTCTCAGGACAGTGGACCCTATAGCCAGCGATGAGAGAGGGTACGACCATTACACTCACTTAAATGCATCTCGAGAAATAGTCTACCTCGCCATTCGGGAAAAGGGTTTGTTACAGAAGCCCGCTCCCATGAAAGCCCCGATCGATAAGAGAAATCGTTATAAATATTACGACTTTCACGAGGACGTAGGGCACAACACTTCAGAATGCTACAACCTGCAGAACTAGATTGAGGCTTTGATAAGGGGAGGATGATTGATAGAATTCTTACAACAAGTCAGTGAGAACATTAAGACTGGAAGAGAGGTGCAAGCCGAGATCCGAGAACATGCCGAGAAAAAGAAGGGAGAGCAGGCGGACCTGATGCAACAAATTCAGATAATACATACTATCAGCGGGGGGCATACTCTGGCCGGTACCTCCAACAGTTTAAGAAAAAACCATGCGAGAAAGGTCCCTCGTACGGACGAGGGGCGATATATCTTCAAGGTCGACCAGAGACCGACCAACCCCTCTCAACTGTCACAGGTCATTTTCACCGAAGCAGATGTTTATAACACCATGTAGCCTCATGATAACCCGATGGTCATCACGGTACAAATTGCCAACTCTATGGTGCACCGTATGCTCGTCGACACAGGTAGCAACGTCGATGTCCTATTCAAAGATACCTTGTAGAAGCTGAACTTGAAACAGTGGTGTTATAATAGTTGCACTGCTCCATTATATGGGTTCACTAGGGACTCAATCACACATGTAGGGTCAAAAATCATACAAGTGATCATTGGAGCCGCACCTCTCCAGCAAAACATCATGACCGACTTCGTGGTGGTGGATACCCCATCGGCCTAATTTGCAATTGTTAATAGTGAAATTTGGCCAGGGGTCAAAGAGAAATTTTTCACCCATAATCGACAATCATGAAGCCCGTAAAAGTCGTAAAGCCACCCCGCAGGAGCAGGGAAGGCCGGCTTGGCTTCAAGACTACTAGAAAACAAGCCAGGCACAACCAGGATAAGCCCTCCACAAGAGTACAAGAACCCGGGTTTCTCCAGGCCATCTATCGGGGAACCTTGGCTTTGAGGTCGATCTCCACAACCTCCCAGAGAATGCTAGGGGAAGTCTCCAAGCTCAAGAGAAATTTGAGAGAAGCCCGCCAACCTCTTCAGAAGGCAGTTGTCTTTACTTGACATAAAGGAAGAATCATGCCTAAATCTACACTACCCCAGCTACCTCCCAAGAATGTCTACAAGAGCACCTCAAGCCCCTAAGGGTCATGGAAAATCCATCTTAAGCTTCTAAGAAAAGAGTCGGAGAAGGGAACTACCTCGCTCTCAGGGGCAACAGACAGCTGCCAGGGTGACCTCTATGAAAATTCATGACATGAGTGCACACAAGATCATCTCCACGTAATATTTACATGCACGTCAAGAGTTTGATTCAAAAAAGAAAAACAAACTTATCTCCGTCAACGATATCATCAAATCCCGTAATAATTCAAATTCAAATGACGAATCCGGCCCGATAAGGAGGGAACGGTTTCATGGGATCACGGTAAAGTATTTGCGAATTAAAAAACTACTTGGACGATATAAATATGTGAAGCCAAGCATGGTAGAAAGAGGACAAAAAATAGAGAACAACCTACACAGACTGATACATACACAAAAAGTTTGATAGCAATAGAGAGAAGAGAGAAAGAGAGGAAGAGGGGAAGGCTTAAATTATGTATTCAGAACACGGCCACTTTCGTTTCCACTATTCGACCGGCACGGAGTTGCCACCACCCTACATCTTAGAGAGACTGTGAGCACACGAGAGAGTGATTTGTATTTTAAAGCAATCTATCAATAATAAAAGCTCTCATTTACTGTTATTACGATCCAGTCTCTATTCTATTTCTTACCCGGTCAGGAACCAAAGGTACCGACCTCGGCCACCACTTTCGTGGTAGTGCTCTCTAGGGTGTTAGCAAAAATTTCTCATCCCGAGCAAATTTCCAGTCAAAACTTTCTAGCGCCGTCTGTGGGAAACCTCTCACACCACCATTTTTTTACATTCAAAAAGTTTGTTATTTCATAGTAATCATAAGGCTCCGCTCCTCACAAGGGCAACAGGGCACCTCGTGACAACCTTCTGCTACATCTACAAGAAAATCCCCGAGGAAAGGGAGAAAATCCAGGCTCTATAGCTAGGTTCCCACCCAACCAGCCACTGTGCGGGCTCTGGATCCCCCCCTGGGAAGTCAAGTCGAGCTCGATCAATAAGCAACAGCCTTCGCAAAAAACGTCCACCTTTGACGGCTTGTTGAGGGTATCAATATCCAACAAGCAGGTCTCAGCAAATTAGGGGGAGTCAAGCAGGCCTGAGGCTAGGCAACCCGCCTTCGATCGTCTGGGATCTGCCCCTCGGGAATCAATTCGTAATAGAGCAGGGCTCTCAACCTCAATCCGGGATAGGCTAGGGCCTATGCCATATGTTTGTGAAGTATTGCCACGCTACCAACCCAGACAAGTTAAATCCGCGGCAGATGTCCATCCCCTGGAACGGGGAGAGCTTCTCCACCCTACGACTTCAATGAGAGAAGCCCGGGGTAGAGAAGAAGAGAGTCAGCAAAGCCCTTGAGCAGACCCTCTTTCCTCCAAAGAAGGAGCCGGGTAGAGGTCGCCAATTCGTCAGAGGGATCTGATAGTGAGGAATCCGAGCTCAACTCAAGGAAATCCGAAAGCAAGTGTCTAAGAGACCAGTTAGCAGAGCTTCAGAAAGAGGTCCAATTGATGAATAAGGGAAAATACAAAGAGGACATGAAAGATCCTCTAAGTGAAATGAATGCCCCCTTCACGAGAAAGGTCTGGGAGGTAGAGCTCCCACCTAAGTTCAAAATGCCAACTGACAAGTTCTTCGGGACTGAAGATCCTCTGAGCCACTTAGTGAGTTTCGTTCAATAGATGAAGGTCTAGAACACAACCAGGGCCGCTATATGTCGAATGTTCCCCACTACCCTCACTGATTATGCTAAAACCTGGTTTAGGAAACTACCCGCTGGAAGCGTAGATTCCTTCACCAAGTTATCAAGTGATTTTTGCTCACATTTCCAAGAAGTTAAGCCCCGGCTGAAGGACCCGATCCATCTTTAATACGTTATCCAGGAGAGAGGGGAAACCGTCTGGGCTTATGTCAAGATTTTTCACAAAGAAGTCATCCAGATGGGGGTCTTCACTGAGAAGACAACACTCACCAACTTTAGAAGGAACCTGTGGGCGGGAAAGCTTTCCGGTCTTTCGCTAAGAGACCTTAAGAAACTTACTAGGAAGCCTATGATCGGACTCTGGAGCAGATTGAGGTCGACAAGCAGCTCAAGGTTAATATGGAACATGACGACATAAGAGCCGTAAAGCAGCAAAAGAATGAAACTCCCAGACCCGAGCAAGCTCAGAAAAGCTTAAACAAACCCCCTATTAAATCAACATACGACTTCCCTCTTCCTCAGCCCAGATCGAAAAGGTATCCAGATAGACGAGCTCCTCCTCAAGCTTTGCCACCTCCCAGAACAGTGACCCCTATAGCCCGCGATAATAAGGGGTACAACCATTACACTTCCTCAAATGCATCTCGAGAAACAGTCTACCTCGCCATTCGGGACAAGGGTTGTTACAGAAGCCCTCTCCCATGAAAGCCTTGGTCGATAAGAGAAATCGTTATAAATATTACGACTTTCATGAGGATGCAATGCACAACACTTCAGAATGCTACAACCTGCGGTACCAGATTGAGGCTTTGATAAGGGGAGGATGCTTGATAGAATTTTTACAACAAGTCAGGGAGAACATTCACACTGGAAGGGAGGTACAAGCTGAGATCCGAGAACACACTAAGAAAAGGAAGGGAGAGCAGGCGGACCTGTTGCAACAGATTCAGGTAATACATACTATCAGCAGGGGACCCACTATGACCGACACCTCTAACAGTTCCAGGAAAAACCATACGAGGAAGGTCCCTCTTACGGACGAAGGGCGGGATGTCTTCCAGGTCGACCAAAGACCCACTAATTCCTCTCGGCTGTCACAGATCATCTTCACCGAAGCAGATGTCTATAACACCGTACAGCCTCATGATGACCCTATGGTCGTCACGGTACAAATTGCCAACTTCATGGTACACCATGTGCTCGTCGACACAGGTAGCAGCGTCGACGTCCTGTTCAAAGATACCTTGGAGAAGCTAAACTTGAAGCAGTGGTGCTACAATAGCTGCACTACTCCATTATATGGGTTCACTGGGGACTCCATCACACCCGTAGGATCAATAGTCCTACCAGTGATCATAAGAGCTACACCTCTCCAGCAAAACATAATGACCGATTTCGTGGTGGAAAATACCCCATCGGCCTACAATGCAATATTAGGGAGGCCATTTCTATCATCCCTAAAAGGGTTCCTTTCTATTTACCACAATGTTCTGAAGTTCCCAGTTAGAGAAAATATGAGGGAAGTTTAGGGTGATCAGCAAGCAGCTAGGAAATGCTACGCAGTGTCAACCAACCCATCAGCTCTAGCTAAACAAATAGCCCAAGTGACGACGATCCAAGGTAGGATAACTCTTGCACTAAACCCTGAAGATGCGGGTCCTAGCGATTGCCCCGAAGAAGGCCTCGTGGTGTCCCAACATGGAAGAACAAAGAAGTGAATGAGACAGCGGCCATCCAGTGGATAAGTTAAAAGAAATTCCTATCCGAATAAGCGATCCCTCTAAAGTCATCAAGATCGGAGCTACCCTTAAGCCATGAATGAAAGAGGGATTGATTAGGCTCCTCACATACTTCAACAACATTTTTGCTTGGAGTCATGCTAAGATGTCAGGATCCCGATGACCCTAGTTGCACATCAACTGGCGGTGGATCCGACCTTCAAGTCCATCAAATAGGAAGGGCGCCACTTCAACACAGAACGAAATGTGGCGGTTTAGGAAGAGGTGGATAAACTAACCCATGTAGGCTTCATTCAAGAAGCTCGTTACCCCGAATGGATTGCCAATGTGGTCATGGTCATGAAGTCAAATGGGAAGTGGCTAATATGTGTAGACTACACTGATCTTAGCCGGGCATACCGAATGACAGTTTCCCTCTGCCGAAAATTGACCAACAGGTCGATTCCACCTCCTAGAACAAGCTCCTAAGCTTCATGGACGCGTTCTCCGGCTATAATCAGATTATGATGCATCCCGTTGACCAAGCAAAGACCAGCTTCATCAACGCGCAAGGCCTGTACTGCTACAAGGTGATGCCCTTCGGGCTCAAAAATGCTGGAGCTACTCACCAGCGGTTAGTCAATCGGTTGTTCAAGCCCAAAATCGGAAGGTCGATGGAGGTGTATATCGATGACATGATCACTCAATCTTCAACCTCGGAAGGCCACTTAGACGACCTTCGTAGAACCTTCATGATCCTAAGGGAAAACCAGATGAGGTTGAACCTTCCAAATGTGCCTTAGGGGTAACCGCAGGGAAGTTTCTGGGCTTCATGGTCCATGAGAGAGGAATAGAGGCTAATTCGGAAAAAATCATGGCTATCCTGGATCTAGAATCCCCCACATCTTTTAAACAGGTTCAAGCCTTAACCGGACAGGTAGCAGCGCTCAATAGGTTCATCTCTCGTTCCACCAATAAGTGCCTACCATTCTTCAAAGCTATCAAGCAGGGAAGAAACATGAAATGGGATCAAGAAAGCGAACAAGCTTTCCAAGCTTTGAAAATATACCTAACAAGCCATCCACTGCTGGTGAAGCCAAATCCTGGAGAAGTGCTCCAAATATACTTGGCCGTTTTAGAAAGAGCCGTGAGTGGGGCCTTGGTCAAAGAATGCGGGAATAGGATTCAGCGACCTATCTACAATGTAAGCCACGCTCTAACCAAGCCCGAAAATAATTACACACTATTGGAGAAGCTCGTTTATGCCTTGGTGACCTTGGTAAGGAAACTTCGTCATTACTTCCATTCTCATTCAATAGCAGTGGTGACAGATCAACCTCTCCGTCAATTCTTACAAAGGACGGATGTTTCTAGAAGGCTGGTTATGTGGGCTCTAGAGCTTACCCAGTTTTAGTTAAAATATAAGCCTAGAACCGCGATTAAAGATCATGCACTGGCAGACTTTGTAGCCGAGCTCTCAGTACCTTCACATCTGGCAACCCCAATGGTAACGGATGTAACCCTTAAGAGGACTCCAGAGTCTGACAACTAGCCGGAGGGCTACGAGTCATGGACTCTCTACACTGACGGAGCCTCCGGGCAATCTGGGGGAGTAGCGGGTATAGTTCACATCGACCCGGAAGGAACTAAGTGCTTCCACTGGTTCTGGTTTGAATTTAAAGCCATAAACAATGAGGCAGAGTACGAAGCCCTGCTAGCTGGAATGAAGGCAACCATAGAAATCGGGGTTGATTACCTAAATATCAAGAGTGACTCTTCACTCTTGGTCAACCAAGTTTCCGGGGAATATCAGGCAAATGGGGATAATATGGTCGCATACCTTAAATTGGTTCAGCAACTCAAAAGCCGATTTAGGGGATTCATAATCGAGCAGATACCTCGACAACTAAATCATCGGGTTGATGTACTTGCCAAGATAGCTGTATATGGTGGCCAGACCCTACCTTACAGTATCCCTCTTCAAATAATCCCCCTACCTAGCATTATTACTGGTAAAGAAGCTTATACCTTGGACCGACAGCCGTGCTAGATTTATCCAATAGTGGAGTATCTGCAGGATGAGAAACTCCCTAGGGAGTCCGACCAATCTAGGAGGGTTAAAAGGCTCTCGGTTCTGTATTGTATGATGGATGGGCATTTATACTGAAGGGGAAAATCCCTTCCCCTGCTCCATTATCTACACTCTGAAGATGCCAAGTGGGCTTTGAGAGAGGTTCACTCCTGGGAATGCGAGAACCATATTGGTGGGGAGGCCTTGGCATATCAGGTTCTACGCATGGGGTATTATTGGCCGACCATCCATAAAGATGCTAAAAACTTGGTGCAAACCTGCGAGGCATGCCAAAAGGCCGTAAACTTGAGTCACCTCCCTCCGTAGCGCTTGTCATCCCTTAGCTCACCGTACCCCTTTGTTATGTGGGGAGTCGATTTGATTGGACAGCTTCCTACAGCTCCAGGACAAGCCAAGCACGCTATTACAAGGTGGGCTGAAGCCGGACCACTCTCCCAGATATCAGAAGAGAACATAACAAGGTTCATCAAGACCAATGTAGTTTGCTGGTTCGGAACCCCTCTTGCCATTGTAACCGACCTTGGAAAACAGTTCGATAATGGTCGATTCAGAGATTTCTGTGAAGGCTTAGGAATCGAGTAGCCCACCCTCAGACCAATGGTTTGGTGGAATCCATGAACAAAACCATCGAGAAGTTGTTAAAGAAAAAGCTACAACAAAAGAAAGGAAGATGGGTAGAGGAGCTTCCCGAGGTCCTCTAAGTTTACAACACTACAAGAACAACAACTACCGGGGAAATGCCATACTTGCTGGCCTTCGGGGTTGAAGCAATCCTACCCATAGAGCACAAGTTGACCTCATTTAGAGTCCAATGATTCGAACCGGAGAGCAATGCAAGCAAGCTCTGAGATAGCTTGGACCTCTTGGAGGAGAAGCAAGATCGAATAGCTGAGAAGGTAGTGATCTACCAAAACGGGATTGCCAGGTACTTCAACAGGAGGGTTAAAGCCTGAAGCTTCAAAGAAGGGGATCTAGTCCTTAGAAAAGTGATGTTGAACACCAGGAAAAGGTCAGACGGGGTATTAGGGCTCAACTGGGAAGGACCATACCTAATAAAGATGGTGATCCGTAATAGGGCGTACAAGCTTGAAATTATGAATGGCCGACTCATCGACCACACTTGGAATGAAGATCACCTAAGGAAATTCTACCCTTGAACAGAGGACTCATGAGCAGGCGACCTCTAACAAGCTTCTTTTTTTTCCACAAAAATGTACTACACCCTTCATATCAATAAAGCCCGATTTCTTGTTTACTACTTCTTCAACTATGTTCTATAATGATTCGGGTTTACATGGAGAGTTTGACATTATCTCCTCAAGACCAAGGGTAAGCTGGGGAAGCCCCCCCGCCACTCCTGATGTCTCGGTCCGGCACTACCCCTCGCCAAGAAGGGTCTGAGTGTAAGAGCATAGTTGCCATCCAGATCTCGAGACCAGGAAATAGCTATATAGCCCTCATGATGCCTTGGTCGGGCTACTATCCCCAAGAAGGATCTGAGTGTAAGATCTTAGTTGCCATCAAGATCTCGAGACTAGGAAATCGCTAGATAGCCCTCCTGATGCCTTGGTCGGGCTACCACCCCCAAGAATGATTTAAGTGTAAGAGCATAGTTGCCATCCAGATCTCAAGACCAGGAAATAACTATATAGCCCTACTGATGCCTTGGTCGGGCTACCACCCCTAAAAAGGATCTGAGTGTAAGAGCATAGTTGCCATCCAGATCTCGAGACCAATAAATAGCTAGATAGCCCTTCTGATGACTTGGTCGGGCTCCACCCCCATGAAGGATTTTAGTGTAAGAGCATACTTGCCATCCAGATCTCAAGACCAGGAAATAGCTAGATAGCTTTCTTGATGCCTTGGTCGGGCTACCATCCCCAAGAAGGATTTGAGTGTAAGAGCATAGTTTCCATTCAGATCTCGAGACCAAGAAATAGCTAGATAGCACTCATGATGCCATAGTCAGGCTACCACTCCACCTAAAAAGAAATCGAGCTTTAAATCGTGGAAGCCCTCCTGATCCAGAGCCTAAGAAGTGGCTAAACAGTTCTTTACTTAATGATCTACTTGGGATACAACCCTCTAAAGGGGCTCGGAGATAGAGGGCTTGATTTACTTAAGCTCTAAATGTTCCGGTTATTGTTGTTCACTATTTTTTCCTTGATACGTGGTCACTCACTATAACAGGCCTACAATCCAACAAAGGGACTGTCGACTAAGGAAATATATCTGCGATACTCGGTAGTCAAGAAGCCCGACGCTAAACAGTTTCCTTATCCTGTTTTTCCCCCAAGATAGTTTATTTCGCTATTTATGCTGGACCTAGAGGAAGTTAAGTAAGTACATACAAGTCAGAAAGAGAGGTAGATCGAAAATTGAAAGTTTATTATTAAAAGGGGGAGCCTGTTCCCCAACGAGGCTATGGCAAACAGGGAGCCCAATCCCTGATTTCGGGTTAAAAAAAAGAATAAAATAACAAAAAATTCAAATACAGTTGAAAATGGGATGCCCACTCCATTTTTCGGGCATTCAAAATAGATTACATAGGAGAGAACTCAAGCTTTTTTGTCTTCTTGAGGACCTCCAACCTTCTTCTCCTCCAAAGAATAAACCTCGCCCCTTGCTCCCCTCTCTGGTCGCAGCTCATCCTGATCAGCTTCATCTACTGCCTCCGCCACCTCTCCTAGGGATCAGCTTTGGTTGCCTCGGGGTCAATAGGATCCTCTTCCACGATTTCATTAATCACCACCACAACTTCAGGCGGTATGGCTACATCAAGAATGCTATCCACTAACTCAGGGAATGTTTCCTCACTCTATTGACTCAACTCCTGAGAGCACTACGGGGGGGTCTCGGGATTCAGCAAGGCCTCCTTCTAGCTCCCCGGTTTAAACCCCCTTCGAAGATTCACCAAGACCAGATGCTGGAAAGGCTAGAATAAAAGGAGGCAGATCTGGCACCTTTAACCTCTTCCCAGCTCCACCATTTTCATGGCGAGACATCTCCGTAGCTAGAGACATAACCTCTTCTCTATCCCTGTCGGCGATGCTAGAGAGATCGAATGGGGGAAGAAAGGCGTCTGCAACCTGATAGAAGGTATAGAAATACCCCTCGTTAAAAGAGTCTTCCACCTCGGTCTGGAGCTGGGAAATTTGAGCCTGCAAAGTCTGGTTCTCGACATCTAGAGCCTTCGCCTTTCCTTTCCAGTCATCCCTCTGGCTAGCCCGCCGTTCGACCAGAGAGTCTCCTGATCGAAAGCTTATTTCAACCTTTCATGGTCGCATAGAAGCTCAACAAGCTTTGTCTCCATTCCTTTTTGGCTGGAGGTCATCTTTTAGACCAGGATTTGATCCCGTGCAAGCAACCTCATGGCTTGCTCAGATTCAGCCTCAGCCTTAGCCTTTGATGCCCGGTCACGGAGGAATGCAACCTGATGCCCCATGGCAACGTGAAACTTGAAAGCCGGTAAAGGAAAATCATGTTAGGACATGACAAATCAAGCAACTAAGTGATGAAGTAAAAACGACGATTACCTCGGCCAGAAGGGCAAACCCTTTGGTAATCATGATGTCCACGGGTATCGCGGTCATCTTAGAAAGCCTGCCTCCTGGACAGGATGCAACAAATTGCTTCAAGACCTCGTCCTGACCCTCCTAGTTCGATTGCTGGTAAGGGCGAGAAGGGGCGACCTCTAGAATATCGGTATCGGGCTCCCTGGGAACCTCGATTGCCCGGTATACAATCGGATCTACAGAGGGGGATAATATGACTCGGGGAGCATCGATTGAAGCAGAGACTGCTGGAGAGGGAGCAGGAGCCAACTTATTGGCGACTTGGGAGGCAGACCCTCCTCGGCTTAAAGCCTTTACCGCCCGAGATGCTAGAAGTGCCATCTTGGACTTCATTTGGGAAGGTGAGAGAGAAGGAATGAGCGGGGCAGCTGCCTTAGTGGTTGATCCCCCCTTCTTCGGAACAAACGAGAGCTCTCCCGGGGATGGTCTAGAAGGAGATGAAGGTATCCCAGCTAACCGGGCTTTGTAAGAAGCTGGAGCAATAACAAACACTGTTAAGAAAGGGATCAATATCATCATAACTGAACCATTCAACCATTTAAAAACAAGATAGATCGAGATACTTACTAGGAGTAGTACCGGAGATCCGTGGGTGTTTGTTCACCCTATGGGGATCGAAGGGGTCAGTTGTTGGAAACTTTAGATTCAAGTAATTTCGAGCTAGGATGGTCTTCAGTACGACTTCAGACTCAGCGGGCAAGAAATCCCAACCTCATAATGGTTTGTCACTAAGGGCGGTGGGAACCTCTAGCTCATGCCCGTTGATGAATACAGATCTCCCCAAGTCTCCCACCGCCAGTACCCATTCTTCTTTCCAAGCGGGGTCCTACTTTGAAACCCCAGGAATGATAAAGTTGAGCCTATTCTTGGCCTTGGCATAGAATTGGCCTCGTGGAACCCCAGCCAGGCTACATATCTGGAAAAGAAAGGCAAGCTCCTCAACCTCGGGCTCCCTGGTTAGGTTGATCATCTCGCATTGCTCCCTCCAAAATACAAGAAAGCCGACTAGATTTTTCAACAAGTCGGGCGACAGTTGAAGCAGAGCCAGCCGAAGAGCATTGAGAGCCCACCGAAGGGTAGGGTGAAGAGGGAGCCTCACCCCGCTCTCAAAAGCTGCAACGTGGATAGGGATTACGTCTTTAGGTGGGCTAAAAATGTCGTAATTCCGATGGGGGACAGTGAGGGAAACAGTGTCAGGAATACCATACTTATCCCGAAGACGCCCAATCGACTGAGGGTCGACGGTGGAGTCAGGGATGACCCAAGGTTTGAAAGGAAGGGCCACCACTGAAGGAAGCTCTGCCACTGTGACCTAAGACCTCCCGACTGCGTCGACTCTATCCCTGACATCAGAGTCTTCGTTGACTAGGTTCAGAGGATTGTTAGGCTGATTTAAAAAGCTAGTGTCGATAGAGACGTTCCTGCTAGAAAGACGACGCTGGCGGAGCGGGGAAGATTCCCCATCGCTCGAAATTCCTCGCACCCGCTTACGAGGAGGTAGGTTAGGGCCCCCGGTGCTCTCAACCAAGCCATCAACACTATATGTGGAAGTCGACATTGATGGTTAAAAAAGACTTGGAAGTAAGCGGAGGCAAGCAGGGAAATGTGCAGAGAAAGCAGGGAACAAGAAATTTGAAAATTTGAGATTTGAGAAAGTATAAAGAAAGTGACAGTAAGGCCGGGCTTAAATAGAGGATTATTGGCGATATCCTCGGGAAGATCACATGGATCCGTATTGCAGCAGTTTTTCTTCGAATAACACTCAGTTTTAAATTCAAATATTACGTAATTAATGAGAAAATTTCGCTCTTATTAATTATCTTTATGGCGGAAAACTTTCTCAATAAAACAAGGAATCTGAATCCAACCCCAACTCTACCACCGGTGTTCAAGTCAGAGGGGACTTCTGTTAATAGTGAAATTCGTCCTGAGGTCAAATAGAAATTTTTCACACATAATCGACAATCATGAAGCGTGGAAAAGTCTTAAAGACACCACAGAGGAGCAGGGAAGGCCGGCTCGACTTCAAGGCTACAAGAAAACAAGCCAGACGTAACCAGGATGAGCCCCCTACAAGAGTACTGGAACCCGGGTTTCTCCGGGCCATCTATCGGGTAACCTCAGCTCTGAAGTTGATCTCCACAACCGCCCTGAGAATGCCAGAGGAAGTCTCCAAGCTTAAGAGACATTCGAGAGAATCCTTCCAAACTCTCCAGAAGCCCGCTGTACTTGCTGGACAAAAAGGAAGAATCACGCCTAAATCTACATTACCCCAGCTACCTACCATGAATGTCTACAAGAGCACCTCAGGCCCCCAAGGGTCAGGGAAAATCCATCTGAAGCTTCTAAGAACAGAGTCGATGCAGGGATCTACCTCGCTCTATGAGGCTACAAACAGCTGGCAGGGTGACCTCCATGAAAATTCATGACACGAGTGCACACAGGATCATCTCCACGTAATATTTACATGCACGTCAAGAGTTTCTTTTAAAAAAGGAAACAAACTTATCTCCGTTAAAGATATCATCAAATCCTGTAACAATTCAAATTCAAATGACGAATCCCACACGATAAGAAGGGAACGGATTCATGGGATCACGGTAAAGTATTTGCGAATTAAAAACCTTCTTCGACGATATAAATATGTTAAGCCAAGCATGGTAGAAAGAGGATGAAAAATAGAGAACAACCTACAAAGACTGATACATACACAGAAAAAGTTAGATAGCAACAGAGAAAAGAGAGAAAGAGAAGAAGAGGGGAAGGCCTAAATTCTGTATTCAGAACACGGCCACCTTCGTTTCCACTATTCGACTGGCATGAACCTGGCACCACCCTACATCTTAGAGAGACTGTGAGCACACGAGAAAGTGATTTGTATTTTAAAGCAATCTATCAATAATAAAAGCTCTCATTTACTGTTATTACGATCCATTCTCTCGTCTGTCTCTTACCAGGCCAGGAACAAACGGTACCGACCCAGGCCACCACTTTCATGGTAGTGGTCTCGAGGGTGTTAACAGGAATTTCTCATCCCGAGCAATTCCCCGTCAACAGTAATAATAGAGAGGCCATTTCTATCATCCTTGAAAGGGGTCTTTTCTATTTATCGCAACATCCTAAAGTTCCCGGTGGGAGACAAGGTGGGTGAAGTTCGGCGTGATCAGCAAGCAGCTAGGTAATGCTACGCAGTGTAAGCCAACCTAGCAACTCTAGCTAAACAACTCACCCAGGTGACGACAATCCAAGGTAGGATAACTCCAATACTAAACTTAGAAGACGTGGGTCCCACTGATTGCCTAAAAGAATGCTTCTTGATGCCTAACATAGAAGAACAGAGAGGAAATGGGCCAGCGGCCATCCAGTGGATAAGTAAGAAGAGATTTCATGTCCGAATAAGTGATCCCTCGAAGGTCGTCAAGATCGGTGCTACCCTTGAGCCTGGAATGAAAGAAGGTTTGATTAGGCTCTTTACAGAGTTCAACGACATATTTGCTTGGAGTCATGCTGAGATGCCGAGGATCCTAATCACATTAGCTGCACATCAACTGGCGGTGGATCCGACCTTCACGCCCATCAAACAGAAAAGGTGCCACTTCAATACTGAAAGATATGTGGTGGTTCAAGAAGAGGTGGATAAACTGACCCAGGCAGGCTTCATTCGAGAAGCCCGTTACCCTGAATGGATCACCAACGTGGTCATGGTCACAAAGGCAAATAGGAAGTGGCGCATGTGTGTAGACTACACCGACCATAACCAGGCATGCCCGAATGACAGTTTCCCTCTACAAAAAATTGATTAGCCAGTTGATTCCACCTCCAGGAACAAGCTTCTGAGCTTCATGGACATATTTTCTGGCTACAATCAGATTATGATGCATCCCACGGACCAAGAAAAAACTAGCTTCATGGTCCATGAAAGAGGTATAGAGGCTAACTCGGAAAAAATCATATTTATCCTGGATCTAGAATCCCCTACATCTCTTAAACAGGTTCAAGCCTTGACCGGATAGGTAGCAGCGCTTAATAGGTTCATCTTTTGGTCTACCGATAAGTGCCTACCATTCTTCAAATTTATCAAGTAGGGAAGAAACATGAAGTGGGATCAGGAAACCGAACAAGCTTTCCAAGCTTTGAAAAGATACCTAACAAGCCCTCCACTGCTGGTCAAGCCAAATCGTGGAGAAGAGCTCCAAATATAATTGGCCATTTCAGAAACCGCCGTGAGCAGCGCCATGGTCAAGGAATGCGGGGATAGGATCCAGCGACCTATCTACTATGTGAGTCAAGCTCTAACCAAGCCCGAAAAGAACTATACTCTATTGGAGAAGCTCGCTTATGCCTTGGTGACCTCGACAAGGAAACTTCTTCCTTACTTCCATGCTCATTCAATAGAAATGGTGACAGACCAACCCCTCCGTCATTTCTGACAAAGGCCAGATGTTTTTGAAGGCTGGTTCTATGGGCCATAGAGCTTACCCAGTTTGATTTAAAGTATAAGCCTAGGACCGCGATAAAAAATCAGGCACTGGCAGACTTTGTAGCTGAGATCTCAGTAGCTTCAGATCAGGCAACCCTCACGATAACAGATATGACCCTTGAGAGGGCTCTAGAGTCTGACAATTGGCCGGAGGGCTGCGAGTCAAGGACTCTCTACACTGACAGAGCTTCCGGGCAGTTTCGGGGAGAAGCGGGCATAGTTCTCATTGACCTAAAAGGAACTGAGTAGTGTTACTGTTTCATGTTTGAATTTAAAGCCACGAACAATGAGGCAGAGTACGAAGCCCTGCTAGCTGGAATAAAGGCAGCTATAGAACTCAGGGTTGATTACCTGATTATCAAGAGCGACTCTTCACTCGTGGTCAACCAAGTCTCCAGGGAATATCGAGCAAATGAGGATAATATGATCGCGTACCTGAAATTGGTTTAGCAACTCAAAAGCAGATTTAAGGGATTCAGAATCGAGCAGAAACCTCGACAACTTAATTACCGGGCTGACGTCCTTGCCAAGATAGCTGTATATGGTGGCCAGACCCTACCTCACAGAGTCCCTCTTCAAATAATCCCCCTACCTAGCATTATGACGGGTAAGGAAGCTTATACCTTGGACCGACAGTAGTGCTAGATGGATCCAATAGTGGAGTATCTACAGAACGGAAAACTCCCCGTGGAGCCCGACCAAGCTAGGAGGGTTAAAAGGCTCTCGGTCTCGTATTGTATAGTGGATGGGCATTTATACCGAAGGGAAAAATCCCTTCCCCTGCTCTGATGTCTACACCCTGAAGATGCCAAGTAGGCATTGAGAGAGCTTCATTCCGAGGAATACGGGAACCATATTGGTGGAGAGGCCTTGGCATATCAGGTTCTCTGCATGGGGTATTATTGGTCGACCATCCATCAAGATGCTAAGAACTTGGTGCAAACCTGCGAGGCATGCCAGAAGGCCGTAAACTTGAGTCACCTCCCTCCGGAGAGCTTGACGTCCTTTAGCTCGCCATGCCCCTTTGCTATGTGGGGAGTCAATTTGATTGAACCGCTTCCTACAGCTCCGGGACAGGCCAAGCACTTTATCGTAGCGATTGACTACTTCACAAGATGGGTTGAAGCTGGACCACTCTCACAGGTATGAGAAGTGCACACAACAAGGTTCATCAAGACCAATGTAGTTTGTAGGTTTAGAACCCCTCTTGCAATTATAACCGACCTCAAAAAACAGTTCGATAATAATCGATTCAAAGATTTCTGTGAAGGTTTAGGAATCGACCTTCGGTTTGCTTCGGTAGCCCACCCTCAGACCGATGGTTTAGTGGAATCAACAAACAAAACCATTAAAAAAATTTGAAGAAAAATCTACAGCAGAAGAAAGACAAATGGGTAGGGAAGCTTCCTGAGGTCCTCTGGGCTTACCGCACTACAAGGGGAACAGCACCCGGGGAAATGCCCTACTCCTAGCCTTCGGGGTTGAAGTAGTCCTACCTATAGATCACAAGTTGACCTTCTTTAGAGTCCAACGATTCGAACCGGGGAGCAATGAAAGCAAGCTCCGAGCTAGCTTAGACCTCCTAGAGGAGAAGCAAGATCGAATAGCTGAGAAGGTAGCGATCTACCAAAGCAGGATTGCTAGGTACTTTAATTGGAGGGTTAATGCCCGAAGCTTCAAGGAAAAGGATCTAGTCCTCAGGAAAGTAATGTTGAACACCAGGAAGGGGTCAGATGGGGTCCTAGGGCCCAACTGGGAAGAACCATACCTAATAAAAATGGCCGACTCATCGACCATACTTGGAATGCATATCACCTAAAGAAATTCTACCCTTGAACAGAGGACTCAGGAGCAGGTGACCTCCGACTAGCTTCTTTTTTCCGATAATAATGTACACCACCCTCCATATCAATAAATCCTGCTTTTCTTGTTTACTCCTTCTTCAACTATGTCCTATAATGATTTGGGTCCATATGAAAAGTTTGACATTATCGTCTCAAGACCTGGGGTAACTCGGGGAAGCCCCCCAGCCACTCCTCATGTCTCCGCCGGGCACTACCCCCCGCCAAGAAGGGTCTGAGTGTAACAGCATAGTTGCAATCCAGATCTCAAGTCCAGGAAATAGCTAGATAGCCCTCCTGATGCCTAGGTCGGGCTACCACCCCCAAGAAGGATATGAGTGTAAGGGCATAGTTTCCATCCAGATCTCAAGACTAGGAAATAGCTAGATAGTCCTCATAATGCCTTGGTCGGGCTACCACCCCTAAGAAGGATCTGAGTGTAAGAGCATAGTTGCCATCCAGATCTCAAGACTAAGAAAAAGCTAGATAGCCCTCCTGATGCCTAAGTCAGGCTACCACCCCCAAGAAGGATCTCAGTGTAAGGGCATAGTTGCCATCCAGATCTCAAGACCGGGAAATAGCTAGATAGCCCTCCTGATGCCTTGGTCAGGGCTACCACCCCTAAGAAGGATCTGAGTGTAAGAGCATAGTTGACATCCAGATCTCAAGACCAAGAAATAGCTAGATAGCCCTATTGATGCCTTAGTCGAGCTACCACCCCCAAGAAGGATCTGAGTGTAAAGGCATATTTGTTATCTAGATCTCAAGACAAGGAAATAGCTAGATAGCCCTCCCAATGCCTTGGTCGGGCTACAACCCCCTAAAAGGGATCAGGGATAGAGGGCTCGATTTACTCTAAATATACCAGATAGTTCTAGTTACTAGCCCCTCTTGATACATGGTCACTCATTGTAACATGCCTACAATTAAACAAGGGGACTATCGACTAAGAAAGTTAAGCTGCGAGGTTTGATGGATAGAAAGCCTGACACTAAATGTCTGTTTTCACGCTTAAACATTTTTCTTATCTTGTTATCTCCCCTGAGATAAGTCAATGTGCTTTGAACGCCGGACCTAGAGGGAGATTGAGGAAATGCATGCAAGTCCGGGAATGAGCTGGATCTAAAATTGAAACTTTATTATTAAGTGGGGGAGCCTATTCCCTAACAAGGCTACACAATAAGGGAGCCCAATCCCTGATTCCGGGCTACAAAAAAAAAGAGAATAAAATGACAAAAGATCAAACACAGTTAAAGATGGGATACCCTCCCCATTTTCTTGGCATTCAAAATGGATTACATGGGAGAGAACTCAAGCTTCTTCGTTTTCCTGAGGACCTCCAGCCTTTTCCTCCACAGAATGAACCTCGCCCATTGCTCCCCTCTCTGGTCGCAGCTCGTCCTGATCAGCTGCATCTACTGCTTCAGCCACCTCCTCCTGGGGATTGGCCCCAGCTCCCTCGGGGGTCAACAGGATCCTCCTCCACGATTTCATTAATCACCGCCATAACTTCAGGCAGTATAGCTAAATCAAGAAGGCTGGCCACTGACTCAGGCACATTCCCGCCTTCTATTGACTCTACTCCTGATAGCACTGCGGGGGAGTCTCAGACTTCAGTAAGGTATTCTTTTATCTCCCCAGTTTAAACTCTCCTTGAAAATTTGCCAGGACCAGATACTGGAAAGGCCGGAACAGGAGGAGACAGATCTGGCACCTCAAACCGTTTCCAAGCTCCCTCCCCAGCAGGACCAGCTCCATCATTTTTAGGGCGAGACATCTCCACAGCCCGAGTCATAACCTCTTATCGATCCCAACAGGCGATGATGAAGAGATCGAATAATGGAGGAAAGGCCTCTGTAACCAGATAGGAGGCATAGAAGTATCGGGTGACTAGAAGGATCCGAGTGTAAGTGCATAGCTGCCATCCAGATTAAAATACCAGGATATAGCAAGATAGCGCTACTGATGCCTTGGTCGGGCTACGATCCCTAAGAAGGGTCTGAGTGAAAGAGCATAGTTGCCATCCAGATCTTGAGACCAGGAAATAGCTAGATAGCGCTCATGATGCCTTGTCGGGTTACGTCCCCCAAGAAGGATCTGAGTGTAAGAGCATAGTTACCATCCAGATCTTGAGACTGGGAAATAGCTAGGTAGAGCTCTTGATGCCTCGGCCGGGTACCACCCCCCGCCGAGAAGGGTCTAAGTGTAAAAGTATAGTTGCCATCCAGATCTCGAGACCAGGGATTGATCGGGAAAGCCCTCTCAGCATCTCTGATGCGTTGGTCAGATGACCTCCCCCAAGAAGGATCCGAGTGTAAAAGCATAGTTGCCATCCGGATCAAAATACCAGGATATAGCTAGATAGCCCTCTTGATGCCCTAGATCAGATTAATTCCTCCAGAAGGAACGCCATGGTATTTCGACAATGATTGCCTCGAGACCAGGAAATAGCTAGATAGCACTCCTGATGCTTTTGTTGGGCTACCTCCCCTAAGAAGGATCTGAGCATAAGAGCATAGTTGCCAGCTAGATCATGAGATCTGAACAACCAAAAGGTCATTCTACTGCCATGGCATGGCCAACCACGCCCAAGAGAGATCTGAGTATGAGTGCATGGTTTCCATCCGGATCCCAATACTAGGGTAGCTAGCGTTCCCAATGCCTTGGTCGGGTGACCTCCTCCAACAAGGATCTGAGCATAAGAGTATAGTTGCCTGCTAAATCACGAGACCAGAATAGCCAAAAGTTATCCTGCTGCCATGGTCTGGCCAACCCCGCCAGGAAAGGTCTGGGTTGCATAGTTGCCTACCAATTCTAGGAGCATAAATTTAAGGCTCTCGGATTAGCCACTGGAGCTTCATCCGACATGATCGAGCAATACGGTTTGTGACTTTTCTCACTTACCAAATTTTACACTAACTAGAGCGTCGAAAATTCCACAAAGGGAATATCCTCTTTTATGGTCCGCCGTCGCTCATTTATTTTGTAGGTACGTCGAATTGACCTATATTTTGCCTATGTATAAAGACCTGGTGAGAAAGTGGCCTTAGTTGCCAACTAGGATCTTATTCGCCTAATGTTCCAAGATTCCTAAAGCAGAAATGACTAGTACCCCGGTTCGTTAAGCCAAGCATTGGGAGCAATTATGGTTACCAGTAAAAAGAGACAAGCATAATTCTTCAAGTAATACAAGATTCTGACTCCAACCCCAACTGTGTATCGGTGTTCAAGTCATAGGGAACTTCTGTTAATAGCAAAATTTGGCTAGGGACCAAAGAAGAATTTCCTCCCTCCAGCCTTCAAGTAGGGGTCCAAATACGGGTCTACGTAGCAAGGTATAGAGGTCCTCTAGGTCAAGGTACCTTACGACCCCGTAGAAGCAGGGTGAGGTAATCAACACCTTGCATGCATTCAGGCTCTCCAATTAAAGTTTGCTACCCCGCCATGAATCTTGCATAATTAGGTCGAGCTCCATGATAAAGCTCGGCGTAGCTCAACCAAGCTCCCAGCTACAAGGTTGGAACCCTATGGGATATTTCGCCCCTAAAATGGTTAGCACAAGCTCCATGGGAAGACCAGCAAGATTGATCTAGCTCCATCGAGAGGTCCCTTGGGGACCCCGCTAGTGTACTGGAATCAGGGGTACCTCACCCTCAAGAAATATCAAGTGTCACCTCATGTAATCTCTATAAAGTACTTCTCAGAAGTAAAGAGAGGGTTGACCTTCATGACACTTACGATACCATTAGTGAGGTCAACCCGTATTAATGGAGATAGTCAACCATATTAATGAGGTAAAACCGTATTAATGGAGATAGTCAACCATATTAATGAGGCCATACCATATTAATGGAGATAGTCAACCATATTAATAAGGTCAACTATATTATTGGAGGTAACCCTATTAATGAGGTCAACTATATTAATGGAGGAAGTCAACCCTATTAACGAGAGGATCAACGCCATTGATGGGAGAATATTCAACTCTTTAATGGCCACCATTAGTAAAAGAGTCCAAAGAGGAAACAAATACCTTTGCCTCTAAGATATCCTCCACAATCGATTATTGGGAGTCAACTACAACAGAAAATCCCACATATCAAGAAAGGAAGAGTCCGAAGAGGAAACAAACACTTATTCTCCAAGATATTAGCTACAATTCGATCATTTACATTAAATAAAGAATCATGTTCACTAAGGAAAGAAGAACAATTCAAGAGTCCTGGACTTGCATGCCAAGGTAGTTACACCATGTATAAATACACCTATAGTAGCATTGATTAGAAGGATCATCTGATAACAGACATCTCATCCCTAATCCTAAAATCGACCAGCCCGAGGCAAGTCGATATACTTCGAATAAGTTCTCTATACATTGTCGCTACATATACTACCTCCTCCAGAAATATATCAGGATTGGTTGATATTATGTTACTAATGTAAGCTCTCCAAAGCATATATGTTGTGTTACACCACTTTTGTAAGCTCCAAAGAGCACTTCTTGACATATACATATATACAAGAAAGGGCCTTCCTACCTTCCCATGGATACTGCCTTGGGGTTTTTCAGCATGTGATCATTCGTGATGGTTTTTCCCCCTTGATCACTCCCTCTACAAAAGACTTGTGTTTCTCTTATTTGTCTCTTGTATTATGCATACGTATATAAGTGCAAGCTAGATTTCTACATCACTGGACCTAGTGCTCTTATCCTCCGATCTACATGCCAAAGTCCCACATCAAGATGAGGAGAAACCACCCAGGCCAGCTTGAAGGGAGTCGATGAGCTCTCCTGCATCCTCTCTATGGAAGAAATTGAGCTCTCTGACACTGGAGATAGATAAACCCCCCTTCTTACTTTTTATTTAGGTCGGGGAACTAGAGTAAGGAATCGGGCTCTAGGTACTAGGACAGGCTCCGACCCCGACCGAGGACCAGGACCAAGATCAACCCCTTCATACCAGTAAGGGAACCTCGAGCTCCCTTCATCTCTTACCTATCACAAAGCCTGAAGGATGGGATGACTCATCTCTACCTACCATAAAGCCCGATAAGTGGGATGACTCCTCTCCTACCTACCGCGAAGCCCGATTGGTGAGATGACTTCTTTTCTTCCTCCCGTTCCATCCTTATTTACCGATAATTCTCTATATTCATATAAGATCTCTCAAAGGTATGAGGTACCAACCCCGGCCACCACCACCGTTGTATTGGTCTCGAGTGTGTTAGCTGTAATTCTTCACCCTGAGTGAATTTTCGGTTAACAAAATGATTTAGTAAAAATAAAATAATCCAATTATTTTATCTTTACCTAAATCCATATATCAACTAACACCCTCCAATTAATAGTTATTTAATAATTCATATTTATCAATATTGTTAACCGAAAATTCACACAGGGTGAGGAATTACAGCTAACACCCTCGAGACCACTACCATGGAGGTGATGGCCGAGGTTGGTACCTTCGGTACCTTGGTGAGATCTTGATAATGGCAAAATAAAGCGGTAAAAGAGGATGATGCAACAGGTAGGAGACGAGGTATTCCGCCCGTCGGGCTTCATACATAAGGAGGACATACAGGGAGCTTGAGGTTCCCTTACTGGTGTGAAGTGACTAATCTTGGTCCGTGTTCCCTTGTCTTGGTTCTTGGTTCTTGGTCGGGGTCGAAACCCATCCTGGTACTCAGAGCTTGATTTTAGACCCTGATTTCTTCAATTAGTTCCCGACCTAGTCTGTGATCAAAGAGGGGGGCTTGCCAGGCTTCTGTGACGGATCAATGCTCGCTTCCATAGTGAAATTGCAGGAGAGCTCATTGAATCCCTTCAAGCGGGTTTGAGTGGATTCCCCCATCTCGGTGTGTGACTTGCCGTGTAGATGAAAAGAACAAAGATGATAGGTTCAGCGAGGGTAAGAGCTAGATCCGGTTCCCTAAATATTCGTTGTAGTTTCCCGATCTCATGTAAGAATGATTAGAGAGCTAAAACCAATGGGGTCGTACCTAGCCCACAAACACACATGCATAATACAGTAGATAACAGGAAAAACACAAGTCTTTTGTAGAGAGAGGTGGACTGACCAAGGGAGAAAAAGCATCACGAATGATCACATGCTGAAAAACCCCTACACAGTATCCGGAGGAAGGAGGAATACCCTTCCTTATGTATATATCAAAGAATGCTCCGGGTAGCTTACAAGAATGGTGGAATAATACAACGTAGTCGCTCCGGAGAGCTTACAATGGTGGTTGAATGTATACCGATACCGGTATATTCTAGGTTAAGGTAACACATACATTGATCTTGTAGGGTGAATCTTGGTGAACTATGTAGGCTTTTCTCTGGTTTGTCCACTTCTAGACGAAAGATGAGATGCGTAGTGGATCGTATATCAAGTGTCAAATATCTCGTATTTTGAGAGTCAATTTGTGCGTATCATTTAGCATTGAATACAAGTGTGTACTGGAGACTGTATTTCAGGCTTCTTTGGGAATTCATTCGAGAGCCCTCATACGCCTTTTATCGGCATATTTATACACGGTGACTACCTTGGCGTACAAGTCCAGGACTCTTCAATTAGTCTTCCTTTCCTTATCAAATGTGATCCTTCCTTTAATGTAATTGATCGACTTGTATCTAATATCTTGGAGAAGATGTGATTGTTTCCTATTTGGACTCTTTCACTAATGGTGGTCAATAAAGAGTTGAATATTCTCTTATTAATGGCATTGATCATGTCATTAATAGAGTTGACTACCTCTATTAATATAGAAAACCTCATTAATAGAGTTGACTACCTCCATTAATACGATTGACCTTATTAAATAGGGTTGACTACCTCCATTAATATGGTTGACCTCATTAAATAGGGTTGACTACCTTTATTAATGCGGTTGACCTCATTAATGGTAATCATGAAAGTTAACCCTCTCTCTCTTTAAAGAGAACTCTAGTTCTATATTCTGGTGGTGCAGTACCTTACTGATATCATTCTTCCTACCCTATGGAAGAGGCGTTCCCCGGATGGGTTTCGAAACTGGTATCCCTGTACTCGGGTATCGACCTGAGGGCGAGATACCTTAAGGTACCATTCTGGTTGTATAGAGCTTGATTCGACCTTACAAGGCTTTCAGGGTAGGAAAACTTGGTTGGCAAGCCCGGGTAAGGTGTTCGCCATAAACAGGTGGCCTTGGCTTGCTTCTGGAAAGGTGGGGAGGTATGCTCGAGTACTGCTCTTGCTACTTGATTTAACCATGCCATGATCTACAGTGGATCTTGGCACTTTTTGGTGATGATGGGGCTTTACAAGCTTTTTCCTTTTCTGCTCGGACAGGTCGAGATTATACCTCGACGAGGTAGGAGGGCATTTGCAAGACAAGTTTGGCACCCTGAAGGTATCTTGGTGAAAGTAGAGATGGTGGTATGCTCTAGAAAATTGTCACGAAATACCACGACCTCGGAGTACCCAGGTTCTCCCATGTTGACCTGGTTTCGAGCTTTTATCATGATATAGAGATCTTGACGTGGTCATATCGGGATTTATTTGGTGATCTTGAATGCATGTGTGATGCTCAGAGGGTATAGATGGTCTTGTCTTTCTCTTGTAGGATCATGTGGTAGCGTGATCTCGGGGACCTTGATACCCCGTTACATGAGCCTGAATTTAGGCCATTGCATGAGGGCTAGGTAGTGGAAAATTCTTCTTTGGTCCCTAGCCAAATTTTGCTATTAACAGAAGTCAACTCTGACTTTAACACTGGTACGTGGTTAAGGTTGGAGTCAGGATCTTGTACTACATGTAGAATTTTGCTTGTCGCTTCATACTGGTAACAAAAACCGTTCCTAGTGCTTGGCTTAGCAAACCGAGGTGCTAGTCGTTCCTGCTTAAGAAATCTTGGTACATTTGGTGAAAAAGATCCTGGTAGGCAACTAAGGCCACTTTCTCACCGGGTCTTTATACATAGGCGAAACTTAGGTGAATCCAGCTTACCTGCATAATAAATGAGCGGTGGCGGACCACAAAAAGGGATATTCCCTTGGTGGATTTTTCGATGCTCTAGTTAGTGTAAAATTTGGTAAGCGAGAAAGGTCACAAACCGTACTGCTTGATCATGTCGGATGAAGCTCCTGTGGCTAATCTGAGAGCCTGATATTCATATTCCCAGAATCCTGGTACTTTGGCTAACTTGATCCTGTAGGAAACTATGCCATCCAGACCCTTCTCGATGGGGTTTGCCAGGCTAAGGCAGCAGGTTAACCATTTGGTTGTCCTAGTCTTGTGATCTAACAGGCAATTATGTTCTTACGCTTAGATCCTTCTTGGGGGCGATAGCCCTACCAAGGCATCATGAGGGCTATCTAGCTATGTCCTGGTCTTGCGATCTGGATGGCAATTATGCTCTTACACTTAGACCCTTCTTGGGGTTGGTAGCCCGACCAAGGCATCAAGATGGCTATCTAGATATATCTTGGTCTCGAGATCTAGATGACAACTATGCTCTTACTCTCAAACCATTCTTGGGGGTGGTAGCCCGACCAAGGCATCAGGGTAGCAAGGGGGCTCCCTAGCCAATCCCTGGTCTCGGATCTGGATGGCAACTATGCTCTTATACTTAAACTCTACTTAGTGGGAGTGGTGCTCGACCAAGGCATCATGAGTGTTATCTAGCCATTTCCTGGTCTCGAGGTGATCATTGTTGAAATACCATGGCGATCCTCCTGGAGGGAATAATCAGGTCCAAGGCATCAGGAGGGCGGTGTAGCTCTCCTGGTAATGGCGATCCTCCTAGAATGATTTAATCTGGTCCAGGTATCTCGATCATGGGTGAATGGAGATCACAAGAGAACTATGACGGAGACCGAAATTGAAGGAGATACAAACTCATGGTGAGCCGATAAGAAGTTGTATCACTGCAAGGTGGTATCGATTGATAATCAGCCTCGCTCTAGGAACCTTTTCATGAGCAGAATCTTAGGAGATGATCTACGTTATGAGTGTAGATAGTAGAACGACTTTCCGAAAAAGACATTTTTTATTGCGAACTAGGGGAAATTGTCTCATGTAGGGGTCACCGCCCTTTCTACAGGGGTGCTAGAGAGAATAGTGAGCTCATAGTCCCTAAGTGATGTGATTGTTTTTAAGGCCTGATCATGGTAGATGAGAGTCTTTAACAATTATAATGGAGCTTGAGACCCCACTATGAATGAATCAGGACCTTTGGGTGTTCCCTGAACGGATCAGGACATGGATGGCTCACTAGGGCATTGAAAGGCCCCTGTACAAATTGGGAGGAGCCATCAGTGTGGTAATATTTGGGAGTAAGTTGATGTTGTCGAAGTTGAGCTCAGGCAAGTAAAGGAGGATGTCTGCTTCTTCACTGCCTGTCAGGTAGAACTAGATCGACCTTTCCCCATATAGTGTCAACGATGGATAGAAAAGTAAGAAGATCAGAAAGCTGTCAAGATGGCTTTGTATGCTTCCACTATGGCGGGCCAATCTTGTAGCTGCTGATGCAGACCCTGGTGTAAAGTCCCATATCACAACAGAAGATCTATCTAAAGAAGAATCTTCAGACCATACTACCTCTCTACTTCCACAAAGGATGTACTGGACCAGACTAAAACTACCAATGAGGGGGAGGTTCAGACTGGTTTGGTTAAGAAGGGAGATACCCAGGTTGATCCTACCCTGAGGAGGTACATAAGAGGCCTTACTGAAAATGGAAAGCCTCTAGGCTCATCTCGAATGAAACGGGACTTCGGTGGCTTGCTAGAGCATTGAATAACCCGGTATGAATGGAGCAGAGCCACCAGTATGATGCTCTTTACGAGCAGGTTGTTACTGTTAAAGTCGAGCTTGAGTTGACCAATGAGGAGATGATCAAGATATTGAGGGGAGCGATCGTCCTGAGCAAATCCATGACTAGAGCTGAGGCAACCACGGCTAAGATGCAGGTAGACAAAGAGCGGATACAGTGTGAATATGATATGGAAAGACTTAAATCCGTGCTTCGTGCCTTGTAAGGACCGTTCTGAAAAAGATCATGAAGAAAGGTGAGAGTTTATTAGGTTCACTCTCACTGAAGCCAGTCCATCTCGAGCCACAGGGTGCACTAATGATAAGGAAGACATGGTGCCCATCTCCACATTCATGCCAAAATGTACTAGGGTTTAACCTATCTCAAAGTCCCCAAAGTAGGAGAGGTAGAAGAGGTCCTGATCGATCCAACTTAGAAGATGGAGGTCTAGGCTGATTGAAGCTGATCCAACTAATGTGGTGGAAGCTGGCTCCAAAGTAGTAGCGTTTGGGGATGATTACTCGTCCTTCAACCAAGCAATAGGATTATGGAGGAATAAGTTGCTACTATCGAGGAGACTAACCAGAGAAGTGGATCGGGACCAAGGTAGCTCGTTAGGGCGATGAATGGCCCCATACAAGTGGTGTGGAGCTACCGGTATGATAAATGTCCATAGACATGCTTGGGATCCTAGAAGGTTCCTGTAACTAAGAGAAAGCTCTGGACCTCTCCAGAATAAGTAGGAACCATGGTGATTCACTTGGGCATTGGATGGCCCGATACAAATGGAGTGGAGCCACTTGACTGGTAAGGGTTCAAAGGCATGCTAAAGAGTCCCCAGCAACTGAAAATAGGCTCCGGACCTTGATGGAATGAAACAGGAGCTTAGTGGCTTACTTGGGTGTTGACCGGCCCAGTATAAGAAGAGCCACTGGGCCTTACAGCAGGGCTGCTACTCTAGAGGTTTGCTTAGGCATGTAGGAGGCCTTACCAAAATATGGAAAACCTTTGGGCTCTCGTCGATCATATCAGACTTCAGTGGCATGCTAGGGCGATGGATGGCTCGGTACATATGGAGCAAAGCCACCAGTCTTGTATCACTGCTACTGCTCCAGAAGCTTGCTTAGGCACGTAGGAGGCCTTATCAAGAGTGAGAAGCTTCTGGGAACTCCTCGATCAGATCAGGCTTCGGTGGCTTACTAGGGCGATGAAAGACTTGATACATATAGAGTGAAGACACCGGTCTTGTCATGGTCCAGAAGCATGCTTAGAATGCTTGAAGTCCCCCCCAATTGAAATGAGGCTCTAGACCATGCTGGAATGGATCAATGTTGTAGTGGCTCACTTGGGCGCTGACCGGCCCGGTATAAGAAGTGAGGAGCCACTAGGCCTTGCAGCGGGGCTGCTACTCCAGAGGTTTTCTTAGGCATGTAGGAGGCCTTGCCAAAATGTGTAAAACCTCTGTGCTCTCCTTAATCAGATCAGGCTTCGGTGGCATGCTAGAGCGATGTATGGAGCAAAGCCACTGGTCTTGCAAGAGTGCTACTGCTCGAGAACCTTGCTTAGGCACGTAGAAGGCCTTACCAAGAGTGGAAAGCTTCTAAGAACTCCTCGATCAGATCTGATTGGGCTTCGCTGGCTTACTAGGGTGATGAAAGGCCCGATACATATGGACCGAAGCCACCGGCCTTGTACTGGTCCAGAAGCATGCTTGTGATGTTTGAAGTCTCCAGCAATTGAAATGAGGTTGTGGACCTTGCTGGAATAGATCAGGACCGTAGTGGCTCACTTGGGCATTGACTGGCCTGGTAAAAGAAGTGATGAGCCACTAGGCCTTGCAGCGGGGCTGCTACTCTAGAGGCTTGCTTAGGCATGTAGGAGGCCTTACCAAAATATGGGAAGCCTCTGGGTTGTCCTCGATCAGAACGGGCTTCGGTGGCACGCTAGGGCTATGAATGGACCGGTAAATATGGAGTGAAGCCACCAGTCCTGTACTGGTCAAGAAGCATGATTGGGATGTTTGAAGTCCCCAACAATTGAAATGAGGTTCTGGACCATGCTGGAATGGATTGAGGCCGTAGTGGCTCACTTGGGCGTTGATCGGCCCGGTATAAGAAGCGAGGAGCCACTAGGCCTTACGGCAGGGCTGCTACTCTAGAGGCTTACTTAGGCATGTAGGAGGCCTTACCAAAATGTGGGAAGCCTTTGGGCTGTCCTCGATCAGATCAGGCTTTAGTGGCTGGCGAAGGCGATGAATGGCCCGGTATACATTGAGCAAAGCCATCGATCTTGTAGCATTGCTACTGCTCCAGAAGCTTGCTTAGGCACATAGAAGGTCTTACCAAATGTGGGGAGCCTCTGAGAAATCCTTGATCGGATTGGGCTTCAGTGGCTTGCTAGGGCGATGTGTTGCCCAATACACACAGAGAGAAGCCATCAGTCTAGTACTCGTCTAGAAGCATGCTTGGGATCCTTAAAGTCCCCAGTAATTGAAATGAGGTTCTAGACCATGCTGGAACAAACCAGGAGCTCAGTGGCTCACTTGAGCATTGACCAGCCCATTATAAGAAGTGATTAGCCACTTAGATTCTACTGGCAATGCGGTTCTAGAGGCTACACAACTGAGTTGGCTTCTCAGATTCATGAGTTGACCTGGCACGGCTACCTAGGAGATTCTGAAGGGCGGATCCATACAAATAGTTGCAATTCTTTTAGATCTACTAGATAGGTGATACACTGGTAGCAGAGTGAATCTATTGTAAGGATGTAGGAGAGGTGCAACTCTACTATAAAGGAGCTCTTGATGTATCGGAGTAGTTCAGCAGTGTAAGAGACTTTCAAATGGCGAGCTACTGTATTGGAGCTCCACGATTATCTGAGCAGGTTCGCTTTATAGGAGTAGCATAATGAACCGGCTCCACCAAGAATCCCGTGTACCATATTTGCTCCACAATGAACGAAACTCGTTAAATGACAAAATGAGCACCACACGCAATGCATAGGCGATATAGACAAGTATGGAGAAAGGACATCATAAATAGTAAATGATATTCCATGAATAACGAATCTGTAACCGCGATAGCATAAGGATGTTGAGGTAGAGACATATAAACTTTCAAAAAGGGGTGTGGAAACTCCCCTCAGACGGCGCCAGAAAGTGTTAACAGAAAATTCACTCAGGGTGAGAAATAAGAGCTAACAAACTCGAGACCACTACCACGAAGGTGGTGGCCGGGGTTGGTACCTTCGGTACCATGGTGAGATCTTGATAATGAAGAATAAAGTGGTAAAGGAGGATGATACAACAGGTAGGAGATGAGGTATTCTGCCCGTCGAGCTTCATACTTAAGAGGAGATACGGGGAGCTCGAGGTTCCCTAACTGGTGTGAAAGAGTTGATCCTGGTCCTAGTTCCCTGGTTCTGGTCCTGGTCCTCGGTTGTTAGGTTTTAGTTTGTGTTGGCATTAACTCCATATCAAAGTGATGTTTACTTATAATGATTTAGTTGTTTAGATTCATGATGATTCAAGCTTCAAGGAAGAAGAAACAACAAGTCAAAGCAAGTTCTAAGTATTCAAGAGAAAGGATACAATATGGTTCTACAAAGGTATACTAAGACCTTATCTTTCTCTTACAAGGCTTTGGCACACACACACATATCATACATTTGTGTCCCTGCATCGTTGTGCACCATTATAGGCACACACATACAATTCATTCATATGTTTCCCTGCATCGTTGTGCATCATGTATAACACATTCACCATACTTGAAGATGAATGCTCATGCATTGGTATGAAAATAACATGTTTTAGAATATGCATGATTGGAAACTATCTCTATGTAGTTTGCATTCTAGTGTGAATTGTGTTTGTGTGTGTATATATTTGTATAACATGGATATTGAACTTGAATTTAGTCTTAAATTATTATTAATTGAGTTCCGGTCAATTTGGTTACTCATACTATTGATTTCAAGTTCTAAGTCAAAAGATACTACACTTTCAACTCATGTTGCATACATTGTCTTCCTCTTCATATATAGAGTCGAATTATTTTTTTTTGGGATTAGTATCTTATATTTCCATGTCCATGTGAGAGTTATGGTTTGTAATCAGCAAACGGATTCGAATTCCGAGTTCAGAGGCCAGAGAACGGTCGAAGAACGCTAAGGAAGGACGAAGGAGAAAGAAGCAAGCATTGTCTTCTTTAAAAAGATGGCGCGTGGCCATCTCGGGGCAGAAGGCTTGCTGCCCAAAGATGTCCACGTGCCATCTCGGGTAGCAAGCTTTCTTGGCTTCTTCTTGCCCCTCTTGTTCATTTCACATGTCCAAGTTTCCCACTCCTTTATAAACTCTTTCCCTCTTACATTTAATTCTAAGAAGGAATTTAAAACAAGTGTACATAAATTCTCTCTAAATTTTCTCACCTTCCAAACACCATAACTTCTTCATTTGAACTCCGATTTGAGTGATTCTAAGTTTAGAGTGTTTATCTATTCATCCTAAATCTTTTCTCTAAAGGTTTGAGTTAGTTTTGCTGCTGTGTTTGATGTCTAATCATACAAAAACGGGACTGTACCTAAATCAACTAAGGTATTGATTTTCTCTCAAAGTTTTCTTTTAAAACTTGGTCAATTGCCATGGGTTTTCTTCTTCAACATATATTTGTATATTGTGAGTGTTTTGATTTGTGTTTTGAACACTTTCAAAGCTAGATTGAGTTTCAATTTAAATCATACATGTTGAGTTAGGTTTTGATTATGCCTATGTTATCACATGTTTGGGATTGTATTGTACTAGCTTTGATTGATTGATTTTGAGAAAAATAGTTCCTCACATGTATTAGGCTCTCTTGGCCGAAATTCTCACATAATATATGTGCTTATGTTCTTTTGAGCTATTCATGTGATTTGTTGAATCTATGATTAGGAATATGCTCGAGAACTTTAGCTTAAATCTAATTGACTTTGTCATATGATTTTGGCATGTTTTTGGTTTGTGTGATTTAAACTTGATCTTGTGATTTATTGAACATATCTTGTGATTTAAGTTTAGATCTATGCATGTATCTAGGTTGTGATTAATATTGAACATATCTTACTGTTAAAGGGAAATTTGTTTAGGATGAGAAATCCCTGTTAACACCCTCGAGACCACTACCACGACGGTGGTGGCCGGGGTTGGTATCGTTGATACCTGACCTGATCTTGTATGAATATAAAGAAGGATGAAACAGTAGGTAAAAGACAAGTCATCCCACCCATCGGGCTTCGTGCTTATGAAGTAGATCTGGGGAGCTCGAGGTTCTCTTGCTGGTGCGAAAGGGCTGATCCTGGACCTTGTTCCTTGATCGGGGTCGGAGCCCGTCCTGGTACCCAGAGCCTGGTTCTGGAGCCTGATTGCTTCCAGTAATACCCAGATCTCGATAGTAAGTAAGAAGGTGGGCTCATCTAGCTCCAGTGTTAGAGACCTTGAATTTTTCCATAGAGAGGATACGGGAGAGCTCATCGACTCCCTTCTAACTGGTCCGGGCGGTTTCTCTTCATCTTGATGTGCTACTTAAGGGTGTAGATGAGAGGATAAGAGCGTTAGGTCCAGCGGGGTAGGAATCTAGGTTCGGTTCCTTAAGTCTTTGTTGTTGTGTCCCGATCTCAGGTAAGAAAGATTAGAGAGCTAGGACCAATGAGGTCGGTACCTAGCCCGCATACACACATGCGTAATACAGTAGATAATAAGAAAAACACAAGTCTTATGTAGATAGAGGTGGACTGGCCAAGGGGGGAAAAAGCATCACGAGTGATCACATGCTGAAAAACCCCTAGTCAGTATCCAGAGGAAGGAGGAATACCCTTCCTTGTATATATATATATCATGTGATGCTCCGAGGAGGTTACAAAGATGTCAAAGTAATACAATGTATATGCCCTGGGGAGCTTACAACAATGAGTGTTTACCGATACCGGTATTTTCCTGGTTGGGGTTCACATACAATGATGATCTATAGAGAACTTTAAACGAAGCATATGTCTTCTGTCATCGATCGAAGACCTTTCAATATGCCTTTTACAGGCATATTTATACATGGTGACTACCTTGGCGTGTAAGTCCAGGACTCTTCAATTAGTCTTCGTTTCCTTATCAAATGCGATTCTTCCTTTAATGTAGTTGATTGGCTTGTAGCTATATCTTGGAGAAGATATGATTGTTTCCTCTTCGGACTTTTCCTTCTTTGATATGCTAGATTTTCTGTTATAATTGACCCCCAATAATCAGTTGTGGAGGATATCTTGGAGGAAAATGTATTTGTTGCCTCTTTGGACTCTTTCACTAATGATGGCCATTAAAGAGTTAAATATTCTCTTATTAATGGCGTTGATCATGTCATTAATTGGGTTGACTGCTTCTATTAATATAGTTGACCTCATTAATAGGGTTAACTGCCCCCATTAATATGGTTGACCTCATTAAATAGGGCTGACTACCTCTATTAATACGATTGACCTCATTAATGGTAATCATAAAAGTCAACCCTCTCTGTTAGATGAGAACTCTGGTTCAATATTCTGGTGGTACGGTACCTTACTAATATTATTCTCCCTACCTTACATATGAGGTGTACCCCAGATGGGTCTCGAAGCTGGTATCCTGATACTTGTGTATCGATCTGAGGGTGAGATACCTTAAGGTACCGATCTGGTTGTATAGAGCTTGATTCGACCTTAAAAGGCTTTCGGTGGAGCTCAATTTGATTGAGCTGGAATCCGACAGGGTAGCGAAGCTTAACAGGCAAGCCCTGGTAAGGTGTTCGCCATAAACAGGCGACCTTGGCTTACTTCTGGAAGAGTGGAGAGGTACGCTCGAATACTGCTCTTGCTACTTGATTTAACCATGCCAGCATCTACAGTGGATCTTGGCACTTTTGGTGATGAAGAGGCTTTACGGGCTTCTTCCTTTAATGCTCGGACAGGTCGAGATTATTCCTCGACGAGGCAGGAGGGCCTTTGCAAGACAAGTTCGGCACCTTAAAGGTCTCCTAGTGAAAGTAGAGATAGTAGCAAGCTCTAGGAGAGTGTCACGAGATACCTTGATGTCGGGGGACCCTGGTCCTTTCACGTTGACCTAGGTTTAGGCTTTTATCCTGATATAAAGAGCTTGACGCGGTCTCGTCAGGCTTTATTTGGTAAGCCTGGACACGTACGAAATGCTTAGATGGTATGGGCGGCCTCGCCTTGCTCCTGTACGATCGTGTGGTAGCTCGACCTCGGGGACCTTGATACCCCATCTCGTAATCCCGAATCTGGACCCTTGCGGGAATGCTGGGAAGTGAAAATTTCTTCTTTGGTCCCTAGCCAAATTTTGCTATTAACACTTACATAATCTAGATTGATTACACATGTATGATAAACTAGACTATATATGATTTGTGCATTCATGCTCATGTCTAGTATTTTCCATTGGATGTGTTGATCATAGCATTCTATGTTGCGTGCTTGTTTGCGTTTTTCATTCATGATCGCCTAGAAGCCTTGTGAGAAGAATGTCTTGACAATAGGTGTGAGACATATAGGCTGAGTAAGAATTCTTGGCAAGAGGTGTAAAGCCTTGGATTGTCGAGCAAGAAAGTCTTGGCTAGGGTCGGGAGGATCTGGATAGTCGAACAAGGAGTCTTGCCTAGAGTTGGGAGAACTCAGATAAGTGAGCAAGGAAGTCTTGACTAGAGTCATGAGGATTTAGTTGAGCACGAAGTCTTGCCTTGAGCCGTGAGGATCCGGATAAGGTGAGCAAGAAAGTCTTGACAAGAGGTGTGAAGCCTCGGATTGTTGAGCATAGAGTGGCAACTTCTAGAGTAGGATAAGAGGGTAGTTTCTAGGTGAAGAGATCACTTGAGAGATGTACTTGTCTTATCTACTAGTGGATTTTGTTTGCCGGTGGCTGCTAGCCCGTGGATGTTTCCTCTTCGGAGGTTTACCACGTTATATCTTGTGTTAACTTTTCTCTATCCCTCTCTCTCTAATATTTGTATTGTGGATAGAATCCTTTATATATGTTGATTTCCTTTTTATAATATAGATTGTGTATGTGTTACAATTACTTGTTTGTATCACACTTTACTTGTGTTTATATATTGATTAATTGTCTTTAATTAATATATATATATATATTGTGATACAAGGAATCTAGAGGGACAAACTTTTGTTTGTTTCTAAGGGAGTCGAAAAAGGTGTATAACCTATTCACCCCCTCTGATATAGCCTTGAGCATTTAACCGTGATTGTATTTTCAATTGGTATCAAAGCAGGACACTAGATTGTACTTAGTGTGAGTCCGGGGTTGATACTTTCATGGTTTTTGCAAGGCATTTGAAGTCATGGGTTGACAAGATGATGTAATGGCGGAAGGAGCCTCAAATACTAGGTCACCATTACTTCGAGGCACTAACTATGAGTACTGGAAGTTGAGGATGAAATCCTACGTCTGCTCTATTGTCGAAAGGGCTTGGATGGTAGTGGAAGAAGGTTATAGTCCTCCTACCAAGGTTCAAGAGGATGGAACCATGATACTCAAGCCAATGAGTGAATGGACAACGAATGAGTTTGAGGTTGCTAAATGGCACCATCGTGTTATGGATGCCATCTTTAGAGGAGTTGATTGGCATCAATTCTCCTAGATTCAAAATCTCGAATCCGTAAAGGAAGCTTGGGATACTCTCCAAGTTACTAATGAAGGAACCTTAGCGGTGAAGAAATTGAGGCTTCAAATGTTGGCATAACAATTTGAAGGTTTAAAGTATGAGTGAAGAAGAAAAGTTTGAAGACTTCTAATTCCGGCTTCTTAACATAGCTAAGCAATGTCAAGCACTTGGAGTACCTATCTCAAAAGAGCGTTTAAATTGGAAAATCCTTAGGTCTCTTCCTAAGAGATTCAAATCAAAGGTGACGGCCATTGAGAAAAGCAAGGATGTGGATAGTATAAATATTGATGAGTTGCTTGGGTCTCTCCAAACTTATGAGATGTGCTTGAAGCCAAGGATCAAGAGTCAGGGAATCGCTCTCAATGCTATAGAGGAGAAGAGTGATGATGAAAATGAAGAAATGGAACTATTGATTAGGAGGTTCAAGAATTTTCTAAAGAAGAATGCCAAGCCTAAAGGTAAGTCTTCTAAGGGAAAAGGAGTCAAGAGAATATCATCTCCAAGGATTGTGAAGAATAGTCAAGCCATGAACAAGAAAGAGGTTCAATGCTATAATTGTCAAGGTTTTGGTCACGTTGCTAGTGAGTGCACCAAGAAGCCATCTAAGAAAGACAAGAAAGGCAAAGTGTTGGTGGCTACTTGGAGTGATGATAATTCTAGTGACAATGAGAGCTCTAGTAGAGAGTCTTCAAGTGATGAAGAGTTGGTGAGCAACTTTGTAGCTCTAACGGCTTCTCATTCTTCACTAGATGTTAATGGTACAATATATTTGAACAATAACCTTGATACAAATCATGTTGGAAGCTCTAGTTCCATTCCTACTAATCTTGAGTTGTTTAAAAAGATAGAAAAGCTTAAAGAAGATAGAGACAATGCTCAAAGTGAAGTAGTTGAAAAAGATGATTTGATAGACTTCTTGGTGAGAAAGGTGATATTTTGAAGAAGTTTAGAGAACTTGGAATGATAAACCTTGAGAAGGATAATGTGATATCTTCTTTGAAGAAGAGAGAACAAGAATTGATGGAAGAAATAGACACGGCTAAGGAAGCTATCAAGGACTTAGTGAATGATTCGGTTAGTGTGTCTATTGTTAGGAATCTTGTTAACTCTTATAGTGGTGAAGAAGACTTGGTAGTTGAAGAGGAGCTCTTGGAAGCATCAATTCCTACACACTTTGAAGAAGTTGTGATTGATAAGAAACCACACAAGAAGAGAAGATCAAAAGCCAGGAAGAAGTTGGCAAACAAGGTACCTTTGCAAACTCCAAATGAAGCTAGTTCAACTCCAAAAGGTACAATCTCATCTTTTATTCCAATTTGCCATTATTGCAACACAATAGGTCACATTAAGCCTAGGTGTTATAAATAAATTGAAAAATGCAAATTAGGAAATGAATCTAGGGATAAGGAGATTAAACTTCAACTTGAACATGCTAAGGCATTGAGAGTTGAGAAAAATGATAATATTGCTAAGCATGAGAAAAGGTTATGGAGTAGAAAGAATTCTAATCTTGTTCAACTTGACAAAGCTTGTGTTAAAAATGTTAAGGAAGAGTGTGTTAATGATATTCTTGTTAATCAAGTCATTAAAGGACTTTACTCTAGATTTAACATTGTTGTCAAGGATGATATTGGAAATGTTTGTGTAGGTACACCCAAGAACAAGTGGTTCAAGAGTGAGTGCTCTTATCACTAAAATTAGAAGCACATGTGAGATAGCTTTGAGCCTATATATCAATTGTGTTAAGAATTCTTGCTTACTAGCTTTGAATATTCCATGTATTGATATGAACTTGGTTATCTCACATCATGATTGTTATGATGGTCAAATTTTGTTGATTAACTTTGAAGAAGTTCTTTTGTTATGTGTGTTGATTGGGTTGAGATATTATGCTTTTTATACTCTTGTTGTGAAACATCGTCAACTTGGTGTCATGAGGACATTCAAGGCAAGAGTGCTCATAAAAAGGGCGGAAGTATGATATTTGGTGAATATAATGTGAAAAAAGTTATCTCTATACTCTAATGCATGTTCTCTTAAATATTCATTTTTTGACTCAATTCTTGACAAAAATCTCATAGCATGTCATATTAGAGAATTTTGTATAGCATACATATGGTTCTCATTGACATTTGATATTTTAGGATCTAATAGTGATATTGTTCACATTGATCTTAACTTTGATAATTGTTTATATATAGTATATTGAGTGGCATTACTTTTAAAAATATGAGCTTCATATTCTTTGAAAGCTACTCATTAGAGAAGTAGGTTATTGGCGATATCATCGGGAAGATCAACTGGAGCCGTATTACAGCCGTTTTTCTTCGAACAACACTCGGTTTCAAATTCAAATATTGGGTAATTAATAAGAAAATTTTGCTCTCATTAACTATCTTTATGGCGAAAAACTTTCTCAATTAAACAAGGAATCTGACTCCAACCCTAACTCTACCACCAGTGTTCAAGTCAGAGGGGACTTCTGTTAATAGTGAAATTTGGCCAGGGGTCAAAGAGAAATTTTCCACCCATTATCGACAATCATGAAGCCCGGAAAGAACGTAAAGCCACCCCGCAGGAGCATGGAAAACCGGTTCGGCTTCAAAGCTACCATAAGACAAGCCAGGCACGACCGGGATGAGCCCCCATATGTGTCCCTACATCGTTATGCATCATTTATAATACATTCACACACTTGAAGATAAATGCTCATGCATTGGTATGAAAATAACATGTTTTAGAATATACATGATTGGAAACTATCTCTATGTAGTTTGCATTCTAGTGTGAATTGTGTTTGTGTGTCTATATGTTTTTATAACATGGATATTGAACTTGGACTTGGTCTTTTCAAGTTCTAAGTCAAAAGATACGACACTTTCAACTCATGTTGCATACATTGTCTTCCTCTTCATATATCGAGTCGAATTATTATTTTCTGGGTTGAGTATCTTATATTTTCATGTCCGTGTGAGAGTTACGGTTTGTAATCCGCAAACGGATTCGAATTCCGAGTTCAGAGGCCGGAGAACGGTCGAAGAACGCGAAGGAAGGTTGAAGGAGAAAGAAGCAAGCGTTGTCTTCTTTAAAAAGATGGCGCGTGGCCATCTCGGGGCAGAAGGCTTGCTGCCCCGAGATGCCCACGTGCCATCTTGGGAAGCAAGCTTGCGTGGCTTCTTCTTGACCCTCTTAGTCATTTCACATGTCCAAGTTTCCCACTCCTTTATAAACTCTTTCCCTCTCACATTTCATTCTAAGAAGAAATTTAAAACAAGTGTGCAGAAATTTTTCTCTAAATTTTCTCACCTTCCAAACACCATAACTTCTTCATTTGAACTCTGATTTGAGTGATTGAAAGTTGAGTGTGTTCATCTATTCATTCTCCATCGTTTCTCTATAGGTTTGAGTTAGTTTTGCCGCTGTTTTTAGTGTATAATCATACAAAAACGGGGCTGCACCTAAATCAACTAAGGTATTGATTTTCTCTCAAAGTTTTCTTTTAAAACTTGGTCAATTGCCGGGGTTTTCTTCTTCAACATATATTTGTATATTGTGAGTGTTTTGATTTTTGTTTTGAACACTTTCAAAGCTAGATTGAGTTTCAATTTAAATCATACATGGTGAGTTAGGTTTTGATTTTGCCTATGTTATCACATGATTAGGATTGTATTGTGCTAGCTTTGATTCTAGGACTATTTGATGATCTTTGATTGATTAATTTTGGGAAAAATAGTTCCTCACATGTATTAGGCTCTCTTGGCCGAAATTCTCACATAATACATGTGCTTATGTTCTTTTGAGCTATTCATGTGATTTGTTGAATCTATGATTAGGAATACGCTCTAGAACTTTAGCTTAAATGTAATTGACTTTGTCATATGATTTTAGCATGTTTTTTGTTTGTGTGATTTAAACATATCTTACGTAATCTAGATTGATTACACATGCATGGTAAACTAGACTATATGTGGTTTGTGCATTCATGCTCATGTCTAGTATTTTCCATAGGATGTGTTGATCATAGCATTCTATGTTGCGTGCTTTTTTGCGTTTTGCATTCATTATCACCTAGATGCCTTGTGAGAAGAAAGTCATGACAATAGGTGTGATACATATAGGCTGAGTAAGAATTCTTGGCAAGAGGTGTAAAGCCTTGGATTATCGCGGAAGAAAGTCTTGGCTAGGGTCGGGAGGATCTGGATAGTCGAACAAGAAGTCTTGCCTAGAGTTGGGAGAACTCAGATAAGTGAGCAAGGAAGTCTTGACTAGAGTCGTGAGGACTTAGTTGAGCAGGATGTCTTGCCTTGAGCCGTGAGGATCCTGATAAGGTGAGCAAGAAAGTCTTGACAAGAGGTGTGAAGCCTCGGATTGTTGAGCATAGAGTGGCAACTTCTAGAGTAGGATAGGAGGGTAGTTTCTAGGTGAAGAGATCACTTGAGAGATGTACTTGTCTTATCTACTAGTGGATTTTGTTTGCCGGTGGCTGCTAGCCCGTGGATGTTTCCTCTTCGGAGGTTTACCACGTTATATCTTGTGTTAACTTTTCTCTATCCCTATCTCTCTAATATTTGTATTGTGGATAGAATGCTTTATATATGTTGATTTCCTTTTTATAATATAGATTGTGTATGTGTTACAATTACTTGTTTGTATCACACTTTACTTGTGTTTATATATTGATTAATTGTCTTTAATTAATATATATATATTGTGATACAAGGAATCTAGAGGGACAAACTTTTGTTTGTTTCTAAGGGAGTCGAAAAAGGTGTCTAACCTATTCACCCCCCCCCCCCTCTAGGTTAGCCTTGAGCATTTAACCGTGATTGTATTTTCATCAGTCGGGGTCAGAACCCATCCTGGTACCTGGAGCTCGATTGTGGACCCTGATTTCTTCGTTTAGTTCCCCGAACTATACGATGATTAAGGAGGGGGGCTTGCCTGGCTTCGGGAATTCATTTGATAGCCCTTAATAAGCCTTTTATCGGCATGTTTATACATGGTGACTACCTTGGGGTACAAGTTCTGGACTCTTCAATTAGTCTTCCTTTCCTTATCAAATACGATTCTTCCTTTAATGTAGTTGATCGACTTGTAGCTAATATCTTGAAGAAGATGTGATTGTTTCCTATTTGGACTCCTTCACTAATGGTGGTCATTAAAGAGTTCACTATTCTCTTAGTAATGGTGTTGATCATGTCATTATTAGTGTTGGCTACCTCTATTAATATGGTTGACCTCATTAATTGGGTTGACTACCTCTATTAATACGGTTGACCTCATTAAATAGGGTTGACTACTTTTATTAATAAGGTTGACCTCATTAATGGTAATCATGAAAGTCAACCCTCTCTCTCTCTCTTTAAGGAGAACTCTGGTTCTATATTCTGGTTGTGCAGTACCTTACTGATATCATTCTTCCTACCCTACGGATGAGGCATACCCCTGATGGGTTCCGAAGCTGGTATCCCAGTACTCGGGTATCGCCTTGAGGGCGAGATACCTTAAGGTACCAGTCTGGTTGTATCGAGCTTGATTCGACCTTACAAGGCTTTCAGGGTAGCGAAACTTGGCTGGCAAGCCCGGGTAAGGTGTTCGCCATAAACAGGTGGTCTTGGCTTGCTTCTAGAAGGGTGGGGAGGTACGCTCGAGTAATACTCTTGCTACTTGATTTGACCATGCCAGGATCTACAGTGGATCTTGGCACTTTTGGTGATGATGGCGCTTTGTGGGCTTCTTCCTTTTCTGCTTGGACAGGTCGAGATTATACCTCGACGAGGAAGAAGGGCATTTACAAGACAAGTTTGGCTCCCTGAAGGTATCTTGGTGAAAGTAGAGATGGTGGTATGCTCTAGAAAAGTGTCACGAGATACCACGACCTCGGGGAACCCAGGTTCTCCCACGTCGACCTAGTTCTGGGCTTCTATTATGATATAGAGAGCTTGACGTGGTCATGTCGGGATTTATTTGGCAATCCTGGATGCATGTGAGATGTTCAGAGGGTATGGACGACCTCATCTTGCTCCTGCAGGATCGTGTGGTAGCTCGATCTCAGGGACCATGATACCCCGTTAAATGAGCCAGAATTTAGACCATTGCATGAGGGCTGGGAAATATAATTAAATAATCTTATTATTTAATTAATTTAACTATTAACATTCATTAATTAAATAATCTCATTATTCAATTAGTTCCCGAATAAACATGTGTCACTTTCGTATTACAACTAATTGGACAATCCAATTAGTTAACCGTGACCCTTCTTACCTAAATCGATAGGGCTAGTATGGGGACCTAATGGACCCATAGTTTTTTGAGCTCCAATAATCCTTAGAATCATTAATTAAACTCATTAATTAGTATTCCTTGACTATTAACTCCGGTATTATTCCACTGGTTAACGGGATATTTGCTAAAGATGAGAAATTCTAACTAACACCCTCGAGACCACTACCACGGAGGTGGTGGCCGGGGTCTGTACCTTTGATACCTGACCTGCTTAAATAGAAATGAATGGTTGAATGACAATGGAAAATGAGAGCTTTATTATTGAACACTCGTGATATACAAAAATCTCTCACATACACTCACAATCTCTCTAGGACATAGGAAGGTGGCAACTTCGTGCTTGTCGAATAGTAGATACAATGATGCTCGTGTTCTGATCGCAGAATTTAGGCCCGACGTAATTCCATTTCTTTTTCACTCTATTTCTGCCTCTCTCTGTTCTATATCATGCTTGACTTATTTATACTTGTTCCAAGTAGGTTTAAATTCGTAAATCACCCGCCACGATTTTATGAATCTGTTCCCACCTTATCGGGCGGGATCCCCTATTTGAAAATCATTGACTTCGAGTAAATTACGGACTCAAGATTATCGTAGAAGGAGATAAGTTTGTTTCCTCTTTGGAATCAAAATCTTGTCTCACGTGTATACCGAATTTAATGTTCGTTATAACGTGGATATGATCTGGTGTGTATTTATGGCAGGATTCTTCATAGAGGTCATCGAATCAGCTGCTCGAGGTAGATCCATGTTGAAATTCCCTAGAAAGTTTGTGTCTATAACCTAGAGGGGGTGAATAGGTTTTAATTCGATAGATTACCAATTTTGCGAATTAATCAATATTAACAATTCTAGCCCATTCTACTAAATGTTCAAATAAAAGACAACAAACATAAAACAATAACAACACGTAATATATACGTGGAAAGCCTCCAAGTGGGAAAAACCACAGGCTGTTTAGAGCGCCACCCTTGATCCTCAAAATCCCATATTGAGTAAAAGTTTACAACCTAGGTTGACCTCCCGTCTAACCCTCCAATTACTAACCCTTTCACTCTACCCAATGGGCCTTAATAGTGATTTTGGATCACAAACCTTGTGCACTAATCACATAGCCATAAGCTTAACGAACAAGGAAGAGATAATGGCAACCTAAGTGAATATGCAAGAATATTCTATATGCAAAAATGCTAGGTCAAGACATTCATGCTTATCTAGGATTAATAACGACAATTAAAGCATCCTTGCCTTCCACATATCCTAAGCCCATTTTATCACTAGGACTCTTCCCATATGATAGCATCTTGTCAATTCTATCGGTTCCGGATGTCATCTTGGCAACTAATTCTTTCGCTTCCATAAGCTCATCCTTTAAGTTCTCTTCACTCTTCTTAGTGATCACAAGCTCCAACTTCAAACTCTCTTCTAACTCTTTTCCACTCTTTACTTTCTCACTCAAGTGAGTAATCTTGAAAGTCAACTCTAGGTTCTCTTTTTTTAACTCTTGAATCTCCTTCTTCTTTTTCAATCTAGATTTTTCAAAAAACTTCATAAAGTCTACATAGTCCATTTCTTCATCAATATCAAATCTAGAGTTGGAAGAGGTACTCTCATCACTAGAGTCACTTATTTCTTCTTTATGACTCACAACTTCCTTACCATTATGAGATGTTGTTAAGGCAATAAAGTTGGCAACTCTATCTTTATCATCCGAAGATTTTTCTTCCTCTTCTAAGTCTTCACTATCACTCTAAGTAGCTGTCATTGCCTTCCTCTTCTTTTTCTTCTTCAAATTTGCACATTCTGAAGCGATATGATCAAAACCACTGCATTCATAGCATTGAATGCCCTTCTTGGAGTCACTTTCTTGAGACTTTTCCATCTTCTCAAAGGATTTTTCTTTTTCACTTCCTTTCCCTTGGACCCAAATCCTTTCCTCTCAAACTTCATAAATTTCTTGAATCTTTTAACCATGAGGCCCATTTCTTCATCTGAGTCCTCATCCTCTTCTTCAACCTTAGTGGTCTTCAAGGCAATGCTCTTTTGCTTCTTCGGAGGTGTGGGTGTGGTGTTCCATCTTGACTCACAAGCTAGAAGTCTTCCAATGACTTCACTTGGCTTCATATTCTTGTACTCACAATTCTCTTCAAGTGCCATCACCTTTGATTCGAACCTTGATGGAAGTGACCTCATAATGTTTTGCTTGACTCTCCTATCCGAATATGGGTTACCAAGTTGATGGCTTTGGTTGACCATATCCATCAACTTCACTTGGAAGTCATTGAAGCATTCATGCTCCTCCATCCTAATCATCTCAAATTGCATTTGGAGGACTTGAAGGTTTGAGTCCTTGACTACCTCGGTTCCCTCATGTGCAGTTTGAAGAATGTCTCAAGCCTCCTTTGCAATCCTAGTGTTTTAGACCAGCTTGTACTGATTATCGTCCACGGCACAAAGGATGGCATGCATAGCCTTGTTGTTCCACTTGGATGCTTCAAACTCTTGAGTACTCCAATTAGACTTGGGCTTAAGTGCTTCTACACCATCGTCAGTGGTCATTATTGGAGGAGTTTACCCGTCTTCAATAGCCATCCAAGCACGGTCATCTATTTGGCAAAGATAGGCTTCCATCTTACCCTTCCAAGAAGCATAATTCACCCCATTAAGCAAAGGGGGTCTTGTGCTTGAGGCTCCCTCATGACTATTTCCGTTTGCACTCATAGTGGTTGAGGGTAATAAATGATATGAAGATGCAAATGTAATGCAATACACAAAATGCAAACAACCAAAATGCACAAGGTAAGACACACACAATGCACGGATCACCTAAGAATATCTAGGCATCGGCTTTGATGCCAATTGAAATTCCCTAGAAAGTGTGTGTCTATAACTTAGAGGGGGGTGAATAGGTTTAAATTCGATAGATTACCAATTTTCTGAATTAATCAATATTAACAATTCTACCCAATTTTACTAAATGTTCAAATAAAAGACAACAAACATAAAACAATAACAACACGCAATATATACGTGGAAAGCCTCCAAATGGGAAAAACCACAGGCTGTTTAAAGCGCCACCCTTGATCCTCAGAATCCACTATTTAGTAAAAGTTTACAACCTAAGTTGACCTCTCATCAAACCCTCCAGTTACTAACCCTTTCACTCTACCTAATGGGCCTTAATAGTGATTTTGGATCACAAACTTTGTGCACTAATCACATAGCCATAAGCTTAACCAACAAGGAAAAGATAATGGCAACCTAAGTGAATATGCAAGAATATTCTATATGCAAAAATGCTAGGTCAAGACATTCATGCTTATCTAGGATTAATAATGACAATTAAAGTAAATCCTAGATATCAATATTCTAAATGCAAAGGCAAGAAGAATTAGCTAGAAGGGTAAAACCATCCTAAATTCTAGCTATCACAAATTAATGCATCTCAACCAACAATCAATACACAAGCATGTCATGAAAGCAATTAAACATTCAAACAAACATTTAATATGCAATAAAGACTAAAACCTAGGCATACATGTCTTTGCAATGAAACTATGAGGTCTAGAGCAAGTAGAAGCTACCTAGTCAAGAAGAATGTTAGGTTTTAGTTTGTGTTGGCATTAATTCCATATCAAAATAATGTTTACTTGTAATGATTTAATTGTTCAGATTCATGATGATTCAAGCTTCAAGGAAGAAGAAACAACAAGTCAAAGCGAATTCTAAGTTTTTAAGAGAAAGGATGCAATATGATTCTACAAAGGTATACTAAGACCTTATATTTCTCTTACAAGGCATAGGCACACACACACATATCATACATTTGTGTCCCTGCATCGTTGTACACCATTATAGACGCACACACACATATCATACATTTGTGTCCCTACATCGTTGTGCACCATTATAGGCACACACATACAATTCATTCATATATGTCCCTGCATCATTGTGCACCATATATAACACATTGACATACTTGAAGATGAATGCTCATGCATTGATTTGGAAATAACATGTTTGGGAATATGCATGATTGGAAACAATCTCTATGTAGTTTGCATTCTAGTGTGAATTGTGTTTGTGTGTGTATATGTTTGTATAACATGGATATTGAACTTGAATTTAGTCTTAAATCATTCTTGATTGAGTTCCGGTCATTTCGGTTACTCATACTATTGATTTCAAGTTCTAAGTCAAAAGATACTACACTTTCAACTCATGTTGCACACATTGTCTTCGTCTTCATATATCGAGTCGAATTATTATTTTATGAGTTGAGTATCTTATATTTCCATGTCCGTATGAGAGTTACAGTTTGTAATCTTTAAATAGATTTGAATTCTGAGTTGGGAGGCCGGAGAACGGTCAAAGAATACGACGGGAGCGCGAGAGGAAAAGAAGTGCATCCAAGCACTCTTTCCCGAGATGGCGCGTGGCCATCTCGGGACAGAATGCTTGCTGCCCCAAGATGCCCACGTGCCATCTCAGGCAGAAAGCATGCTTGGGCACTTAAGTTCAAAATTTTCATTTCATGCTTCATTCTTATCCCTCTCATTTATATTCTCTTTCTCTCTCACATTTCATTCTAAGAAGAAATTCAAATCAAGTGTGCAGAAATTTTCTCTTTTAATTTTCTCACATTCCAAACACCATAACTTCTTCATTTGAACTCTGATTTGAGTGATTCAAAGTTGAGTGTGTTTATCTATTCATCCTCTATCTTTTCTCTGAAGGTTTGAGTTAGTTTTTCTGCTGTTTTTGGTGTCTAATCATACAAAAACGGGACTGCTCCTAAATCAACTCAGGTATTGATTTTCTCTCAAAGTTTTCTTTTAAAACTTGGTACTTCCCTTGGGTTTTCTTATTCTACATATATTTTTATATTGTGAGTGTTTTGATTTGAGTTTTGAACTCTTTCAAAGCTAGGTTAAGTTTCAATTGAAATCATACATGTTGAGTTAGGTTTTGATTTTGCATATGTTATCACATGTTTGGGATTGTATTGTGCTAGCTTTGATTCTTGGACTATTTTTTGATCTTTAATTTATTGATTTTGTGAAAAATAGTTCCTCACATGTATTAGGCTCTCTTGGCCGAATTTCTCACATAACACATGTGCTTATGTTCTTTTGAGCTATTCATGTGATTTGTTGAATCTATGATTAGGAATATGCTCTAGAACTTTTGCTTAAATCTATTTGACTTTGTCATATGATTTTAGCATGTTTTTGGTTTGTGTTATTTAAACTTGATCTTGTGATTTATTGAACATATCTTGTGATTCAAGTTTATATCTATGCATGTATCTAGGTTGTGATTAATATTAAACATATCTTACATAATCTAGATTGATTACACATGCATGATAAACTAGACTATATGTGATTTGTACATTCATGCTCATGTCTAGTATTTTCCATAGGATGTGTTGATCATAGCATTCTATGTTGCGTGCTTGTTTGCGTTTTGCATTCATGATCACCTAGATGCCTTGTGAGAAGGAAATCTTGACAATAGGTGTGAGACCTATTGTGTTGAGTAAGAAGTCTTGGCAAGAGGTGTGAAACCTTGGATTGTCGAGCAAGAAAGTCTTGGCTAGAGGTGTGAAGCCTTGGATAGTTGAGCAAGAAGTCTTGCCTAGAGTTAGGAGAACTCGGATAGGTGAGCAAGAAAGTCTTGACTAGAGTCGTGAGGACTTAGTTGAGCAAGAAGTCTTGTCATAGGTCGTGAGGATCCCGATAAGGTGAGCAAGGAAGTCTTGGCTAGAGGTGTGAAGCCTTGGATAGTTGAGCAAGAAGTCTTGCCTAGAGTTAGGAGAACTCGGATAGGTGAGCAAGAAAGTCTTGACTAGAGTCATGAGGACTTAGTTGAGCAAGAAGTCTTGTCATGGGTCGTGAGGATCCCGATAAGGTGAGCAAGGAAGTCTTGACAAGAGGTGTGAAGCCTTGGATAGTTGAGCAAGAAGTCTTGCCTAGAGTTGGGAGAACTCGGATAGGTGAGCAAGAAAGTCTTGACTAGAGTCATAAGGAATTAGTTGAGCAAGAAGTCTTGTCATTGGTCGTGAGGATCCCGATAAGGTGAGCAAGGAAGTCTTGACAAGAGGTGTGAAGCCTCGGATTATTGAGCATAGGGCGGCAACTTCTAGAGTAGGATAGGAGGGTAGTTTCTAGGTGAAGAGGTCACTTAAGAGATTGTACTTGTCTTATCTACTAGTGGATTTTGTTTGTTGATGGCTGCTAGCCCGTGGATGTTTTCTCTTAGGAGGTTTACCACGTTATATCCCTTGTCAACTTTTCTCCATCCCTATCTCTCAAATATTTGTATTGTGGATAGAACTCTCTATAAATTTTGACTTCCTTTCTATAATATAGATTTTATGTGTTACAATTACTTATTTGTATCACACTTTACTTGTATTTATATATTCATTAATTGTCTTTAATTAATATATATATATATATATATATATATATATATATATATATATTGTGATACAAGCAATCTAGGGGGACAAACTTTTGTTTGTTTCTAAGGGAGTCGAAAAAGGTGTCTAACCTATTCACTCCCCCCCCCCCCCCTCTAGTTTAGCCTTGAGCATTTAACCGTGATTGTATTTTCAAAGAAGATAATGCTCCATGCTTGAATGATCCTAGAATAAAGCTAGATGACCATGAGATGAAGTTGGGTTGAGTAAAGATGAGTGTTTGGGAGTCCCACTCTCTCTAGAAAAACTAAGAACACATAAAAATGGCTTCTTAGACTCTTGAGAATAAGAAGAAGAGAAGATAACACGTATATATGGTGCCCTACACCAAATGGCATCGTTTTGGGTGAAAAACAACCAAATCCCGTCAGTACTGCTGGCTGTACCGTGGTCCAGGTAAGTGTCCAGACCGCGGCACAGAGAGCTATGTATCGCCTGGATAACGCCGCTCTGTAGGCCGATGTGCATACAGTATGCATAGATCATGGTCTGGACAGCATGCAATGTCTGTGAAACTTCACTTGGGAGACCGCGGCTTATGCAACAAGCACAGACTGCGGTAGCCACATCGTGCATTCTCTGGTAAACACTGTTATGCAGGCCGCGGCGAGGGCACTGCACAGCGAGCGGTCTAAACCGTGGAATAGAGGAAAAAATCCTCTTTTTAAGGCACAAACATACATTCAACACTCAAGCAAGAATTAAGACACTCAAGGCACACAAGATGGCAAATAAACATATATGCAAGATAATTAAAATAAAATGCATGAGTGTTTGTGTCCACTATTACCTCTTCAATGAAAGTTAATCAGTTCATTTTACCTTTGATGCTTGAACTTGGTTATGAACAATGAAGCCCTAAACTACCCTTGCATATAGATCCCCAAATGTGGCTGTCAACGAAATAAGTCAATCAAACACCGAGGAACTTACACATGCTTTAGTTCTAGTCTCAAAAGCTTGGGACGGCCTCGTGGGCGCTTTCTAGGGGTAATGTAGATTAAGCGAGATTCTTCTTTCATGTCTAGGTTGGTTACAGGCATCCCTTTTTTAATTGGAGCATCAGTTATGGCATGAATCTTTCCCACTTAGAGGCTTTCTCTATACATGTCTGACGGGGACAGCGGGCTTCTGGATAGGTTGGTGGGCTTCTGGCCTAGGCTTCTGGAAGGAGCTCACTTTTTTTTGTGTCGAGCTTCACTTTGAGTGCTTCCAGAGCTCAGAGATCTTTCCTTCCTTTCACCAGATGGTTTTGAAGCCCGACCTTAGGAATTGAGGTTCCGGGATAGGTGATATCGAGAAGCCCGGATTCCAGTGTTCACATGTAGGCTCGACCTGGACTTCCCTAGCTTCACTTCTGAGTTTTGAAGCTCGATGATCCTTCCTCGATTCTACGGGGTAGCTCTAGGGCTTGCTCGAGGTCCCATGCATGGTTTTTTCGGGCTTTGATTCGAGCTAGGAGAGTGGAAAATTTCTCTTTGGTCCCTGGTTAAATTTTACTATTAACAAAAGTCCCCTCTGACTTAAACTCCAGTGGTGGAGTTGATTCCTTATTTAATTGGGAAATTTTCCGTTAGGAAATAATTATTGAGAATCTCGAATGAAATCCTCTCATTAACTGCTCAGGTGACGTGTCGAGCTTAGATTTGTGTGCTCCTTGAAGGAAACCGGCTCTGTTACGACCCTCTCCGTGGTTTAAGGCAATCTTCCCGAGGATATCACCGACGTTACTACGACCCTAACCTCTATTAAAATTCAAACTCACTGCCCCTTCCTCACACATTCTTTCAATTTCAAATTTTCAGACTTCCTCTCTCTTGCTATCTTCTCCAGCTAGATCATTGTCTTTCATCCACCTTCAAGCCCTTTTCTTCCATCTTCAAGCCTGACTCATTCAAAAATATCGAACTCTTCTGACAGTACAAAAGCCATGGTCGAGGGCACTGGTGGCCCCGATTTGATTTCTCAAAAACAAGTGTGAGGAATTTCGAGTGACGACGATTCTTCCCCAGTCCGTCAGTGTCATCGCTCTAGCAGGAATGTCTCAGTCGGCTCTAACTTCTCGAATAAGCCCGATAACCCTCTGAACTTGGTTGATGAAGATTCTGACCTAAGAGTAAGGGACAATGTTACTAGGAGGGGTGAAGTCACGGTAGCCGGTCCTCTTTCGGTAGAGCTTCCACCCTACGACTTTATGGTCATTCCCAATTCCACTGCTGATCTAGATTCCCTCAGTCCTATAAGATCCAAGTATGGTATTCTTAACAGTGTTTCCCTAACCATCCCTTACAGAGACTACGACATTTTTTAACCCTCCTAAAGGTGTCCTTCTAATTCACGTGGAGACTCTCGAGAGTGGGGTCAGGCTTCCCGTCCATCCTACCCTACGGCATGCTCTCCATACTCTTCAACTAGCTCTTCTCCAGTTAAGGCCCGGCTTTTGGAGGCACCTAATCGACTTTCTCGTGCTATGGAGAGAACAGTGCCAGCTCAGTAAGATAACCAGGGAGCCCAGAGAAGAGGAGTCTTTAACTGCTGATCTTGCCCGGAACTAACCGAATCTGAAGTATCCAACTGTCAATCCCTTCAATTCTCACAGGGTGACCCAATATTTGCGGATCTCTGATACTACCCTTCATATGTAATATTAAGTTATTACGCTTCATTCTGTTAGCTGGTTTGCCTCTGACATCCTTCCCTTTTTTTTAACAGTTTTTGTTGTTGCTCCAGCTTTCCGTGAAGTCTGGCAAGCTCAGACCTCTCCTCCTCTTGCTAGATAGTCTCGGGGAGTCTTCTCGGTTACCTCAGAGAAAGGGGGCCATCCATTCCAGCTGTCGTTTCGCCTGCTCCAACCCCATCTTCTACACAAGCTAAGTCCAGGATGGCTATTCTTATGTCACGGGCTTCCAATGCAGTAATCAAAAGAGGGCCCGCTACCCAGGCCGCTGATACAGCCACCTCCAACTCTTCATCAGTGGCGCTTGCTACAGTTATTGCTTCTTCAGTCTTATTACCCACTTCTATAGCTGACCCATCCGTGTCCCCATCAGTTCAGGCTACAGGGGATCCCGAGGCTGGTATTCCTGGGATTCCCCTTACTCGCCCCCTCCATCAGTCTGGCTCGGTAGGTCAGAATGAGGTTCTGAACAAGTTCGTTGCGTCTTGCTCGGATGGCGAGCTTTCTAGGATGGCTTCAAAGCCCATGGACATCATGCTTACCAAGGGATCTGCGCTCCTAGCTGAGATAGCTATACTCCCTTATACTTTTATGTGATTGCGAGCTTTGATTGCTCTCTAATCTTTGTTTCATACTTTGCAAGCTTTCAAGTTTAATATAGCCATTGGTCACCAGGTATCCTCTCTCCGTGATCAGGCTGCCCATGCTGAAGCTAAAACTGAAACTGAAACTGAAACTGAAAGGGTCACTGGGCTTCTTGCACAAGCTTGGTCTCTTGTAGAGGAGATGACCTCCAATCAAAAAGAGATGGAGGCTGAACTGAGCGAGCTTTGTTGTGATCATGAGACGATGAAGCGATCCTTTGACCAAGAAACCCATAAGTCAGAACGACGGGCTAGGTAGAGAGATTTTTGAAAGGCTAAAGCCAAGAAGCTGGATACCGAGAATCAAGATATGCATGCCCGAATTGCTAAGCTCCAGGCAGAGGTGGATGCATCATTCAGCGAAGGATACTTCTATGCTTTCTACTAGGTCGATGAAGCCCTCCTCTCTCCCTTAGATCTATCGGTTATTGCTAACTGGGATAGGGAGGAGATATTGGCCAGGGCCGCAGAGATGTCTCGTCCCTTAGGTGATGACTCGGGTCCCTTTAATATGGCTTAAGCTGGAAAGCTACCAACTGTGTCAAACATTCCTCCCCCTCCTCTCGTTTTCTCGGTGTCAGGTTCTGAAGAATCCTCAAGAGAGGCTCAACCCCCGGAAACTGAAAAAATTCCTTGTAGGAGCCTGAGACCCCTCTAGAGTGGCTTCAAAAAAAGAACCAACGGTAGGAGAGAGCATGCCAGAGTCAATGGCCAACCTTCTTGATGAAGCCATACCGCCTTAGGTCATGGCGGTGGTTAACGAGGTCTTGGAAGAGGACCCCACTGAGCAACAGGAAATCAAGAGGCATTCTTAAGGAGTGGTAGCAGAGCTGGCTAACTAGGATGAGCGACCACCAGGATGAAGAGTAGGGGGCGAGGTTCATCATGTGGAAGGGGAAGCTATAGGACATCGAGAGGATGCATATGTTTGAATCTATCTTCCTGTAGCTTGTTCTGAATGCCCAGAAAGGGGGTGGGCATCCCTTCTTTACTCATGGATGATCTTCATCATCAAATTTTTTTCATAGCCCGGAACCAGGGGTTGGGCTCCCTATTTGATTCTTGTAGCCTTACCGGAGGATAGGCTCCCTAATTCATTAATGAAAACTAACTTTAGATCTGGTTTGAATTTTGATTGGCATGTACTTGCTTCATTTCGGATCTCGATCTAGGTACAACCTCTACAACAATCTAGCTATGAGCTTGGTAACTGTAACAAGATAGGAAAACTGCTGAAGTGTGAAAGTAGATAGCTAGCTCGAGCTTTCGACTCTCGATAGAAACTTGTAGCCTGATGACTTTAGTAAATAGTCCCCTTGTGTGATTATAGGCTATTCTACACCTGTCACAGTAAGTAACCACATATGCACGGAGAATTAACGACCAGTAATAACTGGGTCATTTTAAGTAAAAAGAACTTTCCATTCTCGAGCCCTCTAGGGGGTCATAGCCCGAGTGAGGCATCAAGGAGGGCTATCTAGCCACCCTTATAGCCTTGAGATCGGGATGGCAATTGTACTCATAAACTCGAGTACTTTTTGGGGGCAGTAGCCCTACCAAGGAATCAGAAGGGCTATTTAGCTATTTCCTGGTCTCGAGATCTGGATCGCAACTATGTTATTACACTCAAAACCTTCTTGGGGTGGTAGCCCGACCAAGGCATCATGAGGGCTATCTAGCTATTTCCTGATCTTGAGATCTGGATGGTAACTATGCTCTTACACTCAAATCCTTCTTAGAGGTGGTAAGCCGACCAAAGCATCGGGAGGGCTATCCAGCTACTTCCTGGTCTTGAGATCTGGATGGCAACTATGCTCTTACACTCAGATCCTTCTTGGGGGTGGTAGCCAGACCAAGGCATCAGGAGGGCTATCCAGCTATTTCCTGGTCTCGAGGTTTGGATGGTAACTATGCTTGTATACTCAGACCTTTCTTGGGGGTGGTAGCCCGACCAAGGCATCAGGAGGGCTATCCAGCTATTTCTTGGTCTTAAGGTCTAGATGGCAACTATGCTCCTACACTCAGACCCTTCTTGGCGGTGGGTAGTGCCCTGCCAAGGCATCAAGGATAGCGAGGGGGCATCTCTGGCTTATCCCTGGTCTTAGGATGGCAATGTCGAATTTTCCCATGTATAACTAAATCACTGTAGAACATAGTTGAATGAAGTAAAATAGGCTTTATTGATAAAAAAAAGAACAAAGTACATTATTCCTGGTGATTAACAAACTAGGTGGAGGTAGTCTGCTCACGAGTCCCCTGTTTAGGTGTAGAATCTTCTCAGGTGATCTGCATTCCAAGTATGATCGATGAGTTGGCCATTCATGTTCAAGCTTGTATGCCCCGTTACGGACCACCACCTTTACTAAGTAAGATCCTTCCCATTTGGGTCCCAGTACCCCGTCGGATCTCTTCCTAGTATTCAATGTCACTTTCCTGACAACTAGGTCCCCTTCCTTAAAGTTTTGGGCTTTAACTCTCCTATTAAAGAATCTGCAAATCCTGCTCTGGCAAATTGCTACCTTCTCTGCTACCCAATCATGTTTTTCTTCCAAGAGACCTAAGCTATCACAGAGTTTATCCTCATTGCTTCCCCGTTCAAAGTGTTGAACTCTAAATGAGGTCAGTTTGTGTTCATTGGGAAGTACCGCTTCAACCCCGAAGGCTAGAGAATAAGGTGTTTCCCAGATAGTAGTTCTCCTCGTAGTGCGGTAAGCCTAGAGGACATCGGGAAGCTCCTCAGCCAATCTACCTTTTTTCTGCTGCAACTTCTTTTTCAACGGCTTCTTAATGGTCTTATTGGTGGATTCCATTGGTCCGTTAGTCTGGGGGTGGGCTACTAAAGCAAACCTAAGGTCGATTCCCAAGCTCTCGTAAAAGTCTTTGAACCAACCATTATCAAATTGCTTGCTGAGGTCAGCTACAATGGCATTTTCTTTTGATATCTAGGAATACAGTCCGGCTTCAACCCATCTTGTGAAATAGTCAATCGATATGATAGCATGCTTGGCTTGACCAAGAGCAGTAGGAAGTGATACGATCAAGGCAACTCCCCACATAGCAAAGGGGTATGGTGAGCTAAGGGATGACAACCGCTCTGACGGTAGGTGACTCAAGTTTACGGTCTTCTGGCATGTTTTGCATGACTGTACTAAGTTCTTTGCATCTTGATGGATGGTTGGCCAGTAATACCCCATGTGGAGTACCTGTTATGCCAGAGCCTCCCCACCAATATGGTTCCTGCATCCCCTGAGTGAACCTCTCTCAATGCCCATTTGGCATCTTCAGGATGTAAACATCGGAGCAAAGGAAGGAATCTGCCCCTCCTGTACAAGTACCCATCCACCAAGCAATATCGGACTAAAAGCCTTTTGATTCTCCTAGCTTGGTCGGGCTCTCTGGGTAGCCTTCCTTCTTGGAGACAATCCTCTATTGGGTCCATCCAACATGGCCTCTGATCCAGGGTATAAGTCTCGTTACAGGCTACTGTGCTTGGTAGGGGGATCACTTGGAGAGGAACTCTCTGTGGTAAGGTCTGGCTGCCATTCGCAGTTATCTTGGCTAGGATGTATGCTCGACGATTCTGTTGTCGAGGTATTTGCTCAATCTTGAAACCTTTGAATTTGCTCTTAAGCTATTGAACTAGCTTCAGGTAAACAATCATGTTATCCCGTTTTGCATGATAATCCCCAGAGACTTGGTTGACTATGAGCAAAGAGTCACTCCTGACCTGCAGGTAATAGACCCCGAGCTATGCGGTTGCCCTTATTCCAGCCAAGAGGGCTTCATACTCTGCCTAATTGTTAGTGGCTTTAAATTCAAATCTGAAATAGTGGTAGCACTCAGTCCCTTCTAGGTCGATTAGAACTATGCCTGCCCTTCCCCCGGCTTGCCCAGACGCTCTATCTGTGTAGAGGATCCATGACTTGCATTATTCCGGCCAGCTATCAGACTCTGGAATCCTCTCAAGGGCTATGTTCATTGCTCTGCCTGGGGGCATTGAGAGCTCTGCTACAAAGTTTTCCAAAGCCTGGGCTTTTATTTCGGTCCTAGGCTTATACCTTAAATCAAACTGGGTAAGCACCAGAGCCCATAAAACCAACCTTCTGGATACATCCGGCCTTTGTAAGAATTGACGGAGGGGTTGGTCTGTCATTATTGCTATCTAATAAGCTAGAAAGTAGGGACGGAGCTACCTTACCGAGGTTACCAAGGCATAATCGAGCTTCTCCAGAAGGGTATAATTCTTCTCGAGCATAGTTAGAGCATGACTCACGTAGTAGATAAGCCATTGGACCCTATCTCTTCATTCCTTGACTAAGACCCCACTTAGTGCAGTCTCTGAAACGGCCAAGTAGATCTGTAGCACTTCTCTAGGACTTGGTTTGACCAGTAGCGGAGGGCTTGACATATATTTTTTCATCGCTTGAAAATCTTGTTCACTCTCCAAGTCCCATTTCATGTTTCTTCCCTGCTTAATGGCTTTGAAGTATAGGAGACTTTTATCGGTAGACCAAGAAATGAACCTGTTGAGCGTTGCTACCTGTTCGGTCAGGACCTAAACCTATTTAAGTGATGTGGCGGACTCTAGATCCATAATAGCCTTGATCTTTTCAGGGTTAGCCTCTATACCTCTCTCATGAACCATGAAGCCCATAAACTTTCCCGAAGTCACCCCAAAGGCACATTTGGAAGGTTCAATCTCATCTGATTCTCCATTAAGATCATGAAGGTTCTGCGAAGGTCGCCCAGATATCCTTCAGAGGTTGATGACTTGATGATCATGTCATTGATGTACACCTTCATTGATCTTCCAATTTTGGGCTTGAACAGCCGATTGACCAACCGTTGATATGTAGCTCCTGCGTTCTTAAGCCCGAAAGGCATTACCTTGTAGCAATATAGACCCCATCCAGTGATGAAACTGATCATTTCTTAGTCGGCGGGGTGCATCATAATTTTATTGTATATTGAAAATAAGTCCAAGAAGCTTAGGAGCTTGTTTCCAGAGGTGGAGTCAACTAGCTGATCAATTTTTGGTATAGGGAAACAGTCTTTCGGGCATTCGCGGTTAAGGTCGGCACAATCGACACACATATGCCACTTCCCATTTGCCTTTGTGACCATGACTACGTTGGCGATCCATTCGGGGTAACGTGTTTCTCTGATGAAGCCTGCTTTGGTCAATTTTTTCACTTCTTCATGAGCCGCAGCATTTCTTTCGGTGTTGAAGTGACGCCTTTTTTGTTTGATGGGCTTGAAGGTCGAATCCACTGCCAATTGGTGAGCAGCCAAAGTCATCAGGATCCTAGGCATCTCGCTGTCACTCTAAGCAAAGATGTCATTGAACTCTTTGAGGAGCCCGACCAAACTCTCATTCACTCCCGGCTCAAGGGTGGCTCCGACCTTGACGACCTTTGAAGGATTGTTTATTCAGAGGGGCACTTCTTCTAGCTCATCTACTGGATGCCCACTAGCCCATTCCCTTCTCTACATCGCCTCCTCGTCTGGCACCATAGGATCATCCTCTAGGTCATTCATGGGTCCTTCATCTTCTAAGGTCAATACTGGTGTTTCCCCGTTCTGGATCGTTTTTACCTAGGCAAATTGTTTTGTTATAGCTGTTGGGTTTGCAGAGACTTTATAGCATCTCCTAGCTGCTTGCTGGTCACCCCGTACTTCCCTCACCTTGTCTCCTACTGGGAACTTCAAGATGTTATGGTAGATGGATAGGACCCTTTAAAAAAAGATAAAAATGGCCTTCCTAATATTACATTATAGGCAGAAGGGGTATCTACCACCACGAAGTCTGTCATGACATTCTACTGGAAAGGTGTGGCTCCAATGATTACTGGCAGGATTTTTTATCATATGGGTATGATTGAGTCCTCAGTGAACCCATATGGTGGGGTAGTGCAACTATTATAACACCACTGTTTCAAGTTCAGTTTTTTCAAGGTGTCTTTAAATAGGATATCGACGTTGCTGCATGTATCAATGACAATGAGCACACGGTGCACCATGCAGTTGGCAATCTATACCATGATCACCATTGGATCATCATGAGGCTGTAAGGTGTTGTAGACATCCACTTCAGTGAAAATGATCTGTGATAACTGGGAGGGGTTTGTAGGGCTCTGGTCGACCTTGAAGATACCCCGCCCTTCGTCCACACAAGGGACTTTCCTTGCTTGGTTTTTCCTGGAATTATTGGAGGTGCCAGCCAGAGAAGGCCCTTCGCTGATAGTATGTATTATCTGGATTTGTTGCATCAGATCCGCCTGCTCCCCCTTTCTTTTCTCAGCGTGTTCGCGGATCTCTACTTACACTTCCCTTCCAATCTGAATGTTATCCCTGACTTGCTGTAAGATTTCTACCAGACATTCTCCTCCTACCAAAGCCTCTATCTAGTTTCACAGGTTATAGCACTCTGAAGTGTTGTATCCCATGCCTTCGTGAAAGTCACAATACTTATAATGATTCCTCTTGTCGACGGGGGCTTTCATGGGTGCCAGCTCTGTAGTAACCCTTTATCCTGAATGGCATGATAGATTGTTTCACGAGATACACTTAAGGGGGTGTAATGATCATATCCTCTCTTATCTCGAGCTATTGAAGCTACCGTCCTATGAGGAGGCAAAGCCCGTGGAGAAGTTTATTCTGCGGGATACCTTTCCGACCGGGGTTGAGAAATGGGGAGGCGATACGTCGACCTGTTTAGAGGGTTTGTTCTGGTTTTTCTGAGCTTTCTTGGGTTGGGAGCTTCCTTCTTCTATCGCTTTATGGTTCTCATATCATCGTGTTCCATCTTGACTTTGATCTGTTTGTCGACTTCAATTTGCTCTAGGGCCCGATCATAGGCTTCTTGGTAGGTCTCCAGAGGCCACATGGCGAAAGAATGGAATAGCTTTCCTGTCCACAAGTTCCTCCTGAAATTGGCTAATGTTTCTTTCTCATTTAAGACCCCCATCTGGATGACTTCCTTATAGAAACGATTGACATAAGCCCAGAGGGTTTACACTCTCTCAAGGATAACTTATTGTAGTTGGATTGGATCCTTCAATCGAGGTTTAACTCTCTGGAATTACGAACAGAAATCACTTGACAGTTTCGTGAAGGAATCCACACTGCCAACGGGTAGCTTTCTGAACCAGATCTTAGCGTAATCCATCAGCGTAGTTGGGAACATTCAGTACATAGCTGCCCTGGTCGTGTTCTAGACCTCCATCTGTTGAACGAAGCTCTCCAAGTGGCTCAAGGGATCCTCAATCTCGAAGAATGTGTCAGTCGGCATTTCGAATTTTGGTGGGAGCTCTGCCTCCTGGATCATTCTGTTAAAGGGAGCCTTCATCTCAATTAGAGGGTCTTTCTTGTCTTCCTGGTACTTCCCCTTCTACATCGGCTGGACCTCTTTCTGAAGCTCTGCCAACAGGTCTCTCAGGTGCTTGCTCTCATGTTTCCTTGAATAATCTCAAACTCCTCATTGTCAAACCCTTCTGACGAGCTAGCGACATCTACCTGATTCCTTCTTCGGATGGGATCTTCTTGGGGGCTTTGTTGTCTTTCTTCCTCTCTAGCCCGGACCTCTCTCCTTGAAGTCACTAGGTGAAGAAATTCTCATCCCTCCCAGGGAAGGACGTCCACTGCGGACTTAACTTGCCTGGGTTGGTAACGTAGCAGAGCTTCAGGAACGAGGGGCATGGGCCCTAACCTATCCCAGATCGAAGGTCTAAGTACAGTTCCATTACGAGCTGCCTCTGGAGGGGTAGGTCCCAGGCGATCAAAAGTGGGCTGCCGAGTCCTGGGCCTGTTTGGTTCTCCTTGATTGCAGAGGTTTGCTTGCTGGACAGTAATACCCTCAGCGAGCAGTCGAAGATAGATATTTTCCAAGAAGGTCGTCGCTTGTTGACCAATCGTGACCTGGCTTCCCATAGGGAGATCCAAGGCCCGCACAGTGGCTGGCTAGTCTGAGGCCTGGCCACGGAGCCCAGATTTTCTTCCTTTCTTTAGGACCTTTTATGTCGACGCAGTTGAAGGTTGCTCGGATGCGCCTGGCTGTCTTTGGGAGGAGTGAAACCTCATGATTAACTACTTAATAACAAACTTTTGAATATAAAAATGATGGTGTGGAATTTTTTCCCACAGACGGTGCTAGAAAGTGTTAACGGGAAATTTGCTCAAGATGAGAAATTCCAACTAACTCCCTCAAGACCACTATCACGGATGTGGTGGCCGGGGTCGATACCTTTGAGACCTGACCTGCTTAGATAGAAACGAATGTTTGAATGACAATGGCAAATGAGAGCTTTATTATTGAACACTCGTGATATACAGAAATCTCTCACATACAATCACAATCTCTCTAGGACATAGGAAGGTGGCAATTTCATGCTTGTCGAATAGTAGAAACAGAAAGAGGTTCAATTGAAGGTGAGGAATCTGAGATCAACTCAAGGAAATCCAAAAGCAAACGTCAATGGGACCAGTTGGCAGAGCTTCAGAAAGAGGTCCAATTGATGAAGAAGGGAAACTACAAGGAGGACAAAAAAGATCCTCTAAATGAAATGAATGCCCTCTTCACCAGAGGGGTCCGGGAGGCAAAGCTCCCACCTAAGTTCAAAATGCAAACTGACAAGTTCTCCGAGACTGAAGATCTTTTAAGCCACGTAGGGAGTTTCGTTCAACAGATGGAGGTCCAGCACACAACCAGGGCCGCTATGTGTCGAATGTTCCCCACTACCCTCACGGATTATGCTAAAACCTAGTTTAGGAAACTACCAGCTGGAAGCGTAGATTCCTTCACCAAGTTATCAACCAATTTCTGCTCACAATTCCAGGGAGTTAAGCCCTGACTGAAGGACCCGATCCATTTACAATACGTGATCCGGGAGAGAGGGGAAACCCTCCGGGCTTATGTCGAGCATTTTTACAAAGAGGTTATCTAGATTGGGGTCTTCACCGAGAAAGAAACACTTGCAAACTTCAGAAGGAACCTGTGGATGGGAAAGCTTTTCCGGTCTTTCGCTAAGAGACCTCCAGAAACTTACCAGGTAGCCTATGATCAGGCTCTAGAGCAGATTGAGGTCGGTGAGCGGCTCAAGGTCAAGATGGAACATGACGACATGAGAGCCGTAAAGCGACAGAAGAAGAAAACTCCTAGACCCGAGCAAGCTCAGAAAAACCAAAACAAACCTACTAATAAATCAACATACGGCTTCCCCCTTCCTCAGCCCAGATCGGAAAGGTATCCAGATAGACAAGCTCCTCCTCAAGCTTTGCCACCTCCCAAGACAATGGCCCCTATAGCTCGTGATGAGAGGGGGTATGACCATTACACTCCCTTAAATGCATCCTGAGAAACAGTCTACCTCGCCATTCGGAACAAGGGTTTGTTACAGAAGCCCGCTCCCATGAAAGCCCTGGTCGATAAGAGAAATCATTATAAATATTGAGACTTTCACGAGGATGTAGGGCACAACACTTCAGAATGCTAATACCTCTGGTACCATATTGAGGCTTTGATAAGGGGAGGATGCTTGATAGAATTTTTACAACAAGTCAGGGAGAACATTCACACTAGAAGGGAGGTGCAAGTCTAGATCCGAGAACACGCTGAGAAAATGAGGGGAGAGCAGGCGGACCTGATGCAACAGATTCAGGTAATACATATTATCAACGGGGGACCCACTATGGCTTGCACCTCTAACAATTCCAGGAAAAACCATGCGAGGAAGGTCCCTCATACCAATGAAGGGAGAGTTGTCTTCCAGGTAGACGAAAGACCCACTAATCCCTCCCGGCTGTCAAAGATTATCTTCACCGAAACAGATGTCTATAACACCGTACAGCCTCATGATGACCCCATGGTCGTCATGGTACAAATTGCCAACTTCATAGTGCATCGCGTGCTCGTCGACACAGGTAGCAGCGTTGACGTCCTGTTCAAAGATACCTTAGAGAAGTTAAACTTGAAGCAGTGGCGTACAATAGTTACACTACTCAATTATATGGGTTCACTGGGGACTCCATCACACCCATAGGATCAAAAATCCTACCAGTGATCATTGGAGCTGCACTTTTCCAGCAAAACATTATGATCGACTTCGTGGTGGTAGATACCCCATTAGCCTATAATGCAATATTAGGGAGGCCATTTCTATCATCACTGAAATGGATCCTTTCTATTTACCACAATGTCCTAAAGTTCCCGATCGGATACAAGGTGGGGGAAGTTCAAGGTGATCAGCAAGCAGCTAGGAAATGCTACGTAGTGTCAGTCAACTCAACAGCTCTAGCTAAACAACTCGTCCAGGTGACTACGATCCAAGGTAGGATAACTCTTGCACTAAACCTGGAAAATACGGGTCCCACCGATTGCCCCGAAGAAGGCCTCGTGGTGCCCTACATGGAAAAACAGAGAAGGGATAGGCCAGCGGCCATCCAATGGATAAGTTAGAAGAAATTCATGTCCAAATAAGCGATCCCTCGAAGGTCGTCAAGATCAGAGCTACCCTTGAGCCAGGAATGAAAGAGGGATTGATTAGGCTCTTCACATAATTCAATGACATTTTTGCCTAGAGTCATGCTAAGATGCCAGGGGATCCCGATGACACTAGCTGCACATCAACTGGCGGTGGATCCGACCTTAATCCCATCAAATAGAAAAGGTGCCACTTTAACACAAAAAGATATATGGCGGTTCAGGAAGAGGTGGATAAACTAACCCAGACAGGCTTCATTCGAGAAGCCCGTTACAAGGAATGGATCGCCAACGTTGTCATGGTCACGAAGGCAAATGGGAAGTGGCACATATGTGTAGACTACACCGATCTCAACCGGGCATGCCCGAAAGACAGTTTCCCTTTGATAAAAATTGACCAGCTGGTCGATTCCACCTCCGGGAACAAGCTCCTGAGCTTCATGGACGCGTTCTCTGGCTACAATCAGAATATGATGCATCTCGCTGACCAAGAAAAGACCAGCTTTATCACCGCACAAGGCCTGTACTGCTACAAGATAATGCCCTTCGGGCTAAAAAACGCTGGAGCTACTTACCAACGGTTAGTCAATCGGTTGTTCAAGCTTGATATCGGAAGGTCAATGGAGGTGTACATCGATGACATGATCACTAAATCTTCAACCTCGGAAGGCCACATGGACGACCTTCATAGGACCTTTATGATCCTAAGAGAAAACCAGATAAGGTTGAACCCTTCCAAATATGCCTTTGGGATAACTGCAGGGAAGTTTCTGGGCTTCATGGTCCATGAGAGAGGCATAGAGGCTAACCCAGAAAAAATCATGGCTATCCTAGATCTAGAATCCCCCACATCTCTTAAACAGGTTCAAGCCATGACCGGACAGGTAGCAGCGCTCAGTAGGTTCATCTCTCGTTGCACCCATAAGTGTCTACCATTCTTCAAAGCTATCAAGCAGGGAAGAATTATGAAGTGGGATCAGGAAAGCGAACAAGCTTTCCAAGCTTTGAAAAGATACCTAACAAACCCTCCACTGCTAGTCAAGCCAAATCCTGAAGAAGAGCACCAAATATACTTGGCCGTTTCAGAAACCTCCGTAAGCAGGGCCTTGGTCAAGGAATGCGGGGATAGGATCCAGCGACATATCTACTATATGAGCCACGCTCTAACCAAGCCCGAGAAGAATTACACTATATTGGAAAAGCTCGTTTACGCCTTGGTGACCTCTGTAAGGAAACTTCATCCTTACTTCCATGCTCATTCAATAGCAATGGCGACGGAGTCAATTCTTACAAAGGCCGGATGTTTCTGGAAGACTTTTTTATGGGCCCTAGAGCTTACTTAGTTTGATTTAAAATATAAGCCTAGAACCGCAATTAAAGCTCAGGCACTGGCAGACTTTGTAGCCGAGCTCTCAGTACCTTCAGATCAGGCAACCCCCATGGTAACGGATGTAACCCCTGAGAGGACTCCATAGTCAGACAACTGGCCAAAGGGCTGCGAGTCATGGACTCTCTACATTGACAGGAGCCTCCGGGCAATCTGGCGGAGGAGCTGGCAAAGTTCTCATCGACCCGAAAGGAATCGAGTGCTGCCACTGTTTTAGGTTTGAATTTTGTTAATAATGAAATTTGGCCAACAGTCAAAGAGAAATTTTCCACCCATAATCGATAATCATAAAGCCCGGAAAGATCGTAAAGCTACCCCATAGGAGCAGGGAAGTCTGGTTCAACTTTAAAGCTACCAGAAGATAAGTCAGGCGTGACCGGGACGAGCCCCCACAAGAGTACTGGAACCCGGGATTCTCCAGGCCATCTGTCAAGGAACCTCGGTTCTGAGGTCTAGCTCCACAACCGCTCTGTAAATTCCAGGGGAAGTCTCTAAGCTCAAGAGACATTCGAAAGAAGTCATCCAACCTCTCCAGAAAACTGTTGTCCTTGCTGGACATAAAGGAATAATCACGCCTATATCCACACTACCCCAGCTACCTCCCAGGAGGGTCTACAAGAGCACCTCAAGCCCCCAAGGGTTAGGGAAAACCCATCATAAGCTTCTAATAACAGAGCCAAAGCAGGGATCTACCTCACTCTACAAGGCAACATGCAACTGGCAGGGTAGCCTCCATTAAGATTCATGGCACGAGTGCACACAGGATCGTCTCCACGTAATATTTACATGCATGTCAAGAGTTTGATTTAAATAAGGGATTAAACTTATCTCCGTCAACGATGTCATCAAATCCCATAACAATTCAAATTCAAATGACGAATCCCTCCCGGTAAGGAGGAAACGGATTCATGGGATCACGGTAAAGTATTTACGAATAAAAAAACCTACTTGGACGATATAAATGTGTGAAGCCAAGCATGGTAAAAGGAAGAGAGAAAAAACAGGGACAACGACAGATACAAAAATAAAACAACATATAAGATAGAAAGAAAAGATGAAGGCCTAAATTCTGAATTCAGAACACGGTCACCTTCATCTCCACTATTCGACAGGCACAGAATTGCCACCCCCCCTACACCTTCGAGAGACTGTGAGCATACAAGAGAGCGATTTGTACTTTAAAGCAATATATCAATAATAAAGCTCCCATCTACTATTCAACCTCTCGTCTATCTGTTAACCATGTCAGGAACCAACGGTACCGACCCTGGCCACCACTTTTGTTGAAGTGGCCTCGAGGGTGTTAACAGGAATTTCTCATCTCAAGCAAATTTCTCGTCAACACTTTCTGACGCCGTCTGTGGGAAACCTCTCACACCACCATCTTTTTACATTCAAAAAGTTCATTATTTCAAAGTAATCATGAGGCTTCGATCCTCACAAGGACAGCAGGGCACCTCGGGACAACCTTCTGCTACATCGACACGAAAGGTCTCGAGGAAAAGGAGAAAATCCGGGCTCCATAGCAAGATTCCTACCCAGCCAGCTACTGTACGGGCTCTAGATCCGCCTTTGGGAAGCCAGTTCTAGCATCTTTCTTCGACTACTCGCTGAGAGTATCGTTATCCAACAAACAGGTCTCTGCAATCAGGGGAGTCAAGCAGGTCTGCGGCTGGGCAACCCGTCTTTGATCACCTGGGACCTGACTCTCGGGAATCAACTCGTAACAGAACGGGGATCCTGACCTCTATTCGAGATATGTTAGGGCCCATGCGCTGCCATGCTATCAACCAAGACAAGTCAGATCCGCGGCAGATGTCCTTCCCTGGGGATGGGAAGAGCTCCTCTACCCAACGACTACAAGGAGGGAAGCCTGGGTAGAGAAGAAGAAAGTCAGCAAAGCCTCCGAGCAAACCCCTCTCTGAAGAAGAAACAGGGTAGAGGTCGCCAGTTTATCAGAGGGATCTGATGGTGAAGAATCTGAGATCTACTCATGGAAATCCGAAAGCAAGCGACTACGGAACCAGTTGGTAGAGCTACAGAAAGAGGTCCAATTGATGAGGAAGGGGAAGTACAAGGAGGACAAGAAAGATCCTCTAAGTGAAATGAACGCCCCCTTCACTAGAAGGATTCGGGAGGCAGAGCTCCCGCCTAAGTTTAAAATGCCAGCTGACAGGTTCTCCGGGACTGAAGATCCTTTTAGCCACTTAGAGAGCTTCGTTCAACAGATAGCGGTCTAGAGCACAACCAGGTCCGCTATGTGTCGAATGTTTCCCACTACACTCACGGATTATGCTGAGACCTGGTTTAGGAAACTACCCGCTGGGAACGTGGATTCCTTTACCAAGTTATCAACCGATTTCTGCTCACAATTCCAGGGAGTCAAGCCCCGACTGAAGGACCTGATCCATCTACAATACGGTCTTATGTCGAGCATTTTCATAAGGAAATCATCCAGATGGGGGTCTTCACCAAGAGAGAAACCCTTGTCAACTTCAGCAGAAACTTGTGGACGGGAAAACTATTCCAAACTTTTACCAAAAGACCTCCGAAAACCAACAAGGAAGCCTATGATCAGGCTCAGGAATAGATTGAGGTTGACGAACAGCTTCAGGTCAAGATGGAGCATGATGACATGAGAGCCGTAAAGCGATAAAGGAAGGAATCTCCCAGACCCGAGCAAGCTCAGAAAAGCCATAACAAACCCTCTAATAAATCAATATATGAATTCCCTCGTCCTCAGCCCAGATCGAAAAGGTATCCGGATAAACGGGCTCCTCCTCAAGCTTTACTACCTCCAAGGACAGTGGCCCCTATAGCCCGCGATGAGAAGGGGTACGACCATTACACTCCCTTAAATGCATCCCGAGAAACAATCTACCTTGCCATTCGGGACAAGGGTTTGTTATAGAATCCCGCTCATATGAAATCCCCGGTCGATAAAAGAAATCGTTATAAATATTGTGACTTTCACAAGGACATGAGGCACAACACTTCAGAATGCTACAACCTGCGGAACCAGATTTAGGCTTTGATATGGGGAGGATACTTGATAGAGTTCTTACAACAAGTCAGGGAGAACATTCAGACTGGAAGGGAGGTACAGGTCGAGATTCGAGAACATGGTGAGAAGAGGAACGGAGAGCTGGCGGACCTAATGCAACAGATTCAGATAATACATACTATCAAAGGGGGTCTCACTCTGGTCGGCACCTCTAACAATTCCAGGAAAAACCATGCGAGGAAGGTCCCTCTTATGGATGAGGGGCAAGATATCTTCAAGGTCGACCAGAGACCTACTAACCCCTCCCAGCTGTCACAGATCAACGTCACCGAAGCAGATGTTTTTAACACCGTCCAGCCACATGATGACCCCATGGTCATCACAGTACAAATTGCCAACTTCATGGTGCACCGCGTGCTCGTCGACACAGGTAGCAGCGCCGACGTTCTGTTCAAAGACACTTTGGAAAAACTAAACTTAAAGCAATGGTGCTACAACAGTTGTACTACTCTATTATATGGGTTAACTGGGGACTCCATCATACCTGTAGGATCAAAAATCCTACCAATGATCATCGGAGCCTCACCTCTCCAGTAAAACATCATGACCGACTTCGTGGTGGTGGATACCTCGTCGGCCTACAATGCAATATTAGGGAGGCCATTTCTGTCATCCTTGAAAGGGGTCCTCTCTATTTACCACAATGTCCTGAAGTTCCCGGTAGGAGACAATGTAAGGAAAGTTCGGCGTGATCAGCAAGCAGCTGGGAAGTGCTACGCAGTGTCAGCAAACCCAGCAGCTCTAGCTAAACAACTCGCCCAGGTGACGACTATTGAAGGTAAGAGAACTCCAGCACTAAACCTGGAAGATGCGGGTTCCATCGATTATCCTGAAGAAGGACTTGTGGTGCCCGATATAGAAGAACAGAGAAAGGAATGGGCCAGCGGCCATCAAGTCGATAAGTTAGAGGAGATTCCTGTTCGACTAAGTGATCCCTCGAAGGTCATCAAGATCAGAGCTACCCTTGAGCCAGGAATGAAAGAGGGTTTGATTAGGCTCATCACGGAGTTCAACGATATTTTCACCTGGAATCATACGGAGATGAAGGGGATCCCGATAAAATTAGCTCCTCATCGACAGGCGGTGGATCCGACCTTTAAGCCATTCAAACAGAAAATGCGCCACTTTAACACTGAAAGAAATGTGGCGGTTCAAGAAGAGGTGGATAAACTCACCCAAGCAGGCTTCATTCGAGAAGCCCGCTACCCCCAATAAATCGCCAACGTAGTCATGTTCACGAAGGGAAATAGGAAGTGTTGCATATGTATGGACTACACCGACCTCAACCGGGCATGCCCAAAGGACAGTTTTCCTCTGCCAAAAATTCCACCTCTAGAAACAAGCTCCTGAGCTTCATGGATTAATTTTCCTGCAACAATCAGATTATGATGCATCCTGCGGACAAAGAAAAGACCAGCTTCATCACCGCGCAAGGTCTGTACTGCTACAAGGTAATGCTCTTCAGGCTCAAAAATGCTGGAGCTACTTATCAGCGGTTAGTTAACCGTTTGTTCAAACCTAAAATTGGAAGGTTGATGGAAGTGTACACCGGCGACATGATCACTAAATCTTCAACCTCGGAAGGCAACCTGGACGACCTTCGTAGGACATTCATGATCCTAAGGGTAAACCAGATGAGGTTGAACAAATCGAAATATGCCTTTAGGGTAACTGCGGGGAAGTTTCTGGGCTTCATGGTCCATGAGAGAGGCATCGAGGCTAACCCAGAAAAAATCATGGCTATCCTGGATCAGGAATCCCTCACATCTCTTAAACAGATTCAAGCCTTGACCAGACAGGTTCATCTCTCGGTTTACCGATAAGTGCCTACCATTCTTCAAAGCTATCAGGCAGGGAAGAAATATGGAGTGCGATCAGGAGAGCGAACAGGATTTCCAAGCTTTGAAAAGATACCTAACAAGCCCTCCACTGCTTGTCAAGCCAAATCTTGGAGAAGAGCTCTAAGTATACTTGGACGTTTCAGAAACCGCTGTGAGCAGGGCCTTGGTCAAGGAATGCGGGGATAGGATCCAGCGACCTATCTACTATATGAGTCACGCTCTAACCAAGCCCGAAAAGAACTATACGCTGCTGAAGAAGCTCGTTTATGCCTTGGTGACCTCGGTAAGGAAACTCCGTCCTTACTTCCATGCTCATTCAATAGCAGTGGTGAGTGGACCAACATCTCCGTTAGTTCTTGCTAAGACCGAATTTTTCTGGAAGGCTGGTTCTATGGGCCCTAGAGCTTACCCAGTTTGATTTAAGTATAAGCCTAGGACCGTGATAAAAGCTCAGGCACTAGCGGACTTTGTAGCCGAGCTATCAGTACCTTCAGATCAGGCAGCCCCTGCAGTAACAAATGTCACCCTTGAGAGGACTCCAGAATCTAACAACTGGCCGGAGGGCTGAGAGTCATGGACCCTCTACACTGACGGAGCTTCGGGGTAATCTGGGGAAGGAGCGGGCATAGTCCTCATATACCCAGAAGGAACTGAGTGATGCCATTGTTACAAATTCGAATTTAAAGCCACGAACAATGGAGCGAAATACGAAGCCCTGCTGCCATAGAGCGCAGGCTTGATTACCTGAATATCAAGAGCGACTCTTCACTCGTGGTCAACAAAGTTTCCAGGGATTATCAGGCTAAAAGGGTTAACATAGTCGCTTACCTAAAATTTGTGCAACAACTCAAAAGCAGATTTAAGGGATTCAGAATCAATGAGATACCTCAACGGCTAAATCATCGGGCTGACGTCCTTGCCAAGATAGCTGCTTATGGTGGCCAGACCCTACCTCACGAAGTCCTTCTTCAAGTAATTCCCCTACCTAGCATTATGACAGGTAAGGAAGCTTATACCCTGGACCGACAGCCATGCTGGATGGATCCAATAGCAGAATATCTACAGGACGGGAAACTCCCCAGGGAGCCCGACCAAGCTAGGAGGGTTAAAAGGCTCTCAGTCTGGTATTTTGTGGTGGATGGGCATTTTTACCAAAGAGGAAAATCCCTTCCCCTGCTCCGATGTCTACACCCTGAAAGTGCCAAGTGGGCTTCGAGAGAGGTCCATTCCGGGGAAAGCGGGAACCATATTGGTGGAGAGGCCTTGGCATATCAGGTTCTCTGCATGGGGTATTATTGATCGACCATCCATCAAGATGCTAAGAACTTGGTGCAAATCTACGAGGCATGCTAGAAGGCCGCCAACTTGAATCACCTCCCTCTAGAGTACTTGTGGTCCCTTAGCTCGCCATACCCCTTTGCTATGTAAGGAGTCAATTTGATTGGACCACTTCCTATAGCTCCGGGACAGGCCAAGCACGTTATCGTAGCAATTGACTACTTTACAAGATGGGTTAAAGCCGGACCACTCTCCCAGATATCGGAAGAGAACACAACAAGGTTCATCAAGACTAATGTAGTTTGCAGGTTCAAAACCCCTCTTGCCATCATAACCAACATCGAAAAATAGTTCGATAATGGCCGATTCAGAGTTTTTTGTGAAGGTTTTGGAATCGACCTTCGGTTTGTTTCGGTAGCTCACCCTCAGGCCAATGGTTTGGTGGATTCCATGAATAAAACCATTAAGAAGTTGTTGAAGAAAAAGCTACAGCAGAAGAAAGGCAGATGGGTAGAGGAGCTTCCCGAGGTCCTCTGGGCTTACCGCACTACAAGGAGAACAGCTACCGGGGAAACGCCATACTCGATGGCCTTCGGGGTTAAAGCGTTCCTACCTATAGAGCATAAGTTGACCTGCTTTAGAGTCCAACGATTCAAACCGGGGAGAAATGAAAGCAAGATCCTAGCTAGCTTGGACCTCTTGGTTGAAAAACAAGACCAAATAGCTGAGAAGGTAGCAATCTACCAAGGTAGGATTGCCAAGTACTTCAACAGGAGGGTTCAAGCCCGAAGCTTCAAAGAAGGGGATCTAGTCCTCAGAAAAGTGATGTTGAACACTAAAAAATAGGTCAGCCGGGGTCTTAGAGCCCAATTGGGAAGGACCCTACCTAATAAAGATGGTGATCCTTAATGGGTACAAACTCGAGGATATGGATGGCCGAATCATCGACCATACTTGGAATGCGGATCACCTAAGGAAATTCTACCGTTGAACGAGGGACTCAGGAGCAAGCGACCTCAGACTAGCTTCTTTTCTTTTTTTTCTTCTGACATTAGTGTACTCTATCTTCCATATCAATAAAGCTTACTTTTTCTTGTTTACTCCTTCTTCAACTATGTCCTACAATGATTTGGGTCTACATGGAAAGTTTCGACATTATCGCCATAAGACCAGGGTAAGCCGGGGAAGCCCTCTTGCTACTCCTAAAGCCTTGGCCGGGCACTACCTCCCGCCAAGAAGGGTCTAAGTATAAGAGCATAGTTGTCATCCAGATCTCGAGACTAGGAAATAGCTAGATAGCCCTCCTGATGCCTTGGTCGGGCTATCACCCCCAAGAAGGATCTGAGTATAAGAGCATAGTTTCCATCCAGATCTCAAGACCTGGAAATAGCTAGATAGCCCTCCTTATGCCTTGGTCGGGCTACCACCCCCAATAAGGATCTGAGTGTAAGAGCATAGTTGTCATCCAGACCTCAAGACCAGAAAATAGCTAGATAGCCCTCCTGATGCCTTGGTCGGCCTGCCACCCCCAAGAAGTATCTGAGTATAAGAGCATAGTTGTCATCCAGATCTCGAGACCAGGAAATAGCTAGATAGCTCTCATGATGCCTTGGTCAGGCTACCACCCCCAAGAAGGTTCTGAGTATAAGGGCATAGTTGCCATCCAGATCTCAAGATCAGGAAATAGCTAGATAGCCCTCCTGATGCCCTGCTCAGACAACCACCCTTAAGAAAGATTTGAGCTTAAGGGATAAATCCTTCACTAAATACCTCACTCAGGTTTACAGCCCCCTAAAGGGACTCAAAGATCGAAGGCTCGACTTCCTTAAATTCTAAATATGCCAGTAAGTTTAGGTTACTAGCTCTCCTTGATACGGGGTTACTTACTACAGCATACCTACAATCAAACAAGGGGACTGTCTGTCGAAAAAGTTGAGCCAGGAGTTTCATTAGTATGGGGGCTCAATGCCAACAGTCTTTTTCCTTATCTTATTTTTCCCCCAAAGATAGCTTGTTTTGATATAAAAGTTGGACAATCAAGCAAGTACATGCAAGCAAGAGTTAAATCTGAGATTAAAATTTTATTATCAAGTAAGAGAGTCTATCCCCCAACAAGGCTACAACAAGCAAGGGAGGCCCAATCCCTGGTTCTGGGCTGCGAAAGCAATAATAAAATGGTAAAAACAGTTGAAGATGGGATGCCCACACCCTTTTTCGGGCATTCAAAATAGATTACATGGGAGAGAACTCAAGCTTCTTCATCTTTCTGAGGACCTCCAGCCTCCTCTTCCACAGAATGAACCTCGCCCCCTGCTCCCCTCTCTGATCGCGGCTCGTCCTGGTCAGCCGTCTCCGCCGCCTCAGCCACCTCCTCCTGGGGAACAACCCCGACTGCTTCGGGGTTAATAGGATCCTCCTCCATGATTTCATTGATCACCGCCATAACTTTAGGTGGTATAGCTGTATCAAGAAGGCTGGCCACCGACTCAAGAACGTTCCAACTTTCTATGGACTCCACTCTTAAGAGCACTATGAGGGGATCTCGAGCTTCAGCAAGGCCTCCTTCTAGCTCCTCATTGAGAACCCCCATCAAGATAGGTTCTACCCTAGCGCGATTTAGCATGAAGGTGGATATAGGTACCATGTTCTCTTTGTCATCAGTGCATCCAGCGGCTCGAGACAGACCGGCTACGGTGAGAGCGGACCTAACAAACTCCCAGTTTTCTCCATGATCTCTTTCAGAGAGGTCCTTACAAGGCACAAAGCATGGATTTGAGTCTCTTCATATCATATGCACACTGCATCTGCTCCTTGTCTACCAGCATCTCAGCCACGGTTGCCTTAGCTATGGTCATGGCTTTGCTTAGGATGATCGTTCCCCTTATTATCTTGATCATTTCCTCCTTGGTCTGCTCAAGCTCGACTTAAGAAATATCAACCTGCTTCTAAAGAGCATCATATAGACGGCTCTGCTCCAATCATACCGGGTCATTCAACCCCTAGCAAGTCATCGAAGTTCCGGTTCATTCGAGATGAACCCAAAGGTTTCCCACAATCAGTAAGGCCTCCTACGTGATTGATTAAGCCTCTATAGTAATAGCAGGATTGCTGTAAGGCTCAGAGCCTCCTCATATATAGTACCAGGCTGGTGGCTCCTCTCTATTTGTACCGGATCGTTCAATAACCTAGCGAGCTACCGTGGTCTCGGTCCATCTCCAGGGCTAGCTTCATTGATAGCAGTAGCTCCTTCCTCCCTGGTCCAGCTACTTGGGTAGAGGAAGAACCATCATCCCCTAGCACTGCTACCTCGAAGCCAACTTCACCACCTTGGTCGTGTCAGCCTTATTCTGCCCGGTCCACTATCTCTTTAGCTAAATTGATCGGGACCTCTTCCATCACTATGGCTTTAGCATGAAAATCCTATTCCCTAGTAAGGTTGGTCTAGATCTTTACCTCCTTGATAGATTCAAATGGATAGATACGTAGGTTTGAAGCTCGATTTGTATCCCAAACTTCTGCAGTAGCCTGCATCTGCCAGATCAGTTTGGACCTCGCCCTCCTTTGTAGGAACGATTTGGACCTCTAACTCTTTGACTGGGTTCAGATAGAGAGGTTGGCGGGTTTGAAGCTCATCCTACATCCTAAGCTTATGCATTAGCTGGGTACTTCAAGGTAGTTCCTACCCCAACACGACTAGACATGAAAGTAGAGATGGGTGCCAAGTCCTCCTCATCACCTGCGAACCTAGCGGCTCAAGAAGGACCGATTTCAGTACGGTGGAACTAGCTAACTCTGTAGCTTACTCAATGGTAACCTCCCAGTTCTATCCTTCAATGACGCTCAGGTCAGATGGGGGAAGAAAAGCTTGAACCGTCTGGTAATTGGCATCTTTTAGCAAATGAAGCATCCGTTTTGGCTTCCTAGGCATCCACGTTACTGCATAGAGTTTAAACCTCTCCCTTAAGAGTTTATCTCCTCCTTTGGAACATTCCTTACAAGGAAAGATGCATGGACCTGAGTCTTTCTAGATCATATGCATGTTGGATCCACTCCCGGGCAATCTGCGCATTAGCCAAGGTTGCCTCAATTCTGGTCATGTCTTCGATCAGAACAATTGCACCCCTCACAACCATGGTCAACTCCTCCTCCTTCTGGTTTGACGTCCCCTAAGAGAGCAATTTTCTCCATCAAAACAGCACCTACTTTTGGATAAATTGAGGCTCACCTACCATATAAGAAACCACCTCGATTATGACCTTTATTTGAGGGAGAAGCTCCCTCTTCGGATTGATCCTCTGTTGTACCATGGGATTTTGAGCCAGGGTTTGCTACAGCAACCCAAGACTTGCCAGCTACAGTAGGAACATACACAGCCATCTCAGCAGCTTTTTCTTAAATCCCATCTCTTTTCCACCATCAATGACTCTTAAGTCAATGGCGGGAAGTAGAGCTAGCTCTACCTGGAAGACTGTGAAGAAGTAACCATCCTCATTGGCTTGCACGAGCTTGACCTTAGCAGCATCAGCTTACACCAGAAGATTATCACCCGAATGGCTCCTCTCCATTTGTACCAGGCTTTTCAATGCTCGGTGAGCCATCGATGTCCCGATCCGTTCGGGGAGCACCCAAAGGTCCTGATTCTCTCACAGTGTGGTCTCGGGCTCCATTATGATTGTTAAAGACTCTCATCCATGTCGAGCAGTCTTCTGAACAGTTTATATCACTTGGGGACAAGAAGCTCGCTATTCTCTCTAGTATCCCTGTAAAAAGGGATGATAACTTCAATGTGAGACGATTTCTCCTAATTCGTAACAAAAAATGTCTTTTGTGGAAGGACACTCTACTATCTACACCAATAACGTTGATCATCTCAAAAGATTCTACTCGTGAAAAAGCTATTAGAGAGTGGTTGGTTACTAACTGTTAATAGTGAAATTTAACCAGGGGTCAAAGAGAAATTTTCAATCCATAATCGACAATCATGAAGCCCGAAAAGATAGTAAAGCCACCCCGAAGGAGCAAGGAAGGCCGGTTGGGCTTCGAAGTTACCAGAAGACAAGCCAGGGGCGACCGGGACGAGCTCCCACAAGAGTACTGGAACTTGGGCTTCTCCGGACCATCTATCGGGGAACCTCGGCTATAAGGTCAAGCTCCACAACCTCCCTATAAAATGCCAGGGGAAGTCTCCAAGCCTAAGAGACATTAGGAAGAAGCCCGTCAACCTCTCTTGAAGCTTGTTATCCTTGCTAGACATAAAGGGAGAATCACGCCTAAATCTACACTACCCCAGCTACCTCCCGGGAAGGTCTACAATTGCACCTCAAACCCCCACGGGTTAGAGAAAATCCATCTTAAGCTTCTAAGAACAGAGCCAAAGCAGGGGTCTACGTCGCTCTACGGGGCAATAGGCAGCTGGCAGGATGACCTCCATGAAGATCCATGGCATGAGTGCACACAGGATCATCTCCACATAATATTTACATACACGTCAAGAGTTTAATTCAAATAATGGAACAAACTTATCTTCGTCAACGATATCATTGAATCCGGAAACAATTCAAATTTAAATGACGAATCCCTCCCGATAAGGAGGGAACGGATTCATGAGATCACGGTAGATTATTTGCAAACAAAAAATCTACTTGGACGATATATATATATATATATGAGAGGCCAAGCATGGTAGAGAAGATTAGAGACAAAAAATCATAAGCAACAGATATACACATAGAATGAGGGCATAAATTCTGGATTCAGAACACGGTCACCTTCCTCTCCACTATTCGACAGGCACCGAGTTGCCACCACCCTACACCTCCAAGAGACTGTGAGCAAAGTAGAGAGCTATTTGTATCTTAAATAAATCAATAATAAAGTTCCCTCTTACTGTTATTACATTCCAGCCACTCGTCTCTCTTAAACAGGTCGGGAACCAACGGTACCGACCCCAGCCACCACTTTCGTGGTAGTGGTTTCGAGGGTAATAACAGAAACTTCTCATCAAGCAAATTTCCTGTCAACACTTTCTGGCGGCGTCTGTGGGAAAACTCTCACACCACCATCTTTTTACATTCAAAAAGTTCGTTATTTCAAAGTCATCATGAAGCTCCGCTCCTCACAAGGGCAGCATGAAAAGTCCTTATTTATTGATTGGCTTATTTCGTGAACAACCACATTGTTGGGGTTCATGTAAGGGTAGCTTAGGCTTTCAAGACCTCAAGAGGAGAAGCACCAAAGACAAGTTCATCAGAGGGATCTGACGGTGAGGAATCCGAGATAGACTCAAGGAAGTCCGAAAGCAAGCGACTAAGGGACCAGTTGGCAGAGCTACAGAAAGAGGTCCAATTGTTGAAGAAAGGGAAGTACAAAAGAGGATAAGAAAGATCCTCTAAGTTAAATGAACGCCCCCTTCACCATAAGGATCAGGAAGGCAGAGCTCCAGCCTAAGTTCAAAATGCCAGCTGACAGGTTTTCCTGGACTAAGATCCTCTTAGCCACTTAGAGAGCTTCGTTCAACAGATAGAGGTCCAGAACAAAACCAGGCCCGCTATGTGTCGAATGTTCCCCTCTACACTCACGGATTATGCTAAGACCAGGTTTAGGAAACTACCAGCTAGGAACAAGGATTCCTTCACCAAGTTATCAACCGATTTTTGCTCACAATTCCAGGGAGTTAAGCCCTGATTGAAGGACTCGATCCATCTACAATACGTGATCCAGGAGAGAGGGGAAACTCCTCGGGCTTATGTCGAGCGTTTCCACAAGGAAGACATCTAGATGGGGGTCTCACCGAGAGAGAAACCCTCGCCAACTTCAGAAGAAACTTGTGGGAGGGAAAAAAGTTTCGGTCTTTTGCTAAGAGACCTCCAAAAACCTACCATGAAGCCTATAATTGGCTTTGGAACAGATCGAGGTCAACTAACAGCTCAAGGTCAAGATGGAGCATGACGACATGAGAGCCGAAAAGAGGCAAAAGAAGGAAGCTCCCAGACCTGATCAAGCTCAGAAAAGCTAGAACAAATCCCCTAATAAATCAACATACGGCTTCCTTCTTCCTCAGCCCGGATCGGAAAGGTATCCGGATAAACGAACTAATTCTCAAGCTTTACCACCTCCCAGGACAGTGACCCCTATAGCCCGCGAAGAGAGGGTGTACGACCATTACACTACTTAAAATGCAACCCGAGAAACAGTCTACCTCACTATCCGGGATAAGGGTTTGTTACGGAAGCCTGCTCCTATGAAAGCCCCAGTTGATAAAAGAAATAGTTACAAATATTACGACTTTCACGAGGATGTAGGCACAATACTTCAGAATGCTACAACCTGTTGAACCAGATTGAGGCTATGATAAGGGGAGGATGCTTGATAGAGTTCTTACAACAAGTCAATGAAAATATTCAGACTGGAAGGGAGATGCAAGTCGAGATCTGGGAACATGCTGAGAAGAAGAAGGGAGAGCAAGCGGACCTGATGCAACAAATTTAGGTAATACACACTATCAGCGGAGGTTTCACTCTTGCTGGAACCTCCAATAATTCTAAGAAAAATCATACGAGGAAGGTCCCTCGTACGGACGAGAGGCGGGATATCTTCAAGGTCGACCAGAGACCGACAAACCCCTCCCAGCTGTCACAAATCATCTTCACCGAAGCAGATATCTATAACACCGTGCGACCACATGATAACCCCATGGTCATCACAGTACAAATTTCTAACTTCATGGTGCACCGCGTGCTCGTCAACACAAGTAGCAGCATCGACGTTCTATTCAAAGTCACTTTGGAAAAACTAAACTTGAAGCAATGGTTCTACAACAGTTGTACTACTCCATTATATGGGTTCACTGGGGACTCCATCACACTCGTAGGATCAAAAATCCTACCAGTGATCATCAGAGCCGCACCTCTCCAGTAAAACATCATGACAGACTTCGTGGTGGTGGATACCCCATCGGCCTATAACGCAATATTAGGGAGGCCATTCCTAACATCCCTGAAGAGGGGGTCCTTTCTATTTACCACAATGTCCTAAAGTTCCCGGTAGGAGACAAGGTGGGAGAGGTTCAGGGTGATCAGCAAACAGCTAGGAAATGCTATGCAGTGTCAGCTAACTCAACAGCTCTAGCTAAACAGCTCGCCCAAGTAACGACTATCCAATATGGGATAACCCCGGCACTAAACCTGGAAGACGCTGGTTCCACCGATTGTCCCGAAGAAGGCCTTGCGGTGCCTGACATGGAAGAACAGAGAAGGGAAAGGGCCAGCGGCCATCCAGTCGATAAGTTAGAGGATATTTCTATTCGACTAAGCGATCCCTTGAAGGTCGTCAAGATCGGAGCTACCCTTGAGCCAGGTATGAAAGAGGGCTTGATTAGGCTCCTCACTGAATTCAATGATATTTTCACCTGGAGTCATGTGAAGATGCCGGGATCCCCATGACATTAGCTGCACATCGACTGGCGTTGGATCCAATATTTAAGCCCGTCAAACAGAAATGGTGCCACTTCAACACTGAAAGGAATATAGCGGTTCAAGAAGAGGTGGATCAACTCACCTAGGCAGGTTTCATTCGAGAAGCCCGCTACCCCGAATGGATCGCCAACGTGGTCATGCTCACGAAGGCGAATGGGAAATGGCGCATACACCGACCTCAACCGGGCATGCCCGAACGACAGTTTCCCTCTGCCAAAAACTGATCAGTTGGTCGATTCTACCTTCGGGAACAAGCTCTTGAGCATCATGGACACGTTTTTCAGCTACAATCAGATTATGATGCATCCCAGAGACCAAGAAAAGACCAGCTTCATCACAGCTCAAGGCCTATACTGCTACAAGGTGATGCCTTTCGGGCTCAAAAATACTGGAGATACTTTCCAGTGGTTTATCAACCGTTTGTTCAAGCCTAAAATTGGAAGGTCGATGGAGGTGTATATGGCCAAAAGATCACTAAATCTTCGACCTCGGAAGGCCACCTGGACTACTTTCGTAGGACACTTTTGGTGTAACTACGGGGAAGTTTCTGGGCTTCATGGTCCATAAGAGAGGTATAGAGGCTAACCCAGAAAAAATCATTGCTATCTTGGATCTGGAATCCCCCACATCTCTTAAATAGGTTCAAGTCTTGACCGGATAGATAGCAGCCCTTAACAAATTCATCTTCCGGTCTACCGATAAGTTCCTACCATTCTTCAAAGCTATCAAGCAGGGAAGAAACATGAAATGGGATTAGGAGAACGAACAGACTTTCCAAGCTTTGAAAAGATACCTAACAAGCCCTCCACTGCTGGTCAAGCCAAATCCTGGAGAAGAGCTCCAAATATACTTAGCCGTTTCAGAAACCGCTGTGAGCGGGGCCTTGGTCAAGGAATGCAGGGATAGGATCCAGCGACATATCTACTATGTGAGTCACGCTCTAACTAAGCCCGAAAAGAACTATACTCTGCTGGAGAAGCTCGCTTATGCCTTGGTGACCTCTGTAAGGAAGCTCCATCCTTACTTTCATTCTCATTCAGTAGCAGTGGTGATGGACCAACCCCTCCGTCAGCTCTTGCAAAGGCCGGATGTTTCTGAAAGGTTGGTTCTATAGGCCCTAGAGCTTACCCAGTTTGATTTAAAGTATAAGCCTAGGACCGCGATAAAAGCTCAAGCACTAGCGGACTTTGTAGTCTAGCTTTCAGTACCTTCAGATCAGGCAACCCCCAAGGTAACAGATGTCACTGAGAGTTTTCTGAAATCTGGCAACTGGCCTGAGGGCTGCGAGTCATGGACTCTCTACACTGACCTAGAAGGAATTAAGTGCTGCCATTGTTTCAGGTTGGAATTTAAAGCCACGAACAATGAAGCGGAATACGAAGCCCTACTAGCTGGGATAAAAGCTGCCATAGAGCTCAGGTTTGATTACCTGAATATCAAGAGAGACTCTTCACTCATGGTCAACCAAGTTTTCGGGGATTATCAGGCCAAAGGAGATAACATGATCGCTTACCTGAAACCGATGCAACAACTCAAGATCGGATTTAGGGGATTCAGAATGAGCATATACCTCGACAAATAAACCATCGGGCTAACGTCCTAGCCAAGATAGCTGCCTATGATGGCCGAACTCTACCTCACGGAGTCCCTCTTCAAGTAATCCCCCTACCTAGCATTATGACTGGTAAGGAAACTTATACCCTGGACCGACAGCCATGCATGATGGATCCAATAGCAGAATATCTACAGGAGGTGAAACTCCCCGGGGAGCCCGACCTAGTTAGGAGGGTCAAAAGGCTCTCGGTCCGGTATTGTATGGAGGATGGGCATTTATATCGAAGGGGAAAATCTCTTCTTCTGCTCCGATGTTTACACCCTTAAGATGCCAAGTGGCCTTTGAGAGAGGTTCATTCCGGGGAATGCAGGAACCATATTGGTGGAGAGGCCTTGGCATATCAAGTTCTCTGCATAGGGTATTACTTGCAGACCATCCATCAAGATGCTAAGAACATTGTGTAAACCTGAGAGGCATGCCAGAAGGCCGCAAACTTGAGTCACCTCACTCCGAAGCATTTTTAATTCCTTAGCTCGCCATACCTCATTGCTATGTGGGGAGTCGATTTGATTGGACCGCTTCCTACAGTTCCGGGACAGGCCAAGCACGCTATCGTAGCGATTGATTACTTAACAAGATGGGTTGAAGCCAGACCACTGTCCCAGATATCGGAAGAGAACACAACAATATTCATCAAGACCAATGTAGTTTGCAGGTTCAGAACCCCTCTTGCCATAATAACCAACCTCGAAAAACAGTTTGGCAATGGCCGATTCAGAGATTTCTGTCAAGGTTTGGGAATCGACCTTCGGTTTGCTTCGGTAGCCCACCCTCAAACCAATGGCTTGGTGGAATCCACTAACAAAACCATCAAGAAGTTGTTGAAGAAAAAGCTACAGCAAAATAAAGGCAGATGGTAGAGGAGTTTCCCGCGGTCCTCTGGGCTTACCGCACTACAAGGAGAACAGCTACCGGGGAAAAGCCATACTCGTTGGCCTTCAGGGTTGAAGCAGTCCTACCTATAGAGCACAAGTTGACCTCCTTTAGAGTCCAACAATTTGAACCGGGGAGCAATGAAAGCAAGCTCCGAGCTAGTTTGGACCTCCTAGAGGAAAAGTAAGATCGAATAGCTGAAAAGGTAACAATCTACTAAGGCTAGATTGCCAGGTACTTCAACAAGAGGGTTAAAACCCAAAGCTTCAAATATGAGGATCTGGTCCTCAGGAAAGTGATGTTGAACACTAGGAAGAGGTCAGACGGGGTCCTAGGGCCCAACTGGGAAAGACCCTACCTAATAAAGATGGTGATCCGAAAAAGGGCGTACAAGCTCGAGGAAATGAATGGCCGACTCATCGACCATACTTGGAATGCGGATCACCTAAGGAAATTCTTCCCTTAAAAAAGGGGACTCAGAAGCAAGCAACCTCCGACTATATTTTTTTTTTCTTCTGATATTATTGTACTCCATCTTCCATATCAATAAAGCTTGCCTTTTCCTGTTTACTCCTACTTCAAATATGTCCTACAATGATTTGGGTCTACATGGAAAGTTTCGACATTATCGCCTTAAGACCAGGGGTAAGCCGGGGAAGCCCCATCGCTACTCTTGTTACCTCGGCCGGGCACGAACCCCGCCAAGAAGGATCTGAGTTTAAGAGCATAGTTGTCATCCAGATCTCAAGACCAGGAAATAGCTAGATAGCCCTCCTGATGCCTTGGTCGGGCTACTACCCCAAAGAAGGATCTGAGTGTAAGAGTATAGTTGCCATCTAGATCTCAAGACCGTGAAATAGCTAGATAGTGCTCCTGATGCCTTGGTCGGGGATACCACCCATAAAAAGGATCTGAGTGTAAGAGCATAGTTGCCATCCAGATCTCAAGACCAGAAAATAGCTAGATAGCCCTCCTAATGCCTTGGTCGGGCTACCACCCCCAAGATGGATCTGAGTGTAAGAGCATAGTTGCCATCCAGATCTCGAGATCAGGAAATAGCTAGATAGCCCTCCTGATGCCTTGGTCGGGTACCACCCAGAAGGATCTGAGTGTAAGAGCATAGTTTCCATCCAGATCTCAAGACCAGGAAATAGCTAGATATCGCTCCTGATGCCTTGGTCGGGCTACCACCCCAAAGAAGGATCTGAGTGTAAGAGCATAGTTTTCATCCAGATCCCAAGACCAGGAAATAGCTAGATAGCCCTCATGATGCCTTGGTCGGGCTACAACTCCCATGAAGGATCTGAGTGTAAGAGTATAGTTGCCATCCAGATCTCAAGACCAGGAAATAGCTAGATAGCCCTCATGATGCCTTGGTCGGGCTACCACCCCCAAAAAGGATATGTGTGTAAGAGAATTGTTGCCATCCAAATCTCAAGACCGGGAAATATCTAGATAGTGCTCCTGATGCCTTGGTCGGGCTGCCACCCCCAAGAAGGATCTGAGTGTAACAGCATAGTTGCCATCCAGATCTCAAGACCAAGAAAAAGCTAGATAGCCCTCTTGATGCCTTGGTCGGGCTACCACCCCCAAGAAGGATCTGAGTGTAAGAGCATAGTTTCCATCCAGATCTGGAGACCAGGAAATAACTAGATAGCCCTCCTGATGCCTTGGTCGGGCTACCACCCCAGAGAAGGATCTGAGTATAAGAGCATAGGTGCCATCTAGATCTCAAGACCAGGAAATAGCTAGATAGCCTCTTGATGCCTTGGTCTGGCTATCGTTCCCCCTAAGAAGGAATCGAGCTTGAAAGCACGGAAGCCCTCCTGAACCAGAGCCTAAGAAGGCGGCTAAACAGGTCTTTACTTAATGTTCTTTTAGGGCTACAGCCCCCCAAAGAAGCTCGGGGATGGAGGGCTCGATTTACTTAACTTTTAAATGCTCCTGTTATTTCACTATTTTTTCCTTGATACGTTGTCACTTACTAAGGTGGACCTACAACGAAATAAGGGGACTGTCAACTGAAGAAGTTGAGCCAGGAGTTTCATTGGTATGGGGGCTCAATGCCAGCAGTTTTTTCTTATCTTGTTTTTTTCCCCAAAGATAGCTCGTTTCGATATAAAAGCTAGACCTAGAGGAAGACCGAGCAAGTACATGCAAGCCAGAGTTAGACCTGAGATTAAAATTTTATTATCAAGTAAGGGAGCCTATCCCCCAACAAGGCTACAACAATCAAGGGGGTCCCAATCCTTGGTTTCGGGCTACAAAAGAAAAATAATAAAAGATCAACCACAGTTGAAGAAGGGATGCCCACCCCCTTTTCGGGCATTCAAAATAGATTACATAAGAGAGAACTCAAGATTCTTCATCTTCCTGAGGACCTCTAGCGTCCTCCTCCACAGAATGAACCTCGCCCTCTGCTCCCCTCTCAGATCTCGGCTTGTCCTGGTCAGCTGCATCTACCGCCTCCACCACCTCCTCCTGGGGTTCAGCTTTAGCTGCCTCAAGGTCAACAGGATCCTCTTCCATGATTTCATTTATCACCGCCATAACTTCAGGGGTATCAAGAAGGATGGTCACCGACTCAGGCACATTCCCATCTTCTATTGACTCCATTCCTAAAAGCATTGCGGGGGAATTTCAGGCTTCAGCAAGGCCTCCTTTTAGCTCCTCTTTGTGAACCCCCTTCGAGGATTCACCGGGACCAGATGCTGGAAAGGCAAGAACAAAAGGAGGCAGATCTGGCACCTCCAACTACTTCTTAGTCCCTCTCCAGCAAGACCAGTTCCATCAGTTTCGGGGCGAGACATCTCCGCAGCCCGCAACATGACCTCTTCTCTATCCCAGCCAGTGAAGCTGGAGAGATTGATTGGGGAGGAAGAGCCTCTGCAACCTGATAGGTGGCATAGAAGTACCCATCGCTAAAAGAGGCTTCCACTTCGGCTTGGAGCTGGGTAATTCGGGCCTGCAATGTTTGGTTCTCATCATCTAGGGCCTTCGCCTCTCCCCTCCAGTCATCCAGTTGGCTAGCCGGCCTCTTCGACCGGGGAGTCTCATGATAAAAAGCCCGCTTCAGCCTCTCATGATAGCATTGAAGCTCAGGTAGCTGCGTCTCCATTCCTTATTGGCTGAAGGTCATCTCTTAGACTAGGATCTGCTCGCTCAGCTTCAGCCTCAGCCTTGGCTGCCCGATCAAGCAGGAAGGCTACATGATGCCTCATGGCCACCTGAAACTTGAAAGCCAGCAAAGGAAAATCAAGTTAGAAAATGACAAGTCAAGTAGTTGAATGAAGAAGTAAAAGCGACAATTACCTCAGCTAGAAGGGCGGACCCTTTGGTGATCAAGATGTCCACGGGCATCGCGGTCATCCTAGAAAGCCCGGCGCCTGGACTGGATGCGAAAAATTGCCTCATGACTTGGTTATGCTACTCAAGAATATCAGCATCAGGCTCCCTAGGAACCTCGACTACCCGGGATACAACCGGATCTGTAGAGAGGGGTAGTGTGACTCGGGGAGCATCGTTTGGAGCAATAACTAATAGAAGGGGGCCAGGAATGGACTTATTGACAACTTGGGAGGCAAACCCTCCTTGGTTTAAAGCCTTCGCAGCCCGAGATGTAAGAAAAACCATCTTGGACTTCACCTGGGAAGGAGAGGGGGAAGGAAGGAACGAATAGGGCAGTTACCTTAGTGGTTGACCCCCCGTTTTTCGGAACAGCGGAGAGTGCTCCTAGGGACGGTCTTGAAGGAGGAGGAGGTATCCAGCTTATCGGGCTTCGCGAGAAGCTGGAGCAACAACAAACACTGATGGAGAAAGAAATCAAGATCATCAAAACAGAACCATTCAAAAAAAAAACAACAACAATAAGATAGACCAAGATACTTACGAGGGGTAGCACCGGATATCCGCAGATACCTTTTTACCCTGTGGGGATCCAAGGGGTCAGCGGTTGAAAACTTCAGATTCAAGTAGTTCCGAGCCAGGATGGTCTTCAGTACGGCTTCAGACTCATCGGGACAGGAATCCCGGCCCCAGGTGGGTTTGTCACTAAAGGCGGTGGGAACCTCGAGCTCATGCCCGTCGACAAAGAAAGAGCTCCCCAGTCTCCCTCCGCCAATACCCATTCTTCTTTCCAAGCGGGGTCCTTCTTTGAAGCCCCGGGGATGATAAAGTTGAGCCTATTCTTGGCATTGACATAGAATTGGCCTCGTGGGACTCTTGCCAAGCTACCGATCTGGAAAAGGAAGGCGAGCTCCTCAGCCCCGGGCTCCCTAGTTAGGCTACTCAGCTCGCATTGCTCCCTCCATAATACCATAAAGCTGACTAGATACCTCCAGAAGCCGGGCGTCAGTTGAAACGAAGCCAGCTGAAGAGCATTGAGAGCCCGCCTAAGGGTAGGGTGAAGAGGGAGCCTCACCTCGCTCTCAAAAGCCTCGATATGGATAGGGAGCACGCCTTTGGGCAAGCTAAAAACATCATAGTTTCGATGGGAGATAGTTAGAGAAACAGTGTCAGGAATACCATACTTGTCTCGTAGACGACCAAACAATTAAGGGTCAATAGTAGAGTCGGGGATGACCCTGGGTTCGAAACAGAGGGTTATCACTGGAGGAAGCTCCTCCAATGTGACTTGAGCCCTCCCGACCGCATCTAATCTCTCCCCGATATCAGAATCTTTGTCGACTAGGTTTAGAGGATTATCAGGCTGGTTCAAAAAGTCGGAGCCTATAGAAGCGTTCTTATTACAACGACGGCACCAGCGGAGCGTACAATATTCCTCGTCGCTTGAAATCCCCCTCACCTGCTTAAGAGAAGCTAGGTTAGGGCCCCTGGAGACCTCAACCAAGGCATCAACCCTATCTGTGGAAGTCGATATTGATGGGAAAGAGAGATGAGAAATCAAGCGGAAGATAGAGGCAGAGAAAGCAAGGAAGAAGAAATTTGAAAGTTTGAAGATAAGGAAGTATGAAAAAAGTGACGGTCAGGCCTGGCTTAAATAGAGGTTTATGGGCGATATCCTCGGAAAGATCACCTGGAGCCGTATTGTAACTGTTTTTCTTCGAATAACACTCGGTTTCAAATTCAAAATATTGGGTAATTAATGAGATAATTTCCCTCTCATTAATTATCTTTATGGCGAAAAAATTTCTCAATTAAACAAGGAATCTGACTCCAACCCCAACTCTACCACCGGTGTTCAAGTCAGAGGGGACTTCTGTTAATAGTGAAATGTGGTCAGGGGTCAAAGAGAAATTTTCCACCCATAATCGACAATCATGAAGCCCGAAAAGACCGTAAAGCCATCCCGCAAGAGCAGAGAAGGCCGGTTCGGCTTCAAAGTTAAAAGAAGACAAGCCAGGTGCAAATGGGACGAGCTCCCACAATAGTACTGCAACCCGGGCTTCTCCAGGCCATCTATCGGGGAACCTCGGCTCTAAGGTCGAGCACCATAACCGCAGCGTAAAATGCCAAGGGAGGTCTCCAAGCCTAAGAGACATTCAAAAGAAGCCCACCAACCTCTCCTTAAGCCCGATGTCCTTGCTAGACATAAAAGGAGAATCACACATAAATCTACACTACCCCAGCTACCTCCCAGGAAAATCTACATGAGCACCTCAAACCCCTACGGGTCAGGGAAAATCCATTTTCAGCTTCTAAGAACAGAGCCAAAGCAGTGGTCTACCTCGCTCTACGGGGCAATAGGCAACTGGCAGGATGACCTCCATGAATATCCATGGCACGAGCGCACACAGGATCATCTCCACGTAATATTTACATGCACGTCAAGAGTTTAATTCAAATAAGGGAACAAACTTATCTTCGTCAATGATATCATCGAATTCGGAAACAATTCAAATTTTAATGACGAATCCCGCCCGATAAGGAGGGAACAGATTCATGAGATCACGGTAGATTATTTACGAACAAAAAACCTACTTAAACGATATATATATATATATATATATATATATATATATATATATATATATATATATATGAGAGGCCAAGAATGGTAGAGAAGATTAGAGACAAAAAATCATAAGCAACAGATATACAAATAGAATGAGGGACTAAATTCTGGATTCAGAACACGGTCACCTTCTTCTCCACTATTCGGCAGGCACCGAGTTGCCACCACCTTACACCTCCGAGAGACTGTGAGCAAAGTAGAGAGCTATTTGTATCTTAAATAAATCAATAATAAAGTTCCCTCTTACTATTATTACATTCCAGCCACTCGTCTCTCTTAAACAGGTCGGGAACCAACGGTACCGACCCCAGCCACCACTTTCGTGGTAGTGGTTTCGAGGATAATAACAGAAACTTCTCATCTCGAGCAAATTTTCCGTCAACACTAACTGATACCACTGTCCATGAGTCTGTATCTCCCAGTGAGTTTGCATCTCCTTCGACTTCGGTCTCTGTCATAGTTCTCCTGTGATCACCAATCGCCCATGATCGAGATACTCTGGACTGGATCAAATCTCTCCAGGAGGATCGCCTTGACTAGGAGAGCTAGATAGCCCTTCTGATACCCTGGACTGGATTAATCCTTCTAAAAGGATCGCCATGGTATTTCGATTATGATCGCCTCGAGACCAGGAAATAGCTAGATAGCACTCCTGATGCCTTGGCCGGGTACAACCCCCAAGAAGGGTCTGAGTGTAAGAGCATAGTTGCCATCCAGATCTCAAGACCAGGGATAAGCCGGGAAAGCCTCCTCGCTACCCCTGATGCCTTGGTCGGGCTACCACCCTTCCTAAGTGTAAGAACATAATTACCGTCCAGATCTTGAGATCAGGATATAGCTAGATAGCCCTCCTGATGCTTTGTCGGGCTACCAACCCTAAGAATGGTCTATGTGTAAGAGTATAGTTGCCATCCAGATCTCGAGATCAGGATATAACTAGATAGCCATCCTGATGCCTTTGTCGGGCTACCACCCCTAAGAAGAATCTAAGCTTAAGAGGACAGATACCTGCTAGATCACGAGACCAGGACAACCAAATGGTCATCCTGCTGCCTAAGCTGGGCCGGGCCAACCCCGCCAGGAAGGATCTGGATGGCATAGTTTCCCACCAGGATCATTTCGCTAGCTCACCTAAGTACTGTGATTCCTAGAAAAGGAATGTTAGGCACCCAGATTAGCCATAGAAGCTTCATCCCACATGATCAAGCAATAAGGTACACTGATTCGCCTGAGCCAAGTATGAGAACGATTTTCATTTCAAGTAATGGCTACCCGTAAGAAGAGATAGGAAAATTCTTCAAGTGTTACATATCCTGACTTCAACCCAAACAATGTATCGGCGTGAAAGTCTGGGGGGACTTCGGTTAATAGCAAAATTTGGCTAAGGACTAAAGAAGAATTTTCTACTTCCCAGCATTCCTGTAAGGGTCCGAATTCTGGCTTATATGGCAGGGTATCAAGGTCCCCAAGGTCGAGCTACCATGCGATCCTACAGGAGCAAGGCGAGGCCTCTCATATTATCTGAGCATCTCGCGCGTGTCCAGGCTTACCAAATAAATCCTAAGGAGACAGCGTCAAGCCCCTTATACCAGGATAAAAACCCGAAGCTAGGTCGATGTGAAAGGACCTGGGTCCCCCGACATCAAGGTATCTCGTGACACTCTCCTAGAGCTTGCTACTATCTCTACTTTCACTAGGAGACCTTCAAGGTGCCGAACTTGTCTTGCAAAGGCCCTCCTGCCTCATCGAGGTATAATCTCGACCTGTCCGAGAATAAAAAGAAGAAGCCCGTAAAGCCTCATCGTCACCAAAAGCGCCAAGATCCACCGTAGATCCTGGCATGGTTAAATCAAGTAGCAAGAGCAGTACTCAATCGTACCTCTCCACCCTTCCAGAAGTAAGCCAAGGCAGCCTGTTTATGGCGAACACCTTACCAGGGCTTGCCAGCCAAGCTTCGCTACCCCATCGGATTCCAGCGTGGTCAAATCGAGCTCCACCGAAAGCCTTGTAAGGTCAAATCAAGCTCCATACAACCAAACTGGTACTTTAAGGTATCTATCCCTCAGATCGATAAACAAGTACTGTGATACCAGCTTTGGGACCCATCCAGAGTACGCCTCCTCCGTAAGGTAGGAAGAATAATATCAGTAAGGTACCGCACCACCAGAATAATGAACCAGAATTCTCCTCCAAAGAGAGAGGGTTGACTTTCATGATTACCATTAATGAGGTCAATCATATTAACAGAGGTAGTCAGCCCTACTTAATGAGGTCAACCGTATTAATGGAGGTAGTCAACCCTATTAATGAGATCAACTATATTAATAAAGGTAGTCAACCCAACTAATGACATGTTCAACGCCATTAATAAGAGAATATTCAACTTTTTAATGGTCACCATTAGTGAAAGAGTCCAAAGAGGAAACAAATACCTTTTCCTCCAAGATATCCTCCACAATCGATTATTAGGAGTCAACTATAACCAAAAATCCCGCCTATCAAGAAAGAAAGAGTCCGAAGAGGAAACAATCATATCTTCTCCAAGATATTAGCTACAAGCCGATCAACTACATTAAAGGAAGAATCGTATTCGACAAGGAAACAAAGACTAATTGAAGAGTCCTGGACTTGCACGCCAAGGTAGTCACCATGTATAAATATGCTTGTAAAAGGCATATGGAGGGGTATCTAATTGATGACAGAAGACGCTAAAATACATGCTCCAAGACAGACTCAATATTAGACATCTGAGATCGAAGAACACACAGTGGAGATCACATATATCATTTCCAATCCCAAAAATGACTAGCCTTAGGAATGTCTACATGCTTCATTTAAAGTTCTCTCGACATCATCAATGTATGTGTTACCTTTACCTAGAATATACATGTATCGGTCTACATTCGACCACCATTGTAAGCTCTCCGGAGCGACTATGTTATATTATTTCACCATTCTTGTAAGCTCCCTGGAGCATTCTTTGATATATACATAAGGAAGGGTATTCCTCCTTCCTCCAGATACTGCCTTGGAGTTTTTCAGCATGTCATCATTCGTGATGCTTTTTCCCCCTTGGTCAGTCCACCTCCCTCTACAAAAGACTTGTGTTTCACTTACTTGTGTCCTGTGTAATGCATGCGTATATGAGTGCAAGCTAGATTTCTACCTCGCTGGACCTAGCGCTCTTATCCTCCCATCTACATGCCAAAGTCGCACATCAAGATGAAGAGAAACCACCCAGACCAGCTTGAAGGAAGTAGATGAGCTCTCCTGCATCATCTCTTTGGAAGAAATCAAGCTCTTCGACACTGGAGCTAGATAAGCCCCCCTCCTTACTTACTATCTAGGTCGGGGAATTACAGGAAGGAATCAGGTTCCAGAACCGAGCTCTGGGTACCATGACGGGCTCCGACCCCGACCGAGGACCACGACCAATATCAACCTCTTCATATCAGTAAGGAAACCTTGAGCTTCCTTCGTCTCCTACCTAACTTAAAGCCCGACATGAGGGTTGACTCGTTTTCTACCTACCATGAAGCCTGACGGATGGGATGACTCCTCTTCTATCTACAGCTCCATACTCCATATTCATACAAGATCTCTTTAAGGTATAAGGTACCAACCCCGGCCACCACCTCTGTGGTAGTGGTCTCGAGGGTATTAGTTGTAATTCCTCACCCTGAGCGAATTTTTGGTTAACAGAAACAAATACCTTTGCTTCCAAGATATCCTTCATAACCGATTATTAGGGGTCAACTACAACAGAAAATCTCATCTATCAAGGAAGGAAGAGTCTGAAGGGAAACAAACACATCTTCTCCAAGATATTTGCTAAAAGCCAATCAACTACATTAAAGGAAGAATTGTGTTCAATATGGAAAAGAAGACCCATTCAAGAGTCCTAGACTTGTACACCAAGGTAGTCACCATGTATAAATACACCTGTAAAAGGACATTAAAAGGGGCTCAATAATTCAACACCTGACTAAATATGGGATCTCTAATCCCAAAATCGACCAGCCTGAGGCAAGTCTATACACTTCGTATGAGTTCTCTCTACATGATTGCTGCATGTATTACCTCTCCTAGAAATATATCAGGATTAGTTAACATTATGTTACCATTGTAAGCTCTCTGGAGCGACTACGTTGTATTATTTCACCAATCTTGTAAGCTCCTCAGAGCATTCTTTGATATATACATAAGGATGGGAATTCCCCTTTCCTCTGGATACTGTCTTGGGGTTTTTCAGCATGTGATCATTTGTGATGTATTACTCCTTTGATCAGTCCACCTCCCTCTACAAAAGACTTATTTTTTTCCTATTATCTACTGTATTACGCATGTGTGTATATGGGCTAGGTACCGTCCCCAATGGTCTTAGCTCTCTTATCCCTCTTATACGAGATCGGGAAACCACGATGAAGATTTAGGGAACCGGATCTAGCTGCTACCTCGCTAAACCTAGCATCCTTGTTCTTTTTATCTACACACAAAGTCGTATGTCGAGATTGGGAGAAACTACCCTTACTCGTTTAAAGGAAGTCAAGGAGCTCTATTGCGATTTCTCTATAGAAGCGGACATGGATCCGACACAGAAGCTAGGCAAGCCCCCCTCCTTAATCACTGTATAGGTTAAAGAACTACATAAGGAAATCATGGTCCAAAACCGGGCTTCGGGTGCCATGACGGGCTCTAACCCCAACCGAGGACCAGGACCAGGACCAGGACCTGGGAACAAGGACCAGGATCAGCCCCTTCACACCAGCAAGGGAACCTCGAGCTCTCTGTATCTCCTCCTTAAGCAAGAAGCCCGACGAGCGGGATGCCTCCTCTCCTACCTGCTGCATCATCCCCCTTTTCTACTTCATTCTCTATATTCATACAAAATCTTTCCAAGGCTAGGTATCCAAGGTACCAACCCCTGCCACCGCCTATGTGGTAGTGGTCTCGAGGGTGTTAGCTGTAATTCCTCACCCCGAGTGAATTTTTGGTTAACAAAAGAGTTGAATATTCTCTCATTAATAACGTTGATTGTCTCTATTAATAAGGTTGACTACCTACATTGATACAGTTGACCTCATTAATAGCATTGACTTTTCCATTAATATAGTTGACCTCATTAATAGGGTTGACTACCTCCATTAATATAGTTGACCTCATTAATAGGGTTGAATACCTCCATTAATATAGATGACCTCATTAATAGGGTTAACTACCTCCATTAATATGGTTGACCTCCTTAATGGTAATCATGAAAGTCAACTCTCTATCTTGGAGGTGAACTCTGGTTCTATATGTCATTTTGGTGAGGTACTTCATAGAGGTTACCTGTGGTGACGCTTGATATTTCTCGAGGGTGAGGTACCCCAGGTTCCAATACATTGATGAGGTCCCTAGGGGAACTGTCGATTGTCATAGAGCTACATCGATCTTGATGGTCTTCCCATAGAGCTTGTGCTAACCATTCTAAAGGCAAAAAATCCCATAGGGTTCCAACCTTGTAATTGGGAGTTTGGTTTAGCTACGTCAAGCTTTATCATGAAGCTCGACCTAATTATGCAGGATTTCTGGCGGGGTAGCGGGCTTTAATTGGAGAGCTTGAATGCATGCAAGGTGTTGACTACCTCACCCTGCTTCTGCGGGGTCGTAAGGTACCTCAACCTAGAGGACCTCGATACCTCGCTACTTAGACCCAGATTTGGACCCCTGCTTTAAGTCTGGAAGGTGGAGAATTCTTCTTTGAACACTAGCAAAAAAAGTCTGTTAACAGAAGTCCCCCTGACTTGAACACAGGTACGTAGTTGGGGTTGGAGTCAAGATCTTATACTATATGAAGAATTTTACACATCGCTACTAATGCAAATCATTCCCAGAATACTTGGCTCTAGCGAATCTGAGTACCTGTAAAATAATTGAGCAGTGGCGGACTACAGAAGGGGATATTCCCTAGCGTTCCTTTCCCAGGAATCTTGGAACTTTGGCGAACTGGCAAAATGATTCTGGTTGGCAACTATGCCATCCAGATCCTTCTTGGCGGGGTTAGCCCGGCCATGGCAACAGGATGACCTTTTGGTTGTTCTGGTCTCGTGATCTAGTAGGAAACTATGCTCTTATGTTCAGATCCTTCATGAGAGAGGTCACTTGACCAAGGCTTCATGAGCGCTATCTAGATATTTCTTGGTCTCGAGGCTAACATTGTCAAAATACCTTAGTGATCCTCCTGAAGAGATTAATCCGGTCCAAGGCATCAGGAGGGCTATCTAGCTATTTCCTAGTATTTTGATCCGGATGGAAACTATGCATCTACACTCGGATTCTTCTTGGGGGAGGTCACCTGACCAAGGCATCAAAGGTGATAAGGGGGCTTCCCCGATCAATCCCTGGTCTCAAGATTTGGATAGCAACTATGCTTTTACACTCAGACACTTCTTGGCGGGGGGTGGTGCCCGGTCGAGGCATCAGAGGTAGTGAGGGGGATTCCCCGACCAGTCTATGGTCTCGATACGATCGTTGTCAAAATATCATGGTGATCCTCCTAGAGGGATAAATCCGGTCCAGAACATCAAGAGTGATGTGCAGCTCTCATGGTCAAAGCGATCCATCTAGATGGATTCGATCCGATCCAGGGTATCTCGATCATAGGCGAACGGTGATCACAGGAGAACTATTATGGAAATCGAAATCAAAGATGATATAAAACTCATGGTGTTACCAATACGAGGTTGTATAAACGTGAGCAAGAACCGATTGGTGACTAGCCCCGCTCTAGGAGCTTTTTCATGAGTAGAATCTTTTGAAATGATCTGAATTATGGGTGTAGATGATTGAGTGACCTTCCGTAAAAGGTAATTTTCATTGTAAACTGGTCACTAGTAGAAACTGTCTCACGCCGGGGTTACCGCCCCATCTATAAGGGTACTAGAAAGAATAAGGAGCTCCTAGTCCCCAATTGATGTGATTGTTTTTAAGGCCTGCTCGTGGTAGATGAGAGTCTTCAACAATCGTAATGGAGCTCGAGACCCCACTGTGAACGAATCAGGACCTCTGGGTGTTCCCTGAACAAATCGGGACATCGATGGCTCACTAGAGCTTTGAAAGACCTAGTACAAATGGAAATGAGTCATCCGTGTGATAATCTTCGGGAGAAAGCTGATATTGTCGATGCTGAGCTCGAATAGGTCAAGGAGGATGTCTGCTTCTTCACAGCCTGCCAGGTACAGCTGGATCAACCTCCCCCCATCCCCCCTTTAGTGTCAATGATTGATAGAAAATGGAGGACATCTGAAAGCTACCGATATGGCTATGTATGCTTTAACTGTGGTTGGTCTGTCTTAGGACTGATGATGCAGACCCTGGTGCAAAGTCTCATATAGCAGCAAAGGATCTATCCAAAGAAGAATCTTCAGACCATCCTACCTCTCTACCTCTGCTAAGGATGTATTGGACCAGACTGAAACTATAAATAAGGAGGAGGCTCAGACTGGTTTGGTTAAGGAGGAAGATACCCAGGTTGATCCTACCCTGAGGAGGGTCGTGGTCCAGGCTGATATAGCTGAGGTGGTGGACATTCTTATTGGTTACGCTCGAATAAAGGCCACAGTAAAGGCGGTTACGTAAATGGCAGGTGAGCCCCCAGCTGATCTAGAGGTAGGTGCTTCGGATAGGGAAACTGCCCATTCAAAGAAGGTCAAAGAAGGAGTATGAGGAATTGACTAAGGTAGTGGAGGATGCAGTCGTTTTGGATGAAGCCCTAAACGTGGCTGAGGCACATGTGGATAAAGAGTTGATGCATATAATACGGAGAGACTCCAGTTCATATTTCGTGCCTCACAAGGACTACTCTGAAGGAGGAAATAAAATCTGGAGAAAGAGGTCTAAACTCTGTACAGTGATGTGGCAGTTTTGGAAGCCAAAGTGGATACTTCCTTTGTTGATGGATACCACTTACCAAACAGCTCAAGCTCTTTTTCCCCCGTCTAACCTGAGTGTCATCAAAGGATTGAACTGGGAGGTAACCATGGAGCAAGCTACAGAGTTAGCTTGGGCCGCCATTACTAAAATCGGTCATTCTTAAGCCGCTAGGTTGCAGGTGATGAGGATGACTTGGCGCCCATCTATGCTTTCATGTCTAGTCATGTTGGGGTAAAAAATATCTCGAAGTCCCTTGCTGCAAGGTAAGGGATGCATAAGGGGCTTCAAGCTTGTTTACCTTTCTATTTGAATCTATCAAAGTAGAAGTCTAGATTGGTGTTACCAAGGTAGGAGAGGTAGGAGAGGTCCTGATTGATTTAACTAAGGAGATGGAGGTTAAGGCTGATTGAAGCTAGCTTTGAAGTAATAGTGCTAGAGTATGGCGGCCCTTCCACCAAACATGCAGTGGGACTAGATAGGAAAGAGTTGCTACTGTCGAGGAGACTAATCAAAGAGGTGGATCGGGACCAATGTAGCTCGCTAGGGCGATGAATGGCCCCATACAACTGGAGATGAGGTACTAGCCTAGTAACTGTCTAGAGATATGCTTAGGATCCTAGAAGTTTCCCTCGACTCAGAGAAGGCTCTGGACCCCACCGAATGAATAGGAACCATGGAGACTCACTTGAGCATTGGATGGCCTAATATAAATGGATAGGGGCTACCTATCCGGTACCGGTCTAAAGGCATACTTGGGATTCAAGGAGCCCCTAGCAACTGAGCAAAGGCTCTGAACCACACTGGAACGAAACAGAATCTCAGTGGCTCACTTGGGCATTGACCAGCCCTATATAAGAAGTGGGGAGCCACTGGGCGTTGCAGCGAGGCTGCTAATCCAGAGGCTTGCCTAGGTATATAGGAGGCCTTACCAAAATATGGGAAACCTCTTGGCTCTTATAGATCAGATCAGGCTTCGCTGGCTTGCAGGGGCGATGAAAGACTTGGTACATATGGAGCGAAGCCATCGGACTTGTAGATGTGCTACTGCTCCAGAAGCTTGCTTAGACATGTAAGTGGCCTTACCAATATGTGGTAAGGTTCTGGAACACCTCGATCAGATCGGGTTTTGGTGGCTTACTAGGGTGATGAATGGCCCGGTACATATTGAGCAAAGCCACCGGTCTGGTACTGGTACAGAAGCATGCTTGGGATCTCAGAAGTCCCAAGCAACTGAAATGAGGAGCCACTAGGCCTTGCAGTGGGGCTGCCACTCCAGAAGTTTGCTTAGGCATTAGGAGGCCTTACCAAAATGTGGGAAACCTCTAGGCTATCCTCGATCAGATCGGGCTTCAGTGGCTTGCTAGGGCGATCAAAAGCCTGGTACGTATGGAGCGAAGCCACCAAACTTGTAGCGGCGCTACTACTCTAGAAGCTCGCTTAGGCATGTAAGAGGCCTACAAAAATGTGGGAAGCTTTTGGAACTCCTCGATCAGATCAGGTTTTGGTGGCTTACTAGGGCGATGAATGGCCCGGTACACATTGAGTGAAGCCACTGGTCCGGTACTGGTCCTGGTCCTGGTCCAAAAGCATGATTGGGATCTTCGAAGTCCTCAGCAACTGATATGAGGCTCTAGGCAGTGCTGGAATGGATCGTGGCCGTAGTGACTCACTTGGGCGTTGACCGGC